>NW_026847549.1:95804771-95901033 GCF_025583915.1 Anolis sagrei ordinatus
TCTAGAACATGCCCATACAGCCCAAAAAAACCTACAACAACCTAGTGATTCTGGCCATGAAAACCTTTGACACGACATGATGAAGAAGATTGAAAGTTGAAAATGTTCCTCATTCCCATCTCGTCTTCTCCTAACCCAAACCCATTGAAAAGTAGTGGGTTTATCTATTTATCTATCTATCCCCATTGGTGGTAATAACCTTCCACTTTAACCTTAATTTCCTCCATACCCCATTTTCCTTTCTTTTTTCTATAGATATTGTAAATAATCTACCCTAATTGATCAAAATTAGTATTAAAAACAAAATATACATATTAAAATGTATTTCTACAAAATACACACACATATTAAAATACACAGATCAAAGATTAAAACATAGTGAACACAAGGCACGAGTTAGACATTCATGATTAATTTTATGGGGAGAGTCTGAGTCTTCTGCACACAGTGCCGGATAGAGGACAAATGAGGCCCTGTGCTAGTTAAGTGATGAGGTCCTTTCCTTGGACTCTGAAGGAGGTAGGTCTGGTAGGCTTACACTGCCTGCTTTGTGGCATGCTCCCATAGACTATCAACTCTATCATTATGTCTGGAATCGCTCCAAAACAGCACACCTTCCAGTGTAGAATTGTACCACTTAAGCAAAATCCATCATAAAAACCTTTTTTGGCAGGAAGATGGGCCTGCCTGGCCAACAGGGGCCTGTACTTAAGCACATCTTAGCACAATGGTAAATCTGGCACTGTCTGCACTGTCTGGGATATTGGAAGAGAACTGGACAGGTGGATGCTGTTTTGGTGACAGCCACCCATGTATTGGTCCCTTGTATCTTAAATCATTAGCACCCCCTGCAGCCCAAGGCAAAATAAACACCATTGTTTTCTTATTTCATGGTAGCATGAGGCACCAGGATTGTTCATACCCTTTTTTGTTTTATTCTTCATTCAATTTCATTATTAAACACAGCATTGATTTCATTATTCGTTATATTAGCTTTGTTACTTTTGCTGTTTATTTTCCTACAATCCACTCATTCTTGTTTCCCATAGTGTTCAAAGAGCGATGCCAATGGCAACTTCACTGTAACTCATCTGATCATAAACAGAAGCTCGAGAATGAAAAGGCAACAACTTCTTAAAAACTAGACTAAAAAACAATGTTATTAAAACAGCAGAGAAGCTTAGGGGAAAAAACAGAAAGAAAGGACATCAAAGAAACAAACATCTATGGAAGAAAGTGCAAGAACCAAGCATTGCACCTGCATTGCAAGCACGATTGGTGAGAACGAGGGATAGGGCCTTCTCGGTGGTGGCCCCACGACTCTGGAACTCCCTCCCCAAGGACATCAGGCATGCCCCAACATTGGCAGTCTTTAGAAGGAGCTTGAAAACATGGATGCTCCAGTGTACCTTCCCAGAATAAGGAATCCCAAGCAATAAGTCCCAAATGCATTTTACGAGAGACTTAGGATTGTCTGCACACCCTACCCCTAAAATATCCATCCTATTTCCCTTGGACATGCCCAGCATTTTTTAATTTTAATCATTACATTTGGCCCTGCCACAGGTTTTTTAAATGCGTTGTGATATTATTGTTATTGTTTTGCTTTGTTATGAGTTATTTATTGTTGTATTGCTTGTTGTTGTGTTTTATTGTTTTATTGATGTATTTGGGTTCAGCCTCTTGTAAGCCGCACCGAGTCATGCGGGAGATGGTAGCGGGGTATAAATAAAGGTTTATTATTATTATTATTATTATTATTATTATTATTATTATTTGTTTTTAATTGTTGTAGCATCAAATTGTTGCTGACTGTGAACTGCCTTGAGTTGCCTTCGGGCTGAGAAAGGTGGTATACAAATATGGTAAATAAATAAATAAATAAATTGTAAGTACATCATCACATGGGAAAATTTACCCATTGTATGACAATTTCACCATAGTTTGAGGATGGGACTCACCATATCCCATCAGTAATGGAGAGCTACTTCTAGTGGTGCTCTGTCTGGTGCAGACCTACTTCTAGTGATGGGGAAGATGGTGTTGTGATACTGTGGGGCAATGGATTTCTCCACTGCCTGCTGGATTAGCCACTCTGCCTGGTGAATCCCCCCACTGTTGCCCGTGTTGGGTGACTTCATGTGATGAAGTCCTAGGACTCAATGCTATAGAAACCTGACATTTGTAGTTTGGTGAGATACCAACACACTTTGGCAGAGAAGGCTAACAACCTGGTACAACTGACTCCAAAGCATTGGGCCATGGCAGCAAACATGGTATCAAACTGCACTCAGTCTACAGTGTAGATGCAACCTAAGACGCAGAAAATGGAAGGGTCTGGTTGTCAGAAAAGGGAGAAATGCTACAACAACATGCTGCAGCCATGTTAGCAGATTTTTTGGATGAGGAAATGCAGGAAAGAGCACACAACACAGTACAACTGGTAAATAAATTCTCTGGAAACAGACTGTTAGAGAAAGTCCTGGTAAAATAAAAGGATTTTTTTTTTGTTTAAGAAACTTAAAGCCGCTTCTGGTGTGAGAGAATTGGCCATCTGCTAGGATGTTGCCCAGGGGACTCCTGGATGTTTGATGTTTTATCATTCTTGTGGGAGAGTTCTCTCGTGTCCCCACATGGGGAACAGTGGAAAGGGAAAGGGAAAACTCAAGCTAACAGTACTGTCTGCTCATCCCTTTGAGAGAGGCTGTAAACAAAAGGGAGGCAGGACCTTGAGCAAGAAGAAAGGGATGGATCAGCTTTCTGCAGCTAGTAGCATTGCGTGAACACCCCATTATTACCACTCAGTACTGCATCAGAAGAAGTGAGTTTATATTCAGCAAAGCTCATGCTAAAATAAAAACCATTTTAGTTTAAATCATGCTTCCACGCAGGCCCGTAGCCAGGATTTCGTTTCGGGGGGGGGGGGGGGCTGAATTTTTTTCAGGGGGTTCGGGGGGGGGCTGAGTTTCGGGGGGGGGCTGAGTCTGAGTGAAAGAGGGTCTAGCCTAGCAAACCTTTTGTATCATTACCCCAATACCCCCATGCATATGGGATATATTGAGTATGGTGATCAGATCATGATATGAATAAACATAACAGTTTAAATAATGCACCAGTAAGGCCTTTTCGCGAACCACCATGAGAATTTCGGGGGGGGGGCTGAAGCCCCCCGAGCCCCCCCCCCCCCCCCGGCTACATGCCTGCTTCTACGTTTCTTTTTTTCTCTCTCCCGTTCCTTCCTAATTTTCATGTTGCAGGAGACTAACAGGGCTACTTCTTCAAAAGCTGCCATGAAGACAGTGAGCAACAAAGAGGGACAAATTTATGAAAGGATTCATGATAGTTGGATGACCATTGGCCAGAAGATGATGACGGGACCACAGTTGCCACTCCTCCCCCTCTCATGTTCCAAAATATGTACAGCACTCTGGGTAAACAAATGGAAAACATTATGAAAAATTACAGGGGTTCCTCTTTTTTATTTTCTTCAGGTGAACATCAAAAGCTGATGGCGGTACTGCTTTGCAGCATTCAACTTGGCCCCTTCTACACTGCCATATTATCCAGATTTTTAAATCAGATAATCCACATTATCTGCCTTGAACTGGATTATATGAGTCTTGTGTTGTTTGTTGTTTATTCGTTCAGTATGTTTAAGGGGGAGGGGAGCTGACTCACATCAGCAGCTGGAAACTGCCACAGTTTAGCCATATCTTCCTTCTATAGCTATTGAATGAAGAGCATGTTATTGTGATTTTTTATGTGGTCTCTGTTAGTATGTCACATCCAATAGCCCCAGTGCACACATCCTACATGACTTGAAGGTAGAAGGAGCCACAAAACAATTACAAACTATACTAGTTGTAGACTAAGCGATGCAATTAGCACAAGGTTCTCCTATTAGGCTTGTGCACAGATTCAGATTGGTTGGATCTCTTCGGTAAATCTGGCTTGTTTGGATGGCCATAATGGTAAGGGCACAGCCACCATATTTTTTCACCCGTAACGGCCGACATGGCTGCCGGGTGTGCCTTCTTCCCTTCTGTTTGGGAGCATGTGGCACATGCCTCCTTAACCCTTTTCCTCAAACCCAGACTCTCTCTAAAAGAAAAAAAGAAAAAAAAAGGAGCCCAGGAAGGATGCTTCCTTAATCCCATTACTGAAACCCAGACTTCCTTGAAAGGAAGATAGGAAAGGGTCCCAGGAGGGACGTTTACTTAACCCCATTGCTCAAACCCAGACTCTCTTGAAAGGAAGATAGGAAAAGAGCCCAGGAAGGATGCTTCCTTAACCCCATTCCTCAGGCAAAAGGCACCCTTGACAGGAAAAAAGGAAAAGATTCCAAGAACGGAAATAGTAGCCTCATAAGTTCCCCATTCCAACAAATGGACTGGATCTTCCGGCTGCCTAGCCAAAAACTGATTTTTCATTAGCTGATTTTCAGGGGGCTCCCGAAAATGGATCTGAATACCCAACAAAATTTGGATACCAAAAATTGTACAAGCCTATTTCCTCCAGCCAAATTGCACAAGCCTATCTACTATATTGTGCTGAACCTTTTTTTCAGGAAGTGATTTCTCACACTTCTGGGTATAATTTCTCTGCACACCTTCCTCTTCTTTCAGTGAGGAGACATGGTAAAAATGTTCCAAAAGACTGAGTACAAATTACTTACTGAATAAACAGTTAATTTATCCATCAGCAGAGTGCAAGATAAACTGATCCGTATAAATGACACAGATCACAGGTTTGGAGGGTTCATTTTTATTCTAGTCGCGGCGAAGGTGGGAGGAGGAAGAGCTCCTTGTTTGAAAGTCAGTGAGCTTGTACATGCTCAGAAATTGTTTACCATGTTTCAGGAAGACAAACATAAGGATACACTAAGCTTGATCAGCCAACTCTGACTGTATCCTCTCTAATACAGCGCAGGCAGCAGGCAGCATGAAACTATAATTTGCAAAAGCCATTGGGAAAAGAAGATGAGCCCTTCTGGCAGTTAAGAAGCTGCTTTCTTCCAATTTAAGACTCAAGTCTATGAAAGAAACAGAAAAACATTTCACTTCAAGGCAGAAAATGTCTGCTGTGCTGGTGTTCCAGTGATGTATAGGACAAAAAGTGATATCTTTCTATTTTGTGAAACAGGAATAAGTTGTCGAAGGATTTCATGACTGGAATCACTAGGTTGTTGTGAGTTTGATAATTAACAAGAATAATAATAATTAACAAGAATAGAACGGGATGCATGGGTAAGACAAAATCAATTTTTCTGAGCCCATTCTTGAAAAATACCACATGTTCCAGTAGTATTCTCTCCTGACATTTAGCCTGCATCTATGGCAGGCATTCTCAGAGGTTTGTTCAGAGGTCAGGCTTCCCTGCGTCAGGATAGAATATTACTGAAACATGCCCAAACAGCCCGAAAAACTCACAGCAACTCAGGTATAAGTTGTTTGCAAAGGACATACATCATGAGCAGCCGGTTCTATAATTTCACTTCTTGATCACAACCCTATATTCAGAAGTGTGCAGGTTTTACACTAAACACAGAAGAAGGCAAAAATGGGGTGGGTGGTGGGTTGAATTGCTGCCTGGAAGTCAGTTTTGTGTTTACTTTCTAAGGTACTTTCTCCTATATAGCTACATGAGGTAACTTGGACAATTTCTGAGTTACATATCTGCCATGTTATCATGGTGATTACTACTACTGTTCTTATTCATATCTTGCCTTTCCCCCAGTTTTGGAACAGAGACAGCTATAAACTTGCATATTCTATTAACACTGTATCTATTTGATTCTAAGATGCCCCCCTGCAACTCTCTTATAAAAATGGCGTGCATCGTAGAATTGCAGTTCCTCTTTTTCTTGGTGGTACTGAAATTACTGTGTGTCTCACAGGACTTCATCACATGCAAATGCCCATTTCCACACACTTCTAAAAAAGTTATTAGACAAAGTACCATGGAGCCCATCATATGATGCAGACAGACTTCTGCCAGTCATCCATAGTGTTTCTGGAAAGTGTCTTCTGAGAACACATTCAGACAACCACTTTATTGCTGGAGTTTCCATAATAAAAAGGGGGCTGTCCAGGTGACATTCTGGACAAACCCGAAATAATCTGTCACAAACCAGGAAAACCATAGTTTGTGGCAAATTAATTTGATAGTGGGTTTATTCCATGCTTTCTTGGAATGCTAGGGGATAAACCATTACTTCTGGTGCCTGGACTGCAGTTCAGTCAGTATTCCCATGGTTTTCCAGGCTAAATTAGCCTGGAAAACTGTGAGAATACAAATGCCCTTCCCAAAAACCCCTAAAACAGTGTAAAAAAACAAAGGAACTTACCTGGCCTCCATGAGATGTCTGGCAGAGCTCTCCTGGTGCATACAAGCAACGCGCCAGGAGAAAAGGGGGGTGGGGGAGGGAATCCCTGTGTTCTCCCAGAAAGTTCTGGGAGAAAATCTGGACACCCACTCCAGAAAGCATGCACTTTCTGGGGTGTGTGTAGATAGGCCCCCAGGAACATCCACATTCCTTGGATAACGGCCTGTATGGAAGCACTCTGAGTTTCTGAGGTGGCTGAAAATGGGAGAAAGCACTCAAAATCATGTGGAATGGGATCTGTCAGATTTGCCCATGCTGAATCTTAAGTCTTAAGAACAGTGTCTCAGGTCTCCTCTAAAGTAGGGATTGAAGGGGAAAGTCAAATATCTCAGAAGTGGTGCATGTCTTAAGAAGGGTGCCTCACAGGCATGTAGCCGGGGGGGGAGGGGCTTGGGGGGTTCCCCCCCCCCCAATTCTCATGGTGGTTCGTGAAAAGGCCTTACTGGTGCATTATTTAAACTGTTATGTTTATTCATATCATGATCTGATCACCATACTCAATATATTCCATATGCATGAGGGTATTGGGGTAATGATACAAAAGGTTTGCTAGGGTAGACCCTCTTTCACTCAGACTCAGCCCCCCCCCCCGAAACTCTCAGCCCCCCCCCCCCCGAATCGAAATCCTAGCTACGGGCCTGGTGCCTCAGATCTCCTGTAAGAAGATTGTTGAGACAAGAGGAGACAATCCTATGTGATGGGGGTAAGTAAATTCTTCATCTTCTTTAAAGATGGAGTTCCATACAAAGAAGATGATTCTACACACTAAAAGACTATTTCCCCCACGTCCCCCTGTTTTCTCAGCTCGATCTGGTGTAGGCCATAAAGACATTATCGCACAAGATTTCTAAAATGTTGCAAGCCCATCTTGCCTGAGACTGTAGCATAGCCTCGCTTCTTATCACACCAAGCCTTACTGAAAATGCTCTGAGAAAGCTCAAAACAGGTCAGCTTTTCTTCCCAACCTGTACATGCCTCCTTTTTTTCTGTGAGAATTGTGGAACACTGAGATATCAGAGGTTCGAAGCTGCCCACCTCTGCACTTTCAGGTTTTCAAAGTACGGTAGCACTATTAATACAAACACTTAAAATGTGAATAAAAATTAATATATAACTAACAACAGCACACTTTGTATACCACCCTTAAACAAAGGTAAATAAATATAAAAATAAATATAATCTATATAAATAAAAATGTAATGTTCGTTTGTGGGATTAACATAACTCAAAAACCACTGGACAAATTGCCACCAAATTTGGCCACAAGACACCTACTAACCCAAGGAGTGACCATCACTCAAAAAATTGATTTTGTCATTTGGGAGTTCTAGTTGCTGGGATTTATAGTTTACTTACAATCAAAGAGCATTCTGAACTCCACCAATAATGGAATTGAACCAAACATGGCAAACAGAACTCCCATGACCAACAGAAAACACTAGAAGTGTTTGGTGGGCATTGACCTTGAGTTTGGGAGTTGTAGTTCACCTACATCCAGAGAGCACTGTGGACTCAAACAATGATGGATCTGGACCAAACTTGGTACGAATATTCCATATGCCCAAATATGAACACAGATGGAGTTAGGGGAAAATAGACCTTTACATTTGGGAGTTGTAGCTACTGGGATTTATAGTTCACCTACAATCAAACTGAACTCCACCAACAACAGAATGGGGGCAAACTTCCCACAGAGAACCCCCATACTTAAGGTCATCCAGTCCAGCTCGCTTCTCCAGGGCAAAAAAACGTAATCAAAACCTTCCTGACAAAGAGCTATCCAGCCATAGATATAGATATATGATTCACACACAGAGAGAGATATAGTATCATAGATTTGAAAGGGACCCCTAAAGAAGGACAATTATATGTTGCATGTTCCAGAGTAGGCAAACCAGACAATCTCCACATCAACACTGACAAAGAAACAGCAAGAAATACTGTTTACCCACAAGCATAAAGACATTACATATATTAGAAACCAACACTTTCTCATTACTTTATTTTCCAGATCACCAGACTGGGCCACAGCAACGTATGGCAGGGGACGGCTAGTCATAAATAAATAAATAAATAAATAATCAAAATAATAATCATCATCATGATGGTACTTCCAAGGTGATGAAAGGATCTGACTTATTGTTAAGGCAGTCCTATCACATGATTTTCTTGGCTTGTTTTTTTTTTCAGAGGGAGCTTGCTTTTGCCTTCTTCTGAGCCTGAGAGAGTATGACATTCCAAAAGGCACCCAGTGGATTGCCATGGCAGATTGGGGATTTAAATGCTGGTCTCCAATACCAAAGTGCAGTAGGATGTAGAGTGGGTCATGGGGGCTCTGTGTGCCAAGTTTGGACTTTACTGGTCTTTGGTGGGGGACTGCTGTGGTCTGTGGGAACAGAAGGGTTGGAAAATACTACAAATCCCATCATCCATTGTCCATCCTCCCTCAAACCTCACAAGGACGTAAGGGGGGGGGGTCATGGGGTTATGTGTGGCAGTTTGGTCTTGATCAGTCACTGGGTGAGGGTCACAGCAGTCTTGTGAAGTGAGTGGAGGTACTTCAGGTCCTATCATACATGGTCCGCCCTCCTCCAAACTGCAGTAGAATGTAATGTGGGTCATGGGGGCTCTGTGTGCCAAACATGGTCTTTATTGGTCTTTATTGGTTGCCACAGTGGTCTGTGGTAACCGAAGGGTTTCAAAGCACTACAATACACCATGCCGGCTCTCTTTGAGTAGTGTTTGAACAGTTGCCTTTTAAAATAAATATTTGTGATATGTGGATTTTTTTAAATTCAGAAAATGACCATTGATTATTTTTTAATGTAGGAAAATGAGAGTGAGTCACATGTATTTCTCGAGTAGTTTTATATTCTGGCTAAGTGAAGGAAAACAGTTTTCAATGAAATTGAATAAATTCTACGCAGAAGCGTGTGTGTATATGTTTAGGTGCATTTTCTAGGATTTATGAAGTTAATGAGATTTTGAAAGGAGTTCACAACCCAGAAAAGGTTAACAATTCCTCTTCTAGCAAGTGAATAGGCTGACAGAAACAGACAGACAGACATACAATGGGTAGAAGCTTATTATGTTGGAGAACAGCCTCACAACCTTTCTCAACAAATGGCAGAGAGTCCAGGTGCAAAAGAGGACAGGGGTCTTATGCCATTATTAATGAGAGAAGATGAAATTTCAGCAGGTGTCCTGCAAGATACAACCACTGAATTGCCCTCCACACAGCTGCTAAGGCTGAAAGAACTGTGTGTTCCTTTGTATATGACCCTCCTAGCAAAACAAAACAAATCCTCAAACAAACAAAAAAAGCATTCTTGTGTTCAACATGGGATTAAAGTAAAAATAGCAACAAATGCCTAATTAAATATTCCAGAAACTCAAGCTATCTAACACAGCTCTAAACATTTACTAGTTTTGGCTATAATATTTCTACTTGGTTTTGATTTTAAAATGCAGCTTTTTGGCCTAAGAGAGTTCACTATAAGAATATTGATAACAGAACTAAGCGCAAAAAACAACTAAATATTTTCAGCTCCAGTTGGTGCCATCCGTAGAGTCCTGTTTGCATCTGAACAATGCATGGTTTCATTAATACTCTTGCTCTGTAAAGCAGATCAGGAAAGTAATAACTCATGGGTGCATTCATTTGCCTCTCATTATAAAATCATTGAAAACACGAAGCCTGATTTTGTTTCAAATGCACATTCATGCTCATTTTGTACATGAGATAAGTATAGCCTGATTCTTGATACAGTGATCCCACAGAGTCATTTTGGTGTAGCTTGTAGGGTCATTGCCAAAATTATGGCTATTTATTTATTTATTATTTATTTACTTTATTTCTATACCACTTTTCTCAGCCCTCAGGCGACTCAAAGCGGTGAACAACATCAGTACAAAATATCACAAAACAAGTATAGGGCAATTAAAAACAATTATCACATAAATCATTAACATCAGTATAACAATCATTACCGCTTCAACAGTAAAATCAGAATCCAGTCTCGTCATCCATTATTCCATATTCATATGTTCAATTACACTGTTTAATCAAATGCTTGTTCGAACAGCCAGGTCTTCACTTTCCTCCGAAACGCCAGCAGGGAGGGGGCCAATCTGATATCCGCAGGCAGAGCGTTCCACAGCCGAGGGGCCACCACTGAGAAGGCCCTGTCTCTCGTCCCCGCCAAGTGCGCCTGTGATGCAGGCAGGACCGAGAGCAGGGCCTCCCCAGATGATCTTAGTGTCCTAGTCGGTTCATAGGAGGAGATGCGTTCAGAGAGGTAAATAGGGCCAGAACTGTTTAGGGCTTTATAGGCTAAAGCCAGCACTTTGAATTGTGCCCGGTAGCAAACTGGTAGCCAGTGGAGCTGGCGCAACAGAGGAGTAGTATGCTCCCTGAGTGCTGCTCATGTTAGCAACCTGGCTGCCGAGCGCTGGACCATTCCAAGCAGTCTTCATAGGCAACCCCACGTAGAGGGGCTATGACACACCCATGGGAAAATTCTGTTTTCTGAATTATTAAGGGAAAGGGAAAGGTTGTGAGGACCATAGGGAAGGCTGAGCGAAGGAAGATAGATGCTTTTGAACTGGGGTGCTGGAGGCAAGTTCTGAGAGGGCCTTGGACTGCGAGAAGATCCAACCAGTCCATACTTCAAGAAATAAAGCCTGACGGCTCATAGGAGGGAAGGATATTAGAGACAAAGTTTAAGTACTTTGGCCACATCATGAGGAGACAGGAAAGCCTAGAGAAGACAATTATGCTGGGGAAAATGGAAGGAAAAAGGAAGACGGGCCAACCAAGGGCAAGAGGGATGGATGGCATCCTTGAAGTGACTGGCTTGACTCTGAAGGAGCTGGGGGAGGTGACGGCCGACAGGGAGCTCTGGCGTGGGCTGGTCCATGAGGTTACAAAGAGTTGGAAATGACTGAACAAATGAACAACAACAACAACAAATGTCTACCTTAAGTCTAGTCGTGTCCAACTCTGGGGGTTGGTGCTCAACTAACTTTCTAAGCCAAAGTGCCGGCATTGTCCATAGACACTTCCAAGGTCTTGTGGCTGGCATAACTGCATCGAGCACCATTACCTTCCCACCAACTCACATTTGCTTGTTTTCAAACTGCTAGGTTGGCAGAAGCTGGGGCTGACAGCGGGAGCTCACCCCACTCCTTGGAGTTGAACCACCAACCTTTCGGTCAGCAAGTTCAGAAGCTCAGTAGTTTAACCCACTGCGCCACCAGGAATTATTAACATCATACAAAAATATGTGCTATTTTGAATATGAAATTTACTCAATACTTCATTATTAAAATTGAGTTTGGTTCTATTTCCCTAATGCTAAACTGAATGTTAAAGATCAAACATCATCAGAACTATGTCAACCCGGGTACTAAAGCTATGTTTTTGTTTTACTATTTCCATCACCATCTGAAGCTCCTTAGATGATCAGTTGTGGAACTCCTTTGTTCAGGACACAAGACCAACCTGCATTTACATTCTGTGTAATCATTACAGAAGGTATTTATTTCTCTACTACCCTAGCCAAAGCTTTCTGGGCAATACAACCAGACAGACAGACAAAAATAAGTTTTGCAGCAGGAAGAGAATATTCAGTTGAGCAAATGTGAAGCACTGATTGACATACTCATACTCCCTCTCACTTGGCACGGAGTACCATGAAAAGGTTCCCAGCACCATAAGTTCCTGTCAAAGGGGAACACAAGCTGAATTGTTCATTTGCCCCAGGGTGTCCTGTCAATTCCGTCTTGTCAACACTTTGAGCAGTCCCGTGGGATGGATGTTCAGAACAGAATCCATCATGATTCTAGTACAGAAGCCCTCTTTTGCAATTCAAAATGTAAACAATTTGAATTTCCATTAAGGTGATTTTTCATCCTGGGAATGTGCCAGCCACCAGAGAAAGCTCTCAGAAGATAAAATGTTGCTGCTCAGTTATAAAATTTGACTAAAGCATGAATATTTTCTCTGCATTTTACTCTCCCCAGAGAAGTTCTGTTTGTTTGCTTGCTTTTATAACATTTATTTATAGCATTCTGCAAGATTTCAGTCCCAGCTGAAATAGAAGAAGGAGTAGATGGGGCTGAGACAGAGAATATGCTGATTCCATCAACATAAATTATTGATAGCATCTTAACTTAACTTACTCACCAGAACTCTAGTGTTAATGATCTGTGGGTCTTTGAGCTTTAAACTTTCTCTGGAGTATAGCAAACTATAGAACGTGTACCTCCTGCATTTCACACCAGTCTTATATTCCATTAAATACTATAGCCATTCAAGAAGGAACCTGAACACTATGGACTTATCCATGAGACAGATGTCAGTAAATTAGTTGACATTTCATTAAGTACTATAGCTACTCAAGAAGGAACCTTATACAGCTCCGGTCCAGCGTACCTGTCTGAACATATCTCCTTCTATGTTCCACCTCGAAGTTTTAAGATCTTCTGGGGAGGTCCTGCTCTCGGCCCCGCCTCTGTGTCAAACATGCTTGGCAGGGACAAGGGACAGGGCCTTCTCGGTGGTGCCCCCTCACCTGTGGAATTCACTCCCCAGGGAAATTAGGTCATCTTCATCCCTCCTCACCTTTAGAAAAATGTTAAAAATGTGGATGTGGGACCAGGCCTTTGGACAATGACAATAACAATGTTGACAATGGCTTTGAAATGGATTGTGGATAAGTTTGATGGAGCATCCAACCACATTTTTTGGTTAATAATGGCCACCAGAGTGGTAATTCTTAGTAGATTTTAATTGTATTGTTTTAATGTTTTTAACTATTTGCAATTATTGACTGTTCGTTTTTATTATGTATATATTGAGGCGTCCAATTGTTGTCGATTGGAAGGCTCCCAGGGAGTTGAGAAGGGTGGGGTACAAATATTCTAAATAAATAAATAAATAAATAAATAAATAAATAAACTTGTACATCATGGACTATATGTATCCATGGAACAGACATCAGTAAAATAGTCTATACTCCATTAAGAACTATAGCTATTCAAGAAGGAATCTGTACACTATGGACTATATGTATTCATGGAACAGATATCAGTAAATTATTCTATATTCCATTAAAGACTATAGCTATTCAAGAAGGAATCTGTACACTATGGACTATATGTATTCATGGAACAGGTGTCAGTAAATTAGTCTATACTCCATTAAATACTATAACTATTCAAAGGAACCTGCATACTATGGGCTATCTATATCTATGGGACAGGTGTCAGGAAATTAGCCTGAAAAACATCTCAAGGGGGAGAAAGTCTTCACTGGTAGGGTTGGGTGGAGCATGGACTTCTCTTATCCACCCCCATATGGCATCATGAAGCATCCTTCCAAACTTGCTTTCCCTTGCTTTTAATGCCATGTGACTGAGGAAGATGAGAAGGGATCTTGGAAGGTGATAACTGGTTAACTATGGTGCAGAGGCCTCTGCTATTGGAACACTGCCCATAATGATCCTCCTTGCAGGGAGTCCTCCACATTCTCACCTCTTTGGGACAGCAAAAAGATAAATCATATTTGGAGATGGTGGCAGTTGTCAAACTCTATTAATGTATTGGGGGAAGGGAGAAGAGGCTTGAGGATGATTTCCCACCTCCACCCCTCAGTCAGGTATTTGAATATTCTCTCCCTCCCTTCCTTTGGCAGCTGCTGATCAGAGCCAGCATGATGTTTCTAGTTTGACCACAGAGGCTTTATAGTGTCTATATCAGAAACAGTGTGCCTGTATCTATTAATGGCTGTTGTAAGTGAGTCCTAATGTCATCAGTTGGGGACCCCTCCCCCAAGCACTAACTACTGCTATTCTAATAATATAATATAAGGTAATATAAAATATTTTATATACATGTAATATTTATAATATTATAATGTAATACAATATAATACTATTACTAATAATAATATGATATTATAATTATATATTTATATTGCATGCAATATTACTAATAATATTACAATATAATGGTATAGGTTTTTTTTTGGTTGTGTCAGGAGCGACCTGAGAAACTGCAGGTCGCTTCTGGTGTGAGAGAATTGGCCGTCTGCAAGGACATTGCCCAGGGGACGTCCAGATGATTTGATGTTTTTATCATCCTTGTGGGAGGCTTCTCTCATGTCTCCGCATGAGGAGCTGGAGCTGATAGAGGGAGCTCATCCGCCTCTCCCTGGATTAAAACCTGCGACCTGTCGGTCTTCAGTCCTGCCGGCACAGGGATTTAACCTGGTATAGTACAATATAGTAATATTTAATACTGATATTGTACTATGCTAATAATATAATATATTGTATGTATATATATCTTGTAAACAGCATATAATTGTCGTAAATAAATAAATAATGCACAAGTCCTGCTGGTCTTCTTCCCATTGGCCATTGTTTTGCCATTGTGAGACTCATGATGCACAATTGCATTAGCTCAGTTCTTGTGGGTTTTTTCGGGCTATATGGCCATGTTCTAGAGGCATTTCTCCTGACTTAATACCTCACTCCCTCTGAGGATGCTTGCCATAGATGCAGGCGAAACGTCAGGAGAAATGCCTCTAGAACATGGCCATAGAGCCCGAAAAAACCCACAAGAACTGAGTGATTCCGGCCATGAAAGCCTTCGACAATACAATTGCATTAGCCTTTGGTCAACCCAGTAGGGCTCTTCTAATGTTTTTAAACTCGTAGAAAAGCCAGTTTCTTCTATTTACAAATCTATCAATGATTCAGTCAGTTCCATAACATCAGGAAGGATCATAGACATCAAGACAATGGTATTATATTTCACATTTCAATATTTCACATTTTGGCACACTCAATATTTTGTGTGGAAGTGTTACACATTCCTCGGAAGACTTATACTTTATATATATATATATATATATATATATATATATATATATCTAAGATGAATATTTATGCTTTTGTTGTCAGCCACTGTGAGTCCCTCTGAGGAGGTCGGGATAGGACGGGATATAAATGTAATAAATAAATAAATAAATAAATAGGAAGACTGCACTCGACAAGTCCTGTATCTGACATGGGCTATGTTGTTAAATTATACTAGTTAAATATTATAAAGTTGTCATATATTCCCCACTGAAACGTACCCATTATTGATAATTTAGTTATGTGATTAAAATCTCAATTTAAATGGAATAGTATAAGAAAGATGTTTAAGAAAACAAAATAAAAAAATGTGTCACTCTAATGACACTGTTATAATGGCATATATTCTTTCTAGATTATATCTGAATTCAACAAACTGAGATCAGATTGCCTTGGATGACATGGCGCGTAGTCCTTAAGATCTCATGCCATGGCAATATTTGGTTTCCATGTGCCACAAGTCTCCTTGTTTCTGCTGCAGTGGAGTAAACATGGCTGCCCACATTAAAGTTTTATACCAGCTTTGAGACAGTTTCATATTGTATCGAACCCTTGTTCCTTATGCTCCTAGGTCTTTGCTCTGCAAATATAGCTATTCCTTCTTGTTCTGTCTATTGTGGACCAAACCGATGGAATCCTGTAGTGTTTTGTTGATTTAAATAAAAAGATAATGAATATTTTATTAAGTCCATTGAATCTGTACCTTTGAAAAGTACAAGGATCTTCTTGATATATCATTTTTCATTTTCAACGAAGTTTCAGCTCTCCAAATATTAAAAATAAAGGCACAGCAGGCACTTCCATGTCCACTTCTTGAATATCTCCACAGGATAAGCATGTAGCGGTCTTGCACCATTTCTAATGTAAGCCATCCTGAGTCCCCCTTTGGGGGCAGAGAAGAGACGGGGTATAAATGGCATAAATAAATAAACAAACAAACAAATAAATAAATAAATAAGCAAGCATAAGAATATCTTGAGTATTTTGGGCGTCAATGCTGACATGTATTTTGGGTAACATGGCGAGCCTCCCCTCCCCCCATGTCACCCAGCTTTGGACCTCAGTGTGATGAAGTCCTTGGTCAAGATGCTACCTGTTGCACTCCAGAACAGGAAAAAGCCCTCTGACTTTAAACACCACACTGTTGAGTAGGCAAAACAACACTTTCACTGAAGATAATTAAAAAGCAGTAAAGTAAAAAGCACTTTAAGGAAATAGGAAAATCCAATTAGGTAAGAAGATAAACAGGAACAAAGTAGTCCAGGGAAAATCGTCCAGCAAAGTCCATGAAAACAAAGTCAAAACTTCACTAATAAAATCCAAGAAATAATAATAATAATAATAATAATAATAATAATAATAATAACAACAACATTTTATTTGTACCCTGCTACCATCTCCTCAAGGGACTCCATGCAGCTTACATGAGGCCGAGCCCAAACACAACAATACAGGCAATAATCACAACAATACAAGCAATTAAAATAAAACATAAACGATAAACATATAACATTATCAATAAGACAACATACAGTTAAAACTGTGGGAAGGCCAAATGTAAAAATTAAAAATGGAATAGTGCTGAGGCATGGACGAAAAGGTGATAGAAACCAGGAAACATGAATCCAAAGCATGAATACAAAATCACAGAATCCAAGAATCAAAACCATGAAACGAAAGGCACTTAAACATGAATCTTCCAAGCTAGGCTTCCATGAAACAAGAACAAGATCTTGACTTGATTCTAAACGATGTTTCATCTGACTACATATCCTGTACTTGGTACTTTTATCTCCTCGTTAGCTATGTTCCAAACACTCCAAAATTGGTTTTGCTTTACTTTAGAATCTCTTATCTTTTTCTCTCAGGGCCTGGCAGAACACCGAAACCATTGTTCGGCTTTTCTGTTTTGACTAATCCCCTCCCATCTATTTGCTCATTAATTTCTGCACCTGGTGCCGAGCTGTTTTCAAACTCCAAATCATGGGAGCTCTCCGTTAGCAATTTAGGGAGCACACCATCATCCCCACCCCCTTCAGGGACATTATCATGGGAACTACACTTTGAACAGGGATCTCCTGGTCATTCTCTGCATCAATATCATTGACCAAACCATTGCCATCTTGAACCCCATTGACATCACTCCCCACATCCAAAACACCCTGATCCTGAAACACAACCACAGGCTGAGCTCCAACACCACCCTTCCCKAAAGCTTTGAAATTGTAGAAAGAGGAGTTATCTCTTCTCTACAGAAAATATCACTGAGACAAAAATTGTAAAGAAGAGAACAAGGGAAGGAACACCATCATGTTGGAAATGTTTCCAGATTAGCTAATATCATAATTAGTATAGAAATGTTCTCTTTTTTTCACACCATTCAAAAACAGAGCGTTTACAACAGAATCCTTTATACAAGAAAGCGGTCTGCTGTGTGAAACATTAATTAATTTTGTAAATGTGGGTTTTAATTGCTAGATCAGTGTGCTTTTCAGATTGGGAGCATGTCATCAGATGTCCATGTACTGGAAGAAAAAGAGGAGGATGGGGGTGTTGGAAAACGGATATGGGGGGCTTCTGGAATCAGGCAAGCAGTAACAGATAACAATTCACCTGAAATGCACAAGCCTACCATCTACACCACCATATAATTTAATTGCATTGAATGGCATTTTATGAGTATACACTGACCATATAATGCAGTTTCAAACTAGATTACGTGGCAGTGTAGATGGGGCCTAGATTCACAACATCTAGGCACTCTCCTTTTCTTCTTTTTCACCTGTGCTCAGTTATAGTGCAAGATATTAGAAGAGATCTTTGGAAGTACAACTTTTCACATTCACTTTATACAATTTTATATTTTAAAATATATCTAGATGCAGTCATTATTTTGAAAGTGTAAAAGATACAATAAATATGTCAAGATAAGTATCATATTACAGAAGATATGAAAATACAGAATGACTTCCTATTGCTGTAACACAATAAAATGAAAACAATAAAGTATGATTGTATTATTTGTGTCTTTCTATTTAACGTATCATCCATACGGATATCATGCTCTATGACAATATTGCCCATTCAGGTTATTGATGGCATTAAAATATAGCTCTTCTGAATTGCATTTATCCACTGTGCTGGTACGGCTGTACCAGGAGCTCCAACTTTTCTTTCTGTTATCTGTTTGCAGTCATAGGACAGGCCTATTGTCCATTATAATTAAGCTTTGGTTCTGCCCCTTGTTCTGGGCTCTGGGAGGGAAAGGAGCCATTTTTTTGGTCAGTCTCACACAAGGTAGCTAAGCTATAGGACATAGACCAGCTCGTCCCGTAGAAAAGCTTCCTTTCTCAATAACATCCGGGGATACAGAAACAGAAATTCCAGGAGAAAGGTCCCAAATGCTCTGGCCTATCAGGCTCACAGCATCAGAGGGAACAGCCCTGAAGTTTTCTAAGAATTCTCGAAGGGAGAACAGCATTACAGATCCACGGAACTCCAGCTGAAATATCTACAAGCCTTGGCTGGTAGATCTACTCGATGCCCAGACGCATTTGGAATCGGTAGTATGACCCACATCAACGAGGCCTAGATAATAAACAGCCTAGGAGAGGTTAAAAAGGGTTTTTTCTTACAGAGAAGTTACAGTTAATCAAAGTCAGGTACCAGTCCATTGAGGACTAGACTAAGAAAGCCTTGAAGTGTTGTTTGAACCTTTGAAGATTTGTTGTTTGTTCCATAATAAAGACTTTGTTGTAACATCAAAGACTCTAAAGACCATCACTTCAGAAAAATCCCTGAGAACCTCTCTTTGAGGCACCCCTGGCTTCCCGCTGGGCTTAAAGTATACGTCCTATAAAAAAGTACAGCTGTTACAGGCCCAGCGCACGACAGAACACCCACTAACTGAGGATTTGAAAAAGAACGCCATGATATGGTGGGTTAACTGAAGAAAGATTTTTCAGCAGCCAATTGGCTGAGTGTGCCAGGAGCCAGAGTTCTGATTGGCTACTGCCTCTGGCTAGCTGCTGAGACCAAAGGTTCTAACTGTCATTCTGCCATTTTCTCACTTTGGACAGTGAAGAGATCGTGCAACTATCTTGAGGACTGATCATTTTATGACATGAGGCATATTTGAAAGACTATTTAAGAGGACTATTTTATTCTCTCTCCCTGAATTCAAAGAGACGGATGCATATATTGTTACCATTTTTGAACTAAAGTAAAGATACTTTCACAAGCCTGAGTGACTTTTATTGTACTGCAGGTTATATCTTGGTTTAAATACTGCGGTAAAGCTGCTGCTTATTCTGTTTATTCACACTTATCAACCCCCCTTTTTTAAGGAGACAAAGTTTTTTTTTTATCTAAACCAAGATTCATATTAATTCAAGTCAATGAAACTTGCAGTGACTGAGTAGAAATTGAAAGGATTTGGAATGGGAAATACTGGGCAGGATTTTTTTTCCTGCATGTGTATTTTGAAAACCAAAAGTTCTTTCCATCCTGAAGATGCAACACCTATTTATTCAGCAGGATTTAGAAAAAGGCCCAGCAAAAAAGGCTCAGCAAAAAAGGCCCAGCAGCTCTAATTTAATACTAAAATAACTAAACAGACAGGTATTCAGTACTGGATTTTAAAGAGTTAAGCACTCAGAATACTGTGCCTGGATATTTCTGGATGAATCTGTCAGTTGTAGTGTCTTCAACAGCAAGATTTCTAACAAGTTCTTTCTATCTCAGATATGAAGAAATATGTAATTTTTGGTTGCAACAAAACAAAATATTCACCTGTCCCTAGACAGAACTGCACAGCTTTTGATCTCTATGCTGTTACAGAAGTTCAAATATTTTCCTGGTTCACAATCTTTCTTATCTAGTACTGCATTTGTAGCACAATGGTATCAGGCATGGCATTGCATTAGTTCCTAAAAATTCCCACATTAGGACCATGCTGTCACTTAACTGAACCCAGAATATACAGCATTCAGTACAATTTAATGAATTGTTCAAATTACTCTTATATACACTAGTAGTGCGTTTGAGGATTTGAAAAGGGACACCATGATGTAATGGGTTAACTGGAAAGACATGTGGTGGCAGCTGATTGACTGAGCATGCCAGGAGCCAGAGTTCTGATTGGCTGTTGTCTCTGGATTGCTGCTGGAACTAATGGTTTTAACTGCCATTTTTCACTTTGGCCAGTGAAGAGAGTACTGACTGTCAACTATCTTGAAGCCTGATCATTTTAAGGCATGAGGCATCTCCATACATAAGGATACTACTTGCAAACATACAATCTCTTTGTTATGTCAGCAATACTGGCTGCCAATCCACTACTGACCACAATTCAAAGTGCTGTCTCTAGGCTGTAAAGCTCTAAACGGTTCTGGCCCAGCTTATCTGTCCAAACATATCTCCCTCTATGAACCACCGCGGAGTTTAAGATCATCTAAGGATGTCCTGCTCTCGGTCCCAGCTCCCTCGCTGGCACAATTGGCAGAGACGAGAGACAGCGCCTTCTCAGTGGTGGCCCCTTGACTGTGGAACTCCCTTCCCAGAGATGTTAGATCAGCCTACTGCCTTCTGACCTTACGCAAGAGAGTGAAAGTGTGGGTTGTGACCAAGCCTTTAAAGAACTTGTGCAATAAATAGACTTGAAACAATTTGCAAGGACCATTGGAATTGACCGGATTATGCTCGTGGATTACGTGTTTAACTCTTAATGTATTGTTTTTAAATGTTTTATCTGTTTTAATGTACTTTTAAATTCTATTTTAATATTTAGGTGTACATTGTGTTTTAGGGCATCTAATTGTTGCCTGTATGTAAAGCCGCCATGAGTCCCCTCCGGGGTGAGAAAGGCAGAGTAGAAATGTCATAAATCTATATAAATAAAAATGTAATCTTTGTTTGTGGGATTAACATGACTCAAAAACCACTGGACAAATTGACACCAAATTTGGACACAATACACCTATCAGGCTAATGAGTGACCATCACTCATAAAAACACTGAAAAACACGGTGAAAGGGACTTAAAAAGCCCCCAAAAAGATGCTTCAGTGCATGCACAAAAATGACTCCCCTGGCCAAGAAAAAAAACCACACATGCACACAATAGCATATCCACACTCTCTTCTGGACTACAGCTCCCAGCATCTCCTGGACCAGGCCCTTTAAGAGAGGAGGATGATCCAAATGCACTGCTTCCAAGATGCAAGCTTTTTTCTCCTTGGATTTCTTTAAGAGCATCCCAATCCCTGCATATTTCCAATTTCCTGGACTGCAACTCCCAGCAATCCTCCAAATAGATAGATTAGATCAACGGTTCTCAACCTGGGGGTTGCGACCCCTGGGGGGGTCATTTGGCCATTTTTGGGGGGTTGCGAAGCTGCCTTGGGCGGCCCACCCCCTCCAAAATGGCTGCCAACCCCTGAGCCAGCCAAATGGCACTCCTGGCAGGCTCCTACTCCTGCTCTTCCCACAGACCTGTGGGTAAGGTGGAGGAGCTTTGGAGGCAAAGGTACGGGGGAAGAAGACTCCCCTCTGTTCAGGCCTGCAAGGTGAGTAAACTTCTTGCCGTCCTCAATACCTGGCCTTCACCACCCCGCCTTTGCCTCCATCCAAGCTCAGAAGAGGTCGGGGTCGGACGGAGGGAGTTCTCCGTGCCAAGTGTGAGTCAATTCCATGGCTGCATGAGTTCAGAATGCTTTTGGATGGGAGGGAAATATATATCCCAGCAGCTCCCAAATGCCAAGGTCTATGTTCCCCAAGCCTCTCCAGTATTTTCTGTTGACCATGAGAGTTCTGTGTGCCAAATTTGAGTCCACTCCATGGCTTCATGAGTTCAGAATGCTTTTGGATGGGAGGGAACTATATATCCCAGCAACTCCCAAATGTCAGGAAAATAACACCAAAACTGTAATTTCTGTTGGTTATGGGAGTTCTATATGCCAAGCTTCTTCAATTCCATTTTTGTTGGAGTTCAGAATGCTCTCTGATGGCAGAGGAACTACAAATCCCAGCAACTCCCAAATGTCAAGATCCAATTTCCCCAAACTCCACCATTGTTCAAATTTGGGCATATTGAGTATTCATGCCAAATTTGGTCCAGATCCATAGACATTTGGGTTCACAGTGCTTTCCAGATGTATTTGAATTACATCTCCCATAAATTGCTGTCAATTCCTCCCAAACTCCTCCAGTATTTTCTGTTGGTTATGGGAGTTCTGTGTTTGGTCCAGGTCGGTAATTTGTGGGGGATCTCAGTGATCTGTGGAAGTCAGAGCTGAATTGGTTGAAGGTACTGAAAATCCCATCATCCGTTGTCCATACTCCCCCAAACATATTGTTTTTGTGATTAATCACTATGCTTGAATTATGTTCAATTTGTAACAATGAAAATACATCCTGCATATTAGATATTTGCATTAGAATTCACAAGAGTAGAAAAACTATTTATGAAGTAGCAACAAAAATATGGTTGGGGGTCACCACAACACGAGGAACTTTATTTAGGGGTCACCGTATTAGAAAGGTTGAGAACCATTGAATTAAATAGAGGTAGGTAGGTAGATTGTTCAGGAGGACTATTAGGAGTTACAGTCCAAGAATAGGTAGAGAATGAAGAAATGGAGAAAAGGGGAAGGGAAAGAAAAGGGGGGGAGGAAGGGAAGAGGAAGAGAAGGAAGGATGGAGAGAAGGAAAGAAAAAAGGGAAGGAAGGAGAGAAAGAGGGAGGAAAGGTTGGTCACAGCAACGTGTGGTGGGTACAGCTAGTAAATCTATATAAATAAAAATGTAATGTTCGTTTGTGGGATTCACAGAACTCAAAAACCACTGGACAAAATGACACCAAATTTGGACACGAGACACCTAACAACCGAATGTATGTCCTTCACTAAAAAAAATGAGTTTGTCATTTGGGAGTTGTAGTTTCTGGGATTTATAGTTCACCTACAATCCAAGAGCATTCTGAACCCCACCAACGATGGAATTGAACCAAACTTGGCATGCAGTTCTCCCATGACGAACAGAAAATACTAGAAAGGTTTGGTGGGCAGTGTCCTTTGGTTTTGGAGTTGTAGTTCACCTACATCCAGAGAGCACTGTGGACTCAAACAATGATGGATCTGGGCCAAACTCTATACGAATACTCAATATGTCCAAATGTGAACACTGGTGGAGTTTGGGGAAAATAGAATCTTGACATTTGGGAGTTGTAGTTGCTGGGATTTGTAGTTCACCTACAATAACAGAGCATTCTGAACCCCATCAACAATAGAATTGGGCCAAACCTCCCACACAGAACCATCATGGCCACCAGAGTGGGCCACAGCAACGTGTGGCAGGGGACGGCTAGTAAATAAATAAACACTTAGGACAAAATATGTGAAGCAAGCTTGGTTTTCTCTTTCCTACTGTCGAATTAGCTTTCAGAAATAGCCATGGAGTCACAGAGATTTGCCAGCTAAATTTCCTCAGGGAAGCTGCCCAGAAATGTTGAAAAGAAGCAAATGTGAAAAGTGTGGGCTGAAAACTTCATTGCATGGAGAATTAATGTACTTTTTAATGCTTTGGGTTGGTGAAGAAGAAACGCTGCCCGATTAAGATAAACAATGTCTGAAGTTGCTACTGAATTCAAAGTCAGGTACATTTTTCAGGCATTCTGTATAGTCCCTGTAGACACCACATTCTCTACCTATACACATGTATTCACATAAATGTGTGCAGAGGCGGCCATAGGTAATTTTCAACGGTAAGCAAACAGTATTTTGACGCCCCCCCCCCCCCAACCAATCATTGATATATATTTCCTATTCATCATGGGAGTTCTGTGTGCCATATTTGGTTCAATTCCATCATTGGTGGAGTTCAGAATACTCTTTAATTGTAGGTGAACTATACATCCCAGTAACTACAACTCACATATGTCAAGGTCTATTTTCCCCCAAGAGCGCCCCTGGGCAAATTCAAATATACTGCAAATGCTTACTTTGCGTAATGGGTTGAGCTGTCCCTGAACGTGTGTGTGTGCGCACGCATATGTATGTATGTATGTTCACACGAGTGTTTCCAGGTATGAAACAGGGCAATGCTTCTGAACCACTAACAAAATGTAGAAAAGGGAACGAAAGTACTAAAGGTTTAGATTTCATTTGCATCTAGACATTCTTTCCAGCCATTTACTGACCTTTCATATGACTGATCATTTTCAGCCACATCAGTTTTATTTATATAGTACCATCCCTTCAGTGCAAGTGGAATAATGAATATGAGCTGCTGAAAGAAATTAAGACCTGCCTCACTTTAAGAAAAGGGGAACCGCCAGAGTTTACACGAAAGGGCTTTGTATGAAATGATTAAATTGTAGTGTAAGGAGGGTTCAGGTGGGACTAATTCAAAGCACAGTCAGAGTGTGGAGAGCAGCATTCAATTTACACCTGTGAAATCCCCAGCTGTGGATAATTACTTTGTCTCCATCTCATTTTTTTCCTGCAAAAACTCATTACCTGAGATCAGCAATGTATGGCCGCAACGGTGGCCTATTTCAGACGGGAGAAGGAGAGTGTAGCACTTAATTATAATTTTTTTCACCAATACATGCCTATTAGATGTGGAACGGTGCTGATTTAAATGTAAGCTCATCTAAAAACCCTGGCTGACCCATGGAAAGGTCCTAATGCATTTAAACAGAAGACAATGATTCTGAAAATTTCTTGGTATTTGGCCACTAAACATAATTTTGCAAATAAAATCTAATTGTGTATGCCATGCATGGGCGTGCATATATCAATGCACATTAACGCTAAACAAGCAGACATAACCATGGTTCAGAATTTTATAATGAATGTCTCACTACTCTTCCCCACCCCAGAGCTATTTGCCCTAATTGGTAGCATAATACAGTATTAGTAATTTGTTGAGATTGAGAATGCATCCTTTATTGAATTAACACTTCTTATAGATCATGTAATCAGTGAAAATACTGTTGGATTTCCAGATCTTATTTTTCTGATTTCTTGAAAATGTTGGAGCTCAGCCTGTGATTGTGTTTCAGGATCAGGGTGCTTTGAATGTGGGGAATGATGTCAACGAGTTGCAAGATGAGTTGCAAGATGGCAATGGTTTGACCAGTGATACTAATGCAGAGAATTACCAAGAGATCCCTGTGCAAAGTGTAGTAAGTCCCTCCTCGGAGGTTGAGAAGACCGGGGTATAAAAAACTCTAAATAAATAGTTTCCCATGAGAATGTCTCTGAGGGGTGTGGGGATGATAGTGTGCTTTCTGAATTGTCACCAGAGAGTTCCCATGATAAGGAACATAAAAATAGCTTGGCACCTGGCCCAGCTGCAGAAGTTAGTGAGCAAATAGATAGACGGGAGGAGATCAGTCAAAACAGGAGAGCCGAACAGTGGCTTCAGTGATCTGCCAGTCTCCGAGAGAAAAAGATAAGAAATTCTCAACTAAAGTGAAACCAATTTCTGAGTGCTAGAGACATAGCTAACGAGGAGATAAAAGTCCCAAGTACAGGATATGTAGTCAGATGAAGCATCTTTTGGAATCAAGTCAAGATCTCATCCTTGTTCATGGAAACGTTGCTTGGAAAATTCATGTTTTAAGTGCCTTTGTTTCATGGTTTTGGTCTATGCTTTTATATTGATGCCTTGGATTCCTGTTTCCTGATTTCTTGGATTTTATTTGGGAAGTTTTGACTTTGTTTTTATGGACTTTTTTGGACTATTACCCTGGACTATTTTGTTCCTGCTTATCTTCCTACCTAATTGGATTTACCTATTTCTTTAAAGTGTTTTTTTTACCTCACTGCTTTTTAATTATCTTCAATAAAAGGATTGTTTTCAATTCAACGGAAAGGTGTTTAAAGTCAGAGGGCTTTTCCTGTCCTGGAGTGCAGCAAAAACTTTTACTGCAAAATGAATTCTTCTAGAACTGAATTTGTTTTAAGCAGTAGATAGTCTACCATGTATGTCTAATAGGCATGTGCGATCCATTAAAAATGGTTCAAAATCATTACAAAACGGGGGAGAGGCACTGGCATTTTATTTCTAAAGTGTTTCTAAAGTATAGTTAGTGAAAATTCATTACTAAATTGAGAGTAATGAAATTTTGTTACTATATCATTGCAGTAATTATGCATTATTGCCTTAACTGGGGAAACTTCAGGGGCTTTCTCCCTCATTTTTAAAGCTATTGGAGTGAAACTTGCCACAATGGTAGAACACTGTTGACCCACCAAATTACAGAACGTTTCACTTATCCACGAGTTTTTAATGATTTTTCAATTTTTTTATACACTAAAAAAAACCTACAAAAGCTATCTATTTGAATTTTATTATTATTATTATTATTTTATTTATTTACTTTACTTGTATACCGCAGTTTCTCAGCCTAGCTGGCGACTCAATGCGGTCTACAACAAAATACAACAGTCAACAATATACAATTTAAAACCATAAAAGCATAATACACAATATTGGCACAACAATAACAATCCAATGCATCTCATGACTAAAATCGTGATCCAGTTTCGTCGTCCATATTACCAATCCTGTAATCTTACCAATCCTGTAATTTTATATACAATGCACAAAATAACCAGGGCATAAATCCCCAGAAGTTTCAGAAAGATTCATATATCTACAGATTTTTGGGGATTTTAAAAAGTTTTGACAAAAACAATATATCCCCCCAAAAGTGACAATAGCAATCCCCTTGAATGCCTGTCTGCCTTTATGATACATAGCCACATAACTGCAACTTAGCACAGATTTATCCTATTACTTAGTTATTTTAGTTCTCTTTACAGATTTAATAATTTTATTATTCTTAGACTGACTTTAAATGGCTGGCTTCTGCAGCCCTCATTGGGTCCTTCAGATGCTGAGCACTGCATTCTGGGAAATGTAGTTTAGGGCAGGGCCTTTTGCATTCTCTGTCACAGGGGGCCTCGCCTTCCCAAACTACATTTCTAAGAATGCTGTGTTCTCAGTCTCCCACCCATTAACTTTGCTAGTTCCGCCCCCAGTGCCTTTGCTAATAGGGATCGGGCCAAAGAAAAAGGATTGTTTTTTTTAAGCACTTTATGTTATCTTGGCTTCACCAAAGTTGCTTAATTCTTACACTGAAAATTAAACTGACCTTGGGAGGCATCCGAATGTTACAGAAAAAAATATTGGTGAGTGTTTCAATTCTTAACCTCCCCCCCCCCCGCCCTTTTCCTGCTGGTTTCTAATATTGATTCGTATGCGTGAATCTAATGAATTTGATCTGAAAAACAAATTAAAAATGAGCATTTGCACACCCCTAATATCTATACCTGTGCATATATTAATATACTTGGGTCAGATTGACTGTTTTACATCAGCAGTGGTGTTCTTTGTGACATGAGAAAAAAGTGCTACTGATTGTATCCTGCTTCTACCAAAGGGTTTTACATGCATTCAAGCAACTGTCAACAGAACTGCTTTTCAGACTTTTCTGCATAACACAGGAAGGTCTCAAATGAAGCTAGTGGATGGGGCTAGTACATATCAAGGGCCCTCCACACAGCCATATAATCAAGAATATCAATCTTCAGTATCTGCTTTGAACTAGGTTATCTGAGTCCGCACTGCCGTATAATCCAGTTTGTACCATCGCGCCTGGGGGCTATAACTCTAAGTGAAAGAGGCATGGACGTGGCATCTTTCCCCAGGGGATTGCTTCTTGCCCTCTTATAGGAAACTGGAACTCCCAAAGACCAAAACACAACAGATAAGTCGAAATGGTATTTATTGTTCATAATGAGTTATCTTTCTCAGGCATAAGCTTGATGTTTCAACAGGGATAAAGGAATTATACTTTACAATCTCTGAAGTCCAAGGAGTTTGCAGCTGAAAAGCTTTTCCTGTTTTGTTTTTCCTCAATGGCTGTGAATATCGGAATAAACACAACCCCAGTCCAATGGCCTATGTTGAAGGGACAAGACCTTCCTCTGGTGCCAAAAGAACCGGTTTGAAGGCGCTTGGGTCTCCTCAATGTTGTCCAGGACGATCTGGACATAAAGCATGAGTCCCAGGGTAAAAAACCTTAGAATTGGTGCTGAGAGGTAATTTAAGCAGGGGATTTTAGAGCCAAGTCTCTTACTCACATCCATGTGATAGAAACTCTGATGGCAGAATGAAAAAAGAGAAGCACTACCCTCCTCCAGGAAGAGGTGGAGCCAAACAATTGAGCTTGAGGAAGCAATTTAATTGGTGCAAACAGCACTGATTGACAGCTATAAATAACCAATCAATCCAACTATACATAATCATAGAATCATAGAATCATAGAATCAAAGAGTTGGAAGAGACCTCATGGGCCATCCAGTCCAACCCCCTGCCAAGAAGCAGGAATATTGCATTCAAATCACCCCTGACAAATGGCCATCCAGCCTCTGCTTAAAAGCAGGGTAAAAAGGCAGGATTAAGCATGATACAACAGTTTAAATCTTGCAACGAACAGTTCTACACATAGGTGGCGCCACTTGCGCCGTCACACAGTTCAGTGTGGATTTTATACAGCTGTGTGGAAGGGACCCAAGATGTAGGGAGTAGACCAGTACTATATTCATGCATTCAGTCTTCTGAAATATGTCTTTTCTTAAATAAAGAGCTAAGAAGCATACGGCCAAATTCACATATAGGTCATATACACTGCCTGAAGATAATTATATATTTATAACCTGTTTTGATTATAAGGTATATAGTTCTAGATCAAGGGAAATAATAATATTGCCATTGTGTCCAGTTCTGAGCATTACACTCCTAAACTAGAAGCTGTCCAGAGGAGGGTGATCAATATGATAAAAGTTCAAGAAACCATACCCTGTGAGGAACTGGACATGCTGAGTTTAGAGAAGAAAAGGTTCAGAAGAGATGTGATAACCATATAAACATTTGAAAGGATGTCATATTAAGGAGGGACTGGTGGATTCAAAGTATAGGAAAAGAGATTCCACCTAAACATTAGAAAGAATTTCCTGATGTTAACAACTGTTTGGCAGTGGAATATGTTGCCTTGAAGTATGGTGGAGTCTCCGGCCCCTTCCACACAGCCATATAAACCAGAATATCAAGGCAGAAAATCCCACAATATCTGCTTTGAACTGGATTATCTGAGTCCACACTGCCATATATTCCAGTTCAAAGCAGATGATGTGGGATTTCATTCAGCTGTGTGGAAGGGAGGTCCTTCTCTGGAGGCTTTTAAACGAAGACTGGATGGCCATGTCTCCACAGTACTTTGACTGTGTATTCCTGCATGGCAGGAGGTTGGATTTGATAGCTTTTGGGGGTCTTTTCCAACTCTATGGTTCTGTGATTCTATCTTTTTATGTGTGTGCTATTTCAATTGATACTATACTCTTCTAACTGGTAATAGACAAGCATAATATCTAACTGGTAGCAGAAGAGCATAACATGTGTCCATCTGTTCTTGGGTTTTAATTTGCTGTTCACCATCTCAATCCATAAAGAAAGTCAGCTAAGAGAAAAATATTATTGCTGTTGTAATGTTGCAGCTGTTCTTCCTTCATGTGCTCAAACTGCTCTCTCAGATCTCAGGTTTTCCTACAGCTTTTCTACCTGAGGTCCTTTGAAGAGGAGATGCCGATGACTTAGTCCAGGACTTTTTACATAAGATGCATTCAACCGCAGTGCCGTTTTCTCCCTCTGAGAAGTACAACCATTTTTTTAAAAGTCATTGCTAAACAGGATGAATAAATGATAATTGTTTAGAAAACACTGCCCAAGAAGATGCTTTGTGCAGAGGGAGAACTGAATAAGTGAGATTACATTCAGTCAGAGTTTCCAGTGGGATCCAAATGGAAAAGCTTTGTTCTTATCTCTGAAGGGCAGAGACAGAATCGACAGGGAGGAGGCATTGTTTCCTCCCCCCCCCCCCAGCTTGCTGCTTACAGTCTCTTAGGACACTGCTGAGTACTTGGATGAGCAAGTGTCATCTTGTGTTCATGTAGTTTTGTGGAGAGATGAAAGTGGCATTTATTAGTACTTCATTGTATGCACGTACAGCTGATTCATGTGTAGCTCTGGTCTATTGTATGCTGTCCATTTACAAATCTTGGAGAACTTTTAGTCTCCTTCTGCACAAATATTTCATATGCACAGTATACTGGAAATCCCTGTCAGGCACAACTCCATCACTGTGAGTAGTAATAGCTTCATATAATTATTTAAGGTGCACATGACTAAATTTTGCTGTGCAATACCCAAGTGTGAAAGATCTCTTTGCACAGGCTGGCCCCAAAACCCCAAACCCCTAAGAATCTTGCCTTTCACCTTGTTTTTGTTCTCCCAATTATTCTGTAGCTGGATTGAATTACTGGGCCTCAGGGTGACCCTCAAATGTGGACTTCTAAAGGACCCACAAAATCCAATGATTTTTGTAATGCATGACTTGATTCTAATTCAGTTATCACAGCCCGTCAGAGACAAGCATAAAACAACAAAGATCAGATCTTTTGGACACAATAGAAAACTATATTAAACTCGAAAAATCTATTAGTTAGACATCCCAATGTCATAACTCACCTTCTTGAATCAGATGATTCAGACAAGGAGGAGTTGAATATCCAGGAATCTTTATCTCCTGATGAAAGTGGTCTCTCTGAGTCCAGAGAGCTGGAGGCGGAGGTAGTGGGAGAGCCTGCTTTCCAGCAGGAGATGGCAGACACTGAGGATGCTGAAGACATATTACTATCCTAAGGAAAGGAAGAGATAGAGAGAGATTATGCTGATCCCAGTGACTGTTAAATAAGAGACCTTGATCTAATTAGGCGCTTGGTGTAAGGACCTCATTGAAGTCCTCCAGCTGGGGGAAAGCGGGGACATCTATGGGGCAGCAATGCAAATCCAGTGGACAGTGGGGAAACTGTCACCCCACACCCTGCATTACCCCCTTCCACAACCCATGGGGAAAACTGTCGCTGCCTGGCTCCCCTTCCCCCCCCCCCCCCCCGCACTTTCCCGAGCTTACATTACATTACGAGAACATTCCTGTGTTCTCAGGGTTCTGTCCTAGGACGCTTCTAAGAGGGAGCCAGGATAGAGCCTCGCTGGAAGTAGCCTGCATGATATGATGGGTTTCATTGGACTCCATCCTAGCTCCATGCAGGAAGTATCCTAGGATGGAGCCCAGACTTCGTGTGATGAGGTCCTTAGAGGCAGATGAACATACATCCCCAAGTAGACCTGTAGCATCTCTGTTGGTTACGACTGTTTTATTTGAGTGATTCATAGCACTCTTTGTTATTGTTGGAGTTCAGCCTGTGATTGTGTTTCAGGATCAGGGTGCTTTGGATGAGGAGAATGATGTTAATGAGGTTCAAGATGAGTTTCAAGATGGCAATGGTTTGGTCAGTGATATTGATGCAGACAATGACCAAGAGATCCCTGTATTTTCCTATGAGAATGTCCTTGAGGGGTGTGGGGATGCACCTGCAGAAACTAATGAGCAAATAGATAACGAGCCAAGAGATAGACAAGAAGAGTTAGTCAAAACAGGAGGGCTGTGCAAAGGCTTAGGCGATCTGCCAGGCTTCAGCAGAAAAAAATTAACAAAGCCTCAACTAAAGAGAAACCAATTTTTGACCACTAGTAACCTAGCTAACGAGGGAATAAAAGTCTCAAGTTTGGGATGTGTAGTCAGATGAAGCATCGTTTAGAATCATGCCAAATTCTTGCCCTTGTTTTATGGAAACCTTGCTTTGAAGTTTCATGCTAAGATATTTTTTGTTCATGGTTTTGGATTCCTGGATTTCATGATTGCTTACTCAAGCCTTGGATCAATGTATTCCTGATTTTCTGGATTGTATTGGAGACATGTGGACTTTGCTTTTATGACTAATTTGGACTAATTTGTTCCTGCTTATCTTCTTACCTAATTAGATTTACCTATTTCCTTAAAGTGCTTTTTGCTTTGCTGCTTTTTACTTATCTTCAATAAAAGGATTGTTTTTTTCCTAATTCAACGTGTGGTGTTTAAAGTCAGAGGATTATTCCTGTTCTGGAGTGCAACAGTTATTTGCATTTTCTTGACCTTGGATTGGTGAAGCTTTGATTACTTTGTTTGCTACTCACTGACTTCTGGATTTATTGACAACCACCCTCTTATTTCATCTGTGATTGCCTTAGACTGAATTAACTACTGAACAGTTCAGGCATTCTAACCCCCTGCTTCCTGGGACCCTTCTTGTCTGGAAGTCTTTTATAAAATCCAAATTCTATCAGTTCAAAATCCTGCCTATGTCAGATCAACACAGTGTCAGATTCAGCTTGAAACCCTGTCTGGATTTTCCCAGAGGTAAGCCCTCTGCCTTTTGTCCCATTGCAGCCCTGGTCCCAGCCTCCCCCCCCCCTCTTCAGTCCAAAGTCTACTTCATACCAGGTTCTGAATTTTGTGTTTGTTTGTTGGTTGGTATAGCTTGCTATGATCTTCATTCAGAGGCTATATCCTACCCCTGTGATGTCAACCAGTGGAAGGCTAGGGCAACCCCCCTCTGAACACATCTTGCAAAGAAAATCTTGTGACAAGTTTTCCTTAGGGTCATCATAAGTAAGAAATTATTTAAAACAACATGAAGAGATACAAGAACAGCAAAAGCAGCAGGATTATAGGGTGAATTAAATTTAGCACAAATATCCATGCTAGTGCCCAGACTGAAAGAGCTCTAGATAAGTTTTTGAAAGGCTGAGTATCTATTCCCTCACCTACCTCCTGTTCCTTTCACCCATCTCTGTTTCTCTCTTCATTACACTTTATCCCCTTTCCTTGCACTCTTCTGCTCTTCACCTTCCATTAGTTGCTCTCCTCCCTTTGCCACCACACAGTGACATGCGTAACTTCAATTTCTAAGGCAGACTGAAACACTGAGGATCCAAGGAAGTATAGGTTTATGATTACAAGGTTTTTGGTGCAATTTTATTAAAGAGATGGGAAAAAGTTTTACAAATTTGAACACATAATAACCAAGCAGGATTCTTATCAATTGGATACCTAAGTGATAATACTAAATGTATTGGGTACATTTTAGAATACTATGATGCTTGTATTCAGATTCACCTTGATTTATAGGAATTGTAGTTACTGGGATTTATAATTCACCTGCAATCAAAAAGCACTCCAAATCCCACCGATGATGGACCTGGACCTATCTTGGCAAACAGAACCCAACTGACCAACTGAAAATACAGGAGAGATTTGACAGGACTGACCCACCATGATGGGAGTTGTACTTAATTCTGAAACTGGAGAGCACACTGAACCCATCAATGATACATCTGTGAAGTGTTAGCTCTGCGTTTTCCTCTCCTCTGCTTCAGTTTCCCCTGTTTATAGGTTTTCCCAACAGTGTAGATACTTTGTATTAGTTTGTGGTGGAGCATAAAAACTCCTAGAGGCCAGCGTCAGTTGGCCTATTCTATCTGCCTGTATAGAGCTCCTTTGCTGGACTCCTCCTTTTTTGAGGCAGAGCTACAGAGAATAGAGGCTTGGGAATTGTCTGGTAATCCTAGGCCGAAGCAATAAAAAAACACCAGGCATCCTTAGCACCTGCAGTCAGCAGTATTCTTATACCATCAGTCCAAAGGACAACAGAAGCTTATGATCAGTTTAAGCTTCGCAAGAAAGAAGATTGACACAGTTTATAGCAATGGTTCTCAACGTGGGGTCCCCAGATGTTTTTGGCCTCCAACTTCCAGAAATCCTAACAGCTGGTGAAGTGGCTGGGATTTCTGGGAGTTGTAGGCCAAAAACATCTGGGGACCCCAGGTTGAGAACCACAGGTTTATAGGCAACAACTTGTAAACCTTTGCTTTGCATCAGAAGCAGAAGACTAGTCCAGATAGAGGACTGCAACCAGCAAAATCTCCTTTTGTAATGTATTGCTTTAAGTTACCCTATGATAGTCCCAGGTGGAGTTAACCCTTCATTCATCTTGTTTGCAGTAAACTCATTTTGGTTATCTTTTCACCTTGCCTAAAGTGCCTCTGTGTGTTAAGGGGTCCTAATCTTAACAGAAAGTATACAGATAGCCCCCGAGTAAAGCCAGACACTATAGTTTTCCCCAAAGCTCGGGTGTGCCATCACAGAATCTAGAGCAAATTTGCCCAACATGACAAACTTGTAAGTATTGATGGAGATTCGGGGGTTAATCCGGCATGATGTGAGTTGTAGTTTACCCATAACATTATGCATTTTGTAAAATAAAATAAAGACTTCTTCTAATAACCTAGGCAACACGAGGTCCCCAAACTAATTTCTGAATAAAAACGAATATAAAAAGAAAGGAAAGAAAATGGTGGCTGACAGAAGTGGAAAGCCTGCTATGAGGAATGGGATTAGCTCTTCAAATGGAAACTTTTATCATTAAACACCAAAGTCAGGATCTACTGTGCCATAGTGTTTCCCATTTCTGCATATGTTTGTAAATGCCAGGCACTGAAGAAAACAGCTAGGATGAGAAATAATGAAACAAAGCAAATCTCTCACAATGAAATTGAATGTACTACCAGAATAGTTTTGGAGACATTGACCTTGCATGAATATATAATATTTGAACATTTAGCTAGGTGATATGCTCCAGTTTTGAGTATTTGGCAGTTTAATACCTGGCATGCTATAGCTTCATGAGTTTCCATTCCATCCTTGTCTGGAAACAAACCACCTGACCTGGCAACATGGTTGGATGGTTTGGGCAACCAAGTGATTTCTGAGAATTTGGAAACAGGTCATTTGAAAACTATCCTGTGTAGGTTTACTAAGTGAATAGAAGCTTCCCAAGAGAATGGGTTTGTTCAAGGCAATTTCCTGGTGGACTAAGCCCTATATTACCATTTTCTGCCAAATACTCAAAATTTTAAAGTTCTTTCTTTACTGGCTTTGATATTCTCTTCTGATAAAGAATTGGGCTTCAGTGTGGGATTAAGTAAATAAGTCATATTAAAATGACAAAATGGGTAAATAGAATATAATGTGAAATGAAATGTAAATTGGTTTTCAGCAAACACTTCTTATACAGACCTCCCATCACACCCCATCAGGCGGTTTCCAATTCCTACTGCGATTTTGGCTTGCAGTTCTATTACATGTTGCCACTCAAGGGCATTTCGATGTTTTCTCTCTCTGGAAATTCATTTGCATTTAAATGATTTGAAATAATCATAAAAGCCAAGTGCTATGAAGTTTGAAATTAGTTACTGTCTATAAATTGCAATGCCATTAAAAGATGATTTTTTGAAGAGCTTTCGCAGTCTCAAATGTATGCAGATTAAAATCTAACAAAGCACACCTTGTTACAAAACTATAAAGAATAGGGTGGCACGAGCTTAAATTGATTTATTCTCCTACTAGTGCCTATAGATAACACAGCTATCTTTCTTCTAAAAGAAGAACAAAACTTTTTTCATCTCTACTCAAAACACAATTTTGCTTGCAGGAGTGCATCCAGGATTTGACCCTATGCGTCTAATTGAACTGCTCATTTAAATTTCAGGAAATGTTGTAGAAAAATCATTTAATTTTTATGGTGAGATTAACAGAGTGGAATATAATTAAAAAATCCTCCAGAATGGGTAGCAGAAACTAATCTGTATTTGGGGAGTAAGATGAGTCATGGGATTCGGCTGAGGATTCTGGAGTGGACTCTAATTGAGGATATAAGGATATCTTAATTCATATGAAAGTAACCAAGTTTCTTAATCAGTTCAAGGCCATCCAACCACTGTGAAAGAACTTGTGAAATGAATGCCTCCATCCTTTCTTTTTAGATTGCACATAGACTGAGATCCTATATTGTTCAGGATAATGTAGAAATGTCACAGGTGGAACTTTGCTAGAGCTCCCCATTCTCTACCCTCAGGACTAACCCTATTGCTGTGATAACTCCATTAACAACCATTCTGTGGCTGACGGCGATTGGAGTGTGGGGAGTGGGGAAATAGATGTCTGTCTGGTTGTAACAGCTGCCATAGAGATCCAGGACATCGCCAAACACTTAAATGGCCATACAACCTGGAAAACTCACAACAACCCACTTCTCCAATTTCTGATGTTGTCGAAGACAGTCCCCCCCCCCCTTGTGGGATTCATAGTTTCCCAAAGGATGGACCACCAGAATAAAATGGGATGGTGTCCTTTACCTAGGCAAGCTTCTGCTCAACTGGCAGCAGACCAACAGCAGCCCAAACGCTTTCCAAAGATCACTCCTCAAAAGCTCTAACTCCTTTTTGGTTTGAATCCCAAGATGTGTACTGATTCGAACCAGCACACATCTCAAATCTCTGCAAAGCAGTTGTGCTGTCACGCGCTGGGCCTATAGCAATTGGCTTTTGAACAGGACATGCTCTTTGTGCCCAGCGGGAAGCCGGGGTGCCTTGAGTGAGAGGCCTAAGGATTCTCCTACACAAAAGTCTTTAGATTCTTGAAAAGTTTAACAAAGTTCTTTATTATTGCTTAGATCTTCAACAAACAGTCAAATACTTCCCAGATCTTTATCAAATCAAACAAATGCTTTTTAACTTGTCTACAGTGGACAGGCACCTTGCTTGGAGAAATGTTTCTATCCTTTATGAAGAAAACCCTTTTTAACTCCTCTCTGGCAATCTGCTTTCTATGCTTGCTGGCATGGGCTCTACTTCTGGCCCCAATTGCTTCTGGTTACCTGAGTAGACCTACCAGTCAAGGCTCTGTAGATTCTCCAGCTGGAGTTCTTTTGGATCTTTTCCACGAAAGATGTGGAGCTCTTTTCCCCGGATGCTGTTTCCCCCGGATGCTGTGAGAAAAGAAGCTTGTCTACAGATGGAGCTGATCCACATCTTGTAGCTAAGCTTTCCACTATAAGACTGACTAAAATGGTTCCCTTTCCCTCCCAGAACCCTGGAAAAAGGGGTGGAACCAAAACTTAACAATGATAAACAGGTCATTGGCCCCTATAATTTCAAACCAAGGGAAGTCACTTTACTGCAAATGCATGGAACCTTGGAATATATGCAAACACTCAATAGAAAGAAAATGAAGCTGAAGCTCCTGGTACAGCCGTACCAGCACAGCAGTCCATTTACTGTTTCCCATAACCTCACAAATAAGTATACAGTTCCCCAAATAAATAATATGTTTTGCCCAAAAAGTATTCTTTTAAATTAATCCCTTGTCTTTCTCTATCTGTGCTTATCTGCATTTGTGCTGATTTGTTGATATGCATGAGAGCATAATATGGACTTTAAAAGAACAAAGCATGACCCCATATGAACTGCACAATCAATGTGCCACAACTTTTATACATATATATTATGTTTTATTGGACTCGATCCTTGAATTCTTTCTCCACCTCTGCCCAGCCAGGGCAGAGTCAGCTAGAAAGTCATTATCACTTAATAATACACCTTCCTGAAGTCAGGACATTGTGCAAAGAGAACTCTATTCACCTGATGGTCCTGAATAGACATCTCAGGATGTTCCCTTTATCTGTCCAGTCTGACAGCAGTCAGCAAGGATCGACACTCATTGTTCACAGGAAAACTAGGCTTAACCCCAACATCTCTGTTCTCTGGGTCCCTGCTGTGAGCATAATCATGCCAAATATAGATCGGACTTTCTGTGGGCCCATCTCTGCCCAGGGTCAGTTGATTGGTGGCCTCAGACTGCCCAATCTAAAAGGGGAACCCCAGCCACGTCATCAAGTCTTGCTCAAATCACCAGCCAAAGCCCGACTCCTGACCAATCACAGGTGGAGGCAGAACCCCAGCTCTCAGCCAATCAGAGACTTGGGTAGGAAAACTTGAGCTCAGAGAATGTTAATGCATGATATTTTTATTGTATAAGAATGGTTGCATGTCCCATAATCCCTACACTTGTACATTTTGGGCACCCACTGTTGTACATGTGTCTCTTCTGCAGATTAAATAAAGTTTCTGTTAGTTTACCTTCTACTGGTGAGGAACACCAGAAACATTGGGTTAGCTGAGCTTGCCAGGTGTGGACTCTCGGAATTAGTTTCCACTGTTTATAGAACTGATAACCAGTCTATAAGAGTCAAATTCTGACTTCACCACCCTCTCCTCTCTGCCAGCAATGAAATGGCTCTTCAGGGAGTTATTGAAACAGGATTATGAAGTCCTGGGTGACTTTGGTCATTGTAGAAACGGAAAGAGAATACCAGTCTCCACAACGATCAAAAAGATATTGATAGGTGTACGTTGGACTTTACATTTGCAAATGTGGCCAACGGTCTGCCAGCCATAATGTAGGACGCTGAAAGAGGGCAAAATGCAAAGTTATCCAAGCTGCCATATAATCCAGTTCAATGTGGATTTTATACAGCTGTGTGGAAGGGGCCTGAGAAGAAGGAATAATGGGAATGCAAAGCAAAAAAGTGAGAGCAGCTGATTACAGATATGGCCTAAGAGAAGGGTAGTGTTGGAGCTCAGCCTGTGATTGTGTTTCAGGATCAGAGTGCTTTGGATGTGGGGAATGATGTTAATGAGGTTCAAGATTGAGTTTCAAGATGGCAATGGTTTGATAAGTGATATTGATGTGGAGAATGACCAGGAGATCCCTGTAGTTTCCCATGAGAATGTCCCTGAGGGGTGTGGGGATGATGGTGTGCTTTCTGAATTGTTACCAGAGAGTTCTCATGAGAGAGAACATGAAAATAACTCGGTGCCTGGCCCAGCTGCAAAAATTAATGAGCAAGTAGATAACAAGCCAAGAGATAGATGAGAAGAGATTAGTCAAAATAGGAGACTGAGCAATGGCTTCGGCGCTCTGTCAGGCTTCAACAGAAAACAATAACAAAGCCTCAAGTAAAGAGAAACCAATTTCTCACTGCTAGTGACCTAGCTAATGAGAGGATAAAAGTCTCAAGTTTGGGATGTGTAGTCAGATGAAGCATCATTTAGAATCACGCCAAGCTCTTGTCCTTGTTCGTGGAAGCCTTGCTTTAAAGATTCATGCTAAGATATTTCTTGTTTCATGGTTTTGTAAAGATTCATGCTGAGATATTTCTTGTTTCATGGTTTTGATTCCTGGATTTCTTGTATTAGAGTTGTGTGGACTTTGCTTTTATGGACTTTGCTGAACTCCACCTTGGACTAATTTATTCCTGCTTATCTTCTTACCTAATTGGATTTACCCATTTCTTTAAAGTGCTTTTTGCTTTACTGTTTTTTACTTATCTTCAATAAAATGATTGTTTTTTCCTATTCAACGTTTGGTGTTTAAAGTCAGAAGATTATTCCTGTCCTGGAGTGCAACAGGTAGGAAATGGACTCAGAAAATTAACTCAGGAAATAGGATAAAACCTGACTAATGGTATAATGAAGAAAGCCTGTACTGTTGTCGGATGAGAGCATATTTTAAAACTATTTTCAAAGCTTTTTTGCAGTTCCAGCAATAGTTAATTTTTGAAGGTGAATATTACTGCAAATTATAAAATAAACAGTTCAGGAATAGTAAGGGGGAGAGGAGAAGAATCCTATCCTGTGACATCACTTCAGTGCCAGGATAGCAACACAGAAGCGGAATGAACCTATCACACAAGGAAGCTGATGGAAACATTGTCAGCTTATGATGGGTTTTGCCCATCAAAAGCGGTGGATGGGTTCATTATGGGGAGGAGGAAAACTAGTAGCAAGATGTACACAGCATTGTGCTTCAATGTTGGTTCGCTTCTCTCTTGTGATAAACTCTACAGTCAATTGTCCTCCTTGAACCTGAATGCCATTCATTTATGTTACGCTGACCCTTTTCATTCCTCCTCTCCTGCACAATACCTTATTTCTGAGTTTTCTGAAGCAAAATGTAGCAGATGGTGTTTGTATATTTTAAATAATGCTGGCATTCACATCTCTTTGTTTATTCGTTCTGAACAGAAGGAAACAGGAAAGTGCTACCTGTGTGCATAATTGATGGTTCAACACGCAGCCTCCACAAACTGGAATTTTAAATGGCTGGAAATCTCATTTGCAATCACAAGGATTCAAAGGGACACAAGGACATCTGATTGGCACAGACTGCTGTCTTGATTACAGTGAGCTGGCAACACCATATCCTTCAGTTAAGTTAGGGCTCCCTACATGCTGCCAACCATTCAGAACAAATAAATAAAAAGCCAGTGTGTTATTGCCTGTGAGAAAGAAATAAAACCAATGCTGCTGTGCTCTTATTTTTTAATCTTTTGCTCTTTCATAGAAAATATTTCTAGTCCAGCAAGTGCTTTACACAAGACTGCAGCAGAAAATGTAAGGTTGGTAAGAACTCTAGGAGTTGACAGAATACAGCCTAAGGGACATCAGTACCCATGTTTTTCAACCTGGGGGGTCGTGAGGGGGTGTCAGAGGGGTCAATAAAGACAGTCAGAAAACACAATATTTTCTATTGGTCATGGAGGTTCTGTGTGGCAAGTTTGGTATAATTCTATCATTGGTGGGATTCAGAATGCTCTTTGATTGTAGGTGAACTATAAATTCCAGCAACTACAACTCCCAAATGACAAGTCTATTTTCTCCAAACTCCACCAGTGTTCACATTTGGGCATATTGAGTATTCGTGCCATTTTTTGGTCCAGATCCATCATTGTTTGAGTCCACAGTTCTCTCTGGACGTAGGTGAACTACAACTCCAAAACTCAAGATCAATGCCCATCAGACCCTTCCAGGAGTTCTGTGTGCCCAAGTGTGGTTCGATTCCATCGTTGGTGGAGTTCAGAATGCTCTTTGATTGTTGGTTAACTATAAATCCCAGCAAATACAACTCCCAAATGACAAAATCAATCCCCCCGAACCACACCAATATTCAAATTTGGACATATCGGGTATGTGTGGCAAATTTGGTCCAGTGAATGAAAATATATCCTGCATATCAGGTATTTAGATTCACAACAGTAGCAAAATTACAGTTATGAAGTAGCAATGCAAATAATTTTATGGTTGGAGGTCACCACAACATGAGGAACTGTATTAAGGGGTCCGGCATTAGGAAAGTTGAGAACCACTGCTCTAGAGAATGGATTTTCTGAATCATTCTGGACTGAATGGATTATTTCTGAATAAAGCTTGCAAGGGGATATGAAAAGGAGATAAGGCATGGGCTGATGGCTCAAAGACAGTAATGTCATTTCGATGCCTGGTGAAGTTAGCAAAATAAACCATGGCCAACCAATGCAATCTCTGTCAGGATTATTTAGTTATGTATGTGTGTTTTTCAATGTGCTTCTATGTAATTCAAGATGGATTAAGATGTATTTCAAGATGGATTCTATTCTGCTCTATTGTGTATTAGAAAATGCTGTGCTGAGGCTGTGAAACTGTAACCTTGACAGAAATGAGATAACATGTTCTCTGGCTGGGAAGAAGAGGGAGGAACTGGTCTCAGCCAGAAGTCAGATAAGCAGATGTTCAGAGACTGTTGTTTTTGCCTAGGAGTTCCTGTCTGTAGCTTGCTGTGAATAGACGTGTGTAGATGTACTTAGTAAAACTTAGTTTTCTGTTGTAACTGAAAGCTTGCAGAGTCCTCATTTTGAACACAGTGTCTGCTGATTTAGCAATCCTTCCGCTGGCAAACGTCAATACTCTGACAATCTCTTGCTTCTTCTGGTGTTGAGGGAGCTCAAAGTCTGTGGTGACTGGTGATTCCTATGTCAGTAAGGCAATACTAAAACTGTTTTTTCAGAAAGAGTTCAGCAATTTTAAAATGTGGATATATGAGTCTACACTACCATATAATCCAGTTCAAATCAGATGATCTGGATTTTAAATGGCAGTGTAAGGCCCCTTCTACACTGCCATATAATCCAGATTGTCAAAGCAGATAATCAACACGATCTGCATTGAACTGGATTATATGAGTCTACAGTGCCATATAATCCAGTTTAAATTGGGTAATTTGGATTTTATAAGGCAGTGTAGAAGGGGCCTAAATAGGGCCTCAAGATGGATCTACAGTGCTCTATATTTCAGGATTTGAAACCAGATTATCTACTTATCCCAGATTATCTGGTAATGTAGATTTAGGCCCCATCTACGCAGCTGAATAAAATCCCACATTATCTGGTTTGAACTGGAATATATGACAGTGTGGACTCGGATAACCCAGTTCAAAGCAGATATTGTGGGTTTTCTGCCTTGATGTTGAAGTTTATATATCTGTGTTGAAGGGCCCTAAACTAATCCAGTACAAACCAGAGAATGTAGATTTTCTCTTTTGATAACCTGGATTATCTGGCAGTGTAGAAGGGGCCTAAGGCCATATGAAATTCAGATTATTTTCTTAAAACTGGATGATGTATGCTAGTAGTATTCTTGTTATTATTTTATATTATGTGTTAATTTTATATTATGTGTTGTTATGGTTTTATATTATGTGCTAATGTTTTAAATGTTTTATGGTGTTTTTATATCATGTTTTGTTATGGTTTTATATTATGTGTTAATGTTTTAAATGTTTTATGGTGTTTTGGGGCATCAAATCGTTGCCATTGCAAACCACCCTGAGTCGCCTAAGGGCTGAGAAGGGCGGTAAACAAATATAGTCAATAAATAAATAATAAATTATCTGGCAGTGTAGACTCATATAACCCAGTTCAAAGGAGATAATCAAAGATGATATCCAGATAATATGTCAATGTAGAATCATATAATCCAGTTCAAAGCAGATAATCTGAGATCAGATCCTGAGATTTAGAGCAGTGTTAGAACCGGCCTAAAAGTGGATCATGGAAATCCTTTCAGATTGGTGGCCAGCATCTTAAGAGCGTCTTAAGATATGCCAATGCAGGCATGTAGCCGGGGGGGGGGGGGGGGGGGGGGGGGGGGGGGGCTTCAGCCCCCCCCCCGAAATTCTCATGGTGGTTCGCAAAAAGGCCTTACTGGTGCATTATTTAAACTGTTATGTTTATTCATATCATGATCTGATAACCATACTCAATATATCCCTCTTTCACTCAGACTCAACCCCCCGACCCCCCCTGAAAAAAATTCAGTCCCCCCCCCCCCCCCCCGGAAATGAAATCCTGGCTACGGGCCTGTGCTAATGATATCTTTTCTACTGTGGACCCCAACATGGCTCTTGCAATGTGAAATTGTGGATAGCTGTTGAGAAAACACATCCTCTTGTTATATGAAGTTACTTATTCAATTAAATATTATTAATTAGCCATGAGGAACTCAGCATTCACAAAAAGGCACATGAAAATACTTGGAAGTCATTTAAATTTAGAGATGTTCAAGGAATCCAATTTTCTTTGCTCCAAAATGTCATATCCTTGTGTTGCTCAAACGGCAATACAGCTGACTGTCAAATAAGTAATGTATGTACTGGATTGAAATTTTAGCCATTCATATATGAATTGAGCTGGTAATTTATTGCACAATAAGCTGTTGTGATTGCCTACAACAAATTGCCTAGTGCTTTTTGTTAAATAAATTAGTATTGCTGAAAGAATGGCAGATGACTTTAAAATGAAAAAAGGACTTGTAAAATTGCATAGAATTGTCATTTTAAAATAAACAGCCAACATTATATCAGTGAAGTGACACTTTCCATTTGTCATATTACTTTGAAGCTAGCCACAGGTAGATCTGCTACTTGCAACACATTACTTTCAAACTCGGCAGAGAAAGGATTTTCTGATGGCATATTGGTCTTGTCCAAATTGAATTTCAGCATGTTGGACCTATCTCATCCAGCTACTCGGGCCACCACCACGGTACTGAGGGAAGAGACAAGGAGGATACCATCCCACTCCTGTAGCTGCCAAACGTAGGAAACATTGGATAACAGTGGAGACAATTGTGGCTGGTCATACAATTCTGTTGTATTGTATAATACTGTTCCAACAATTCTGAAGTCGAGGGATACTCATAATTCTGGAGCAGAATTCCAGCAATCCCCTGACTTTGGTTGTCTTGGAGCATGACTAGCATTGCCCTGGATGAGATCGATGTAGCATTTGGCTGCCACAGAGCTGATTCAGTCCTACTCCAACCTTAATGGTTGTTGAGATTAATTTCACAATTCAGCAGCAGACCAGTTGCACAATTTCAGCGCTTTCCAGTAGCTTCTTCCTGCACAGTATTCTCAGTCAACTGCTCCCACAGACTGCAGTCACTCTGGAACTCTTTTACAGACACTTGAACACATGCTCGGCCATTGTCAGTTTTACTATTGTTTTCCCCTCCAATCTAGATGACACTACAAACTTACCACAGCACATGGTTATATCTTGTCTTAGCAGACAGGTTCTTTTAATCAATTACACAGAGCCTTTGGCAAACAGCATCACAGCACAAGGAGAGAAATATACACTGTACATGACTTCCTTATATACAATTCTGTACATTTACACATAGCAATCTCTGATTGGTTCCCAACTCATTAACTTAACTCAGACCCAGGATTACATCATTCACAATCACCTGGACTAGGCCAGAACACATTCCCCAAATGAAGTTCCATATACAGTTAATGCATGACTCAGCATCTCCAATAGAGATGGAGCCTGAGCACATGGAATCTTGCTTGAGGCCGTGGGTGCCTTATATTTAAAAGTTGAATTATGAAAGCCAGCATTTCAACTTAAACCGAGTCCCAGTAAATGTTCAGAAATGCTCTACTCTAAGTTGTGTTCTTCTCATAGGTACAGTGTGTTTTCCTTGAACACATCTCATTGGCAAACTAACAGCCATTTCCAATAGAAGTTAATTAACATCCTTAAAAGAATACTATGTCTACAGTACACACAAACCATTTTCCAAACTGCATCTGAAGGAGTACAAGCCAATTTCCTGGAACTGAAGCTGTATCTCCTTGTCTTCTTTGTGTGACAAAAAGTACACTTCATAGAGTAAGCTGCCCGAGAAATGTAATTTTCACCTGCAGGCACACTGTGATAAATTTAGTACTGACAGTGTTTTTAAAAAAATTCCAGAATGTCAAGCATTGGTTTGACATCCAAGGCTTTAAAGTTGATGAGAAAATATGAATGCTCGTGCTCAGAAATATCACTAGTTCCTTCTGCTGAATAGTATTTGACTCTTTCGAATGATCTGTTGAGACTTCCAATTTTTATAGTATACTAGCTTAGGTACTTGGTGATGTCCATGTTAGGTATTTTGGATGTGGGTCAACCAAAGCTCCTATCACTGTCAATCTCCCTCAAAGCCCACCAATATTTCAAGTTGGTCATGATGGATATGTGCACCAAGTTTGGTCCAGATCCTTGTTGGTGGGGTTCACAGTGCTCTCAGGATGTGGTTGGACTATGATGCCCATCATCTTGGGTCAACCCCTCCCCCCAATCCATTAGTATTTTAAGTTGGTCACAATAGGCATGTGTGCCACATTTGGTCCCAATCCATCGCTGGTGGCCATGACCACCTCTGACATAAATCACACTTACAGACATGGATGTTTGATAGACATTTTACAGATATTTGAAATAATGGACATTTGCTGTGATTGGTGGAAATTACAATCTGCGATCTTATTGGTTTAAAAATACATCAGTTGTAAGCTTATGATTGATGCATGGTATGGTAAGGAACTTAATGGCATTTTTATTGGAATAATTCCGGAGACTGACCCTTTTTGTTCCTAGGGAGCACATCAGCTTCAGGGAGGGATTAACTTGATAAACAATGTATTGTCAAAGGCTTTCATGGCCAGAATCACTGGCTTGTTGTAGATTTTTCGGACTATATGGCCATGTTCTAGAGGCATTTTCTCCTGACGTTTAACCTGCATCTATGGCAAGCATTCTAAGAGGTAGTGAGGTCTGTTGGAACTAGGAAACATTGATAAACAATGCTTGTTGATTAGTATGGCTGGCAATGGCAATGATTCCTGTGGTAGGACAACAGGTGACATTTCCAACCTGATGGGTTTAGGGTTTTGAGAGAAAGGTCTATTGTGTGGAGAGATGAGAGTGGGGCATTCCCAGAGTCTATTTGGCCAAACACTGGAGCTGTAGTTTTTTTTAATATATACAGTAATACCATGATTTAAGAGTTTAATTTGTTCTGTGGCTGAGCTCTTAACTCAAATTTCTCTTATCTCAAAAGTGAATTTTCCCATTGAAATGCATTGAAACGCTGTTAATCTGTTCTGGCCTTCTGACCCCTTGTTTTATTTCACACACACACACACAGCCCTAAAGCTCTGTACTCTCACATTAGCGCTCCCTCTGCTGCTAGTTCTTAACTCAAAGCACTGCTTGTATGTCAAAGCAAAACCAGACCAAGCAATGGCTCTTAACTCAAGGTGATGTTAAGTTGGGACACTATTAAGTCAAAGTTCCATTGTATTAATTACTGGGAAAGGAATGAGGAGTTGGCAGTTTTGGGTCTTGGTCTTTTGAGCTGAATGGGGTAACTGCAATCATTCCTGGACCTCATCTCATTTGGGGGGGTCCCTGTTTCAGACAACACTCTGGAATTTGCAGGCAACTCTTGAGTGTCCTCATTCTTTACAGCCATCTGGACAACTGGATTGGGTTCAATTCAGCCTGATCAATTTCTCACATGCATACCTTTGCCATCACCCTCCCCCTGCACTGATCAACCACCACATCTCACCAGCAACAAAGCTCCCTGAGATTATGCTAGTTGGCCTTAACAAAATAGCTGAAAAGCTTCCAGAAATGACCTGGATTTTATTCACTAAGGAGTTCAGGCTTGTTTGGTTGACTATGCTCACATGGCAGAAGATAAAGTGGTGGATTTGGAATGCTCTGTAGTCAGAAAACAAAATATTTTAAGTGTTTAAAGTCATTTTTTTTTACAGATATGAGCTCCTGTTTCATAAATCCAAGGGATCTTTGATAGATTTAAAAAAGCAAAATGTTCTTTTGGTAGTCATATGCTTAGAATCCTACAGCGGCTTTGAAGACATTAGAAAGCAAGTGTTCATGTGCAAATGTTACTTGAAAGGGAATACGCTTTCTTATCTACATACTGCATATCTTTGATTCATTATGAGACTAGGAATGGGTTTCTTTCAGATGTGTTATTTAGCAGCTGACTTGCTGACTTGTGTGTTCACAAATTACTATAAATAATTGAAAGCTTAGGCTATAAACTATGACTGAATAAAATAACATAGTATGTTTCAGAATACTTTCATCAGCTTTTTGCTGGGTAAAGCTTAAAAATCAAATATGTATGAAGGTTGGTTTTTAAAAAATATCTTCTGTACAAAGAAGGAAAAGCAAAAAAAAATATCATGGACTATTATGGCTTTCATGTACAGTGCCTCTTTGTAGTCATGCAAAAGAGGAAGTAAGACTTAAATATTCACTGTTTTCCATGCATTATTCCATCATCTTTACAATTCCATTAGTTAAGAATTTTAGTTTAAGGAACTTCATTTGACTATTCCTAAATACTATTTAGGCAATTTTAATGCAGTTATTTTTCAGAGTTTATTGATCGTTTACTCAGGGTTAAACTAATCCAGAAGGTTTAAACCTCTTGCACTTGGCAATGCCTTCTCAATTCATAATCTCAGTAGGAAGTTGAAAAGAAATAGGAATGTTGTTGTTGTTCATTCGTTCAGTCATTTCTGACACTTCATGACCTCATGGAGCAGCCCATGCCAGAGCTCCCTGTCAGCTGTCACCCACCCCCAGCTCCTTCAAGGTCAAGCCAGTCACTTAAATTCACTGCCCGGAGAGATTAGGAAAGCCCTTACCTTGCAAATCTTTACAAAGAGTCTTAAGACATGGCTCTGCCATCGCGCTTTCGAAGAGTAGCCACATAATTTTATGCTAGTGCTCCTCCAACGTTTTTGTCCCAGGAGTCCACATATGACGATTTGTTTATTTTCCTATCTCTCTATGAGTTCTCCCTTAACAATTAGTTCTCCCCCCCTTATCTCACCCAGTGTTTTTAAATCATTTTATGTACATGCGGCCTGCCTTTTGTCTTTCAGTCATTATGCTTAGTTCCTATGTTCTGTGTCTATTGTTTTATATGCTTTGATGTTTTATATCTTAATGTTATGTTGTTTATTTTATTGCAATTTGTATAGTTATATTGTAATTCTTGTTCGGGCTTGGCCACATGGAAGCCACTCCGAGTCACTTGGTCGGCCCCTCTTCCTTTTTCTTTCCATTTCCCCCAGCATTGTCTTCTCTAAGCTTTCCTTTCTTCTTGTGATGTGGCCAAAGTACTTCATCTTTGCCTACTATCCTTCCCTCGAATGAGCAGTTGGGCTTTATTTCCTGAAGTATGGACTGGTTGGATCTTCTTGAGGTCCAAGTCACTCTCAGAACTTTCCTCCAACACCACAGTTCAAAAGCATCTATCTTCCTTCACTCAGCTTTCCCTATGGTCCAGCTCTCAGATCCATTGGTGACTATGGGGAATACCATTGCTTTAACTATGCGGATCTTGGTTGCCAGTATGATGTCTCTACTCTACCCTATTTTATCGAGATTGGTCATTGCTCTCCTGCCAAGAAGTAAGTGTCTCCTTATTTCCTGGCTGCAGTCTGTGTCTGCAGTAATCTTTATACCTAGAAATACAAAGTCTGTCACTGCTTCCACGTTTTCTCCCTCTATTTCCCAGTTGATCATTCTTGTTGCCATAATCTTGGGTTTTTTATGTTTAGCTGCAGCCCAGCTTTTGCACTTTCTTCTTTCACCTTGATTAGAAGGCTCCTCAGCTCCTCCTCGCTTTCGGCCATCAAAGTGGTGTCATCTGCATATCTAAGGTTATTAATGTTTCTTCCAGCAATTTTTACCCCAGCCTTGCAATAGAAATAGGAATACTGAATAGGAAATGCAGTTGCTATCAGCCAGCAAATCGTTTTTCTTGCCATGTAGCAAGTGTTCCTTAATGTTATAATATAGTTAGGAGACAATTCTTTCCCATTTGCCTAATTACATATCACATTTAGGAGGATTGCTCCAGGGAAGTTTCCTTACCTACTATTGCCATTCCTGGCTTAAGTGCTTCTGTGCAGAATATAAATCCCTCTTGGTTGCTGGGGGAGTTAAGGATAATTTTCAATAAAATTATACAAAAACTATTTCTTCTATTTTCTGTCAATCACATGCTGTTGATCTCACTTCAAGTCTATTAGGTTGGCCTTGTCTCATTATTCATGTACTGTCATATGAGTAGAGGACATGAGAGAATAGCTAGCAAAAGAGACGGGTCGATGGTCCAAGGACCCTACTCTTAAACTGAGTATTTGGCAGTGCAGAAATTGACAAAAGGAGGGGAAAGAATATCATACAAAAACCAGGAATAAATGTAACTGCAGTAATTTGTATTTATGATTCATGAGAGCTAGAATTTTAGGCTAAATATTTTATGGTAAAGGGAGCAATAATAACAACAACAATGTCTTTATTTATATCTTGCTTCTCTCCCTAAACGGGATCCAAAGTGGCTTATAACATTATGTAAAAGACCATACAAAATAATATGCATATGTAAATCAATAACCTATCGAAACAAATTTACAATAATAAATAAATAAATATATTTAAAACATTTGTCTAATCCAATTATTGCAGGCAACTCAACAAGACAGATGGTAAACATTGTTTTCTGCTGCCCTTGAAACTAGAACTCGGAGCAATGGGTTCAAATTACAGGAAAGGAGCGTCCACTTGAACATGAGGTAGAACTTCCTGATTGTACGAGCTGTTCAGAAGTGGAACTCTCTGCATCGGACTATGGTGGAGACTCCTTCCTTGAAAACTTTTAAACAGGGCAGGATGGCCATCTGTCAGGGATACTTTGATTGTGCTTATCCTGCATGGTGGGAGGTTGGACTAGATGGCCCACGTGGTCTCTTCCAACTCTATTATTCTAAGATTCTATGATATATCATTTGGAGATTCCCCCCCCCCCACCCACACACCCACACACACACACACACACACCTACCTTTGTGGGTCTTCTGATCACAGCATGCTAGGAGTGGGTACATAATATTTCCATGATCACCTCGAAATTATATAGGTGTTTTGATTTGTAAAGATGAGGGAGAATATGAATGACATCTAACCTTATAAATGATTTTGAGGACTGGGTTGTGGTAGGTTTTTCGGGCTGTATGGCCATGTTCTAGAAGCATTCTCTCCTGAAATTTCGCCTGCATCTGTGGCAAGCAACCTCAGAGGTTGTGAGTATTTTGAGGACTGTTTCAGTTTTTCATGAATGTGAATCAACCAGCAATGAGTTGCAATTGCTTGAATTGTTTCCCCCCCCCCCCCCATATCTCTGCCAAGCCAATGTGCACCCCTCAAGAAAACACCAAAACAGAAAATGTCTGCCCATTAGGAATACTTCCATATTTTTATTATTAATTTGCATAGATTACTTACACTATTTCATTGAAATGCAATAAACTGATATCTGTAAAGTTCTGCTTACAAGTTTTTTAGACTAAGAAGTCTTGAGGTTTTTCTTTCTTTCAGGGAGACAGAAAAAAGGGCAACAACTGAAAGGATTTTTTTCCTATTTAACTCTGGCTTCCCAGTGTAGTAGATAAAGCAGTCCTATTAGAGAAGCATCATTGATTTGTTCAACAGTTACACCTCACTGCAAACAGTAGCAAAATGCCTTCAGCGGGAGCTTGTAAAAAAAGCCATGAAGTACTAAGCTAGCTTTTGAATTCACCAAAGTACTATTCCTCATAGATTTTAAACAAAAAAGACTTTGGAGGGAGAAAGAGATGTACATAGATTAGTCTATTTTACATTTTTAAAAATCCATCTAAAACAATGGCATAATACTGGCATCTGGAAAGGGAGGTGTGCTTTTATGCATTCATTTCAAAGTATACCATCAAGCAAATCATTGAATAGTTACGAAAAAAAATATTGTATTCAACATACAAAAATTGGGTTTCCCGATGAGAATCTTGGGTTTCGTCTACACTGGCCAGTTAATCCACAGCATGTAGGAAGAAGTTATGGCTCTAAAAGTGACAACACACTCTGTCTCCAATGTGCAGTGGCACATTGGCCCTGCTGGACTGTTACTGGTCCTGCAGATGCCTCCACTTTCTTGTTGCTCACATGGGTGCCCATGAAACCACTCCAGAACTCTACAACCATATGACAGTTGCCCAATCTGTCCCATTTTCCCTGTACTGATGAGCATAGTGAAAAGGAAGATGTAGACAGTGGTGGGCCCAAATTGCAGGGTTGATCCAAAGTTTTGGCCAAACTATGAAGCATTCCCCAACTTTCCTTTATTGATCCGATTTACCCCATGGAGGTTTCTGAACATCATGGACAGGCCCGTAGCCAGGATTTTGATTCGGGAGGCGGGGGCTGAGTTTGGCTCGGGGGGGGGGGCTGTGTCTGAGTGAAAGAGGGTCTACCCTAGCAAACCTTTTGTATCGTTACCCCAATACCCCCATGTATATGGGATATATTGAGCATGGTGATCAGATCATGATATGAATAAACATAACAGTTTAAATAATGTACCAGTAAGGCCTTCTCGCGGACCACCATGAGAATTTCTGGGGGCGCTGAAGACCCCCAAGCCATCCCCCCCCCCGGCTAAATACCTGATCATGGAGAGAACCTGGGGCAACTTCTAGGTGAGTACAGGTTATTCAGGCTGTGTAGACAAGTCCTTAGATGGTTGAAAACCTTTGGAAGTGGTGATAATTTCTGCACAAAAAAAGTGTGTAGTACCTTAGGAGTTCCTAATATCAAATTATATTATGAGGTCTGTGATTTTGTATGGTTGAAGGGAAGGCTATTGCTTAGAGACATGAGACACTTGGACACAGTGCTGGCTTTAAAACCGTTGTATTAGAAAAGCTTTTCTATGAGTTTGGTATAAGTATAAACAGAGAGTTTTTCCCCTAAAATAATATTAGTTATCTCACTGCAGAAAGCTTTTGTTGTTGTTGAAAGAATGAGTTAAAATTGGAGACGGTTACTTTATGATGAACAAGACAGCTGGGAGTTTGAGTCAAGACAGATGATTCTTAAGGAATACAATCATCTTAATTGATTTACTTAAATACAGTTTAAGGACAGATTTAGTCAAGACAGGAGAAATGCAGCCATGAAAAAATGAGTTTTATCTAACGTTGTGTAAAAATGATCACCATGGAATTTTAAAAGCATATAATTGGCATTTAAAACTAGAGACAAAAGATGGCAAGATGGACCCAAGATTTTGGGTATAATGTCCATATGGTTGCTTGGGCAAAAAACAGGATCTGAAGACATAAAATTTATTTTGTGCAACAATGTAAAAGAAAGTCTGCAAAAAATGATGTATAGATAGTATCTAATCCCAAATAAACATTTCAAAATATCCCAGAATTGTTTAAATCAATGTTGAGGTTGTCTAAACAAGGAGACTCCTTTCTTCATATGTAACTTATAATGTTATAAGAAATGTTTCTGTTGGCCATTCTGTAACCAATAGTAAATATTGGTTACTTCTTCAATATATAACAACAGCAGCAAGAATATTGTTTGCTCAAAGTTGGAAACAGATTGAAGCATCAACAATGGAAGAATGGATTGTTAACCTTGATGAATTAACCTAAATGTCCAAATTAACATGGTTTCGAAAGGCTCAGCCAATTTAAGACTTTTTGAAACATTAAAATATTTTGGATGATACAGTGGCACCATAATGCTACCTGAAAATGTCAAAGACATGGAATGATTCCTGAAGGACGTCAAGGTTGAAAATGCAAAGGCAAGAAAAAAGTGACCACAGATGTTTTATATAACTTTAAGGAAGAGAATGAAAACATTGAAACAGTTCAAGATGTTTCATGCTTTGGTATGAATCGGAATGGAGGCAAGATCTTGAAATGTAAAAATGATTCAATACCAAAACTTCACTTGATCTTAGACAAAACAGGAGCTTCTTTGTTGAGTTCCAGGGCCAGAGAAGCAGATGGTGGAAACAGAAGAACTGCCTGCCTCAGGGGAGCATGCTTGCTCCATCCATGTTCAACATTTACACAAATGACCAGCCTCTGCCAGAAGGGAGGGAGAGTTTCATCTATGCCGATGATCGTGCCATTACTGCCCAAGCAGGGAGCTTTGAGATGGTAGAACTGAAGCTATCCAAAGCTCTAGGTGCTCCTACTGCCTATTACAGGGAAAACCAGCTGATCCCTAATCCATCTAAAGCACAGACATTTGCTTTTCACCTTAAGAACAGACAAGCATCCCGAGCTCTGAGGATTACCTGGGAAGAAATCCCACAGGAGCATTGCAGCGCACCCAAATACCTGGGAGTTACTCTGGACCGTTCTCTGACCTACAAGAAGCACTGCCTGAATATCAAGCAAAAAGTGGGTGCTAGAAACAATATCATATGAAAGCTGACTGGCACAACCTGGGGATCACAACCAGACACAGTGAAGACATCTGCCCTTGCACTGCTACTCTGCTGCTGAGTATGCATGCCCAGTGTGGAACACATCTCACCACACTAAAACAGTGGATGTGGCTCTTAATGAGACATGCCGCATTATCATGGGGTGTCTGCGCCCTACACCACTGGAAAAATTACACTGTCTAGCCGGTATTGCACCACCTGACATCCACTGGGAAGTAGCAGCCAATAGTGAAAGGACCAAGGCAGTGACATCTCCAGCTCATCCCCTGTTTGGGTATCAGCCAGCACGTCAACGACTTAAATCAAGAAATAGTTTTCTAAGATCTACAGAGACACTTGCTGGAACTCCTCAGCAAGCGAGAGTCCAAAAGTGGCAGGCTCAAACCCAGCACCTCAATCAATGGCTGATATCAAATGAGAGACTCCCTCCTGGGCACACAGAAGACTGGGCAACTTGGAAGGCACTGAACAGACTGCGCTCTGGCACCACGAGATGCAGAGCCAACCTTAGGAAATGGGGCTACAAAGTGGAATCCACGACATGCGAGTGTGGAGAAGAGCAAACCACTGACCACCTGCTGCAATGCAACCTGAGCCCTGCCACATGCACAATGGAGGACCTTCTTGCAGCAACACCAGAGGCACACCAAGTGGCCAGATACTAGTCAAAGGACATTTAATCAACTACCAAGCTTGCATTTTTTCTGTCTGTCTGTTTGTTTGTTTTGTCAAAAATGTTATACAAATGTCTGGTTGCTCCTGACATGATAAATACCAAAACTAGGATTGTCCATATCATTGTATTTCCCATTTCTATGTATGATTGTGAAAACTGAAGAAAACAAATGGGAAGAAAATCAAATCAAAAGAAGAAGACTGCATTCTAGATGGAAAGATTCAAACAAGGAAACTATAGCATTGAGGCTGCAAGACGTGAACATTGCTGTTGATAATGTGACTTTTGGGCTGGATCTGTACTGCCCTACATCCCAGGATCTGATCCAAGATTATCTGTTTATTCCAGATTATCTGGCAGTGTAGACTCATATAACCCAATTCAAAATTAGTAACTTAGGATAAAATCCTGGGATATAGGGAATGGAGATCCAACCTTGGGGGTATATTGTTCATGGAGTCACCATGAGTTGAAGTCCACTTGATGGTAATTCACATCTCAATAATGTTGGAAAGGAAACTATGACCTTTGAAAAAACAATGCATCACAGAACGAATGTAGAAATAAGTTTCCCTACAAAAGCTATTAGAAGAATGTGCTAAGTTCCATGGTTGGGAATGAACGAAACTGATTTAGAACAATAGGACAAAAGCAATTGCACTCGAAGAAAGATAAAGGGCTACTGTGCTCTAAGGAATTTCTACAAGTACCACTAGCAATTAATACTTTAGAAGCTCGGAAGCCTCTGAAAAATGGTAATCAAGGAAAAAAGGGGAGGCATGCAGTGTGTAACAAATGAGGTAATCAAATTCAGAAGAGAGCTGCAGGTTCAGAAATACAAATTGAAGCAGACTCGGTGGTATGGAAGGTGGCAAGATGATTCCTCCTACATACTTCATCTAATACAATGAGATCAAAATTATAACAGCTTTGTCTAGGCTGAGGTAGCACATTACAGATTCAATCCATAAAAAATGGAAGAAGAAATATTGGGATGGGCTAAGTGAAGACTTGTATAGTTCCAACATCTGATTAATTCCATGATTAAGCCTGAAGGAATCTCATATGCAGGACAAGATAATAGTAGAGTCTTTCTAGTCATGTTTCCAAGCATATGACAGGCAGAGGCACGTTGCCCCTGTCACTAACCTTCATGACAGGCTTGATGAACTTGTCTAATGCATGTATAAACCTATTCAAGATGGTGGTCATAACTATACGTGGCAGTTTGTGAATTCCACAGATTAATCATGTGTTGTGTGAAGAAGTACTTCATTTTATCTCTCCTACATCTCGCACCATTCAGATCATTATAGTTGCAGGAGAAACTTAACTGCCAACACTTTACAGATGAAAGCTGGGACATATGGTCAAGCTGAGAAAGTGATTCAAGATGAAAAAGTGAGGAAGAACATAAAAGCAAGGAGAGTCTTGGAGGTAGTATTATTAAACCGGCAACTTCATGTCACTTTATCTTCCCAATGAAGCCCTTGGTGGCATATTGTGTTAAACCCCTGTGCCAGCAGGACTGAAGACTGACAGGTGGCAGGTTCAAATCTGGGGAGAGCACGGATGAGCTCCCTCTATCAACTCCAGCTCCTCCTGTGGGGACATGAGAGAAGCCTCCCACAAGGATGATAAAACATCAAAACATCCAGGTGTCTCCTGGGCAACATCCTTTCCGACAGACAATTCTCTCACACCAGAAGCGTCTTGTAGTTTCTCAAGTCACTCCTGACATGACAAAAAAAATCTTCCCAATCAAACAACAATGCCTGACCTGCAGGATTTCTATCTCAAACCCTTATGTTAATATCCCTGTCAAGTTATGTCCCCTTTTCACATAATGAATAGATTCACTGCATGACATTAAAAACTCCAAATATTACTTTCCTCCATTTATACCCTCATTTAAACTGTGCACATTTCTATGTGGATCATGTCGGTCATTGTTGAAGTCTACTTGCTAAGTTGCTACTGTACCTCACCGTTGTGGAGGATGGCAGCTTTCCTAAGCCTGTCTTCATAGAGTTGGAAGAGACTACAAGGGCCATCCAACCCAATTCTGGCATGCAGGAATGAACAATCAAATCATTGCCAACCGATGACAAATGAAGCTCCGGAGACACTTCACCTGGCCTTTGTGATAAGGTGGCTAGGCTCATGTGACCTGTTCCTTGGCATATCCACAGACCCCTTACTGTCATGGGCTCTCTCATCCAGTTCCAAATTTTTGTTGTGTTATTGGTGTGTATAGAACAACATTAGCTCAGAGAGAAAATACATAGGATAGAGACCATTCACAATCAGCCACAACACATGCAAGAAACAAAGCTATTACCCCTCCCACCCAAAATCCACTTTCCAACATCTGCAACGTATCCCTTGCTCCCTTCTCTGCCCCTGAGTTCCCCGTTCTCTCTCCAAATGTTCACCTAGAATCATAGAATCATAGAATCAAAGAGTTGGAAGAGACCTCTTGGGCCATCCAGTCCAACCCCCTGCCAAGAAGCAGGAATATTGCATTCAAATCACCCCTGACAAATGGCCATCCAGCCTCTGCTTAAAAGCTTCCAAAGAAGGAGCCTCCACCACACACCTCATCTACCTCTCCCTTGTCTGCCTCATTCTTCTCCTTGATCAGAGAAGGAGATTCCACCCGAACATTAGGAACAATTTCCCGGCTGTAAGAGCTGTTCAACTATGGAATTCTTTGCCTTGGGGTGTGATAGAGACTCCTTCTTTGGAGGCTTTTAAACAGAGGTTGGATGAACAACTGTCAGAGTTACTTTGAATGTGCTTTTCGTGCATGGCAGGGGGTTCACCCATGCGGTCCCTTCCAACTCTAAGACTCTCTGATTCTGAGATAGACGAAATAACAAGGCCCCCTTGGGATCTGCTTGCAGATGCTCTAGTCATCTTATGTCACAAGCAGTGCCACCCACATCCCCCCCCCCCCACAAGAACAGGAGAGGGGAAGACTATTCAAATAGGGTATGCTAAAGAGCTGCACAAGGTGCATTCTTTGCTGCCTCAGGAGTCCTGATCAAGAGGGACCCAAATATCTGCTGCCAGGTCTTTTCAGTTCAATCTTTTCCCAAGTTGGTTTCCAGGGCCATCCTCATACTCCCAGGCATGGCTACTTTGAGGCACCTAAAAACATCATGTATTGAGTTCATAATACATTTCACTCACAAATGTTTGTAGTTGGTTCTGTTACTCACCAATAAATGAAGATACCAATTTTCTTTCAAAGTAAGGAGACAGAGTGATGAAGTTCAGGAGTCTGCCAAGTTGAGCTGAATGGACAGCTCCGCTGCGCATGCCTACATACTACAAAGTATGTAGTCATGCACAGCCTTCATTCTTATTCACATTCTCATTTCTGATGGATGCGAGCACACCGTAACACACATTTAGGGCACCCATTATTTTCTTTCTCAGAGGGCTTTTTGTAGTCTTGCTCAAATTCATCCTAGCCCTATATCCCATAATATCAAGGCAGAAAATCCCACAATATCTGCTTTGAAGTGGGATAAATGGCAGTGTGGACTCAGACAACCCAGTTCAATATTTAATGTAGATATATTAATATTTAATGTGGATATGTCAAAAGGCCATGATGTTCCTATAACTAGTCTTGCTGTCTTGTTTTGAACTTATTGAAATTTCCAAACTTGTTACAGAAGTAGCCCAAAGTAAAGTGCATGGCAGGAATCCAGCCTTGAAGTTACAATGTGTGCACTGTCTTCTTAACATCCTGCAATTCTTGGAAGGGGCACAACTGGCATATCATCTGAAGCAGGTACTAAGCACTCCTGATCATCACATCTTCCCGTTCTTACATTTTGAGAGATAGCTCGAGGGGCACACCCTCCCCCAAGCTGGGACCACAATTTTTCATTGGGAGTATAACCCCATTGTGCTGTTGCACGCTGAGCCTGTGCATAAGACTGTAGACAGGACATAAATTCTGTGTGCCCAATGGGACGCCGGGGCTGCCTCGGATTAAAGGCCCTTGGATTCCCCCAATCAGAGTCTTTAGATTGCTTAAAGGTTCAACAATGTTCTTTATTAATGAAAACAAACAGATACTTTCAAGCTTTATTAACAATCTATTGTCTCTTGCAATCTTGTTCACTGGGAACAGGCACTATCTTCTTAACTGTAATTAACTAATGGGGAAATCCTTAACTTCTAATCTGGGCAGTCTGTACTTGCCTCTGTTGGTGTGGAGCCCCTGCACCTGGTACCAACTGCATCTGGCTTCCGCGAGTGACCCTTACCAAGCAGAGCTTTGTAGACTTCCAGGGGAAAAGAAGGAGATCAGGTTTCAGTGATGGCTGGCTGAAGTCCTTCAGCAAAGGAGCTGTAAAGCTGTAAAATCCTCAGCCAAGCTGTGGGGCCTTTTCTCTCCGGCCAAGCTGTAGGCTGTATATCTTCCCGGCCAAGCCATAGAAGACGAAGCTTTCTACAGGAGCTCTTGGTTTTAGGTCCTGTGCGAAAGGCTTCTCTGTGTGGACTGAACCAAAAAAGGCTCCTATTCACTCCAAAAACCCAAACAGGGGCGGGACCAGGGAACCTAACTATAATTGACAGGTGGCTTGCCCTACGATTGCAGCCAAAAGAAGCCACCTATCTGCAGAGTCCCTGAAACTTAGGACTGCAACAAACATTAAATGCAAAGCAAACAAAATTTGAGCTCCTGGTGCAGTTGTACCAGCACACCCATCCAGAATTGGTTAATGCACCTCCATCCCTAGGAATCTCTTGACTGGATTCAGTTTCAATATGTTTTTTCTCACCCTGCCCATTAACTCCTCCAGGCATTGATTCCAAGGTGACCCGCAATGCTTAGATAACAGTGTTTTATGAAGAAACTTCTTTGGGTGTCATCAGGGTACTGATAGCACCCTGCCCCATGTCTCCAGGTGATCTTTCCTAGTGGTAAATATAGAAGCTATGCACCGTCTTTGAAAGTGTAAAATTTGGTACCCTTGAGGCAAGGGTAGAGATAAAACAGTCTATAAATAATAATAATAATAATAATAACAACAACAACAACAACAACTGCAATTGTCTGTATTTCTGGGGTGGCCTTATTTATTGAGAGGGTGACAACTTATGGGTTCATTCCTTACCTTCTCCAGATGGAGCAACATGGATGAGCCTGAAGTGAGTTGGGCCTCTTTTTCTTCACACTCTTTCCTTTCTTCTCAGCTTGTGATCCTGAGAGTAAAAATGGAGAAGAGGAAATATCCACAAGGTGAAACTCCATCTTGGATCCTTATATCTCTCACATCATCCTCTCAGTGACCTATCTGGCTGAAGGTTATCCTCCATCTCTTCCTGGGACTGCTGGCTCCATCGTGCGTCCATACTCGCAGAAGTTCCTCCTCCGCTAGTCAGGGTGCCCCAGTGAACAAAAGGCTTGAATGAGGCCCTCACTCCTTCCATCCTGGCTTGGCTGCGGGGCTGATACCATCCAGAAACGTTGTAAAAGACACTGTACATATTGTTGCCAATCAGTGACTGTGTTTTAATAACTGTTAATGATTTATTGTTATTTTTTATTATTGATTGAGCTGTATTCAATGTTTTATATTTATTGATATGTTATTAATAGATTATCTCATTTTTTTGTATTTTATTGTACTGGGGAGAGGGGGTGGGAGATAAATAAACGTTATTATTGTTATTTACTATTATAATGCTACCTATCAATCTTTTAGGATCTTCTTATTTCTTGTAAAACATAAATAAAAGGTTTTCATGTTGTTTTCCCATGCATTTTGTTGTTACAATTTATTTATATGTCTCTATCTTTTCTAAGAGGTTGGTTTAATCTTTAGTTTTCTAGAAAAATAGAATTACTGTGTTGTGAAGTGATTTACATTTGAACAGGATGTCATAAACAAGAAAACTGTGGAAGGCTCTGCATTAGAGGTTTCTCTGGAAACTGCCACCAAGAATAAACCTGAGATCAAAGGCTTAGAAACCCGTGGTCAAATCCATCATACAACCCATCCCCCTGAGAAAGAGAGATGTATTATCACAGATAAAAGGTTTTTAAACTACAGGAGAGTGTGCAGATGATAATGTACAACAAACCACCTTGGGACACTTCCAGACAGCACTAAATCACAGGTTTAAAAAAGGGGCAAAAAATCCCGGAACTTCAGAAGAAGTCCACATACAAACCTGTTGGTTCTGGAATTTCTGCCTCCGTTGTCCAGACCTGATGCTTTGTTGCAAGATTTAGAGGCTTCCAAGATGGCTGCCATGGGACCTCCACCGGAGAATCACTGCAGTGAATCACTGCAAAAGTTCAGTTCTTTGTCCTGGTCAGAGAAACTGTGTCCTCCAGACGTTTCATGAAGTATCCGCCACACAAAGTTTACGGAGTAGGACCACTTCTTCTCAAGTAATAATAATAATAATAATAATAAATTCAGCAAATGACAAGAGGGATCCTCTCGCTTCTGCAGGAGTCTACCGTATACCATGCAGCTGTGGACAAGTCTACATAGGGACCACCAAACGCAGCGCCCAAACACGAATAAAGGAACATGAAAGGCACTGCAGACTACTTCAACCAGAGAAGTCAGCCATAGCAGAGCACCTGATGAACCAGCCTGGACACAGCATATTATTTGAGAACACAGAAATGCTGGACCACTCCAACAACCACCATGTCAGACTACACAGAGAAGCCATTGAAATCCACAAGCATGTGGACAATTTCAACAGAAAGGAGGAAACCATGAAAATGAACAAAATCTGGCTACCAGTATTAAAAAACTCTAAAATTACAACAGCAAAACAGCAGAGAGGAAACAACCAGGCACATCTTAACACCTCTCAACAGAACATTTTCCCAGGCTCAGCCAGGCCTTCAAATGCTAATGAAGGTGGTCAGCTGAAACATTCACACCTAGCTTCAGCAGAGAGCTCTTTGCCACACCCCAGTCATTCCACAGATATATAAACCCATTTTCCTATTTCCAACAGACCTCACTACCTCTGAGGATGCTTGCCATAGATGCAGGCGAAACGTCAGGAGAAATGCCTCTAGAACATGGCCCTATAGCCCGAAAAAAACTACAAGAACCTAATAATAATCTTTATTTATACCCCACCACCATCTCCCCAAAGGGGACTCGGAGTGGCTTACATGAGGCCAAGCCCGAACAACAAATTACAACAGAGTAAAACCGAAAACACAAACCGAAAACACAAACAATAAACAACAAAATGAGAACAATAAACAACATCATAATTACATAAAACATGTGAATACATAACAATATAAAATTACAGTAAGCACAAACACAGTGACAATGGGCGGGCTACATGTAATGATTAAAAGAAAAACTAATTAAAAACTAATTAAAAACTCGGGCAAGATAAAAGGGAAGCAGGTTAGCAGTAAGCACTGCACAATGAAAGAGGAGCACACACTTTCAGGAACAGAACTTTGTCATTATTGATGCTTTTTAGAGCCTGCCTGCCTGGCCATCTGTCCAGACAGATTTGGTTGTGTCCTTGTGGCATCAAACAACAGGATGCTGTTCCTGGGTTGCTCTTCTTGTGAAAAGATGTACAGCTTTGACTGGGTGGGAGAGGGGGGCACAACTTTGCCCTGGCCAGAAAAAAAAGTGCCCTCCACACGTTTCATAAAGTTTCTAGCACACAAACCAAGTTTTTGCCTTCTACTCAAGTGTCATCTTCTTTTTAGGAACTTAACAATCAGGAACAAACATCTAAAACCTGAGAACAAACCTATATTTAAAAAATCTCATGATTTCCTACTGCAAGGGACATACAGACATGCGAAGGTCTGCATATTCGGCTCAAAACTGCAATATTCCCGCATCTGGAAATCTCGCATTTTTGCCCTTTGTAACAATTGCTTCTGCGTTTACAAGGAATGACATCTGGCCATGCTCCTGTTTGTTGTGGAAGCTCCTGGGATAGAGGTACTGTCTGGATGGGCCCATAATCAGAAGAATGCAAAAACCAAAAACCAGTGGTGCTTTGCTTTGCATTTTACCTCTAGAACTTTGAATTCAGTTAGTTCCTATCAAAATTTAGGCCAAATTTGAGAACTATTTCTTAGATGTTTTTCCTGAACAAACTGAACATTTGGTAGAAATATTTGCTTTAAGCTTTATAGTTATCTTACATCACACCTTGCCACCTTGTATTTAAATGGCAAATCCAGAATTATAAACATAGTGTTCTGTCGACAATACATTGTTCTGTCTTCTTTTTCACAATGCATTTATCTTGTTTTCTTGGTGAAATTAATATTGGGGTAAACTATGACTGATCACAATTGACATGTTCAAAAAATACTGCTATGGCTTTAGACTAGTTGCAGCTACAGTGTTATTGACCAGAGAGAAAGGAATGCCACAGAGCCAAGTTACTCATCAAGGGATGCTGGGGGAGACTGGTGGGACAAAAGAAATATTTATTAACTTTGGAGAATTGGAACTGAGTGATCATTAACCCAAGGGATGAATGTTATGGAGCCAACCAACGCTATCCAAACCATCACTCATTTGGAAAACCAATTTACATTAAGCCTTTTTAAATTGCTTCTCTATGTACATTAACCCAAATCAAAGACAGAGTAGTGGGGTTTATTTTTTCTCCACTAGATTTTTTCTTTAGCTTGAAAATTTATGAAATGTTTGAAAGTCATAGACTCACATGTAAAAATCACCTAATCATACGAGGGGCTACAGATAAGTCTTTGGCTTTGTGTTCCTTTTTTGTTTCTATAGTAACAAATCTTACATCACATGAAAGCCTTATGTATATGTTTTCAAAATTTTGTGTCTGTAGCTTATGGCAGCAATGATCTAGGCACGTGGGAAAACAAAGTGGCGGAGTCTAAGGTGATATTCAGAACAAATGAAAGCAGAGGATTCAAGTCTCTGCTATGTCATGGAAACTCACGAGGTGAGCTTGGGCAAGTTATAGTCTCTCAGTCTCAGAGAAAGGCAAGGCAAACACTCTCTGAACAAATTCTGCCAATAAAACCCCATGATAGGGTTGCCGTAAGATTGCCACAATTCAGAAATGACTTGGAGGCACACAACAATGAAATAGTTGATCTCTCATTGAGGATAAATCAGAGAACTGTGAATGAATATGAACTTTTTTTGTAAGGAGTGTTGCAAAAGAAAGGCAAGGGGCACATAGTTTCCTGTAAAACATGTAACTAAAAAGTGAAGAATTCCAGATCTTTAAAATTCATCGCACTGAGCAGTTCATCAAGGCTAATTTTTATTTTCATTCTGATCTTCAATTCTCACCAGTTTCAGCAGATCTGCTCTGGGGTGAAGATTTCAATAGTTGACAGATTTAGTTAACACTTAGTATATTATGTTAAAATTGTGCAGGGAAAAAAATGTTCCAAAGGAACATGAAATGTCTGTGGATAGCAATCAGAAAATGGGTTCAGAGATCAATGCAGGGTTAATATGGTACCTGTGTGTCTGAATATTTATGCCTTCAGTCAAGTTAATATATAACGTATTAGTAGAAGTTTTACATGACCTGGCCACGTATTTTAGACTTTAGGAATAGGAAAAAGGTGCACCCAAGAAAGATTGTTTTGGATAAAAGACAACAAACTAATTCTTGGCCCGAACCCTGCAATCCCTTTGGCTGCAGGCTAAAATCTTTTTATTCAGTCAGGCTTTTAAGGAAGGAGGTTTTTGAAGATCAAGTTAGGGTGCCTGTGGCTTTTGCTCTGAATATGTTTTTAATCCATTTTAAATTTTTACTATTTTTCATACCATTAATATTTCATTCTATTTAATGTTTGTATATTTTTAGGTTTTAAAATTGCATTGCATTGGTTTTACCTATGGTGATTTTGTGGATATGAGAACTTCAAATCTCTTGCATACTCAGGATTGTGGCTTCTTTGATGAGTCTATCCATCCTGAATGCAGTCTTCTTCTTTTATTCTTACTGCCTTCTATCTTACCAAGTATTATTGCCTTTGCTAGAAAGTCATGCCTTCTCATGATATGGCCAAAGAGTGACAGTCTCATGATTTCATCACACACAACAAAATCAGTGTTTGTAAAGTGCTGGCTTTTCCAACAATTCCTGAGTTGATTGGCAAGTGACTTATTTTTAAATTCCCAGCATAGAGATGGGCCAAATGACCAATTTCCCAGTGTAATGTTAATCACTGTTGCCCGTTTGTAAATAAAACAAGGACGCTGTATGTGGGAGGAGCTGAAATGCCTGTTTCCCCAGATTGTCAATGCAGAGGCATGGGAAAGGGGTTAATTTAAAACCATTTCCTACAATCGCCAATGCAAAGGCTCTGATAAAGATGAGGGTTAATTTAAAACCATTTCCTACAAAAAAGATAAATTATCAAAATCCTGGAGGGACAATGGAAGAAAATCTCAGTGCAAACAACCCTAGGGAAAGTGCCAATTTCAGGAAGGCACTTCTGTTTCAGTCAAGGGTCTTGAGTGCGAATGACCCAGTGGCACCTTAAGAAAGGTGCTTCTATTTCAGTCTAAGGCAGTATTTCTCAACATGGGGGTCGGGACCCCTGAGGGGGTCATGAGGGGGTGTCAGAGGGCTCACCAAAGACCATCAGAAAACACAGGGGGGCTCTGTGTAGGATGTTTGGCCCAATTCCATTGTTGGTGGGGTTCTGAATGCTCTTTGATTGTAAGTCAACTATAAATCCCAGCAACTACAACTCCCAAATGTCAAGGTCTATTTTCCCCAAACTCCACCAGTGTTCATATTTGGGCATATTGAGTATTTGTGCCAAGTTTGACCCAGATCCATCATTGTTTGAGTCCACAGTGCTCTCTGGATGTCAGTGAACTACAACTCCAAAACTCAAGGTCAATGCCCACCAAACCCTTCCAGTATTTTCTGTTGCTCATGGGAGTTCTTTGTACCAAGTGTGGTTCAATTCCATTATTGGTGGAGTTCAAAATACTCTTTGATAGTAGGTGAACTATAAATTCCAGCAACTACAACTCTCAAACGACAAAAAACAACCCCCACACCACCAGTATTCAAATTTGGGCGTATTGGATATTTGTGTCAAGTTTGGTCTAGTGAATGAAAATATATCCTCCTACATATCAGATATTTACATTACAATTCATAACAATAGCAAAATTACAGTTATGAAGTAGCAACAAAAATAATTTTCTGATTGGGGGTCACCACAACATGAGGAACTGTATTAAGGTGTCGTAGCATTAGGAGGGTTGAGAACCACTGGTCTAAGGGGTTTAAAGGCAGGGCTGCCTTAAACGATACCTGTTTTCAAAAGTGTGCTGGTCTCATTGAAATGGGAGAAGTCATGGTCTGAAATGTATTGGAAGATAAACATTTTTTTCATGTCAGGAGTGACTTGAGAAAATGCAAGTTACTTCTGGATGGTCTGAATTAAACGGATGGTTGAGTTAGAAGCTTGTCTTCTTTAAAGACAGAACCCCTTCCCCCACTTTCACTCACTTTCTCCAGCTCAATATGATGAAAGCTTGATTTACTCCTGAGCCCATTTATTAATCTTTTTTGGCATTCCATTGTATCTATAGAACTCTTCTCCAGTGCCACATTTGAAATGATTTCATATTCTTTCTGTCGGTTTTCTTCACTGTGCAGCTTTCCCAACTGTACATAGAAATTGGAAATGTGACAGCATGAACTATCCTAACATTCTATTATACATTGTGACACTTCAGGATCATGTCTAGTTCTGTTAGAGTTGTACTTCCAAGTCCTGGCCTTCTTCAAGTTTGACTGCAGTCTCCATTCCAATTAATGATTAAGACTAGGTATGCTAAATTTTGAACTATTTGAATGTCTTCATCATCTACTCTGAAGTTATATGAACCATCTGCTTATGATACCATGGGTGATTTTAAAGACAGCAAATCCATTTATATGTTCCAGGGTTATAAGAGCAGTCCTTGACCAGATAAGTGATCCAATGAAGGGAAAATGAATGATGACAAGGAACAGAGCCCTTTCAATTGTGCCAATTATGTTGAACTACTACTTTCCAGAAACATTTGCCAGGCTACTTATGCCCCATTTTACACAAGACTGGAAAATGTCCTCCTACTTTAGGGACTTCGTCACATTGCTCAAAATTAGCATCCTTAGGCCACTTTGAGCAGCATTTTTTAACCTGGGGGTCAGGATCCGGGGGGGGGGGGTTGCAAGAGGGTTTCAGAGGGGTCGCCAAAGACCATCAGAAAACACATATTTCTGGTGGTCTTAGGAACCCCTTTGGCAAAGAAGGCTGAAGATCTCTCTGCCTGTCCTTCTCTTCCTTTTCGGAAACAGACGACAAATCCCCCTACCAAAAGCCCTCCTCCTGCTGTGTGCTGAGTTTGGACCAGATCCATCCTTGTTTGAGTCCACAGTACTCTCTGGATGTAGGTGAACTACAACTCCAAAACTCAAGGTCAATGCCCACCAAACCCTTCCAGTATTTTCTGTTGGTCCTGGGAGTTCTGTGTGCCAAGTTTGGTTCAATTCCATCATTGGTGGGAGTTCAGAATGCTCTTTGCTTGTAGGTTAGCTATAAATCCCAGCAACTACAACTCCCAAATAACAAAATCAGTCCCCCTAACCCCATTAGTATTCCAATTGGGGCTTATTGGGGCCGGTCTGAGTCTCTCTACGGAAGTTGAGAAGACCAGGATATAAAAGTTTTAAATAAATAAATAAATTATCGGGTATTTGTGCCAAACTTGGTCCAGTGAATGAAAATACATCCTGCATATCAGATATTTACATTACAATTCATAAAAGTAGCAAAATTTCAATTATGGATTAAGAATAAAAATAATTTTATGATTAGGGGTCGTCACAACATGAAGAACTGTATTAAGGGGTCACGGCATTAAGAAGGTTGAGAACCAATGACTTAGAGCAGGGGTCCTCAAACTAAGTCCCAGGGGCCGGATACAGCCCTCCAAGGGCATTCACCCGGCCCTCGCTCAGGGTCAACCTAAATCTGACTTGAAAGCGCACAACAACAACAATCCTATCTCATCAGCCAAAAGCAAGCCCACACTTCCCATTCAAATACTAATAAGTTTATATTTGTTAAAATTGTTCTTCATTTTAATTATTGTATTGTCTTGTTAAGGGTCTTTTGCAATACAAATAAGATATGTGTAGTGTGAATAGGAATTAATTCATGTTTTTTTCAAATTATAATCCGGCCCTCCAACAGTTTGAGGGACCGTGACCTGGCCCTCTGTTTAAAAAGTTTGAGGACCCCTGACTTAGAGTCTTCTTCGGAGACTGAGGCCATGGCACCCATCAGATGATGTTGCCTGTGTCTCTGCCCCAACTGGGGTAAAAGTGTCACCAGACACTTTCCCTGCAACACGGGAGGCTTCCTGGATTGTGCTGACTCCAATGAAGTCACTTTTTTCCCTATTTGAGCTACACTTCCGCTGTATGATGGGGAAAGCATCACCGCTTTGGACAGCGCACAGGCTGATGGAGCCACAATTTTTGTGGAAGTATGTTGAGTTGTTGTTATTTTAGTAATACAAGACAAGTGTTGTTCCTCAAAAATTGGAGATGATTTCAATATTTTTTGTTTTATTGTTGTAAGCAACCCTGAGGCTTTTGTAGAGGCAAGATAAGATAGTGAATGAAACCCTTCAGTTTCTGCAAAACTGCATTAATTCAGTACCAATATTACTGTTATGACCATTTACAACATTTGCTGGGAAGAAGACGTGAGGTAGAAATGAAACTAAAAGAGAAGAATACTCAAATGCTGGTTTAGCCTGCCCTCCTTGACTTTCTCTGCTTGGCGCCTGATCTTCCCTCCCCTTCCTTTCTTTCCTCTTCTTGCTCCAGCTGGTGAAAATTAACAAAATGCAGTAGCGGTAGCTGCCCGAGGCTGCAGGAGACTTCATTAATTTTCCATAGCTAGTTGTATTCATAGCACAGCCATAGCATTGTAAGCACACTTTATAGTTGCCAGACTTTGACTTTAGCTTTGTGACTGCCTTCAGCTGAGATCCAAATTCTGGAAAAGTATATCAGGGAAAATGAGCAGGAGGCAAAAGAAATGGTAATACAGTAACTCAGGGCTACACACTAAATTGGGCCAAAGCCTGAGGTAGATACATAATTTAATCACAGATTGGTATTTGACTACCAAGTTGGACACATGAGAATCAAAGAGCCTAAGGCATGAATGTCATCAAAGGACTTTATCACACAAGACAGACAATTCTTTGGTGATTATTACTATTGCACAATACATCCTGCTGCCGGTCTACCTGCTCCCCATGATTAAAACACCCCTTGCTATTGGAGGGAAAAACTCATTAATAGTCCTCAATCACACAATATTCTCATCACCTATCTCATGCAATGAGTCTGTTCCATTTCTGTGGTGGCATGTTGGCAGCAAAGTAACATCAAAGTGTGAACATCTCTCCTCTGCCCACCACCACATACTATTCCTTAGCTGTATATTTAGTATTAATTTACCATTTCATAGTTATATTTTGCTTCTTTTTTGTTTATTAATGCTAAAACTGTTAAACTTATCCAAAAACAAACAAACAAATAATTTATAGAGCAGTGGAAATGTGGAATGGTGGAAGACTGATTGTGGGACCATGAACTGTCAAATTGAATAGTTGCTTTGTGTGGTAAAGTCCAAAACCAACTAGAGCTGGAATACCAAATAAAGTTGCCTCTGCTGTCATTCTATTTGACATTGTATACATGTTACTTATACTGAATATTACAACTTAATATAACACCCATTCAGGTTCTGATGTGCTTCTCAAGATACGGGTCCCCAAGTTGCACATTTAAGCTTTGGTACTAGAGGATAACAAAGATCAATCTGCAATTTCTCTGCCTAAAAGCTGACCCGCCATGTCATGGAAAATAAGATACCTGACCTGAGTTTCTGGTTTGAATTTCCTGTTAGATCACAACATAAAATGTTAGTCTTTTTTCATAAAATTATTTAGTTTACCAGAAAGTTTTAGGTTTCCAAGGAGAGAGAGAATGGCTATGAAACTGTCACATTGCCAGGGCTCTGCCTTATTCAGAGGCAGAGATGAACCAAACAAAAACCCAGTTTGTATAACGTAATTTAATTAAAACAGCACTTACTTTCTGGCTGTCTTAATAGTCCAAAATATAAATCATAAAGATAGTACTCAGCCACAGAATAAACAAAAACAGCAAACACTCTTGCAGGTTCAAGATAACTCCGTAGTCAAAAGGTCCAGTCCAGTGGTCAAATGCTGAGAGATCAATAAAAAAAGTCCAGGGATCAAGAGTCTATACTGTAGTCAAAAGCCAGTCCAAAGGTTCCAGGATTCCAAAGGTTCAAGACAGGTCAGGACACCGAAAATCCACAAATCTGGGGGAAAACCAGCAGTGTCTACCACCAAAATAAAACAAATACTTTTCTCCCAAAGATCATTTCCAAGGCTTGCTCCTTATATCCAGAAACACCAGCTGCAATCTATCTCTTGCTTACCTCCACCCTTAATTGCTTTCACCCATGAACTCTTACTTACTGATTACTCAACCCATTAGAACTAATACTTACATTAGCCCTTCCATCACCAACTATCATCAACTGCAGAACATACTACATGACAGAAAGTAATTAAATTCTGAAATGCACATTTCACAAATTTTTTGTCATGTACAACTTCAGATTTTTAATATTTATGTATCGATATTTATTTAATGTCTGTTGCTTTTACCAATAAGGAGGATATAGTAGTTTTTTTGCTCTTATACAGGGGTGAAAAATCTCCTGACAGTTGACAGAATTTGTTGAGACTTCCTTTTTTATTTTCAATGAAAAAGTATGCAAATATTCTTTATGTTCCCATACTTTAAGTATAAGTAAAGGTTTTCCCCTGACATTAAGTCCAGTCATGTCCGACTCTGGGGGTTTGTGCTCATCTTCATTTCCAAGCAAAAAAGCCAGCGTTGTCTGTAGACACCTCCGAGGTAGCCAGCATGCTTTAATAATTTTAAATCTATGGATTGTCAGGGAAGCATCCAGCATGTGGTATTTATGTACTACATATTGAGCACTGGAGTTTTACATATATGTTAATGTAACTTTTTTTCACTTATGAAGAACATCTCTCCTACTCATATATACCACGCACCTCAGTTATGTTACCAGATGAAAAACTATCAAATCACTTTTACTTGTCTCACATCTCTCAGTGAAAGTGTGAAAAGAGTAAGGAGCAGAATATGATATGCAAATAAGAACCAAACCAATGAGATCTAAACGGGATCAAATAAGGCTTTCCATAATCATTTGGTTTTAATGAAAGTCATCATTATGCGCTTGAAAGGTTGCCAAGCATCTTGTCAAAATGGCACATCGCGCTGAAAAACCCATCTCTAAGAATAAACGGATACTACATTGTAGCAGACATATTTCTCATTACTTTAACTTGAATGTCAACAGTTAATAGGGAAGTGATTTAACAGCTGTCTCGCAGAGCTGTGCTCCAACTTTTTCAGATGTACGCCAACTTCCTGACAATCATGCATTTGCGGTGCTCTGTCTCAATAAAATCGTTATGTACTGCAATTGTTACTGTCTGATTTTGGTTTTTCGGGGGCAGAAAGAGGGAGCGAATTTCACAAGCAAGAAATGAAAGAACTCTGCAAATAGTACATGGATGAATGCTCCCAAGCTTTCTTGGGTTTGTACTTAGAGGATAATCTTTCAAGGACATTTCTCATTTAAGCATTTTATATCATTGAACTGCATTATATGAATTTACACTGACCATATAATGCAGTTTCAAACTCCATTATATGGTAGTGTAGACAGGACCTCAGAATCACAGGGTGATTATCAGATAGCAGAAGGTAATACAACAGATTTGTGACATGAGAGACATAGGCATGATAATATAATAGATAAAAATAATAAGTCTTCTTAAAAAAAAGATTTAAATGAAAACCAATTAATTTGATCCATGCTTCCCCAAATTAAACAGGTTTCCAAAAGCTGACCCAAACTGGTAGTCTTTATACTGCTTCCATAAGAAGCAGATGTCTAGATTTCACAAGTCAGTGGTGAAAGTGTATTCTGTGGTCCAACTGTCAAGGACCCTTAGTAAAAAAAACAAAATTACACAATTTGTCTAGAGAACATCCTTGGTGCATCTTAGAAGTAGGAATTGGACACCACATTGAAATAAGAGGTTTCTCAACCATGTGGTTTAGATCTCTGTAGGTTCCAACCTACATTTGCAATTGAACCCGCAAAGAGAAGGGTGAGTCAAAGCAACTGTCAGTCTCCTTGAGTAATATCTCCTTTTGGGGATCTGACCCTAACAGTTTGCACACACCAGAGCTTCTCAGCTGTTCTCAGAGACAGTCCCATAGACAAGATTTTTCAACAATCTCATCTCAAGGCAACAGCGCAAAGATAATCTCATCCTTGTCAGACATAAAGGATATGGGTAACTTTATTACTTCCCATGTGTATTTTAGAGTTCTCAGAATTTGGCACTACACTGGACTCTGTGTTAATATAAAGCTACATCCCTTTCAGTAATCCTTTTTATCTAGTAACCATGTTATCTTATGACACAGTAAATCATTGGCTTCTCCTGAGAAAAATATATAATATCACAAATGACTACTTCATAGGAAATCTGCTACAAAACAGGAGGTTTTTTTTTAAATTCCAGATGGTGAAAACAGAAGAACAGCCTGCCTCAGGGGAACGTGCTTGCTCGATCAATGTTCAACATTTACACAAATGATCAGCCACTGCGGGAAGTAACAGAGAGTTTCATTTATGCTGATGATCGTGCCATCACCGCTCAAGCAGGGAGCTTTGAGATGGTTGAATAGAAACTCTCCGAAGCTTTAGGTGTTCTTACTGCCTATTATAAGGAAAACCAGCTGATTCCTAATACATCTAAAACACAGACATGTGCTTTTCATCTTAAGGACAGACAAGCATCCCGAGCTCTGAGGATTATCTGGGAAGGAATCCCACTGGAGCATTGCAGCACACCCAAATACCTTGGAGTTACCCTGGACCATTCTATGACCTACAAGAAGCACTGCCTGAATATCAAGCAAAACATGGGTGCTAGAAACAATATCATATGAAAACTGACTGGCACAACCTGAGGATCACAACCAGATACAGTGAAGATATCTGCCCTTGAGCTTTGCTACTCTGCTGTTGAATATGCATGCCCAGTGTGGAACACATCTCAACATGATAAAACAGTGGCTGTGGCTCTTAATGAGACATGCCGCATCATCACAGGTTGTCTGCGCCCCACACCACTGGAGAAATTACACTGTTCAGCCGGTATTGCACCATCTGACGTCAGCTGGGAAGTAGTAGCCGATAATGAAAGATCCAAGGTAGTGACATCTCCAGCCCATTACTTGTTTGGATAGCCAGCATGCCAATGCCTTAAATCAAGAAATAGTTTTCTAAGATCTACAGAAATACTCCCAGGAACATCTAAGCAAGCAGGCTAAAACCACCTCAATTGGTGGCTGAGACTGGATGAGAGACTCCCTCCTGGACAACTTGGAAGGCGCTGAACAGACTGCGCTCTGGCACCATGAGATGCAGAGCCAACCTTAAGAAATGGGGCTTCAAAGTGGAGTCCATGGCATTCGAGTGTGGAGAAGAGCAAACCACAGACCACCTATTACAATGTAGCCTGAGCCCTGCCACATGCACAATGGAGGACCTCCTTATAGCAACACCAGAGGCACTTCAAGTGGCCAGCTATTGGTCAAAGGACATTTAATATAATGTCAAGTTTTTAAACTTTATGTTTTTAAAATACATTACAACTGTATCCTTGGTTGGTTTGCTTCTGATACGATAAATAAATATCTAGTAACCACATCAGAAACGTATTCCTCTAGTGAGTACGTGTTTTAATCTTTTTAAAAGATAGAGACAATAGATATCATCAAACAAAACACAATGTGACCTTGGTATCTGCTGAGGATACCAAAATTCATAGATGCTCAAGTTCCACTAGATAGAATGGCATAGTAAAATGGTGTCTTTTATATGAAATTGCAAAACCAAGGATTGCTCTTTGGGTTTTAAAAAAACAACATTTTAAGTCATGGATAGTTGAATCCATGGATATGGAGGGCTGAACTGTAATGTGTTCAGTTTAGGAGAGTCTCTTTTTGATCCAAGGACACAGAGATTGTAAGGATGGATACCTAAAGTGCACATGACAGTGTTGCATCACAGCCCAAAATTAGCCAATTTCCCCTCTCATTTTACACCACCATCATCATGAGAAGAGTGGAGAAACAGGAGCTGATGCTCTGGGAACTTCTGCAGTCATTGTGATGGTGAAGCTCACAACAAACTAGTGTCACTTCTCTTGGGAAATGCATGGGCCCAATTTCCATTTCCTAAGAATGAGGATTTACAGACTGAGGAAGGGCTTTGGTGGGTGCGTGCTGTATGAGCAGACTGGAAGGGACCTGGTGCACCTCAGTTGGCCCACAGACCCAGAGGCTGCCCATTCCTGGTTTGGAGGATCATCTGAACTGGACCAGAGGAGCTGTTTAGCTATCAGATAAAATAATTATCAATATTTAGCCTGCATAATCTTGAATATTTCTGGAAAAAAAACCAATCTATGTTATCTATGTTAATGGCCATTACCTCATCTTCTAATGAATCCCATAATTTATATTTCCTAGAAGTATTACCCTAGGGCCCTCTCTTAATTATATCTAATTTTGTATTCATGAAATCAGATAACATCCCATACCTGAATATAATTGAAGAAATACACAAGAGCAGGAAAAAAATATTTTCTGCACTTGATATTTTCAGGTTGTTCAGAGTTAGAATAAAAACACCGCTAAGATTGTATTAATTCAGCAAGTGCATTTAGCTATACGTTTGAAGAACTGAGGTGAAAATAGTTGAATATTTACAACTGCACTCTACCTTAATCCTAATGGTGCAGCCTGAATTCATTTTCATAACGTCTCGGCTTCAGCATCACCTGGGCAATTTTTGCACTGCAGCCGTCACACTGAGCTGTGTAAATTATTTTTAGGAACAGAAAATTCTGTCATCCTTACCAGACATGGGGATCAGGCAAAGCAATTGAATCACCCTTGCTTTTTCTCAACTGGTGACAATGAAGAACAAGTCTCTACCGGTAATTATTTATGAGGTTTGCCATAATCAAAATGTGTCATTTTAGATACAGAGTAACTGGGAATGGTTTCAATTATGTGCCTGGAACTAGTTTCCTTGCCACAGGCTTTAGCTTACAAAATACAACAGATCAGTTCTGCAAAGCCAGAAAGCGGGCTGTGTGGAAATAGAAGCAAATAGTCTATAAAGCAAATGGCAGATCTTCTGCTTTATAGAGAGTGGAAACGAAGATTAAAATAGCCATGTAACAGCTTCGGTTCTGAACTGATCACTTCCTTCCTCAAACTACTAAGATCTCATCACAAGGAGTTGTCTTTGGTTTTGCATGCTGGTGAAATGGAGTCCAATTGTGACGGCGCAACTGGCGCCACCTGTATGTAAAACTTTAAGTTGCAAAGGTTTGAACTGTTGTAACATGTCCAGACTTGCCTGGTTACCTTGTAAATGTATAGTTGAATTGATTGGTTATCTACAGCTGTCAATTAATGTTGTTTTACATCAGTTGGCTTGCTCCCCAGCTCAATTATTTGGCTCCACCCCTTCTTAGGGAGAAAAACAACACTTTCGTTTTCATTCTTACCACCAAAAGCTCAACAGGTGGACATGCGAAAGGCTTGGCTCAAAGCCCTTGGTCAAGTCATTTCTTACCACCAATTCTCAAGTTTATACCCTTAGGATTCATACTTCATGCCCAGCTCATCTGGACGACATTGAGGAATCTTAAGTGCCTTCAAACCAGTCTTTTGGCATCAAGAGGAAGACTTTGTGTGTTCAATATAGGCCATTGGACTGGGGTTGAGAGTGTTTCGACCTCATAGCCATTGAGAAAGAGAGAACTTGAAAGCTACTCAGCTGGAAAACTCCTTGGACCCAAGACAACCAGAGACTGTAATGTATATTTTCTTTACCCTTTTTGGAAGATCAAGTTTAATGCCTCCGAAAGAGAACTCTTTGTAAACAATAAAGCCTATTTCGAGTTATCTATAGTGTCTTGTTGATCTTCGAGAGTTCTAGTTCTTTAAAGGAAGGCAAGAAGCAATCCCCTGGGGAAAAGTTGCCACATCCTTGTTTTTTCCCTAAGAACTATAGCTCCCCAGGCAGCGATGGCATACCAGTGGAGTCCATCCTGTGATGCATGGATACTTCCAGTGGTCTCCTAATGGCTGCCTGTGGGATTATGTCTTGTCAGCGTGCTACAACAAAGAGAAGTCTCTGTTTTCAGGAGTCAGATGTTACCTAACTTCTGCTTCCAGAAAGCAAGGGGGTTGAAATATTGTGGGATGGCTGGCCATCCCCGAAAACAGACCCTGCTTGGAGAGAATGGAGCAAAATGTTTTCCCCACTCTTCTCAACACTTTCTCCCACTTTTCCCTGATTCCCTCCTGCTCATCTGATGAAGTGCCTAGTTATTATTTATTATTATTTTATTTTTGATATTTCTATCCCATTCCTTCTCAACCCCCGAAGGGGGACTCAGGACAGCTTACATATGGCAGCAATCCGATGCCACTACATATAACACAGCAACATAATAACAATTAAAACAATAAGTAAAACATACATTAAAACAGTAAAAAACAGTATTAATAGCCATAACATCATTCCAGTCAATTCCATATCCAATTCCATGTCCAAAGTGCTACCTATGTCTGTTGTCCAAAAGCCTGGTCCCAGAACCACGACTTCAATTTCTTTCTAAATGACAGTGGGGACGGAGCCAATCTTACCTCAGTGGGAAGCGAGTTCCACAGGTGGGGGGCCACAGCTGAGACGGCCCTGTTTCTCATCCCCGCCAGACGTATTTGTGACGCTGGTGGGAGCAAGAGCAGGGCTTCCCCGGATGATCTTAAACTGTGAGGTGGGACGTAGAGGGAAATGTGTTCAGACAAGTAAGCTGGACCAGAACGGTATAGTTACTACAGCCTTGACCATCAGGCAGATGCAATAGTCACATCCCTGAATCTAGACCCCAGTTTACCAAGTGTCATTGCTGTAGCTGCCATAGAGAGGAAGAAAAACTGCTCCAATTATCTTAAAACCACCACTATGACCTTAATGTGCTGCCTGCTGAAAATTGTACAAAAACAGAACTCTAGCAGCTGAGTTTGTTTGTTTTCCTTCCTCCTCCCTAATCTCTTTCCCCTTTATTACTGTAAACCTGTAGACAGGACCTTCACTATTTCTGATCTTTGCAAATTGTTCTCGGAATTTTTTGCCTGAAGTGCAAGGTTTTTCTTTTTAAAGGCTTTAAATGCTAATACAAAAGACTGTTAAGGGTCTGAGGATCCCAACCAAGAGAAAACAAATTGTGCTGCAGCAGGAGCCAGATACCACTTTGGCTAGATCCACAGTGCCCTATATTTCAGGATCGAATCCCAAATTACATTATGTAACACCGTTTTTCTTCATGAGTTATAATAAACATAATTCCCAAAATCATTTAAAAGTGAAGAAAGGTTATTAAAGTGCAGGACATCATGCAACTCATTTTGCTGTAGATTTACAATTAATATCTCATCAGGTCTCAACCAATTTAACATAGTTTGTGGCAGCCACAAAAACAAAGTTTCTGGAGTAGAACAACTACTTCCAAAGTAGGTACTGCACAGTTCAACAGGAATAACACTTTCGAACCAGGAACAGAAAACATATCAATTTTTTTAACATAGTGTTACCTGCTTTATCACAGATTATCTGGCATTGGGGACAATATTATTGGGGATAATTGATCATTTTTAAAATCATTTGGGATCAGATCCTGGGATATAGACAGGGGTGGCTCAACCCATTACGCAAAGTAAGCATTTGCAGTATAGTTGATTTAGCCCAAGGGTGCTCTTGAGGCGCTCTTGGGGGAAAATAGACCTTGACATATGTGAGTTGCAGTTTCTGGGATGTATAGTTCACCTACAATCAAAGAGCATTCTGAACTCCACCAATGATGGAATTGAACCAAATATGGCACACAGAACTCCCACGATGAACAGAAAATATATATCAGTGATTGGTTGGGGGGCAGGTGGGCAAAATACTGTTTGCTTACCATCGAAAATTACCTAGGGCCGCCTCTGGATATAGTGCAATGGCGATCTAGCCTTTGTGAGTCAAATGGGATGAACACAACTTTAATGTAAAAACAATAGCGAATCATCTTCATTCATTACTAATATCTTTCTTGGGTAAACAATATGCAGACAAAAGGTACATGGGGAACAGTTGTTTCCAGAAGAGCAAATGCTTCCCGAACAGCAAATGCTTGAAACCAAATAATCAAACCAAAGAGACCTCGTAAATATCTGGTAGGGCTCACCATATCAGTCAATCCATGGGATATCTCCAAATGGTCCACTTAAGGTGAGATCATCTCACCCAGACTGCAGATCTCCCTATCTGACTAACCTCCTTCCCCCTATTTAATTTATGCCCTATGTCCTCTTCCTTTTCTACCACAGGGAGGGCCCATCCCAGGTTGGTATCCCCACATCCTCCAAATGTATTGCCATAGCTGATGAATGAGGGAGTCCAAGCACAGATCATAGCCCTCTAGAGAAAGGAGTATATATCACTTCACTATAGATAGATCTCCATGTAACTAATAGGTGTACCATCTATGAAGAAGAGATTATGAATGACATATTGATTAACATGGCACCAGGCTGTGTTGATGATGGCATTTCCTCACCCATCTTAGCAACATTTTTATCCACTGTATGAGCATCTAAGAACAGGTGTTGGATGTTATGGATGTTAGCTATCACCTTGCAAACATGTTAGACTTAGGGCATCTTATCTAGATTGATTGCACCCAAATAAAGAAAAATTGTGATTCTAAATATTATTGACACAGATGGCCATTGTCTTCAATTATGCATAAAATTTCATTTATGTCAGCTATTTTGTTTTCCACATTAGGATTCTCCCACTGTCTTTCATAAATGCTGGTGTAATTTGGCCACTATTACCCGTGATTATATGATAATGGGAGATCTCACTGATATTCTTGATCTAATTTGAGTTAAGTTAAATTAAATTATGTGACCCGTGCTATGAATAAGAGCTATCTGTCTGGTTAGAATTGCTTAGGTGTCTGGTATATTTTGCATTCCAACAGAGAGACTTTTTCACAATTTTATCTCTTGGACACTTAGATATATTTTTTTTCCATTTCTTTGCCTTTCTTCGATAACTGCCTTCTTAGTACAGCCACATTCTGAGAGGCTGTAGTATTAGCTGATCTTCCCAGATTTGAGAGGTGGGTTTTTTTTGTTATTTGAATATTTATCTCCTAAAGCATGAAAAGTTTAAATGCAAATGTCCTCTGAAGGTCCAAGGTTCTACTGTCTCATGTATTATTGAATGGAATGCATGTAAATTTTATACAAGAGGGAGGATCATATTGTATGGGTCCCACAGAAAGAATTTCAGAATACAAAAGAAGGAAGAATTGAAAATATAGTAAAGATCTTTTATTAAATCAGTCCAATCTTCTCCAGGTCTATATTATGACTTGCAACAAGCCATAATGTAGTATTAATTGAGCAAGCTATTGTGACCTTAAGTAGATTTTGCTTTAACATGTCTCCTTCAGATTGGGAGAATGAAGAACTAGCTACATAGCTACTTTCAAAATTTCATTATAAATGGCAGTTCCTAATGGGTTCTGTCATAAAAATAACCAATAATGAAATAATAATGAAATTTTGAAAGTTTTGTTAGAGTTCTGAAATTTTCACCACCAGAACTTTTAGCAACACTGTAGAAGCAAAGCACCAGCGCCCCCTGGTTTGCACAACCAGAACTTTAGTTTTGTAAGTACTTTAGAACCATTTGGAACCACGGATTGCAAATGCCTACTACATATATCAGACCACTTAGGTGTACATCATAAAGATTCCCAGTCAACGGTAATTAAATCAATTAATGAATCTATGAGAAATGGAAAAGCTCAAGGGCCATGTGGTTTCCTTACCTCTTTTCTAACTTCTTTTCAACTTCAGACTTCTTTTTATGAAGCGTCTCTTTCCACAACAGGCAAAGATTATATAGTGGGCTTTGTTATGCATTGGGGTTTGGTTTCGGGACCCATCCTCCTCCAAGAATTGCAAAATCCATAGATGTTCTAATCCTGTTGCATGCAATCTATATAAATAAAAATGTAATGTTTGTTTGTGGAATTAACAGAACTCAAAAACCAGTGGGCCAATTGACACCACATTTGGACAGCATACACCTAACAACCCAATGTATGTCCTTCACTCAAAAAGTTTTGATTTTGTCATTTGGGAGTTGTAATTACTGGGATTTATAGTTCACCTACAATCACAGAGCATTCTGAACTCCACCAATTATGGCATTGAACCAAACGTGGCATACAGGACTCCCATGACCAACAGAAAATACTAGAAGGGTTTGGTGGGCATTGACCTTGAGTTTGGGAGTTGTAGTTCACTTACATCCAGAGAGCACTGTGGACTCAAACAATGATGGATCTGGACCAAACTTGACACAAATATTCCATATGCCCAAATATGAACACATATGGAATTTGGGGAAAATAGACCTTGACATTTGGGATGTGTTGTTACTGGGATTTATAGTTCACCTACAATCAAAGAGCATTCTGAATCCCAAAAACAACAGAATTGGGGCAAATTTCCCACACAGAACCCCCATGACCAACAGAAAATACTTAAGGCCATCTAGTCCAACTCTCTTCACCAGGACAAGAAAATGTAATCAGAGCCCACCTGACAAAGAGCCATCCAGCCATAGATATAGATAGATCGATATGATTCACACACAGAGAGAGATATAGTATCATAGATTTGAAAGGGACCCCTAAAGAAGGGCTATGATATGTTGCCTGTTCCAGAGTAGGCAAACCACTCTTCACATCAACACTGACAAAGAAACAGCAAGAAATACTGTTTACCCACAAGCATAAAGAAATTACATATATTAGAAACCAACACTTTCTCATTACTTTATTTTCCAGGTCACCAGACTGTAGTAAAATGGTCTCGCTTGTTTAAAAGGCAAAATCAAGGCTTGTTTTTGGGGAAATTCATTTTAGGGTGGGGTTATTTTGAAGAATGGAACTAGATCAGCACTCTGAATAACTTCTCTATTTTAGAATGAAATTCCTATAACCAAGCCTTTAGTTCATTTCTCCAAGCCATTGGTATATTTGTCCCTTAACTACGATCTCTGACAACTCACTGCACAGACTCTCTGTCCCTTTTGAAGAGAATTGCTATAGCAGCCACCAACTACTACAGGCAATCTGCTCAGAAAATTGGTACAATTGATTGCCTGGATCTTTAAAAAGAAGCATTAAAACTGGAATTATAGGAAGCATAGTGCTTTAAAACAGATTAATCCTATAAATGCCAGTCCTGTGGAATTACAATGTCACGAAATTCTGTGAAACGAAAACTCTGCACAATTTCTCATATTCCCTGTGCCGCTTTGATACAGTGCTTCGGTTTTACAGTGTTCCAAGTAAATGGAAGCCATTACTGCAGTTGCAGATGACTAAACTTCTCAAAGAACTTTCATCTGGAACTTTTCTGAGGGAGTGATGTAGTTGATTTATTGGGGCTTTTACTGCACTGTTGGATTCATTGATTAATATTATCACTCTAATGTTTTTCACCTAAATCACATAAAATTCTGTATCCCCCTTCCCCACCCAGCTGCAAAAGACACTGCTCTGCTTAAAGCACTCAAACTGCTTGCTATACTGAAATGGAAGCTGAATCTAAACTGCATTCAATGGGTTTACACTGACCATATAATGCAGTTTCAAATTGCATTATATGGCGGTGTTGATCCTGCCCGAGACCCCATCTACAAAGTTATACAATGTAATGCAACAATTGTATTTGCATGTCGTGTCCTTACAGTGCACACCAACTAACATGACTAAACACCAGATTGATTGATCCAGGGTTGATTGATCTAGGGTTTTAAAAACACAAAGAGAGGTCTGAATCCTGCAGCAAGATTCAAATCATTCCTGGTTTTGGTAGAGTGCAGATTGGCATCCTGGATCCCAATGTAGGATCCCGAATTGTGTCCTCACAGTCATTCCACGCTCCCTGGGCTCAGACTGCTTAGGAAGGTGGGATGGCAGTTCCCTTCCTGCCCTTCTGCCCCTCAACACCAAAAATCGCCCCTTATTGCTACCGCCTGCTCTTTACTTCCTGGTCATTCAAGAAACAAAGGAGCTCCAGAGGTGCAGGAGTCAACAAGCAGCTAATGGATTGTTGTTTCTGTGTGTCTTCAAGTCATTTCTGAGTTATGACAACCTTGATCTTTTTTTTTTTGGGGGGGGGGGGGTTGCAAAATATTTTTCGGTTGCCACTGCTTTCCTATAAGGGTGAATGATTGTGACATAGTCAAACATGGATTTGAATGTGTTGTTGTAGGTTTTTTGGGCTGTATGGCCATGTTCTAGAAGCATTCTCTCCTGATGTTCTGCCTGCATCTGTGGCAGGCATCCTCAGAGGTTGTGAGGTCTGTTGGAAACTAGGCAAGTGGAGTTTCACACCTAGCTCCAACAGACAAGAGTTCTTTCTCCCACCCTGGACTTTCCACAGATATATAAACCCAATTTTCCTAGTTTCCAACAGACCTCACAACCTCTGAGGATGCCTGCCATAGATGCAGGTGAAATGTCAGGAGAGAATGCTTCTGAACATGGCCATACAGCACATAAAACGTCAACAACCCAGTGATTTCAGCCATGAAAGCCTGTGATGGGGGTGGGAGCGAGAGGAGGGCCTCACTCAAGGATTGAAGAGATCGTGCAGGATTGTAAAAGAAAATGTGCACTAAGGTAGGCGGGTCACAAACCGTTCAGGGCTTTTTAGGTGATAACCTGCATTTTGAATTAGGACCAGAAAATGAACGGCAGCCAATGGAGTTACTTAAACAGGGGGGGGGGGTTAGACCACTCCCTGTAATTTACTCCCTTTAGCGTTCAATTTGTCTAACGTTGGCTGCTCATCCAACACTGGACAAATTGAAGTTTCCGGGCCGTCTTCAAGGGCAGGCCCACGTAGAGTGTGTTGAAATAGTACAGTCTAGAGGTAACTTAGATGTGGACCACCATGGTCAGATCAGACTTCACGAGGTACGGATGCAGCTGGCACACAGATCTCATTGAGGCGCAGTTCATATCTCATATTTCTTAAACACCTGGATGGTTTCTCCAGAACCATCTCAATTACATCTTTTAAAGAAGATTTCTTGGTGTTTGTTTTGCTACCCTGAGGAAATTTCCTCTCAGCTGGGCATTGGGCTGGCTTCCTGGATGTTTAGCCTCCAACAATTTCACAAGCACATATATTACATATTTGTTTATTTATTATTTATTGAAAACATTTATATTCTGCTCTTCTCACCCCGAAGGGGACTCAGGGCGGAGCACAGCATATACACGGCAAACATTCAATGCTGGGACACAGATTCACATACAATACATAAACCTTAAAAAACATTTGTCAAAATATTAAAATACATCATTTAAAACCATCCTAGCCATCCGCATCAAATCCAATTGGCCCTGTCATCTTTCCCACTGCCACTTCATTGCCCTGTCCCAAAAGCTTGGTCCCACAGCCAACTTTTTACCTTCTAAAGGACAGGAGGGAGGGGGGGGCGACCTGATCTCACCAGGAAGGGAGTTTCATAGCTGGGGAGCAATCACCGAGAAGGCCCTGTCTCTCGTCCCTACCAATCGTGCCTGTGACAATGGCGGGACGGAAAGCAGGGCCTGCCCGGACTCTACTGTGCTCCGAAGCAGTACGTTCCACTGCTGAACAACTCTTATCATCAAGTTCTTCTGACTGTTTAGGTGGAATCTCTATTCCTGCAATTTGAATTCATTGCTCCATATCCTATTCTCTGGAACAGTAGAAAATAAACTTGCCCCTCCTCAATGTCACATATTTTCAAATATTTAAATATGGCTACCATGCCTCTTTCAGCCTTCTTTTCTCCAAGCTAAACATACTCAGCTCACTAAGCTACTCCTCATAGGGCTTGTCTTCTAAACCTCTGATCATTTTAATCACCCTTCCCTGGACACAAGGTAAGGCCATGATACAGTCAGGAGTTATTCATGGGCTTTTCTCATCAATAGTCCCAGACGGCTTCATCATGGAGAGGTGGTGGACTAGCAATGGTATTCCATGGTCATGCAATATGTACTGACACCAAAAGTGATAGTCCTGCTACTATGCCAGTTCACCGCCTGTGCTGGTATGGCTGTACCAGCAGCTCCTACTTCATTTTCTTTCTATTGAGTGTTTGCATGTATTCCAAGGTTCCATGCATTTTGCAATAAGGTGGTTTCCCTTGCTCTGCAATTATAGGGCCAATGACCCTTCAATCATCATTATGTTCTTTAGTTCCACCCCTTTCCCCAGGGCTCTGGGAGGGAAAAGAAAGACTATAGACAGTCTTTCAGTTTTGGAAGCCCAGTTACAGGACATCAGCTTTGCCCACCTGTAGAGAAGCTTCGTTTCTCACAACATCCGGGGGAAACAGTGCTAAAGCTTCAAAGGAAAACAGTTTTGCAGCACAACCCTTGTTGGGGTTAAAGATACAGATCCACATCATTCATGGAGAAAATCCAAAAGGACTCCAGCTGGAAAATCTACAAGGTCTTGGCTGGTAGGTCTACTTGGGTAACCAGAAGCAATTGGAGGCGGGAGTAGGGCCCACACCAGCAGAGCCTAGAAAACAGATTACCCGGGAGGGGTCAAAAAGGGTTTTCCTTGTTAAAGAAAGAAATAGTTCTCCAAGCAAGGTGCCCACCAGTTGATTCAAAGCCTTGAAGCATTTGTTTAATTTGTTGAAGATCTAAGAAGTATTTGATTGTTTGTTGAAGACTCAAGCAATAATAAAGGACTTTGTTAAACCTTTCAAGCTTCTAAAGACTCTGTATAGGAAAATCCTTAGGGCCTCTCAGTCGAGGTACCCCGGCTTCCCGCTGGGCACAAAGAGCACGTCCTGTTCAAAAGCCAACTGCTATAGGCTCAGCGCGTGACAGCACACCACCTCTGTATGATAAAGACCTTACTTTCCTATACTGAACTTTGCTAAGCACATATTCAGCCAAGATTCAATAGGGAGTATAATTGGAGATTCACACATATGGTGATACTGCAGTTTAATGTATTGAGTTACTGTAACATTGCAGAGTAAATTTTTAGCTTTAACTCTAGAGATGTTTACAAGCTTCTTTTATTTACATCCTTATTGTAAACAGAAAGGTTAGTAAAATATGGATGGTGGGATAGTCTTGAAGGCAAAATGTGTAATCAAAACTATTCACTATAGCTCCATCTTGCGCTGCAGCAACCCCTGGATTTTTTTAAAAAAAATCTTGGCTAACCTTCTGAGGCTTGTTTACTTCTCAGCTTGCCAATTACTCTCATATTGTAAACGCTGGGGAAATGCTGAATTAAATTATATATTTTCTCAAGATAAGGGATACTCTGCTTCTCATAAATATTTCATAAAGGAATGAAAAGTAGGTATTTGTATTTATAGATAAGATATTAAGGTTCTCAAAAATGGAATTGCTACAAAGAGATTTTTTTCCACAAAATAATGGGAATGCAATTGAATGAAATACCTGACTTGAAATCAAGTCAGAACCTTTTCCTGAATCCTTAATAACTATTCTCAAATGCATTCCCTCATGTTTGCTAGAGGGCATTGAGTCCTAACCCTCTGGAACTATTTGTGAGTATGCTGGTGATATCCCCAAGTCACACTTAAACCATTCAGGAGATCTTGAAGTACCCTAGTTTGCTTGCAAACAGATCTGTTAAAAAACCCCTGAAGATGTATGTGACTTGAGCCATGTCTATACTTAACTAGATATTCCAGAATGAACTGCTCCAGAGTTACTCCAATGCAACCTGGAAGCATCCCAGGAGTCCTTTTGGTATCCAGGTAGCTGGATAGGCCAATGACATAATGGGACCACTGCACCTTTGCTGTGTTGCCAGCCACTAGCAGAGGCCTGCTGGTAACATCACTTTTCCTAGTCAATGGCTTGGTGACCGCATCTCTGTATACAAACCCACACGATCCCTTCGATCATCCGGAGAGGCCCTGCTCTCGATCCCACCAGCATCGCAGGCGCGATTGGTGGGGACGAGAGAAAGGGCCTTTTCGGTAGTGGCCCCTCGACTCTGGAACTCACTCCCTAAAGACATCAGACAGGTCCCAACTCTGGCAGTCTTCAGGAGGAGCTTGAGGACGTGGCTGTTCCAGTGTGCCTTTCTGGAATAATGATCTCATAGCACTTTGTCCTTCAAAGCACTTTACATTTGTCCTCCAAAGCACTTTACATTTCTTTAGGTCTGCTCATATGCCTTTCCACAAACCTTCGTCCATGTCCCAGCATTATTTCCGATTTTAACTCTACCTTTGGCCTTCCCACTGTTTTAATTGTGTGTTGTCTTATTGATAATATTGTGTATTTTATTGTCTATGTTTTTTAAATTGCTTGTATTGTTGTTATTATTGCTTGTATTGTTGTGTTTGGGCCTCATGTAAGCCGCACCGAGTCCCTTGGGGAGATGTTAGCGGGGCACAAATAAAGTGTTGTTGTTGTTGTTGTTGTTATTATTATTCTTATTATTATTATTGGTGTCCTGTTGTGATCTGACGAGAAACAGCATCACCAGCAAGCCTCTACGGGGAAACTATTTGTGGCCAGCAACACAGTGGTGGGTCTTTTGGGTGTGTAGACACTGGATCAGGCCAGGTTCACCTGATCCAGCTGTCCATACCTCCAAAACACTGGGGCCACTCCAGAACTTCCTGTCATCTCTTTTTGCCTCAGCTGTACGTCATGTGGACTGTCCACTGTAATGCAGGAGAGCTAATTATTAATTCCAAACTACACCAGGAGTCTGAATTAAATACAAAACCATTCTTCTGCATGACCTCTGCAACTTCACAACCAGTGGTGTACTGGGATGAAGACTTTTAGGTTTGAAACCTCTAGATTTTTTTTATTATCAGGGGCAATGATGTAATCCCCCACCACTGCCTCTTTTGGAAAAAATAGCATTCATAACCCTTTTGAAAAGAAAAATAATGTCATATCCTTTTGGCAAATGTGAATCTCCATGAACATCTGGAGACCACCTTTTGAAAGCCACTAGTCAAGGAAAGGCATGACCTTGTTAGAAGTCAATCCTTTGAAATAGTGATGTTCACTAGCATTCATGCAATGGCACACAGGTAACTCAGCTGTTAAACTGATAAACCATGTCTTTGAACTGCCAGGGGCAAAGACATGCCACTGCACAAAAAACATATACTTAGCAAGCAGAGTTTTGAAAATGTTTCTTTGAAGTTGAAGTTGAAATTGCAGTTGCTGGAAACATGCTCTCCCTTGAAGCCTCTTAGTTTAAAATAATAATAATAATAACAACAACAATAACTTTATGTTTGTACCCTGCCTCCATCTCCCCGAAGGGACTCGGGTGACTTACAAGGTGCCTAAAAAATGCATAAAATAAACACACAATACAATACAAAAAAAGTAAAACCAATAGGACATAAAGAAACCATTTAAAACTCAGAAAATATGCACTCAGAGACAACAAACAAAGTCTTCTTTAAAAAGTAATATATCTTGTTTACTAACAAATATCTATTCATTCAGCATACAGGCACATTTCTTATTCAGTCATAGATAGGATGGAGTTTCTCTGTGTTAAGAACACAGGGCATCATTCTTAATCAATAGTCCATAGTCCAATGTCTTCAAGTATACATTGTACAAAAGTTCAACCATATTCACGGCTTCTCAAAGCAAACATATAGTAAAGTGTTTCTGCATAAGTCCAAAAGACATCTGCTTCCATTAAAGTCTGAAAGCATCCACCTCCACTGAGGTCTAAAGGGAACTGCTAACATTGAAGTCAAAAGGTAAAGGTAAAGGTTTCCCCTTGACATTAAGTCCAGTCGTGTCCGACTCTGAGGTGTGGTGGTCATCTCCATTTCTAATCTGAAGAGCTGGCATTGTCCGTAGACACCTCCAAGGTCATGTGGCCAGCATGACTGCATGGAGGCAAGACTAATTATTTTTATAGACCTGTTCCTGGTGATAATGAAAGTGGGCAGAAATAATTGTACGTGTTTTAAATATAGAGCAACCAACCCAGCCTGCCATATTGATAGACTCTTCTTTTGGGTGTTGCTACAGAAGCTGCCAGGGTGAGGATCTCCACTTCAGAATTTAAAGCTCTGCATCTGTTCATAATGCATGGTTCTAGAAAATTAATTGGCTGAAACTATCTAGTAGAATCAGGAGGTTTTGCCTGTGTTATTATTTATTGTAATATTTGTTTATTGCCTTTCGGTCTGCCAGAACCCCTGAAGCAATGAACAACAGAGACCACAGATAATTAATAGGTTGAGTCCACTGTTTCTCCATCTACTTTAATGGCTAAAGAGAAGAGCCGGTGTTCGGTGACTTTTAATTGTTCAAACATGCAAATGAGAACACATGCTAGTAAACAAGCACACTTAAATGGGAATTACACTAAATTGTAATGCTGCTGTGCTACTCCTGAACTTCACAATAATTTATTTTAAGTTCTCAAACCATATTTTGGCACTCCAAAAACATCATTAGATAATCTTTCTGTTTGAGCATTTTTCTTTTTTAAAAATATTTTAATTAGAGTTTTGACAATAATGCATTTAAAATAAAAAAAGAATAACAGGTTTATGTATATTAATGGACTAAAGATATGAAGAGGGAGATAAAAAGAAAAAATGAAGAAAGAAAAAAAGAAAAAAAGGGGGGAAGGGGGAGACTGAAAGGGAGAGGGAAGGGTTGTGACTTAGTGGTGAGTTGGATAGGCGTAAAGAGAAAACAAAAAAAAAGGTGCAGGATTGGTGGGTAGAGGGCATTTGTAGTCTTCATATTCTCTCCTGTTAGTTGATGGTATTTTTCCTTATGATTTTCATTGTTTTCTGTCCCCGTATCTTTTCACTTTCCTATTGGATTCTTTCAACTATGAAGTTCTTGACTGTGGTCCAATCGGTCTTCTCTTTTGTTTTCCCTTGTTTGTTTTTAAGTTTGTGTGTAAGACAGTTCATATTCATAATTTCTGTAACTCTTATTATCCAGTCTTCGATACTTGGTGTGTCTTTCTCTTTCCACTTTTTAGCATATATGATTCTCGCAGCCATGGTCAAGTAGCTGAATAATTTTTCCTTATTTTTATCCATGGTAAAGTCAACAATTCCTAGTAAAAAGTATTCCAGTTTCAGTTCTATGAGATGGCCAATAATCTTTTCCATTACAATGAATATCATTTTCAAAATTCATTTTTTTCAACAAAAAAGTCAATTCATCCATGTCCATAATTTCCCTATTTTTCTCTCTCCACTCTTCTATAGGTGGATTTAATTCTGGCTTCCATTCTCTTGCAAAGACAATTCTGGTGGCAGTTGTCATAAATGTAAAAAGCTTATCTTCTTGTTCATTTAGTTGTAGATCTAGATCTGTAAACCCAAGTAAATAGTACTCCGTTTTTTTGTGAACTTTATTTTTAAAATCTTCTGTACTTCTTCATGTATTTCTGTCCAAAACTTGGATGCTACTTTACATGCCCACTACATATGGAAAAAAGATCCAAGTTGCTCATGGCATTTCCAACACTTATCTGAAGCTGTTTTATACATTTTGGCTAATTGTTTAGGTGTGGTATACCATCTGTGGAATATTTTTATCCAATTTTCTTTTAAATCCATTGCATATGTATATTTCAGTTTTTTATTCCACATTTGCTCCCATTCTTTCATTTGAATTGGTCTTCTTAAGTTCTGAGCCCATTTTATCATGCAAATTTTAACCTGTTCTTTTTCGGTTAGTCAAGTGAGTAATATATTGTAAATATTGGATATTACTTTCTTTTCCAATTTTAAAATCTTGTCCCAGGTCCCTTCTTCCCAATTGAAGCCCAACTTTTTATCTTGGTTATAATAGTTTTTAATCTGCATAAAATGCAGCCATGTAATATTAGAGAATGTCTATTTTAGCTCCTCATAAGGTTTTATTTCATTTGTATTTTTACCCCTCCCACACTCTTCTGGCGTATCATTTCTATGTGCCAGGAGAGATCCAGCTACAGTCTACTAGAGGCCGGGTAAGTTTTCTTTACTTTTTTGCAGGAAGAGCCAGAACTGCTCTGGTTAGGAATCCAGCCTAGATTTTGTTTCTCCCTGCCTTGCTGTTAGAATTGGTGAAGGGAGCAAAGAAGCCTCTTTCACACTGTCCGTAGGTCAACACAACATTCGGATGTCAAAACGTCACTCTAGGCCAAGTGAGGATTTGTAAGTTAAAACGTACTTATGTTGGGATATTCTCATGTAGAGGTTCTACTGTATAATGTAAGTTTCCATATGCCTTTCTGGAAAATCTGAGTAAAGAACATATCAACCCAAAGAGACTATGTTTTTTTTAAAAAAACCCTCCAAGAATGATGTGAAGTAAAGAAGATCTAGGATCCCCGTGAGGGATTTCCTTTCTGTTCTAAATCACTGGCTTCAGTGTTTCTATACTGCACAGTGAGAAAAGCAACATGGGGATACAATTTAGAATAAGGACATGGCAAGGATGTAAGTTAAGAACCCTTTTCCATTTCCTTTCTCCTCCATTTTTCTTCTAGTTTATGGGCTTGAAAAGTTTGAAAGAAGCATCTGATGCTATGTTGAACAAGGCTCATCTAAATAACAATTTGTTTTTCAAGCAAATAACGAGAGTATTTGTTTTTAGGAAAAAACAACAACACTGTCCCAGATTCATAAAAGCGAATAAGAGAAAGAAAGAAAGAAAGAAAACATATCAAACTGTCAAGCACATAAAAACAGCATCTGCTAGAATGCGCAGCTTCCTGTGCTTACATGAGCAGTTCTTGTTTGTGAAATGAAAGCTAGCTAATTCTGAGATGGCCGTGTTCCTATCAAAAACATCTGCAAGCACATCAAACATTTTCACAGCTATAGAACGTATAAGTAAGCAAAAAACATTGTCCAATTTCTTCTTAACTCCTGAAACTAAAGACTAGCCTACTCTTTTGTCAGTCCCTTCCAGCCAAACTCCTTCTGGTATGTCAAACAGAAATGTTTCTCTGACCTTGCTCACTCAATTTCCTTCAGTGATGTTGAGACATTCATTAAACGGTGAATGAATAGAATAGAATAACTTTATTTTCATTGTACAATGTACAACTAAATTAAATGCTTTTCCCAGCATACACCACAAAAACCACACACCCATCCCTCCATACTCAACCACCACTGCAAAACCCCCAATGCCACATCAATGCAAAACCATAGAGTTTAATATAGCCACAGCTCTAGGATAAAAGCTATCTCTCAATCTGTTTGTCCTTGTCTTTGTCACCCTGTACCACCTGCCAGATGGTAATAATTCAAAAAAAGAATATGCCGGATGACAGGCCTGTAGCCAGGATTTTGTTTTGGGGGGGGGGCTGAGTTTGGTTCGGGGGGGCTGAGTCCGAGTGAAAGAGGGTCTACCCTAGCAAACCTTTTGTATTGTTACCCCAATACCCCCATGCATATGGGATATATTGAGCATGGTGATCAGATCATGATATGAATAAACATAATAGTTTAAATAATGTACCAGTAAGGCCTTCTCGTGAACCACCATGGGAATTTCGGGGGGGGGGGGGGCTGAAGCCCCCCAAGCCCCCCCCCCCCCCCCCCCCCGGCTACATGCCTGCCGGATGAGGTGGATCCCCAAGAATATTCTAAGCTTTCTTAAGGCTGCGGGACTTATACAGTTCTTGCCTGAATGCCTGAAAGAAAGAAAAATACAGATGTTCAGCCTTACAAAAACAAACATATTTACCAAACTTAATTTTAAAAAGGATCCCAGTTGTTGCAGTCTTCAGATTCTACAATAAACACATTCAAATTAGCATGGAACCATAATTCTATGGGTGGCAGGATTTTGGCCAGCAATACAGATAGGCTAAAGCAGTGGTTCTCAACCTGTGGCTCCCCAGATGTTTTGGCCTTCAACTCCCAGAAATCCCAATAGCTGGTAAACTGGCTAGGGAGTTGTAGGTCAAAACATCTGGGGACCCGCAGGTTGGGAATCACTGTGCTAAAGCCTTCTTCAGGTGGACAAGTAGTATCTGACCTTGATCCAAAGCATGAACAAGAGGGTTGGGAATTTATATTTACTCAGACATTTGAGGGATATTTTCCTCCTGTTTCTGAAAGAGCAATCTAGTCTATCAGGATAAATATCTAAAACCTGTATACAAAACTCCCTGAACAGACATTATGTTAGATGGGAGCAGAAGAGACACATAAAATATTACAGTTAAAGTACTCAATGCAAATCAATTATATGTTTCACTGGGGACACATAAAAAAAAAAACCAAAACATTTCTGTTGTCCTGGTCTATTTTCTGGTATCTGCTACAACATTTCATTTCCACCTTTGGGTGAGTTCCTTTTACATTCCAACATATATTAGAACAGGGGTCCTCAAACTTTTTAAACAGAGGGCCAGGTCACAGTCCCTCAAACTGTTGGAGGGACGGATTATAATTTGAAAAATGCATGAATGAATTTCTATGCACACCGCACATATCATATTTGTAGTGCAAAAAAACCCACTTTAAAACAATACAATAATTAAAATGAAGAACAATTTTAACAAATATGAACTTATTAGTATTTCAATGGGAAGTGTGGGCCTGCTTTTGGCTGATGAGATAGGATTGTTGTTCCTGTTGTTGTTATTGTGTTCTGTCAAGTAGTTTCAGACTTAGGTTGACCCTGAGCGAGGGCCGGGTAAATAACCTTGGAGGGCCAAATCTGGCCCTTGGTCCTTAGTTTGAGGACTCCTGTATTAGAAGAATAAGATCTTTTTTCTTTTCTTTTCTTTTCTTTTCTTTTCTGAATTATAATACTGTATTGCAATTACAACAATAAAGTTTTTAAAAAAAAACAGAAAGGAGAATATACTATCCCACAAACTATAGATCACTTGTGTAAACCATGCCCAGGTTTAGGGGAACAAAAACTTTGGAGGTTCCCTATCATAGGTATAAGCAAATACAAAGAGCCCCATCATAGGAATGGATGTGGAAGAGACAACAAGCAGAAAAATCTGGTAGCCAGCAAAACTCAGAAATATAAGAGTCTAGCTTCCTTAGGCCACTATAAATGAAATGCTTCTAGACTCCCAAATAGGAAACTTTTGCACTATAATGTGGAGTCCAAAGATTGTACTCCTGACTGAATAATATCTTAATAAGCTCCTCTTTGCCTGCAAAAGTAAACTATTCCAAACACCATCTTTCCCTTGGACTGACTGTTATCTGAATTTGCATATTCCCATACTTTTCACACAACGATGGCAGCATTCCCAACTTTTTACAGACAAACCCAACTCCTTTTCACCCTCAAAATGACGTTTTTACAGGTGACATAGCAGATGATTTAGTTAGTAGTCTGAACAGAAATCCCAAATTAAAGCAATGACAGGGGGAAAACACATGGGATGATTATTAGTGAAAAATCAGGTTTTAAAAATCTAGGGAAACACGATATGGATCAGTTGTTGGCAGAAATATCACTTCTCCAACATCAACACATAATTGCAAATTCAGGAGACAGTTTTCATAAATTTAACAAGCACTAGACCTGATAGAAACCACCAAAGCCCCAAATCATTAGCTTATCTCCAGCAGACATCCTTTGAATTTGGACATGGAGTTTCAAGGCTGCTGGCAAACAATCTGCACAAAAACAAAGTGCGGTTTTCTGGCAAAAGTAACAATAGAGACAAATAAGTTGATTCTGTTCTGATAATTTTATGCAATATTTTGGTGACTTATTATACCATACAAACGTGTTAACTTTGATACAACCGGGATAAATATTTATCTATAACAGTTTCACATAGACAATACAAAGGCAACACTCACCCTAGACTGAAGTAGTAATTACTTTAGAATAAGTCACCACTGTGATTCAAAAATGGAAATATCAGTAATAAGGAATAACACGAGGAACAAAAAAATCAGTCAACAATGAGGAAGAAAAATCACAAGACAGAAAATGTAAATTAACAAACACATGCAAAATCTGTTGCACACAGCAATATAATATCATTATAAAAAGGAGTTCTAAAATCAGCAAAGAGGAAAATAATCTTAACTCTTAAAAACAGGGCCTGATTCTGGCAGCCCAAGAACAAGCCATTCGAACCAATGCCATCAAAGCCAGAATTGAAAAGTCGACAACAGATCCCAAATGTAGACTCTGCAAGGAAGCAGATGAAAGAATAGATCACATCCTGAGCTGCTGCAAGAAGATTGCGCAGACAGACTACAAGCATAGGCACAACACCGTTGCTCAGATGATTCATTGGAACTTGTGCCACAAATACCATCTGACTGCGACAAAGAACTGGTGGGATCACAAGCCGGAAAAAGTTACAGAGAATGAACACGCCAAACTCCTCTGGGACTTCCGGATTCAGACAGACAGAGTTTGGGAGCATAATACTCCTGACTTCACAATCGTGTTAAAAAAAATGTATGGATCGTTGATGTCGCAATCCCAGGGGACAGCAGGATTGCAGAGAAACAACTGGAAAAGCTGACACAATATGAGGATTTAAAACTCGAACTGCAAAGACTCTGGCATAAACCAGTAAAGGTGGTCCCAGTGGTGATCAGCACACTGGGTGCAGTGCCTAGAGACCTTGGCCTGCACTTAAACACAATTGACACTCACAAAATTACCATCTGTCAGCTGCAAAAGGCCACCTTGCTGGGATCTGCACGCATTATTCACCAATAAATCAGACAGTCCTAGACACTTGGGAAGTGTCTGAAGTGTGATCCAATACAACAGCCAGCACACTTAACTTGTTTGCTGTGGACTCATCTTGTTGTATTTCAAATTATAATAATAATAACTTTATTTTTATACCCCGCCTCCATCTCCTTGAAGGGACTCAGGGCAGCTTACAAAGGGACAAGATCAAGAAGTACAGTTTAAAACAAGTACAGGAAATACAATCAACAACAAAAATAATATTCAAATGTGTATTTGTGTATGTATTAATATAATCATGATTCAAAAATCCTATTTAGGATTAAGAACAATCTGCATTCTTTCCACCTGGGCATTGCCGCAGGCTTGAAAATCTTGTACTAATAAGGAGAAAATACAATTTTATAGAACTCAAAGAAACATTTGCAAGAGTTTTGACTGAATAGTCATAACAGCAAGCAGGTGCTTATACATAATTGTTCCTTGAGGGAGTTGTCTCAGATCATTTGTCTGACTCAAAAGATGTTCCTCTAGAGTTGCCCATAGGAGAGACAGAAAAATGGCTCAAATTGCTCAGTTGGTTTTTATTTCTTACCCAAAAGGCTTTGTTGTTTGGAATTGCTTTCTTGTTTACACTTCTAGAACAAGAAGCATGAAAATGACACTGCTTATGTTCAAAATGGCTTTTCTATGTGAGCAAATATAAATGCCCTGCACATGCTAAATCAGACGCATCAATTTGATTTGTCTCCTGGAGAGAAAAGAACTTTTTAAAAAGAAAGTGCTATTTTTCAATGGTTTAACCTCTCTTATCCACAATGGGCCAAGAATATGTCTGATTAGTAAACCCTCATCCTCAGTTCCCGTTCCCATTTCCAGGATTATGCCCAGTTCAGATTTTTTTAAAAAGAATAACTAAGAAGACTTGGACCATGCTTTACTTATTATTGTACCACATATGTACGTTTTTATAAGTCAATTGTAAAAAAATTGTAAAGAATGCTTGAACCTCAAACCTCAAAACCTCACAACCTCTGAGGATGCTTGCCACAGATGCAGGCAAAACATCAGGAGACAATGCTTCTAGAACATGGCCATACAAACTGAAAAACCTACAACAACCCAGTGATTCTGGCCATGAAAGACTCCAACAATACACTGCTTGAATTTATTCTATCCCACTGTGTGAACACACAAGTTGCAAGAAGGGGAAGGATATGGAAGGAGATCCTGCGGCTGTCCCCAGAGCAGAGACTACCACAAAGCAGATATATGAGAGGGAACGTAGAAGAGATTTTGAGGATGAGCAAGTGGAGGAAAGCACCATATATTTACTGTGATGAAAGTCAGATCCTTTTGTATCTTACCTCTGTGGTATTTCAATAGGCGTACTGTCGTGTTCCCCACTTCTAAGAGCTGGGAAAATAGGAAGGAGGGCAGCTAAGGAGAGATACTGAAAACAGAGAAAAGCCAAAGATGGTGAAGATAAGAGTATTGAAGGCAGGCATCATCAACAGAGACCTGCTGAAATTGAATGCTTAGTACATATTTAGCAAAGAGTAATAGAGACAAGGAAACATGATTGATGGAAAATCTAATATAGTCAGCTGTCCCACATATGGGCCCAAAGGATACTTATATACAGTGTTCCCTTGCTACTTCGTGGTTCGTTTTTAGCAGACTCGTTGTTTCATGGTGTAGAGAAGTGTTTATTATAAAGGGTTTATTGTACTGTGTTTAAACTGTATTTATGTTTTACAT
>NW_026847549.1:95901133-95948343 GCF_025583915.1 Anolis sagrei ordinatus
GGATTAACATACATATTTACTTAATTTTGGTAATCCCATTTAGGTGGGATTACGCTTCCTTACACATGGGTTTTTGAAAATATTAATAAAAATATAACAAAATATAAAATATTTACATCCAGTGGAGGCCAGGAACCTCGGAAGTGTGGCGACCTGAGGAATGGCAGGGAAGGCCTGCCTCCCTGGCCTGCTGCTGCCTGCGTGGCTCCGGAGGCTCTGCCAGGGTCTGCGGAGGCCAGGGAGGCAGGCAGGCGCCCTTGGGATGGACCGGGAGGCGGGTAAGGAAGCGTGGATAAGAAAATAATATATAAAATTTATAAAACAATGTATAAATATTAAAATTAATATGGCAGCCCTACTTTTCACTTTATCGTGGGTGGTCCTGGAATGGAACCCCCATGACAAATGAGGGAACACTGTAGTTCAGTGAAGCTGCTGAACAATTTCCATTGGTTAAATGGTATATTTTTTACTTAACTATCATGCTTCTCCATCTCTGTTGCGATTGTTCTTCAGCTTCTTGTCTTTCTTGTCTTCTGTCTGAATCATTGCAATATCTCTCTGATACTTAATAAAGTTTAGATACCCCAAAGTACCTGGATGTTTTTGCTTTGAAGGCAAATACCACCTTGGACAGGTTGACGTAGGACCTCATCACATGTGGGGAACAAGTGTGTGTGTGTGTGGGGGGGGGTCCATTGCGCAGTGGGGAAAATCATGGGGCAGCAGGGCAAATCTATTGCCCAGCATGCCACATCACCCACTTGCCCATCACATGCTGGAAAATGTAACATTTTGGCATAATCCTGTGTTGTCCCCGTGATTTCTAACCTGAAAATGGGTAGTCTTTCATGTTCAGGTCTCCCCCTCCTACCATCCTTCCTTGACACAGCCAGCATGGAACCCCACCAGAAGTAGATGTACATCATGGGATGAGATCTAGGGGGCTCCATGCTAGCTGTGTTGAGAAAGTGTCATAGGATGGGGAATTTAGATAATGTGATGACGTTCTTAAACTAGGAAAAAGACATGGGGAAAGGGTTAACTCCCTTCCCTCAGCACCACCACCTAAATGCAATTTCTTTCATTTAATTCTCCTTTCAAAAACCACAAGAGATCTAATCACTACATTAGTATGGAGATAATTTGTGAGCGTTAGAATTATGTAGAAGAATGTACAGGCTGGGAAATAATAGTTTTTCCTATCTTAACAAAATGTGAAAAGTCTGTACCATCCTACAAGTCAATGCAAAAAGTATTCTCGATTATTTTTTTCTTTAATTTCACCGTTTCTGCGGCTGTCAGGGGAATTATACTGTGTTAAACATGCCAATTTTAAAACTCTTTGAGATTACAATAACCACAAGATGACAATGGAGTAAGTAGTCTAACTGAAATTAAATGCAACAAGGGAAGAATTCACCACTTTTAATGTCATCTAAATGACTCCTAATATAATGAAACAGAGAAGAAATCGCAAGTGAATGAAAGCAGTGGATTTCTACAGCCGTAATGAACCATACTGTCCTTGAAATTCAAAATTCTCAACCAGTTTGATCACAATCTTGCAGAGGTGGAAACTGGCAAAGAAGCAAGACTGATTGTATGATGTCATGCAATAACCGTTGTAACCTACTACCTGTTAGCTGTTAGAGGCTATTAATGGGCAAAGCCTGCCAATGACTCCTGATCATGGCATGATCCGAGGACTTACTATGTGCAATGAAGACAGGGCACTTCTATAGATGTATGCTATCCTCTCCTCTCACAATTTTTTAAAATTGCACAGCACTTTGCAATTGAAAAATGCCTTTTAAAAATAAAAAAAACTAGGGAAGCAGCTCAGTATCAGGATGGATTTACACTGCCCATTCAGAAATGAAGCTTCAAACTGCCACGGCAATGCCATCACAGCTGTGCAACAAGAGTCATAAGGCTGGAAAGGAACCGCTATGTTAAGTTGTATGAATGCTGCAGGATAGCATTTTTATGTGGTAGTAAAGGTAAAGGTTTTCCCCTCACATTAAGACCAGTTGTGTCCGACTCTGGGGGTTGGTGCTCATCTCAATTTCTAAGCTGAAGAGCCGGCGTTGTCCACAGACACCTCCAAGGTCATGTGGTTGGCATAACTGCATGGAGTGCCACTACTTTCCTGCCAGAGCAGTATCTATTGATCTATTCACATTTGCATGTTTCCGAAATGCTAGGTTGGCAGAAGCTAGGGCTGACAGTGGGAGCTCACCCAGCTCCCTGGATTTGAACCTGCAACCTTTCGGTCAACAAGTTCAGCAGCTCAGTGCTTTAACGCACTGCGCCATGGGGTAATGTCCCTAAATAATATAATATATAATATATATACATTTATTTGTATTCCCCGCCTCCATCTCATCAAAGGGACTCATGGCAGCTTACAAAGGGACAAGCCCAGAAAGCACAGAGTTAAAATGCAATAAAATAAAAACAAAATTAAAACAAATAGAAACATATCACAAATAAGATTAGCATCTGGTCTTATGAAAATCTGACAGTTTGAACCCTGGCTCCTTAAAAAACAGCAGTTCATCAAGCTCCAAATTATTGTGTAAGACAATTGTTTCAAAGTAGAGTTGACAAGCGTGCACAAAACAACCTTAACCAGCACTTGTGCTCTGTTAACAGCAACATGGTTTGCATAAGCCACCAAAACTTTTCATAGCATAAGGATAAGTAGCACTAGTTGATATTTCTGAACCATAGCTAGGAATATAGGAAACTGCCATGTATTGTTGACTGTACAGCAACAGTATCTCAATGGCTTTCCCTGATTTTGAGCATGCCAATCTTCTACATACAAAGCATGCCATGCAGTCTATGACTGAGCTCCAGGGCTGTGCCTGAACTACTTAATATTTGTATTAATTATGCCTAATATCCTGCTCTTACATGGAGCTCATATTGCTCATGTACTTAAGGAATAGAGCTTCAAAAAGGGCTCCACAGCTGAAAAAAGTTTGAGAGCCCTGATCATTTCACATAAGGCTAGGGGGACACAGAAAGACACTTCTTCGATCCTCCACCCATTCCATCAGGTACAACATGGCTTTAGGAACTTCAGTATCTCTATAGAAGGTCTAGGAAGAGTCTGGTCAGGGTTGAATACTTATGGATACCAAACATGTTCAATTCAGAATATTCTAGGAAATACTAAATATTTTACATTTCCAAGTTTGTTGCAGAGGATGATGAAAAGTAACAGAGCATGGAGTGCTTGCTATTGGCATTTGATGTTTATGAGATCTCTTTGCTTTAACATTATCAAAATGCTGTCCATATTGATTTTTTTCTTCTTCTGTAGTAAACAGACATATTTAATTGCAATCGATTACAAGTCTATCGAGAAACCAGCAGAAAAATTATACCGTATTTCCTTGCATAATAATCACCACCTCATAATAATCACACCCCAATTTTTGTGGTCCCAAAATGGGTTTTTTCTCTCCTCTCATAAAATTGAGGTGTTTGTAAAACTGAAAAACTCCCTTTCTTCCCAAATACAGTTAACACCAATACAGAGCTCTTCTCTGTTTCCTGCCCTCTCAAAGAAAGCTTAAACCAGGGGTCCTCAAACGTTTTAAATAGAGTGCCTATTTACAGTCCCTGAGACTGTTTGGGGGTGGGGACAAACTGACTTATAGGCTTTTTAACAGAAGCTGGATGGCCATCTGTCGGGGGTGCTTTGAATGCGATTTTCCTGCTTCTTGGCAGGGGGTTGGACTGGATGGCCCATGAGGTCTCTTCCAACTCTATGATTCTATAGTTTGGGGAAAAAATGAAAAAGTCCCTATGCCCACTACACATATTTTATTTGTAGTGCAAAAAACCATAAAAGTACAATACAATATTCAAAAGGAAGGAACTTACCAGTATTTCAGTGGGAAACGTGAGACTGCTTTTGGTTGAAGAAATATCAAGCTATCTAGGATTGTTGTTGTATGCTGTGATGAAGCATTGATTTTTAACTGTAAGTTAAGCGTAGTTATGCATATGTGTCTTTACAGTTAAATATGATTGTGTGTGTGTGTGTGTGTGTGTGTATGCTTAGATGGTTGAATATTATGTATGTGTTGTGTTCAGGAGGTAAAAAAACAGTTGTAGATGTACATAAAGGGTTAACCATTTAGAAATGGCAGGACTAGGGGGATGGGACCAAGCTCAGCCCTCTGAGTTAGGTTGCCATGGAGAAAGGGGTGGAGCCAACTGCACTTATCAGAAGCAGACATATTGCGGCTTCAGTCCTTTGGTCATCGAGCCAAAGGGAAGGTGGTTCAAACGTGTGGTGAACCAAACTAAGGGAAAGCTTTTAGCCTGAATGATTTAAATAAGTCAAAGGGACTTATTTAGGTTTGTGGTTTAGCTGTGTGCTAATAAGAGAACAAATCCTACTGGGAATCTTTACTTCAGCAGGAAGCTGAAGGGAGACAAGGGCATTAGCTGACCTTAGTTAATCTGTCAAATAAGGAAACATATTTAGAAGTGTAACAACTAAAGAACTAGTTGGTGAAGTAAAAGACATCCTAAAGTTATATTAAGATTTGTTGAAACTGTAACTCGTGAAGCTTTATACCTCAAGAGAAGAGAACTCTGGAACCATTAAGACCCTTCCATACTCCAAATAAACTTGTTCTTGTTTAAGTAACTCAAGCCTCAGTGCACTATTTCAAAAAACAAAACAAAAACAAAACCCCTCACTACACACCAAAAGAAACACTACAGAGTGGTAGCAGTGAATCTATTTGAAAATAGGAGAATCCATTAATAAACTGAATAGGAAACCCTTATTAATTGGTGGCAGCATAGCCTAGTACCTCACAGATGGTGGCAGCATACTAGATTGAATAGAATATCAGACAACGAAGAGGAAGGCTTTACATATGCCCTCAAGTCGTTTCAGTTTTAGGGCGACCCTAGGTCTAAAGTTTAGGGAGAGTGCTGGGTAAATTACCTTGGAGGGCTGCATCTGATCTGCAGACTTAGTTTGGGGATCCCTGGTTTAAACGAACACTGATCTCTTTCCCCCCTCCTCTTTGTCTCGGTGGTAAAACAGGGGTTTTGGTTTTTAAAAAGCCCAGAATGCTGTAAACTGAAGGTACCATTTTTTTCACCACATAATAGTAACATTTCCTCTTTTCTAACAGAAAAGGGAAAAAATGCGACTATTATGTGATGAAATATGGTATTGAAGCAGAAGGCTTTATAAATAACTCCTTCATCTCTTTCTGATCACTCCCTGCTTAAAACTCTCATTTCTAATCTGTAGTTGCCAAGATTTATTTTAAAGTGTGTAGGGCTTCAACTGAAGTGATGTGATTTTTGGATGGAAGCCAATATCAAGGAGCCTGATTGAGATGACAATGCCACCTGAAAAACTCCAGAACCTGGCATTTCACCGAGGATAATGAAATCATTATTTCATGGAATTTTATTATGACATTTCTATAAATCATTTTAATGAAATGTAAATTTGGGGATGGGAGAATCACTTGTGATTAATCAAAAAGTCAGGTCTAACTAGGTTGAAAGAAAATCTCTTTAATAGGGTCAAAATAGGATAAATCTTTTATTGTGCATAGGCATGCACACAGAGATTTTATTAAATGCCTTTGAGGTTCTATTCATAGTTATGGAACAAAAAGCAAGGAGAAGCATCTAGCTGTGAAGCTCACAGCCAGGACCAAACTGGGGGAAAAATTCATATTGCACTTACAGCTCCCTGCTACTGATTTAAAGTTGCTTTTCTTTTCTCAAAGAAAGGAGCAGCGGTTCTCTCACTCCCCACAACCTACTTTGCCAACTTGGTTTAAAGAACTCGGTAGGCAGCCAAAATATTAGTCTAAATATGTGAACTCACTTAATTGGTCTTTCTTTTCCACATGTCTCTCCTCTTACCACCCATTGTCTTTCATTTAAAAGATCAAAGTACTTCTGAATCAAAGAATATCAAGGGACAGTCCTTACCTTCTAATAAAAAAATATTTCTACCTTGAAATATCTTAAGGGTATACGATGCTATTCTGCACTATCTCAAAAAGCAGCAGGGATGTACATAGAATGTTTCTCTTTGCACTGAATCTTGGCTAGAGCACTGTAGTGAACATCTTGAATAAGAATAACTATGGCTCATTCACAATCTCCATTGTATTGAATGCATACCTGGATGGTTATCACAGCCCCTCATGTGGTTTCCTCCCCCTCTAATTTGCCACCTTATTTTTTGAATTTAATACAAGCGCTTCCTCTAGAGTAAGAAGGTCAGAACTTGCCTCCTTGCCTTGAGAGAGGGCATGTGTGGAGTGCAGGCTCAGCACGGGCACCGGCCTGCAGCTCAGGCCCGTAGCCAGGATTTTGTTTCGGGGGGGGGGGGCTGAGTTTGGTTCGGGGGGGGGCTGAGTCTGAGTGAAAGAGGGTCTACCCTAGCAAACCTTTTGTATCGTTACCCCAACACCCCCATGCATATGGGATATATTGAGCATGGTGATCAGATCATGATATGAATAAACATAACAGTTTAAATAATGTACCAGTAAGGCCTTCTCGCGGACCACCATGAGAATTTCTGGGGGGGCTGAAGACCCCCAAGTCCCCCCCCCTCAGCTACATGCCTGCTGCAGCTGAACACCTTCCTTAAAGTAAGAAAGTCAGAACTTGCCTCCTTGCCTTTTTCCAATTCCAATCCAATAAGCCTTTATTGGCATATATATAGCAAAACAGTATAAAATCTCTCTATATAAAAATGCTCTGTGCGTAATGAGTACCTTAAAAACAAAAGAACCAATGAACGAAATCACACCAAATTTGGCAACAAAATGTCTCACAACACAAATAGTGACCATCACTCAAAAATTATAATTTTGTCATTTGGGAGTTGTAGTTGTTGGGATTTATAGTTCACCTATAATCAAAGAGCATTCTGCACTCCACCAACAATGGAGTTGAACCAAACTTGGCACACAGGACCCCCCTGACCAACAGAAAACACTAGAAGGGTTTGGTGGGCTTTGACCTTGTGTTTGGGAGTTGTAGTTCACCTACATCCAGAGAGCATTGTGGACTCAAACAACGATGTATCTGGACCAAACTTGGCATGAATTATCCGTATGCCCAAATATGAACACAGATGGAGTTTGGGGAAAATAGACCTTCACATTTGGGAGTTGTAGTTACTGGGATTTTTAGTTCACCTACAATCAAAGAGCATTCTGAACCCCACCAATGGCAGAACTGGGGCAAACTTCCCACACAGAACCCCCATACTTAGGACATCCAGTCCAACTCCCTTCACCAGGGCAAGAAAACGTAATCAAAGCCCTCCTGACAAAGAGCCATCCAGCCATAGATACAGATAGATATAAATGATTCACACACACACAGATATAGTATCATAGATTTGAAAGGGACCCTTAAAGAAAGACAATCATGTGTTGCATGTTCCAGAGTGGGCAAACCAGACAATCTTCACATCAACACTGAAAAAGAAACAGCAAGAAATACTGTTTTCCCACAAGCAATAAGAAATTACATATATTAGAAATCAACACTTCCTAATTCCTTTATTTTCCAGATCACCAGACTGGGCCACAGCAACGCATGGCAGGGGACTGCTAGTACATTATAAATGATAGAAAAGGGAACTTCACATTTGCTACATGTTCAGTATATAGACTTCTTTCAGGAATCTTGTCACTGAAAGGCAACTGTTAAAATCTTGAAAATTTAAAAACATAATTACTTTGTCTGGGTTGGTATGGTTTTTCAAAGAATCTATAACTTGTAGTGCTAAGCTAGATCTTAGTTCCTGGTAAAGTGGGCAGTGCAGAAGAATATGCAGGATGGAGCCCAGCTATCCTGTGCTATAGGCCTCTTATCTCTTGGTAGACCATTGAGTCTTCCTCTATGGAGCAGAGATAGCATAATATTAAGTCTAGCCAGCATGTAGGATCTCCTGTATAAGGAGTTAGTGAGTGCCTCAATATAAAAGTCTGGGTTACCCTGTATGAATGGAATTGCCATATTCATAAGTGAACAGGATTTATTGGAGAAGCTCAGCAGTCGCTTATAATCCCTTTCTAGCAACCTCTTTTTAATACGGGTAAAGATCTCGGTGAAAGTTAGCATATTCAAGAAGTCGCTATCATAACCCAATTCCTCGACCTTTGCTAGGAATGTTGTACACCACTTTGAGTGGTGGAGTTTGCTCAAGGTGAGTTGAGTCAAAGAGTTGCTGGAACTTTGGTAGTGAATATATAACCAAAATTGAATGATGTTTAGCCAGATAGTGGTCTCTATAGAGTATTGGCCAGATTCTAGACATAGAACTGCATACGGGACGCAGTTTGGGATGCCAAATAATTTGTGGAGGACTCCTTGCCTTTTAAAGAGAAAGTGTGTGATGTGCAGGCTCAGTGCAGGCACCTGCTTGCAGCTGCGTGCCTTCTCTAGAGTAAGAAAATCAGAACTTGCCCCTTTGCCTTTTAAAGAGAGTGTGTGTGTATGGTGTGTACAGGGTTACCATAGGCACCTGCCTGCAGCCAAACTCTTCTACTCTAGAGTAGAAACAGGTAAGAAGCCTCCTTAATGTTGGCGCTCAGCCTGTGATTGTGTTTCAGGATCAGGGTGCTTTGGATGTGGGGAGTGATGTCAATGAGTTTCAAGATGGCAATGGTTTGGTCAATGATATTGATGCAGAGAATGACCAGGAGATCCCTGTTCAAAGTGTAGTTTCCCATGAGAATGTCCCTGTAGGATGTGGGGATGATGGTGTGCTCCTTGAATTGCTACCAGTGAGTTTCCATGATTTGGAACTTGAAAACAGCTCAGCACCTGCAGAAGTTAATGAGCAAATAGATAGACAGGAGGAGATTAGTAAAAACAGAAAAGCCGAATAGTGGCTTTGGCGTTTTGCCAGGCTCTGAGAAAAAAAGATAAGAGACTCTCAGCTAAAGCAAAACCAATTTCTGAGCGCTAGAGACATAGCTAATGAGGAGATAAAAGTCTCAAGTACAGGATATGTAGTCAGATGAAGCATTGTTTGGAATCAAGTCAAGATCTCATCCTTGTTTCATGGAAGCTCTGCTGGGAAAATTCATGTTTAAGTGCATTTTGTTTCATGATTTTGATTCTTGGATCCCTTGGGTTCATGTTGCCTGATTTCTTGCATTTTGTTTGGGAAGTTTTGACTTTGTTTTTATGGACTTTGCTGGACTGTTACCCTGAACTACTTTGTCCCTGCTTATCTTTTTACTAATTGGATTTACCTATTTCTTTAAAGTGCTTTTTTACTTTACTGCTTTTTAATTATCTTCAATAAAATGATTGTTTCCCTACTCTACGATGTGATGTTTAAAGTCAGGGAGCTTTTCCTGTTCTGGAGTACAACACTTAAAGTGCATATCTGCCTTCAGCTGAGCGCCTCTCTTCTAGAGTAAAAAAGCTTAAATGCCTAAAATAACAGGAAGGAGAGCATGGGAAGCCCCCTTCCCAATAATGGGCCGATAGAAAACAGATCTTTTGGCACCGCAGAGCAAAAAACAGATAACTGCCCTCCTGGTTTTGGAAGGCTCCCACAAAACAGATCGGGGCACCCACCAAAATCTGGGACATAAAATGGGTCAAGGTTTATCCTAAAATCACAACCCTATTCTATGAGATCCTCCCTCCCACATGTCATCTTACTGAAAAAAGGACACCCAAAGGCAAGCAAATATTTATAGATTCAAGAGTCACAGCTTCTCATGTGTCTAAAGTGAAAAGAAATAAGAAAAATGTGATACTGACACATCTCTATTGACTCCAAGCTGCCCACCCACCAGCTGGTCACCACCCACCAAGCTAACCTCACTGCTCCTCCACCTCTCACCCTCTTTGAGGATCAAACCATACTTTTAAAAAAACATTCTCCAAAACACTTTAAAGTTTTTTGGGTTTTTTTAGTATCATCTTAAAGTCCTCAAGCATCAAAAAGAAATCTTTTCACAGGAATATCTTCCAACACAACTGATATTGAGGTAAGGATGCATGATTTCACTTCTGATTCAGCTCAACTTTAGTCCAGTTGCTTTGATCATCTCTTGTCCTTGACTGAATTTCCTGATTTAGTAAACATAAAAACCCAGCCAGTTTTAATCATCAATTTTAAACTTGTGTTTTGTGTCCACTATATTTTAATCATTTTAATATATGCATTTTGTAGAAACACGTTTTAATATTTGTATTTATTGTTGTTGTTCATTCATTCAGTCGTCTCCGACTCTTCGTGACCTCATGGACCAGCCCACGCCAGAGCTCCCTGTAGGCCGTCACCACCCCCAGCTCCTTCAAGGTCAGTCCAGTCACTTCAAGGATGCCATCCATCCATCTTGCCCTTGGTCGGTCCCTCTTCCTTTTACCTTCCACTTTCCCCAGCATAATTGTCTTCTCTAGGCTTTGCTGCTCAAACTTCCGTACAGTGGCCCTTATTTCTCATGCCAGTAAGGTAATGCTCAAGATCCTGCAAGGAAGACTCCAGCAATACATGGAGCGAGAGTTGCCAGATGTTCAAGCTGGGTTTAGAAAAGGTAGAGGAACGAGAGACCAAATTGCCATTATCCGCTGGATAATGGAGAAAGGCAGGGAGTTTCAGAAAAACATCTACTTCTGCTTCATTGACTATTCTAAAGCCTTTGACTGTGTGGATCATAATAAATTGTGGCAAGTTCTTGGTGATATGGGCATACCAAATCACCTTGTCTCTCTCCTGAGGAATCTGTATAAGGACCAAGTAGCAACAGTCAGAACTGACCATGGAACAACAGACTGGTCAAGATTGGGAAAGGCGTACGGCAAGGCTGCATCCTCTCACCCAACCTTTTTAACTTGTATGCAGAACACATCATGCGATGTGCGGGGCTGGATGAATGCAAAGCTGGGGTGAAAATTGCTGGAAGAAACATTAACAACCTCAAATATGCAGATGACACCACTCTGATGGCCGAAAGCGAGGAGGAGCTGAGGAGCCTTCTAATCAAGGTGAAAGAAGAAAGCGCAAAAGCCGGGTTGCAGCTAAACGTCAAAAAAACCAAGATTATGGCAACAAGAATGATTGACAACTGGGAAATAGAGGGAGAAACCGTGGAGGCCGTGACAGACTTTGTATTTCTAGGTGCAAAGATTACTGCAGATGCAGACTGTAGCCAGGAAATCAGAAGACGCTTACTTCTTGGGAGTAGAGCAATGTCCAATCTCGATAAAATAGTAAAGAGTAGAGACATCAGAATGGCAACAAAGATCCGCCTAGTCAAAGCCATGGTATTCCCTGTATAACCTACGGATGTGAGAGCTGGACCTTAGGGAAGGCTGAGCGAAGGAAGATCGATGCTTTTGACTGTGGTGTTGGAGGAAAGTTCTGAGAGTGCCTTGGACTGCGAGAAGATTCAACCAGTCCATCCTCCAGGAAATAAAGCCCGACTGCTCACTGGAGGGAAGGATACTAGAGACAAAGTTGAAGTACTTTGGCCACATCATGAGGAGACAGGAAAGCCTAGAGAAGACAATTATGCTGGGGAAGTGGAAGGCAAAAGGAAGAGGGGCCGACCAAGGGCAAGATGGATGGATGGCATCCTTGAAGTGACTGGACTGACCTTGAAGGAGCTGGGTGGTGACGGCCGACAGGGAGCTCTGGCGTGGGCTGGTCCATGAGGTCACGAAGAGTCGGAGACGACTGAACGAATGAACTTCAGGCTTTGCTGTCTCCTCATGATGTGGCCAAAGTACTTCAACTTTGTCTCTAGTATCCTTCCCTCCAATGAGCAGTCGGGCTTTATTTCCTGGAGGATGGACTGGTTGGATTTGTATTCATATAATGTATTTATATAATGATTGTGTATTTGTAGCTATGTTGCAATCCCCCTTGAGCCACAAGGAGAGAAAGGTTAAAAAAATATTAATTGAAACACAACAAGATTAGTACACAGCAAACAGGATCACTATGCTGGTTTTTGCATTAGATCAAATGTCAGACACTTCCCAAGTGTCTAGGACTGTGTGATGTATCAGCGAATAATGCGTCTTGATCCGAGCAGGGTGGCCTTCTGCAGCTGGCAGATGGTAATTGTTGCACTCCAAGACAGGATTAACCCTCTGACTTTAAAACACCACACATTGTGTTGGGAAAAACAATCCTTTTATTGAAGATAAGTAAAAGCAGCAAAGTAAAAAAGAGCCACTTTAAAGGAATAGGTAAATCCAATTAGGTAAGAAGAGAAGCAGGAACAAATTAGTCCAAGGTAAAGTTCAGCAAAGTCCAAAAACAAAGTCTGCACTTCTCTAACAAAATCCCAAGAACTAGGAAACGTTGATCCAAGGCATAAGTATGTAATAAAAAAGAACAAAAAGCCAAACCAAGAAACAAGAAATCTTTAAGCATGAATCTTCCAACCACAGCTTCCATGAAACAAGGACAAGAACTGAGCAGGATTCTAAACTATGCTTCATCTGACTAGATTTCCCATGCTTGGAACTTTTAAGCCCTTCCAAGCACTCAGAAACTGGTTTCGCTTTCCTTGAGCGGCCTTTATCTTTTTCTGTCGGTGACTGGCAGAACACCAAAGGCATTGCTCGACCTGTCTGTTTTGACTAATTTCCGCTCACCTATCTATCTGCTCATTAGTTTCTGCAGCTGCCAAGTTGTTTTCAAGCCCCAAATCCTGGGAACTCACTGGGAGCAATTCAGGTAGTAAACCAACATCCCTATACCCTGTAGGAACATTATCATGGGAAACTACACTTTGAACAGGTGTCTCTATGTCTTTGTCTGCATCAGTATCACTGACCAAACCATTGCCACCTTGAACCTCATTTACATCATTCCCCACATCTAAAGCACTCTGATCCTGAAACACAATCACAGGCTGAACTCCAACAGTAATTTTTTCAGCGCCAATTGTGTTTAAGTGCAGGCCAAGGTCTTTAGGCACTGCACTTAGTCTGCCGATCACCACTGGGATCACCTTGACTGGCTTGTGCCAGAGTCTTTGCAGTTTGATCTTTAAATCCTCATATCGTGTCAGCTTTTCCAGTTGCTTCTCTTCAATCCTGCTGTCGTCTGGGATTGCAACATTATTATTATTATTATTATTATTATTATTATTATTATCTTTCATTTTTACCTTACTAGAAAAATCCAGGGTAATTCTAAGTGTTTTGTACCATAAACACACATTGTATTAGCCCATTGTATTCTTCTAGTATAAATGCCAAATATGAGGGCCAGCCCTGAATTTTTGTGTGTTTCTGAGTAAGAGTGCTTCTGATAGAAGACAACTTAAGCAGCAAGACTTGCCAAGTTGGGCAGTCGCAGTTTAGGGTGGAGAGGAGCCCTGTGGGCTGCTACTTTCCTCAGCAGCATGGCCATCTTTTTCCTGGGGGTCTGCACTCTTCAGCTGGGCCAAGGAAACAAGATAGCAAATACCAGTTACCTTTGTTTGAGTTCATTGGTTGGAAGACTTGAGGGAAGTGTGGGAGTCATGTGTGGGAAGTATAAAGATTCTTGCCTGAAGCGCACTCCCAGCAGTTGCCTGCTGAGTAGAAAAACAATTGCAACAAGAAAAGGAGAGGAGAAGAAGATTCTGGCTGTGTGAAAATATGTTATTTTCTTATACCAATAGATTTTCCAGCCTCAGAAAATGCTCCCCTACATCATCAGATGTTCCACACCTTATATTTTTCTCCTTCCTTTTACAAATATGTTTTTTTAATTCCCCTGAGAAACTTTTAGCATAGCAATGTTTTCATGTTTGTTCGTCTTACAATCTGTAATGCAGTGTTCAATTTTTGATTACATTACAATAGTGTGAACAATTATGAGTGTTTCATTCATGCTTACGTATGATACAGAAACTGAGTTTAGTTTTGCTTTCCTCCACTTCTACTCCGAATGAATCCTTAGAGTGTAGACTTTGTGTGACTGTTCCATGAATCTATAAAGTGGAATGGGATAGGATTAGACATGGGAACTTATGGGGGGGGGGGACTGAAAAAATGGGGAAAACAGTTTTTCCTCCATTTTCCTATTCCCCCCCCCCATTTTTTTTACCCCACCCCCATTTTTTCCAGCCCCCCCCCCTCCCAGGTTTTCCCATCTCTAGGTAGGATTGGTACCTTGATGGTACTCAGCTCTAGTTTTATTTCTCACTCATTTTTCCAATATTGTTTCAGATCAGAAAATTATCTGAAAGCCACAATAAGTGAGCAGTGAGCATCCATTTTCTGTTTTCTCCCAAAGTCAGCATTAGCATCTGCTTTTTTGGGTGGGTGGGTGGGTGGGGGGGGGGGGGTAAGGGATGACCTTTGAGATCATCCCTTTTTGAAAACCAGAATCACCAAAGTCTTTTGGAAGCGAGACCTTTTGGAGATTAATTGGCATTCGTTATCATTTGGAAAATCATAACCTTCTTGTAAAGTATGATCTTCCTGAGAAGAGCTAGAAACTCGTTTGAGTGAATCTTCTCTTTAGTGGTAAATATCCACTAGTATCATGCAATGCAAATTAGATTTCTCAGTTGTTAGAATGATAAACTTGGTTATCTCTTTGAACTGATTATTATAGTTTTAATGGTTTTATATGGATATTTATTATGTGATATTAAATGTTTTAATTGAAATGTATGTATGTATGTTGTGGCATCAAATTGTCACCAAATTGTATGCCGCCCTGAGTCACCTTCGGGCTGAGAAAGGCAGGATAAAAATGCAATAAATAATAAAAAAAACTGGGGACAATAATAAAAAAACTGTTAGGAACAAAGATTATGCTAATGCACAAGATATATAGCAGATCTCTAGAAGTGTTATTTCAGTTACCCAAAACATCTACTCTCCCATAAAATATATTTGGTTTTAAATCATGCTCTCTAGAGACAAAAATAAGTAGTCTTCATTAAAAATAACATATCTGGTTTACTCATAATCATCATATATTCAGTATACAGGTATATGACTTGTCAATCCAGTTACAGATAGTAGGCCTGGGTAACAACGGAAAAATTTGTTTCTAAAATTGATTCGTTTTTTGGGGGGTTTTGCGTTTCGTTATTTAAAATAATTACAAAATTTTCCTTTTAAAAAGTTTGATATTTACGAAATTTCGTAAATGTGAAAAAAATTACAAAACATTAACAAATTGATTTCCGAAACAATAACGAATCGATTCGTTAATGGCGGACGCGACCGCGAAATACGCTAAAAAACCTCCAAAAACTTCTGAAGCTTCCCTCTCCCTCTGTTGTTGACTGTTGGTGTGATATTATAATTTTTTTTCACTAATTAAACAAAAAACTTGCCCCAGACATGTGGAAATAATAACAAAACGAGCTCAGAACAATAACGAAACGAATACAATAACGAAATACGAAGCATTTACAAAACGTGTTTAAAAATTCGTTTTTTTAAAAAATTGCTCCAGAATGGTTCGTTATCATTTTGTAATTAAAAAAATTAACGAATTATTAATGAATTACGAATTAACGAAACCGCCCAGCCCTAACAGATAGGTTTGAAATAGTTTCTCTGTGCAGATAACACAGGACATCTTTCTTACAATCAAACAGCAAGATCTTTACATTCTGAGAGTCTAATGGAGTCTCAGCTTTGAATAGTCCCAGATCTGGTCACATGTTCTGCAGTCCCTCCCACAACCTCAAACTCAGGGCCCTTCCACACAACCCTATGATAAGTCCACACTCAGATAACGTGGGATTTTCTGTCTTGATATTCTGGGATATAAGGCTGTGTGGAAGGACCCATAGAGTTAAGAGAAAACCTGCATACCAATACACACATAGATAATCTAGTACTTACTTACTTAGGCAATTCCTCGTTGTCCAAGTAGGATTGTCTTCCAAGATCGGTATACTGGTGGTGGATACATAGGTGGCTGTGGCCTATGCTTGATCTGCATGTTCTCTCGTAGTGAGGACATTGGTTTCCATGTGGAAGGTGGTCCCACTCGGGGTTGGCTTGACACGATAATATAGTAAGCAATCTGAATTATATACATAACAAATAACTAGTATAGGAGACTTGTAGAAGGTTGCTATTTCCAACATGGTTCTCCTTCAACCAACCAAGAATCTAACATCTTTGCCTATCAACAGAAAAATATTTTCTCTTGCAGCCTTACGTCTAGCCAGAGGCGGCCCTAGGTAATTTTCAATGGTAAACAAACAGTATTTTGCTCCCCCCCCCCCCAACCAATCACTGATATATATTTTCTGTTCGTCGTGGGAGTTCTGTGTGCCATATTTGGTTCAATTCCATCATTGGTGGAGTTCAGAATGCTCTTTGATTGTAGGTGAACTATACATCCCAGTAACTACAACTCGCATATGTCAAGGTCTATTTTCCCCCAAGAGCGCCTCAAGAGCATCCCTGGGCAAAATCAACTATACTGCAAATGCTTACTTTGCGTAATGGGTTGAGCTGCCCCTGCGTCTGGGCTTCCCTTCTTTATGCTTCCATTTAATTTCAATTGATAGGTTGGATATTATTTAAATCAAAACTTGTGTTGCTGTTCCTAGGTCAGCCAATGTGATTCAATAGTCTGACAAGTGCTATCCAATATTCATAAAAACTTAATCTTACACACAATATATTCAGTGTCACAAGTTCATCAGGTCTATGAATTTGTTAAACTTGAAATTTGACACGGCTTAGGTATATGTCACCTTGAGCCCTTTGGTGGGAAAATGACTCATAATTATGGAAAATAAAAAAAAGATAAAATAATTTTCAGTTTTCAGATAGTGGGAATACAGAGTATCTTGGGAGTTTACATTCATGGTATTTCCATATGTGGTAGATCCCTACTAAGGCAAGAACTTTGTATTAAGCTTTTACAGTCCTTGATCTTAATTGTCACCATTAATTAATGAGAGTACAGCACAGTTCAACGTAGGGTTTTCTAAACTATTAATTAAAGACATTAATAATGTGAATTACTATCTCCTGGGAATTAACTGGCAGCCAAGAGACTTATTACAGGTTGGACCTCCAGTTGAACTTGCCTGCTTAGTGTTTAGATAAATCATCGATGTCACACTGGCTATAAGAATCAAGGACACCATACATACATGTTGAACGTAAAAGAAAGTGATGCTGATCATGCAGATAAAAATCATGACAGGCTCCTCTTTGGAAAGGAGGAAAAGGATGGCCAAAGAGTGGAATTGGAAGGGAAACGATTACACTCTGCAACAAGTTTTAGAATTTGTCTTACTGCAGTAAGTAAATACATAAATACATGAATTGGTCTCATGTTAAAAAATGAAAATTAAAGAATTTGATTTTTTGTGTGTAATGCTTAGATGTTTAGCATCTAAACCAGCGTTTCTCAACCTTTCGAATGCCACGACCCTTTAATACAGTTCCTCATGTTGTGATGACTCCCAACCATAACATTATTTTCGTTGCTACTTCATAACTGTAATTTTGCTATTGTTATTATTTATTTTATTTATTTATTATTTTATTTCATTTACTTATACCCCGCCCTTCTCACCCCGGGGGGGACTCAGGGCGGCTTACAGTGGGGCACAATTAGATGCCCAAAACAATACACAAGCAATATGAAACAATCAACAATTAATTAAAACAACAGTACATATTAAAACAATAAAAACAATCTCATGCTCAGGGTTTCAGTGTCACCATATTCATTCCATTTCATTAGTCCTTGCTTATCCTCAGATCCATAGCTATCACCGACCAAAAGCTTGTTCCCAGATCCAGGTCTTTAGTTTTTTCCTAAATACTAGGAGGGAGGATGACAGCCTAATCTCCCCGGGGAGCGCGTTCCACAGGTGGGGGGCCACCACTGAGAAGGCCCTGCTCCTCGTCCCCGCCAGCCTCACTTGTGACGTTGGCGGGGCCGAGAGATCTTAAACTTCGAGGTGGGACGTAGAGAGAGATCCGTTCGGACAAATACACTGGGCCGGAACCGTATAGGGTTTTAAAGGTCAAGACCAGCACTTTGAATTGTGCTCGGAATTGGATCGGCAGCCAGTGGAGCTGACGCAGTAGGGGGGTTGTATGCTCCCTATACGTCGCACCGATGAGCAATCTGGCTGCTTCTCGTTGGACTAGTTGTAATTTCCGAGCAGTTTTCAAAGGCAACCCCACGTAGAGTGCGTTGCAGTAATCCAACCGGGATGTGACAAGAGCGTGGACCACCGTGGCCAGATCAGACTTCCCAAGGTACGGGCGCAGCTGGCGCACAAGTTTTAATTGTGCGAAAGCTCTCCCGGCCACCGCTGAGACCTGGGGTTCCAGGCTCAGCGATGAGTCCAGGATCACTCCCAAGCTGCGAACCTGCGTCTTCAGGGGGAGTGTAACCCCGTCTAACACAGGCTGTAACCCTATACCCTGTTCGGCCTTGCGACTGACCAGTAGGACCTCTGTCTTGTCTGGATTCAATTTCAATTTGTTAGCTCTCATCCAGTCCGACACAGCAGCTAAACACCGGTTCAAGGCCTGGACCGCCTCCTTGGTGACAGGAGGAAAGGAGTGACAGATTTGGACATCATCTGCATAGAGATAACATCGCATTCCGAAACTCCGAATGATCTCTCCCAACGGCTTCATGTAGATGTTAAATAACATCGGGGACAGAATTGAACCCTGTGGGACTCCACACAACAACGGTTGTGGGGCCGAACAGGTGTCACCCAATAACACCTTCTGAGTTCGTCCCTCAAGGAAGGATCGGAGCCACTGCAAAGCAGTGCCCCCGAGCCCCATATCCATGAGGCGACCCAGAAGGATACCGTGATCGACGGTATCGAAGGCTGCAGAGCTCCCAGCAGAACTAACAGGGACACACTCCCCCTGTCCAGTTCCCTGCGAGATCATCTACCAAGGCGACCAAGGCTGTCTCAGTTCCATGTCCCGGCCTAAAGCCAGACTGTGCCGGATCAAGATAATCAGTGTCTACCAGAAACCCCTGGAGTTGTGTTGCCACCACACGTTCCATGACTTTGCCCAAATAGGGGAGATTGGAAACTGGCCGATAGTTGTCAAATTGAGTGGGATCCAGTGATGGTTTCTTCAACAGCGGTTTTATAACAGCTTGTTTTAAGCTCGCTGGAAACTTTCCTTCCTGTAAGGAGGCATTAACCATCACCTTCACCCACTCCGCCAAACCCCCTCTGGTTTCCTTGATCAGCCAGGATGGGCAGGGGTCTAGGATGCATGTGGTGGGTCGCACCTCTCCAAGGATCCTGTCCACATCCTCAAGCTGAACCAATTGAAAAGAATCCAACAAAACTGGACAAGCAGACGCTCTCGTCACATCCTCGGAGACTGCCGTTAACATGACGTCAAAACCCGACCTAATCCGCTCAATTTTATCCGCGAAGGATCGAGCAAATGCTTCACAGCGAGCCACCGAGTTGTCTGAGGCCTCGATTTTTGGTGGATTTAACAGGCCCCTGACAACTCGGAAGAGCTCCGCTGGACGATTCTTCGCAGATGCAATATTGGCTGTGATGAATACTTTCTGAGCTGCCGTTATTGCCACACCGTAGGACCTTAACAAGGCATTCAGGTGTGTTTGGGCTAGATTGGTGGGGTTCTTACGCCACACGCACTCTAGCCTCCTCTTCTTTCGCTTCATCGCTGCCAGCTCCTCGGTAAACCAAGAAGCTGGTTTAGCTCGGTTACTCGAGAGGGGGCGTTCCGGAGCGATAGTGTCAATTGCCCTAGTCAGCTCATTATTCCAACGAGAGACTAGGGTGTCGACAGTGTCGCTAGCCAAGGAGGTGGAAAAGTCCCCAAGAGCCGTCAGGAGTCCATTTGGATCCATGAGTCTCCTGGGGCGGACCATTCTAATGGGTCCACCACCCCTGCGGAGGTTTGGAGGCCCAGTTAGTCTAAAGCTGATCAAGTAGTGATCGGTTATGAATCATAATGTAAATATCTGACATGCAGGATATATTTTCATTCACCAATACCCTATACACCCAAATTTGAATACTGGTGGGGTTGGAGGGAGGAATGAGTTTGTCATTTGGGAATTGTAGATTTATAGTTCACCTACAATCAAAGAGCATTCTGAACTTCACCATTGGTGAAATTGAACCAAACTTGGCACACAGAACTCCCATGACCAGCAGAAAATACTGGAAGGGTTTGGTGGGCATTGACCTTGAGTTTTGGCGTTGTAGTTCACCAACATCCAGAGAACACTGTGGACTCAAGCAATGAAGGATCTGGAGCAAACTTCGCACAAATACTCAAGATCCTCAAACGTGAACACTGGTGGAATTTGGGGAAAATAGACCTTGACATTTGGGAGTTGTAGTTGCTGGGATTTATAGTTCACCTACAATCAAAGAGCATTCTGAACCCCACCAATGATAGAATTGGGCCACACTTCCCACACAGATTCCCCATGACCAACAAAAAATACAGTTTTTTCTGCTGGCCTTTGGCAACCCCTCTGAAAACCCCTCACAACCCCCCCCAGGGGTCCTGACCCCCAGGTTGAGAAACACTGATTTAAACAATCATTTATTTCCTGATGCTTTTCTCTTCTGGAACAGCTGAGTGATAGTGGGTTGTTGTAGGTTTTTTCGGGCTATATGGCCATGGTCAAGAGGCATTCTCTCCTGACGTTTCACCTGCATCTATGGCAAGCATCCTCAGAGGTAGTGAGGTCTGTTGGAACTAGGAAAAATGGTTTATATATCTGTGGAATGACCAGGGTGAGACAAAGGACTCTTGTCTGCTGGAGCTAGGTGTGAATATTTCAACTGACCACCTTGATTAGCATATAATGGCCTGATAGTGCCTAGAGCAAACTTTTGTTGAGAGGTGATTAGATGTCCTTGTTTGTTTCCTCTCTGTTGTTGTGCTGTTGTAATTTTAGAGGATGCTTGTGGATGCTTGCCATAGATGCATCTGAGGATGCTTGCCATACATGCAGGTGAAACGTCAGGAGAGAATGCCTCTAGACCATGGCCATATAGCCCGAAAAAAACCTACAACAACCCAGTGATTCCAGCCATGAAAGCCTTCGACAATACAGTTGAGTGATAGATAGAAACAATATGTTTTCCTTAATCTGCTGTATCACAAACAGAGAAGGGATAAACATTTAAGGCCCTAGTTCCAGCTGAGCATGTCCATCTTTCACCTACATTTGAATGCTTTAATGTGAAGTTCTTTCTATTACATAGTTGAAGGTATTTATTTATTTATGTAAGTTCTTATCAAAAGGCAAGCTAAACAAAATTCTTCCCTATCTCAAGTTTTTAAAAAATCTATAATCATATGTGCAAATATGGATGAGCCAGGGAAATGTCATGAAAGTACTAACCATGAGTGTTTCTTGGATATTTCCAAATTCTAATGTAATAAAACATTAATTGTTGGGATACAGCCAGGAAGGAAGATTGGGTCAAAACTCAGCTGTAGCGAGCTACCCCTAATGTCCAGGAGCCCTGAGTTCTCACACACTGAATCAGGATTGTGTATGCATTTACAAATATAAGAGGGTTACTCAGAAAGTAAGGTTACAAGACACGTAGCTCTCACGAGGAATTTTTGTGGGGGAAGCTGATATCTCTACCGTGAAGTGGGTAGCCAAAGGAAGCGAACGAGCAGTGCGAGTTGTCAGTAGCTCATCGACTGGCATTGTGGTGAAGGTTAGAGATGAGCATCCTAATTTTGTTTCCCTCCTGTCTGTCTCCTTCATGACAATGCACGTTCACACACTGCTCATGTAAAACAAAAGTTGTTGACTTCATTTGGTTGTTTTAAGCCACCCCTCTCACATCCCCAATCTTGCACCCAGTGACTATCATCTGTTCACTAAATTGAAGGAACACCGGGGTGGAAAACACTTTTCTGATAATGATGAGGTGAAAATTGAAGTGATGAACTGGCTGAAAAAGGCGACGGGGGACTTCTATGACACAGGCATCAAAAAAACTCATCACACGAATGACAAAATGTATTGAACTGAATGGAGATTACGTAGGAAAATAATGTAATATCTATGCTATAATCCATGTAAGTTTTATTAAAATATAGTCATTCGTTGTATTTTAAAACATCTTTTAACCTTACTTTCCGGATATCCCTTGTATTTGACAATTTACAGCAGGCATGGGCAAATTTTGGCCCTCCAGATGTTTTAGACTTCAATTTCTAGAATTCCTATCAGCTAGTAGGTTGTTAGAAATTGTGAGAGTTGAAGTCCAAAACACCTGGAGGGCCGTAGTTGCACATGTCCAATTTATAGTCTGGTTTTTTTTTAAAAAAATCCTGAAACAGGTTATGCTTATAGAATGAGGAGGTAATACCATCTTTAAAAAAACAACCTAAGAGTACACTCTCTGATGCCAATCATGTGCCAAGTACTTAAAGGGTAAAAGTGGCAGGGGGTAATCAATGATCTCGAATGCCAAGTGGATGACGGAAGCTGTTTTTCTTTCTTGGTAGATTCTAACTTGCACACTAGCTATTGTCAAAAAATATACCAGATTTTATTTTGCCACTCTCTTTCTCTTTCTCTATTTTTAATGGGTTTATTTTCAATACAAGTGCAGTTATTAAGAAGTAGTTACCTTGGCAATGTTCCATAGAAAGATTGTGGAAAACAGCTCTGAAATTGAATTCTTTTTTTTCTAGGCTTAAAATCACACTTGAAGAATAAAAACGGGTGGCTTTACCAAGGCTATGATGGCTTGGACTGATGGGAGTAGCAGTCCAGCAATATCTGGATGACCAGAGTTCCTGTCCTTGCCCTCAGAGTTTCTTAGGATTCTATAGCCTTTGGCTTCGCAGTTAATTCTGAGCTTTTGTGAGCTTGTAATTGGAAGTGCGACACAGATTCTAGCAAGGAAACTGAGCTGTTTCCAATCTTTGGTATTGATTTTTTAAAAAGAGTTTTCCTCTTCTCTTGTATTCTCCTCTCAAATTATTTTGCTAATTGTTCTGCTTTGCTGATTGTCCTGCAGACGACTTCGTCTATTCAGCCCAATGCTCCATGTGATCTTCGGCCCCATCTATACTGCCATACAATGCAGTTTGAACAAGCATTTTCCAAGGACAGTACATGTGTGGTGAGCAAGCCTGTGCCATCACACCTAGACACTATAAAGTTAAAACTAGGATGTGCTTCTCTCTTTATCTGGGTGAACTGCAGGTGCCTTACTTAGAAGCTTCGGATTCTCAACAATTGAGGCCACTCCAGATTTGAACATCAAACAGAACATTTATTTCTCAAAGTCCTTGACAGACTTGGCGCAGCTTGTTGAAGTTCCAAACACAAACAGTCAACTTGTGAAATCATGTAGATGTTCTTTCCTTCCTTCTTTCTCCAGCTGCTTAGTTAACTTCCCCCCAAGGGTAGAAAAATCCTGGGATTCTTTACTCTAACCCTGAGCTGCTATTTTTAGAAAGGGCAGGTCTTTCCCTATCTAAGCTCAAGGTTAGTTTGGGGATGAAGTAATAGAGCCTCTTCCCATGGCAGAGAAATCCTGAGATATTCTCTGCCCCAGCACTGAGCTGCTATCTTTAGAAAGAGCAGGTCTCCCCCTATCTGAGCTCAGCACCAGTTTCAAAGGCAAGAGGGTAAGTACTCATGATGGCCTGTCCGAGCTGCCTAGCTTGACCACAAGCACATCTGAGGCTTTTTCTAAACTGAAGAAGGCAGGAGAGCTTTTCCAAAATGGAGATCTCATCCCCAGGAAAAAGGGCGGTCTCTAGACCAATAGATACTTTTTTAAGCCGATAACAGCAACAGGCTTTTGCAGGCTGGCTTTAAGCCCCTGTTAATGGTTAACTTTCAGGGTGCTACTGAGACTGTAGCAACCCTGGGAGAAATGCAAAGGATGCTATTTCATGCAACTAAGGGGCAATGGAAACCAAGCTCCTGGAATACAGAACAAGGCCCAAAGTACCCGCACCTGCCTGGGCCTACAGCCAAGTGCCAAAAATCAGCCTATCAAATGTTGCTCACCTTCCACTTCTATCAGGTGGAAGGACATCAGCAAAGACACAGTCCTGAATTAGATCTATGAGACAGCTGCCAAATAACAGCTCTGGAGAGCTGGGCACATTCACACTGGTCAGTTCATCCCTCTGTAATATGTCCTTGTGCAGGCACTGATCCAGTTGTCCAGCTGTCCAGACCATATCTCTCCCCTTCAAGAGTATTGATGGAACGAGCCAAACCACTGACAATAATCTTAGAGAACTTTGGAGACCAGGAGAAGTCCCAGCAGACTGGAGGAGGGCACATGTGGTTCCTATCTTCAAGAAGAGAGAAAAAGAGGACCCAAACATTTACTGTCCAGTCAGCCTGACATCCATACCAGGAAAGATTGTGGAGCAGATCATTAAGGAGGCAGTCTGCAATCACATAGAAAGGGATGCTGTGATTATTAAAAGTCAACATGGATTTCTGAAAAATAAGTCATGCTAGACTAATCTTATCTCTTTTTTCAACAGAGTTACAAGCTTAGTAGATGCCTGGATGTAGCATATCTTGATTTCAATAAGACCTTCAACAAAGTCCCCCATGACATTGGAAGCAAACTAGTCAAATGTGGGTTAGGTAATACTATCAGGTGGATCTGCAATTGGTTAATAGGGCCAGAGGTTTAGAACAGCTGATAAATCACCAGCAACTAGATCTGCAAGTTCGAAGCCCCGGGTCAGCATGAGCGATCGACTGTCCGCCCTGCTCACTGTTTACCTAAGCAGTTCGAAAACAACTTTAGCTGTAATACTCCAGAGGACGGGATCAGAATTCAAAATGACCTTAACAATTAGAGAGCTGGGCCAAAACTAACAAAATAAATTTCAAGAAGGACAAATGTAAGATACTTAGGCAGAAAAAGGTAAAATGCAAAGATATAGTATGGGTGATGTCTGCCTTAATAATTGTGCCAATTCTGGGCACCACAGTTCAAAAGAGATATTGACAACCTGGAAGGTGCCCAGAGGAGGGGAACAAAAATGAGCAAAGGTCTGAAGACCATGAATCCCTATCAGGAGTGTCTTATAAAACTGGGTGTGTTCAGCCTGCAGAAGAGAAGGTTGAGGGGGGACATGATAGCCACGTGAAAGGGTGTTATAAGGAAGAGGGAGAACTTGTTTTCTGCTGCCCTTGTAACTAGGACTAGGAGCAATGGGTTCAAATTACAGGAAAGGAGATTCCACCTGAACATTAGGAAGAACTTCCTGACCATATGAGCTGTTCAACAGTGGAATTCTGTACCTTGGAATGTGGTGGAAGCTCCTTCCTTGGAAACTTTTAAACAGAGGCTAGATGGCCATCTGTCAGGGATATTTTGATTGTGCTTTTCCTGCATGGCAGGGGGTTGGACTAGATGGCCCATGTGGTCTCTTCCAACTCTATTATTCTATGATCCTGTTATTCTTTTTATGTCATCTAGACTTTGTTTTGATTAATCCAACTGCCAAACAGCCTGAATTTCATGTTCTGGATCCAAAACAAAACAAAAGAAAAAGACTCTCGGGTAATGAAGTATGTTCACTAAGGAAATATTGAACTGAGCTTTAAAGTGTTATGAACATATTTTAACTCCAGGAGCCCATTCTGAATGCAAGAATCAATAGACTTCAGGGAATTTTATGGAAATTAATTTTAAAAAACCAAAAAAGAATATCTCTGAGATCCTTTTTTAATGATTAGTTTCACTGCAAGCTTCATGTTAAATCATCTTCCACAGAGAAAACAAACTGTTTTAGACAATGAATTTTACATTACATCCCTTTATGCTGTGTGTTATGTTGTGACAGTTAGGATGTGTGTACAGTAATGGTCCCCTCATCATTTAACCACTGAATTGCAGTCCATAGACAGATATTTTTTAATGGGAATCATACATTTACCGGTAGTTATATATCATAGAATCATAGAAACATAGAGTTGGAAGAGACCTCATGGCCCATCCAGTCCAACCCCTGGCCAAGAAGCAGGAAAATTGCATTCAAAGCACCCCCGACAGATGGCCATGCAGCTTTTGTTTAAAAGCCTCCAAAGAAGGAGCATCCACCACACTCTGGGGCAGAGAGTTCCACTGCTGAACGGCTCTCACAGTCAGGACGCTTTTCCTAATGTTCAGATGGAACCTCCTTTCTTGTAGTTTGGAGCCATTGTTCTGCATACTAGTCTCCAGGGAAACAGAAAACAAGTTTGCTCCCTCCTTGCTATGACTTCCTCTCATGTATTTATATATAGCTATCATGTCTCCTCTCAGCCTTCTCTTCTTCAGGCTAAACATGCCCAGCTCCTTAAGCCGCTCCTCATAGGGCTTGTTCTCCAGACCCTTGATCATTTTAGTTGCCCTCCTCTGGACACATTCCAGCTTGTCAATATCTCTCTTAAATTGTGGTGCCCAGAATTGAACACAATATTCCAGGTGTAGTCTAACAAAGGCAGAATAGAGGGGTAGCATGACTTCCCTGGATCTAGACACTATACTCCTATTGATGCAGGCCAAAATCCTATTGGTTTTTTTTGCTACCGCATCACATTGTTGGTTCATGTTTAACTTGTTGTCCATGAGGACCCCAAGATCTTTTTCACATGTACTGCTCTCGAGCCATGCGCCCCCCCCATTCTGTATCATGATCATCCCTTTGGATCGTCAAGTGGACCTGTCTCTTGAATCTCTGTTTTTGTGAACCCTTTGAGCAGGCAGAGGACAGTGGTGTCAAACTGCATTCATTCTACAGTATAGATGCAGTCACGTTCTCCGCAAAGGTTTTCTTATGTCACATGTTGAGGTTTGAGTCCTAACATTCTGAAGCTAAATTCTTTTTCTTTATTAAGATATGGAAAGTGGATGTTCTTTCTTCACATATTTGCAAAATGAGAAATTAAATTTCAGAACATATAATCCTAAAATAACAAAGTACTAATATCTTGGACAAGCTTTTGCACCTCATTTGGATTTTCAGTCTTTTTGCAGGACTGCATCAGCTCAATCCTTTCCACACAATCTCTTCTGAGTTTTGTCATCAGATAAGAAAATGCCAGCACTGCACAGGGCAGCCTTCCAAATATTTTCCTTTCAAATCGGTAGCACATTTCTAGGTGCGGGAGTGAAAAGGCACCTAGATTTTTTTTCCTTTGGCAAACCGATGAAAGAAGTTACATACATATTGAAAGTGATTGAACTAGCATATTAATCAGCAAATATCTGATGGTATAATCAATACCAACTTCTTTCACTGACTTGCTGCCTTAGAAATTACACATCAAATTAAAACTAAATTAGGTTTTGCTTGGACCTCATTCAACGTTTTGTAGCTCCACAGTCAGCTCTCCATATCCAGGGAGTCTGCATTCAACCATCCATAGTTTAACTCCCCTCTCCTACCCTTGATTTTGCTATTTTCCATAAGGAACACCATTTTGCTATGCCATTAATTATAAGGGACTTCAGCATCCACAGATTTTGGCATCCACTGTTGGGAAGGTGGTGATTCCTGGAACAAAACCATAGGTCCACAGTTTGGGAGTCCTCTTGGATTCATCGCTCACGCTTGAGGCTCAGGCGCCGGCGGTGTCCGGGAGGGCTTTCGCACAATTGAGACTTGTGCGCCAGCTGCGACCGAACCTCACGAAGGCTGATCTGGCCGGGGTGGTCCATGCCTTGGTCACCTCTAGATTGGACTACTGCAATGCGCTCTACGTGGGGCTGCCCTTGAAAACGGCTCAGAAATTCCAACTGGTCCAACGGGCAGCAGCCAGGATGTTAACCGGGGCTCATTACAGAGAGAGGTCAACCCTCCTGTTCAAGGAGCTCCACTGGCTGCCGTTTATTTTCCGAGCCCAATTTAAGGTGCAGGTGCTTACCTACAAAGCCCTGAACGGTTTGGGACCACCCTACCTGCGTGACCGCATCTCCGTCTACGAACCCACACGGTCACTTCGGTCATCTGGAGAGGCCCTGCTTGTGATCCCGCCTGCGTCACAAGCGCGCTTGGTGCGGACTCGAGACAGGGCCTTTTCTGTGGTGGCCCCCTGACTCTGGAACGCCCTCCCAAAAGATCTTAGACAGGCCCCTACACTGGCAGTCTTCAGAAAGAACTTGAAGACTTGGCTGTTCCGATGTCCTTCTCAGATTAGGAATCTCTAACACCAAGTCCTAGAAGCACTTTAGTAGAACTAAGATTGCTGCACACTGCACACTGCACCTACTTTATAATCCTACATACCTCCTGCCACATCAGCACTTTTAATCTTGTACCCATTACTCTGGCCCGGCCCAGTTTTATAGTGTCTTGATGTATTGTTTAGTGTTTGTTATTATACTGCTTAACTGTTTTTAATTTGCTTTAGGTATTGTATTGTTGTATGGTGTTTTGAGGCCTTAGCCTGTGTTAGCCGCATCGAGTCCTTCGGGAGATGCTAGCAGGGTACAAATAAAGTAATAATAATAATAATAATAATAATACAAATAATAATAATAATAATAATAATAATTGTTCTTAGCAATATCAAATTCATTGTTCCTGTCTCTTAATTAGTTCTGGATCGAAAAATATTTCTGTGAAAAACATTCCTACGATACTCTTGTCATTGTAGCAGTTGAGCATCCCTCGGTGGCGCAGTGGGTAAAACCCCTGTGCCGGCAGGACTGAAGACCGACAGGTTGCAGGTTCAAATCCGGGGAGAGGAGGATGAGCTCCCTCTATCAGCTCCAGCTCCTCATGCGGGGACATGAGAGAAGCCTCCCACAAGGATGATAAAAACATCAAATAATCTGGACGTCCCCTGGGCAACGTCCTTGCAGACGGCCAATTCTCTCACACCAGAAGCGACTTGCAGTTTCTCAAGTCACTCCTGACACAACAAAAAAAATAATCCCTCATGTCATTTCTATAAGTAAAGGTAAACATTTCCCCTTGACATTAAGTCTAGTTGTGTCCAATTCTGGGGGTTGGTGCTCTATTTCTAGGTCAAAGAGCTGGCATTGACCATAGACGCTGTTGGAGTTTTATATTGTTTAGGTCATTTCAAAAGTGAAAAATGGGTGATTGTAAGAATCATATCCAATCAAGCCACCTGTGGGAGTTGAAGTACTACTAATAGAGACTAAGTACATTGTGTTACTAGAGGCTGGAAATAGGTTGGAGAAAGGTTGAAGATTGTAGAGAGAGTTTGGAGCCCAAGGCTGAAGCTGCCGGAGGTGTATTATTGTTACAACGTCTGAAGAGCAAGACTGTGGTGTCTTATCTGGGGATAAGGACTTCGTGTTTACAAGCCATTGTGTGGAAGCAGCTGGATATTCCAAGGACTCTGCTTTATTTTTTTTGGGGGGGGGGGTTCCTCCTTGGACAAAGGGCACAACTTCCGCAGAAGGGGTTGAATGTTTAGAACCCGGGTTTGATAGCTGCGACAGATGCTTCCTAGGTCATGTGGCTGGCATAACTGTATGGAGCGCTTTTACCTTCCCACCGGAGCGGTACCTATTGAGCTACTCACATCTGCATGTTTTTGAACTACTAGGTTGGCAGAAGCTGGGGCTAACAGTGGGAGCTCACACCACTCCCTGGATTTGAACCTGTGACCTTTCAGTCAGCAAGTTCAGCAGCTCGGCGGTTTAACCCACTGTGCCACCAAGGGCTCCTGGAGTTAGTTATTTGTGGGGAAAGGAAGGAAAGGAGCCCCGCTCCAAGGGCTGTGGGGTCTACAGGGCCAAGCGGTTATCGGGGCCAGCCGCAAAGGGCAAAAGGGAAAGAAAGAGACACAGGATGCAAAAAGGATACAAAGGATCAAATATCAGGGTAACACACTGACATAAGAGAGCTCTGAAAGGGGAAAGAGCAAGAGAACAGCAATGTGATTATTGTCAGGTGTTTTTTAAAAATAATATTTCAAAAACTATTAAAATAATTACATGGGGTAAGCAAAAATGAAGCTATATAATAAAATCTATAATTGTGTTCAAATTTCATAAAACAAATGTTGATTAGATTAGGAGATACAGTATTTGAAAGATCACACACACACACACACACTTTATCTTGGAATATCTAAAAATCAAGATCTATGACCCACACATGTTATTACATTTTAGGAATTACATAAAATACCCTTAATCTGATACCTAGTTATTCAAAAAAATACTTGATAGGAGAAATTAAAGTATAAACTTTTATAGCGAGCACATAGTTGCTATATATCTGAAAACATCATAAACTGTAATTTTTTTTCTTGTGGAGTTTGACCTGGAGACTGGCCCATAGCCAGGATTTTGTTTGGGGGGGGCTGAGTTTGATTGGGGGGGGGGTGCTGAGTCTGGGAGAAAGAGGGTCTACCCTAACAAACCTTTTGTATCATTACCCCAATACCCCCATGCATATGGGATATATTGAGCATGGTGATCAGATCATGATATGAATAAACAACAGTTTAAATAATGTAGCAGTAAGGCCTTCTCGCAGACCACCATGAGAATTTCGGGGGGGGGCTAAAGCCCCCCAAGCCCCCCAAGTCCCCCCCCCCCCCGGCTACATGCCTGCCTGGGGAGTTTAAGTCTGATGTCAGTTTTGGTGAATTACATTGTTTTCACATCAAAAATGTTGATTAATCATCTACAATGTCAAAACTTGGTCGTGTCCACTATGTCAGCTATTGCTGCTATTGCAATGTAAACAGGTGAAAAGTTAGGCAATGATAGTGTGAATACATTATCAACATTTAGTTGTGATAGTTCTTCAGTTCTGTGAGAACTCTAATATTTGCTTCTCATAGCCTTAGAATGGGGATTTGGTTAACCAGTTAAAATTCATGAGTAAACCACTTTTTTAAAACCTGAAAACCACAAAGTATAATCAATGGGAACATACACACACATACACACACACACCTTTCTCCCTAGAACTTGTGATAAGGATTCTGGCCTGAGACTCAGGACCAGTCCCTGTGTTTTGGGATCCTTCATGATATCTATATTGTGGAAAGTATTTTATAGCTGTGTTGTTTGGGATTTATTATTTATGCAATTTTGAGAAAATGTAGAGAGAAGAAAATGTATGAGCCCAATGATTCATAGCCAGCTTCTGATTCATAAGCTCAAGGCAGAAATGAAAATGAGCAGCAACAGCGCATTATGCAGTCTTGATAGCTAGCTAGCTATCGTTGGTTATTTAGTTGCTAATTTTACCCCAGAAAGCGGTAAGAATTAAATACAAAACAAATTGCCTCCAGCATTGTAAATCCATCAATCATACCAGATACATTCCAGCAACTTTCAAGAGCGTGTAGGCAAGCAATGTCTTTGCTTTTTCACTAGTGATTACTCCCACTCCATATTGCAAATTAGATTCAAGGAAACACACATTTTCAGAGCTCCTAAAAATGGTGCTAAACAACTTACTGCTTCTGATATATACTACGGGGATATTTTCAAGCAATGTGATCTAATTTATCAAAATGATAGTATGGAAAACATCTACAATATTTAGATGATTAGTGGTTAAAATATTGAAGAATACTTTTGACTTACTGTTAAAATGACATGGAGCTACATGAGGGAAAAGAAGTCGATTTCAATGATGTTTTCATTGGCGATAGGATATTCCACGCATACAGATCAAATACAAGTTGAGAATCTCATTTCCAGAACTCCCAAACTGGAAAATTCCAAACTTATTAAAAACATTGTATATAAATATACCTTCAAGCTATTATCTTTTTTAAAAAAAATAATTTTTATTGTTTCATAGTGTATGCAGAAAACAAAACAAATGAACAAGGAAAAAATAAACAAAGAAAATATATGCATCCTCATTACCTCTGAGGATGCTTGCCATAGATGCAGGCGAAACGTCAGGAGAAAAATTGCCTCCAGAACATGGCCATATAGCCCGGAAAAACCTACAACAACCCATGAAAGCCTTCGACAATCCATATGCAAAAAATTTACAAAAGAGTCAACATTCAGCGCTCATCAAACACATGTACAATCAGATTTGGTTGTACAATTATTTATACCTTAACATTACATAACCCTCTATCCCCCACCCGTGAACCCCACCCCCTGACCTCCGAAACCCCTCAAAACAGGATCGCATTCCTAAACAACAACTACCCAAATATCTTCTTTCACTGAATCCCCTTTATGGCAATCTTCAAGTTTACCTTTGTCTTCTTTTCCAGATACCCAAGTGCCAGCCTCCATTTATTTGCAAATTCTTCATTATCTCCTCCTCTGCTGCTATTTGTCAGCTTGGCCATTTGGATATAGTCTGCTAAATTATCTCTCCGATCATTAATAGCTAACTCTTTTTCCCCTTTCCAAGTTTTGGCTATTATTAGTCTTGCCACAACAAAGCAATATTGACAAATTTCTTCATCTCCTGCACTGATTCTAAATAATCCTAAAAGGCACATTTCTGGGTTTTTCTTAACTTTTTTGTTAATCATATTGTTTGTTTCCTTCACCACTTTTTCCCAAAATTCTTTAACTATATTACATATCCACCATACATGGAAAAATGAACCCTTCGCCTTCAAGCTATTATCAAAGGCTTTCATGGCTGGAATCACTGGGTTGTAGGTTTTTCGGGCCGTGTAGCCATGTTCTAGAAATGAGGATAAGTGTTGGAGCATTCTACAACAATGTACCACAAGGAATTCTTTTTCTCAGGGAGAGGGGGGGATGCTGGGGCATACAGTGCTCCGTAGCAGCACATTTTTTGCTCAATGTCAAATTTTATGCAAATCTTTTTATCACAACTTTTTGGTGCTGTCCCACAATCAAGCACACATTATGGGTGTGTGCTGGACGGTTTTGGTCCAACTTACCTATCCAAACATATCTTATGAGCCATCTAGGATGCTAAGATCTTCTAGGAAGGCACTGTTCTTGCTCCCGCCTTCCTCACAGATGCATCTGGCGGGGACGAGAGACAGGTAGCCCCTCGACTGGTAGCCCCTCGACTGTGGAACGCCCTGCCTAGAGAGATATGATCGGCTCCCTCCCTCCTGATCTTTCAAAGAAAGGTGAAAACCTGGCTCTTCAAGCAGGCCTTCCCAAATATGGCATAGATCAGTGGTTCTCAGCCTTCCTAATGCCACAACCCCTTAATACAGTTCCTCATGTTGTGGTGACCCCCCAATCATAAAATTATTTTTGTTGCTACTTCATAACTGTAGTTTTGCTATTGTTTTGGATCGTAATGTCAATATCTGATCTGCAGTATGTATTTTCATTCACTGGACCAAATTTGGCACAAATACTCTATACACCCACATTTGAATACTGGTGGGGTTGGGAGGGATTGATATTGTCATTTGGGAGTTATAGTTGCTAACCTACAGTCAAAGAGCATTCTGAACTCCACCAATGACGGAACTGAACCAAACTTGGCACACAGAACTACCATGACCAACAAAAAGTACTGGTAGGGTTTGGTGGGCATTGACCTTGAGTTTTGGAGTTGTAGCTCACCTGCATCCAGAGAGCATTGTGGACTCAAACAATGATGGATTTGACCAAACTTAGCATGAATACCCAATATGCTCAAATGTGAACACTAATGGAGTTTGGGGAAAACAGACATTGACATTTGGGAGTTGTAGTTGCGGGGATTTATAGTTCACCCACAATGAAATAGCATTCTGAACCCCACCAATGATAGAATTGGGGCAAACTTCCCACACAGAACCCCCATGACCAACAGAAAATACTGTGTTTTCTGATGGCCTTTGGCGACCCCTCTGACACCCCCTCACGACCCCTCCGGGGGTTCCGACCCTCAGGTTGAGAAACGCTGGCATAGATATTTGATATTATGGACAACTGGCAATGCAACTGGACAATGATTGGATACGGAGACGCTTTGATAATGCTTTTAATGCTGTGTATGGTTTTAATTTTTTTTATTAGTGTTTGTGTTTTAATAGTGGCTCCCCGTCTATGGAATACACTGCCTGGTGAGATTAGGGACCCCCCCACCTTAGAAAATTTTAAGAAGAATCACAAAACCTGGCTCTCCCACTGCACTTTCAGAGATTAACTATATAATCTCATTTCACCATTTACCCTCAATTTTGTCTTCAGTGCACCCTTTATACGAAGGTTCTTTTTCTTGACTTCATCTCAGAAGAGTTCCTCCCCCACAAATAAGTTGCTCCACTGTTATTTCACTCACTGTTTTATCCCCAGTATTTTAATTTGTACATGCGGCCCGCTCATTGTTTTGTGTCTTGAATGGTTTTATTTTACTGTGTATTGATTGTAATATTTTTATAGTGATGTTTTATCTAATTGATTATGTTGTTGTTTATGTTCTGATTTTATTTGGTTGCTGTGTTGGGCTTGGCCTCATGTAAGCCGCCCCGAGTCCCCGCTGGGGAGATGGTGGTGGGGTATAAATAAAGTTTATTTATATATTTATATTTATTTAATTGTTGTAGCTCTTCTGGCATCGAATTGTTACCTGTTGTTAATGGCTCCGAGTTGCCCTTAGGCTGAGAGGGGCAGTATATAAGCATAGTAAATAAATAGCCACCCCTACCCCAATTTTATCCCACTTTCTGGCCCTCTGTTTCCTTGATCTACACTCATGCATTTTTACTACCTTATTGTCATGTATCATGTTCTGCAGTTGATGGTGGTTGGCCTAGCGGTTGGTGATGGAAGCGTTAATGTAAGTCTTAGTTCTAAAGGGTTGAGTAATCTGTAAGTAAGAGTTCCTGAGTGAAAGCAATTAAGGGTGGAGGCATGCAAAAGATAGGTTGCAGCTGGGTGTTTCTGGATATAAGGAGCTAGCCTTGGGATTGATCTTTGGGAGAGAATTTTTTGTCTCATTTTAGTGGTAGATGCTGCTGGTTTTCCCCCAGGTTTGTGGATTTTCGGTATCCTGACCTGTCTCCTGTACTCTTGGAATCTCTGGACTGGATTTTGACTACAGTATAGACTCTTGATCCCTGTACTTCGCTCATTGAACTCTCGGCATTTGACCACTGGACTGGACCTTTCGACTACGATGTTATCTTGAACCTGCAACAGAGTTTGCTGTCAGTTTTGTTTTATATTCTGCGGCTGAGTGCTATCTTTATGTTTTATATTTTGGACTCTTAAAACAGCCAGAAAGTAAGTGCTGCTTTAATTAAATTGTTTAACACAAACTATCTGAATAAGGCAGAGCCCTGCATTGTGACACTTACTGCAAAGGTCACTTCTCTCTTCTTCCCTAAAATTGGTCTTTTTATGGTCCTTTGTCTAGAAAATGCAAAGAAACAACCATGGGGCTTTAACACTCAGAATGACTTATATCCACATGAAAGGCAGCTTTTAGGAGCTTTTCTACCAAAATACAAGTAAACTTTTGAAAAATCTATACTTCTTTCTAGCCAAGATTTTCTGTAACAATAAACTTAAGTTTTATTTTTAACCTTATCAGAGCATCTTCCTTATTTCTATCCTGTTTCCTACCACAAACTTGTAATGCACTGGCAATGTGGTACTCTGCTTGATATGGATAACAAATAATTCCTACACTATCAACCAGTTTTAACATACAGTGCGGATATATATTTGAAGTTTAGACCTATCATACTAGTACGGGAAAAAACAGTATTATTGTACCAAAGCTGTATGTAATCCAGTTTACTTCCAGATCTTCATGCATACAAAGTTTAGTATTATAGCTAAAATTAACACATATATCATAAAAATGAAAATATGTATGTGTGTGTTTGGGGGGAACTGACCTTACTTTCTGGGAGTTATAGTTCACCCACAACCAAAGAAACTGTGGCCTCCACTGATGATGGACTTGGATCAAACTTGACACACAGAACCCCCATGACCAACTCAGCCTGCTGAATGGGTTTGAGGGGGCTGAGTCACCATAGTGGGAGTTGTAGTTTACCCTTCGGTCAGAGAGAAAACTGAACCCCACTGATGATGTATCTAGAGCAGTGGTTCTCAACCTGTGGGTTCCTTCAACTCCCAGGAATCCTAACAGCTGGCAAGCTGGCTGGGATTTCTGGGAGTTGTAGGCCAAAACACCTGGGGACCCACAGGTTGAGAATCACGAATCTAGAGCAAACTTGCCCTACATAATAAGCTTTACCTACTGATGGAGCTTTTCAGGGTCAACCTGGCATGATGTGAGTTGTAGTTCACTGACAACCTTATGCACTTTGTACAATTAAAAATGTGACTTTTTCAAATAACCCATGCAACATCGGGTACCCAAGCTAGTAATAAGATCTGATTTGGAGTTTGTTATATTTATACTCTGCCTTTCCTCCAAGCAGTTCAAAATAGTCTGTTTTCTATTTTTATTTTTACAGTAACACTGTGTGGCAGTATTGCAAGATAGTAATCCAATTTTTGAGAGAGGCATTTCAGGAAGTGGAAGGGATCACTAAACAGAAATCTGTTGTGTCCTGATGTAGGATTGCTATTCATATATATTTGGGTGATAACAAGGGTTACAGCTTTAAAATCTTCTACTGTATGTATGCAGGGAGGGAGGGTGCTCAACTAGAAATTGCTTTATTATGTGAGAAAGGAGAAATCTATATTAATCAGTGGTGCAATAAATTATTATTGGCCTGCACAACAGTTAAGAGTACCAGGAAGTTATCAAGCAGAAGACAATTTTTAAAATATCCGTTTCCTCTTTATTGAGTTTATAAATCATAAGAGACCTTCAAACCTCACTCCAACCTCCCATGGAAATTTATGGAAAGAGACTAAAGATGATCTGGGCAAAGAAAGTACAGAGTGCTATATAGGTCTATAAATCTTTTTCTGTTTTATGCACGTGCTTTTAAAAATTATAACTGATATCATGGCCTTTTCTGTCATAAACTGAATTACATTTTTTCCACACACAAAAATCCTGTGAGATAGTTTTGGTTGAAAGATAGGGACAGTCTTGAGAACAGGCCATGAGAATTATTTGTGTGGAGACCAAACACAGATCTCCCCAGTCATAATCCTAAACTCTAACATTAGTTTCATCACATTTTTAAAATTTCACACTATGAAAACCCACATTTGAGGTTAACCTAGCATGATGTGAGTTGTAGTTCACCCACAACCTTAAGCATTTTGTACAATTAAGTCATTTCAGACTTAGGGCAACCCTTGGTTTAAAGTTTAGGGTGGGAGTAGGTAAATGACCTTGGAAGGAGTTTGGAGACCCATGTCTGGGGGACCATGAACTGGCCCTTTGTTTAAAATAGGTACCGCTCCGGCAGGAAGGTAACGGCATTCCATTCAGTCATGCTGGCCACATGACCTTGGAGGTATCTACTGACAATGCCAGCTCTACAGCTTAGAAATGGAGATGAACACCAACCCCCATGGCTGGACTTAATTTCAGGGGAAAACCTTTACCTATCTAACTAACCCTAAGTCACCCTTTGTCCCCGTGGGTGCCCTGGTTCCAAAGTTTTGGGAACCCCTGGTATCCATGGACCCCTTTTGTGTGTATTATGCAGAGATTGTGTGTATTATCAAGATTTGAAATCACTGAAGCAAGATTCTAGTAACCTTTCACCTGCCCCGTTTATCCAATATGCCATTTCCCCTTTTCCCAGGACCGAATACTATAATCCAATCACTTTGAACAATACTCTGGCATGGACAACAATGGGCATGGGAGTTGTGAGCATCCGACCCTCCCTGCTGGGTCACTCAAAACATTTTTGCTCTGGGACAGGGCAACTAGCAAAGTACAGGTTAAAGATGGGGCAGGCGGGCTGCCATCCCATGTCCCCAGGCTGCTTGAACCACTTGCTCAAGTTAGGAACCAACCTAGCTGTTTTGACAGTCCCTAACTCAGAGGAAAGCCTGAATCTTGGATTAAAAATTTGAACTTTCTTCCGAGTTAGCTTAACTTGGAGAAAGGCCATATTAAGGCTGCCATCTCCTCCATTAGGCTGAATCAGCCCCGTGTGATGTTTAGCGGCCATGGGGCTGATCTTTGTATACAGTGATAGTGCAGATGTGCCCTTTATGTGAAGCTGTCTGCTCTTGAAGGTGACAAGGAAGTTGCAGCTGATGAAAATCTGAGCAGCTGCATTGCTGACCAGAATGTCCTACAGAGAGGGGCAGCTCAACCCATTACGCAAAGTAAGCATTTGCAGTATAGTTAATTTTGCCCAGGGGTGCTCTTGAGGCGCTCTTGGGGGAAAATAGACCTTGACATATGCGAGTAGTTACTGGGATGTATAGTTCACCTAAAATCAAAGAGCATTCTGCACTCTACCAATGATGGAATTGAACCAAATATGGCACACAGAACTCCCACGACGAACAGAAAATATATATCAGTGATTGGTTGGGGGGGAGGGGGCAAAATACTGTTTGCTTACCATCGAAAATTATCTAGGGCCGCCTCTGCCTACAGAAACCATTTAACACTGATTTTAAAGGAATCTTACTGGTTTCTGGCATGCTTCTAGTCTGAATTCAAGGTGATGGACTTTTAAAATCATAAGGAGATTATTCTTGCCAAAGATTAAGGTATGATGAAATTTTCAGTCAAGGGATGAGTCTATATTGAAAAATTAATGCAGTTTGACATCACTTTAACTGCTATGGCTCAATGTTATGGAATCCCAGGAACTATAGTTTTACAAGTTCTTTAGTCATCTCTGCCAAAGAGTGTCGGTTCCCTCACCAAACTACAACTTCCATAACTCCATAGGATTGAGCTATGGCAGTTAAAGTGTTGTCAAACCTCATTGATTCTATGGTATAATTGCACCCAAGTATAAGATCCTGGCATTCCATTGGAAATCCCATTCCATTTCTTTGCAGAAATGGTGGTTCTAATGGGTTCAATTTTTAAAAAAAGAATTTGAAATGTGGCATACTTTGAGCTATTTGCATCCATCTCAAGCTTGAAACGCATTTTTTTGCTTTGAAGGGATTGGGTTTCTTCTATTTTTCATGTTCAAGAATGGTCCTGCTTACCTCCAGATAGATGGTACAAAATTGACAGAAGGGAATGCAAATGTACACATTAATTGCTAGGTTCACTGGTTACAATATACTAAGTACATAGGCCGTACCCCTGCTGCTTAATGATAAGTTTATATTATCATCCTGGCCACTGCATCACTTTATTTAGCTGCTTAATGTGTTTGAACAATCTCCCCGGCATAATTGTTTTGTTTCATTCATTTCCTTGCCTTTTATCCAGCTCAACCATTGTAAAAAAGAAAGGAGAAAAACTCCAAAAAGGTCATAATACATTAAAATCATTACAAAACCCAGAAAACATCAAAATGATTTAAAAGGCCATTTGGAAGAGATGTGTCTTCTTGTCTTCTTCCCAAAAGTAGTGAGAGTGGAATTGTTTGCAACTCAGAGGCTGTGGTACAGTATTTTATTTTATTATTTATTGTGTCAGGAGTGGACCAAAACAGTTGTATTGCATTAAAAAACAAACAAACAAACAAAACACAAAATTTGCAGACTTGGTATTTTATTAAATGTCCTTTGACCAATAGCTGGCCACTTGGAGTGCCTCTGGTATTCCTGCAAGAAGGTCCTCCATTGTGCATGTGGCAGGGCTCATGTAGCATTGCAGTAGGTGGTCTGTGGTTTGCTCTTCTCCACACTTGCATGTCATGGACTCCACTTTATAGCCCAATTTCTTGAGGTTGGCTCTGCATCTCGTGCTGCCACAGTGCAGTCTGTTCAGCGCCTTCCAAGTCGCCCAGTTTTCCGTGTGCCCAGGAGGGAGTTTCATTTGGTATCAGCCATTGATTGAGGTTCTGGGCTTGCCACTTTTGGACTCTGAGGTGTTCCAGCGAGTATCTTTGTAGGTCTTAGAAAACTATTTCTTGATTTAAGTCGGCATGCTGGCTGATACCCAAACAGAGGATGGGCCGGAGATGTCACTGCCTTGGTCCTTCCACTATTGGCTGCTACTTCCCGGACGATGTCAGGTGGTGCAATACCGGCTAAATAGTGTAATTTCTCCAGTGGTGTGGGGCGTAGACATCCTGTGATAATGCAGCATGTCTCACTAAGAGCCACATCCACCGTTTTAGCGTGGTGAGATGTGTTCCACACTGGGCATGCATACTCAGCAGCAGAGTAGCATAGCGCAAGGGCAGATGTCTTCACTGTATCTGGTTGTGATCCCCAGGTTGTGCCAGTCAGCTTTCGTATGATATTATTTCTAGCGCCCACTTTTTGCTTGTGGTACAGTGAAAGCCTGGGATTCTTTCTTCATCCTGGCATGGAAAAGGCGGGGGGCAAATAATGGGTAAGACGCAGGTTTCAATCCTAGGACTTTATTACATGAGGCAGGCAGACTTTTGATGATGGTTCCTGTTGCATTCTTCTCTGTGCATCTCACTGTCAGTCTGCCTTCTCTCCACAATTAATCTGTCCCCCATAAACAGTTCATAATTTCACAAAGTTCCCATCACTTGTTTTGCGTGATGGATCACTTCTACTTTTGTGTTGGCATGTTGGCAGTAACATGATGTCAGAGGCTGGGATTCTCCTCCTTGCTAACTTTCACCTCATGCTTCACTATTCTTGGACTGTTTTGTTTTTAATATGCTACGTTTTTATCTTATGCAATGCTGAAACTGGAATATTGTTCTAAAATATAAAAACAAAAATAAGGGAGCAACAATACTTCTGGGAGGCATAGTTATGAGGTTATATGGAAGCATAATTGTGGGATCATGGCTTGCATAATCGGTGAAATTGCACAATGAAAAAATGTGCAAGATTGAATTTGTGTGACTGCTGTAATAAGGCAGCTTTGTGTGATAAAGTCCTTTTCCCCAACTGGAGTAGTGGTAACATGATAAATCAACATTATTATTATTATTCAGTGGGCCTACACTAGGAGAAAGAGTAGGGTTTAATACCTAAATTTAGATTATAGGATTTAAGGGTTGCCATCAACACATGATGCCGGAAAATTGGAGTTTTTCTAAGTCTCGTGGATACTGAGGGATGCCTGGCAAGCCTCACTAACTGCGAATGGCACAAATCAGGAACCAGGAATCTCATCAGGTTGAAGGCAAATGACAGAGACCTCTATTAAATTTGAGAAAAAAAGGGAAACAACATCCAAAAGATGATTTGACAAAATTATGCAGATCCCGGACCCTGATGGAGAAGACAGCAGGGATTGTTGTCCCAAACATACTCCCATTCTGTGGAGACAAGGAGTCCCAAAGAAGTATATTTATTTATTATTTATTTATTTATTTGCTTTATTTCTATACCGCATTTTTCAGCCTAATTCGGCGACTCAGTGCGGTTTACACAGTACAAATTATCATAACAATAACAAGTGGTTAAAACACATCATATACAACAGACAAAACAACAATCAATTATCATATCAACGCCTCAATAAAATCAGAATCCGTTCTCATAATCCTTATACCATTTCCTATGTTCGATTATACCGTCTTCCTGTGTTCAGTTGCACTGTTTAGCCAAACGCTTGTTCATAGAGCCACATCTTGACCTTCCTCCGGAACGCCAGCAACGAAGGGGCCTGTCTGATGTCTACAGATAGGGCATTCCATAGCCGAGGGGCCACCACCGAGAAGGCCCTGTCCCTCGTCCCCGCCAGACGCGCTTGTGACGCAGGCGGGACTGAGAGCAGGGTCTTCCCGGACGATCTTAATGTCCTAGTCGGTTCATATTGTTGATGGGATCACAATCAAAGTTTCATCCTGGACATTTGTCTCGTGGATGACTGAGATCCCTGAAGGGTAATTACTGGGCAGCAGGCTGATGGGCTCCCTCTGAGATTCAGGAAAGTCCTTTGCCTCATAGATGATGTCCCATTTCTGGTTCTCATACAGGTGGGAAGTAGATGTGTAAAATCAGAGATTGCTAGCCTTAGTGCTGGAAGCTGCCTTAAACCATTCTGTTGGTATTTTTGTTTGTAAGGGCCCTTCCACACAGCCCTATATCCCAGAATATCAAAGCAAAAAATCCCACAATATCTGCTTTGAACTGGGTTATCTGAGTCCACACTGCCATATATTCCAGTTCAAAGCAGATAACATGGGATTTTCTGCCTTGCTATTCTGGGATATAGGGCTATGTGGAAGGCCCCTGAGAGATGTACATCAGCACTCCAAAGGCATGTGAAAAAAGTTTCCAGTGGGCTTGTAGCTACCAGGTTTCTTCTTATAGTCTACTAATTAGGCATGGGCAATCCATGGTTCTAAATGTTCTAAAGTACTTACAAAGCTAAAGTTCTGGTGGTGAAAACTAGGGAGTGATGGTGCTTTGCTTCTACAGTGTAGCTAAAGTTCTGATAGTGAAAATTTCAAAACTTGAACAAACTTTTCAAAATTTCATCATTATTTCATTATTGGCAATTTTTATGACAGAACCAATTAGGAACTGCCATTTTTAATGAAGTTTTGAAAGTTTTGTTAGAGTTCTGAAATTTTCACCACCAGAACTTTAGCAGCACTGTAGAAGCAAAGCACCAGCGCCCCCTAGTTTTCACCACCAGAACTTTAGTTTTGTAAGTACTTTAGAACCATTTAGAACCATGGATTGTTCATGCCTACTACTAAAGCTTCAAAACCTAAACAGATGCCTTCCTGCAGATTAAGATTCCCTCTAGCCCTGCTCCAAATGTGTCTAGTAGTCACATCAGTAGTCACTAAGAAAATATCCTCATTGGACATGTATTTCATTCAGCCCTAAAAGCCTCAACTAGCCATCAGGGTGCAATCAAGCTAGTCAAAATATCTGTGCTCATTTTTCATCTAGGTCAGGGGATCACAGTCCTTCAGACTTTAAGGGGAAGAATTATCGTTTGGGAAAAAATGAATGGATTCCTATGCACACTACATATATCTTATTTGTAGTGTGAAAAATCATGAAATAATAATATAATATTTGAAATGAAGAAGAATTTTAACCAACATAAGCTTACCACTACTTCAAGGGGACCTGCTTTATATATATTATTGAGAATACAAGTTGCTCCTCAAGAGTAGGAGCTTAAAGAAAGAACTGGTACACAACTTATTTTTTTCCGTTGTTTTACATAAAAAGAGTGGGAACAATACATTTAGGAAAGTCAGAAAAAGAAAAAAGAAAAAGACAAATACAAGAAAATACACGAAAGGGTAAGGGGGGACAAAGAAATAAGGTCAAGGGAGCAAATATAGGGGGTGAAAGGGAAAAGAAAAATAAATAAACAAATAAATAAATAAATATAAACTTCCGGGTCTTCCCAAGTTGAAAGCTTTCTCACTTAAGAATGATTTGGTTATTATTATTATTTTGTCTCCAGTTTCTTATTGAAATTTCTTTTATAATTTACTAATATAAATCTCTTTATTTTCTTTTTTAATAAAGTCCAAAAAATTTGTCCAATCTGTTTTTTGTAACCTCCATTGTTTTGTGTGATTCTTTGAGTAAGTCTATCCATGTTCAAAATATCCAGAACTTTCAGAGTCCATTGTTCCATTGTGGGTATTTCTTTGGTCTTCCATACTCTAGCTAAAATAAAGTATGGACCTGCTTTTGATTGATGAGATAGTCAAGTTAATTATGGTTGTTGTTGTTGTTGTTCAAGTTACTTCACAATTAGGGGACCCCAAGTCTAAGGTTTAAGGCAAGGGGGTGGTGGAGTAAATGACCTTGGAAGGCCGCATCTGGCCCATGGGCTTTAGTTTGGGGACCCCTAATCTAGAACAAAAAAGACTCCGATATGCCGCAAGATCAGAAAACTTTTAAACCAGTGTGCCCTGAGTGTATCAGTCTACATCATAATGATATAGGATAAGAGAATAGAGAGATAGATGCAGAGGGCAGTGAGGGAAGGGCTTCCCTGCAACCTAATCTCATTCCTGTTTGTCTGTCTTCTTGATGAGCACTATGAACGTGTGTGAGATGTGGTTGATTTCCAATACCAGGACTGTATAATAAATGAAATATGAATGACTTGTAATGTCTGGATCTTTGTGTTTTAAATATTTGTCCATGGAAAGTGTCATTAATTACACAGGAGAGAAATAATAGTCCAACTCTCACATTGTAATGATAAAATAAATTAAATGTCAAACGCTTGTGGGAGAATGGTGGCATTATTTCCTGCAGAACCTTTTATAATCTAGAAAAAAACTGATAGTTATCTCAATACAGGCTGTGCAAAGATCAATGTTTACCCTTGTCTGAAAGGCATATAAAACAAATGATATTAAGGGTTCAATCACATCTATTTAAAAAGCTCACGTTTCTGTTTGAGACATCCCGGTGTAAAATTCCTGTTTAGCAATTTCACTTAATTGTTGGATTAACAATTTCAGGAACAGATTGCAAACTTCAAAATGGAAAAAAAGATCAATTTTAGGGAGGAACTGGGGCAGCTGTCAGTGAGCCTCAATTAACATAAATTTGCATAACAGATGTACAGTAAGGTGTCTATGACAGACAATTGCTGAATATTAATGATACAGACTGTAGCATCACTTGCATAAATGCTGTCTGCTGGGCATTGAAGCTGCCATGCTATTTGCAAAAGACAAAGGAGTGCGGAGCTGAACAGATGCACCCGATACATTGATGCATCTTAATTTATGACATCCCCATGAAAGACCTTGCGGCGTGATATTTGGGGGATTTATTGCAAATAATTCAGCTTTGGGGAACTTAAGTTGTTATCTGTTCTACTTCAGCCAGTTGTTTCAGAATGGGATGAGAGCATCTCTGGCTGTGATTATTCACTTTCTGTTTCCATTTTCTTTCTTTTTCCTTTTCCTTTTGTTTTTTATTGGTTAAATGTTAATCTTGACTAAAGGTCAGATGACTGGGATCGACACCTTATCACATTTTCATTGCTGCTATGACAGTAATGCTTCTTTTCAGTAGAATCCCCCGAATTAGTATAATTATTGGAAACTACATTGTAATGAAGAGATCCCGACTTTCTTAAAGAAAACTACATTGAAAAACAAACAATTAAAACGATACAGGTACATCTCAGTTAATAAAGTAGATGTGTTCTTGGACATTAATATTTTAACAGAAAATTTGGTATTAGAGACAGAAATAACAAAACAATAATAGGGATGGATTCTCAAACAATAAAAAGGAAGAGCAGCTTAAAAAGCTTTTAGCAAACTTTTTTATCCCAAACTAATAATGTGCACAAAAGCCAGTGTGGTGTAGTGTTTTGAATGTTTTATTTATTTATTTATTTACATTATTTCCATCCTGCCGATATCAGCCCGAAGACAACTCTGGGCTGATATGGCCTAGACCAGGGGTACTCAAACTTTTTAAACAGAGGGCCAGGTCACAGTCCCTCAAACTGTTGGAGGGCCAGATTATAATTTGAAAAAAAATGAATGAATTCCTATGCACACTGTACATATCTTATTTGTAGTGCAGAAAACACTTTAAAACAATACAATCATGAAAATGAGGGCCTTCTCTGTGGTGGCCCCCTGGCTCTGGAATTCACTCCCCGGGGATATTAGGCAGGCCCCCATGCTGGCAATCTTCAGGAGGAATCTGTAAACCTGGTTATTCCAAAGTGCCTTCAATGATTGAATGTAAGATACTCCCTGACCAACTTTGCACAAATTGACCTCAGAAGCACTTTATTTTATGGTTCGTGCAATTAAATCCTTCCTTATCCCTGGATCCTCCTCCCCAATAATTTACATTGTCCTATCTCCCAGCGTTTTGAAATTTTATCTTTGAATTTGGCCCTGCCCAGTGAAAATCTTTTGTGTTTTAATAGTTCATTTTATATTGTTGTGTCCAGGCCCGTAGCCAGGATTTCGATTCGGGGGGGGGGGGGGGGGGCTGAGTCTGAGTGAAAGAGGGTCTACCCTAGCAAACCTTTTGTATCATTACCCCAATACCCCCATGCATATGGGATATATTGAGTATGGTGATCAGATCATGATATGAATAAACATAACAGTTTAAATAATGCACCAGTAAGGCCTTTTCGCGAACCACCATGAGAATTTCGGGGGGGGGGGGGCTGAAGCCCCCCAAGCACCCCCCCCCCCCCCCCGGCTACATGCCTGGTTGTGTCGTTTATTATATTGGTTTTCTATTTTATGTATTTTATTTTCCGGTTTTGTTAAGCTTTTGTGTTATATTTTGTGTATTGTACTGATGGGCGTGGCCTCATGTAAGCCGCACCAAGTCTCCCTGGGGGAGATGGAGCGGGGTATAAATAAAGTTTTATTATATTTATTATTATTAAGAATAATTTTAACAAATATAAACTTATTAGTATTTCAATTAGAAGTGTAGGCTTGCTTTTGGCTGATGAAATAGGGTTGTTCTTGTTGTTGTTGTTGTTGTTGTGTGCTTTCAAGTCATTTCAGACTTAGGTTGACCCGGAGCGAGGGCTGGGTAAATTACCTTGGAGGGCCATATCCGGCCCTCGGGCCTTAGTTTGAGGACCCCTAGTCTAGACTTTACAGAATAGGGTATGTATCCGTGCTCAGCCATGTGAATCCATTGGATGACTTGGGCAAGAAGTATTCCAGTCTCAGACCAAGAAAAGGTCAACTCCTTCTGAAGAAATCATGCCAAGAAAACCCCATGAAATGATTGTATACAAGTAACATATACATGTGAAATAAAACTACCAATCAGTAAGCCTTGCAAAAGTAAACAAAAAAAATTGAACTCTAAAGAATCCACTTACAAGCTTCTTCCAAAAGAACAATTACTGTTTTTCTCCCCTTTCATTAGTCTACATTAGCCTTTCTCTCTCTCTGATTTATTGTCATGGGCCTGGTATTTGTGTCATCCGCTTATTTCATGTTGCCATTTTGTGCCATCCATTCAGATGGCACAAAATGGTACACTCCCTCTGATACAGAAATATCAGTGAAATGAAAGGAAGGTGGGAACACTAACATTTTGTTCACCTGATTTTCATCCCATTGGCAGCAATGGGAGGGCTTCTCACACTCCCCTTCCCCTCAGTTTTAGGGCTAGAGGGTCTCACTGTTCCACTAATTCTCAGGCTCTCTCCAGCATTCATTTGAGTTGTTGGGGTTAGTGGGATAAACCGGTCTCTGAATTCAGATAGGCAAAATGCAGTCTGTGGCTCATAGATGCTGTTATTGCAGACCTTGGCTCTTCTTCGTGCTCCATTATCTTTTTGAATGGGTATTAAGCCCCCCCCCCCCC
>NW_026847549.1:95953670-95980468 GCF_025583915.1 Anolis sagrei ordinatus
TAAATTAAAAAAATTATTACATTTGGCCCGGGCATTGGTTTTTAAATGCATGCATGTTACTGTTATTGTTTTTTTGTTTATGTGATTTATATTAATTGTATTGTATTGATTGTTTTTGTTATTGTTCTTGTTATTGATGTACTGTGGGCTTGGCCTCATGTAAGCCGCACCGATTCCCTTGGGGAGATGGTAGCGGGGTATAAATAAAGTTTTATTATATTATTATATTATTAAAAGCACATTTACATTGACGAAGGTTATTAGTATTTCAATTAGAAGTGTAGGCTTGCTTTTGGCTGATGAAATAGGGTTGTTCTTGTTGTTGTTGTTGTTGTTGTGTGCTTTCAAGTCATTTCAGACTTAGGTTGACCCGGAGCGAGGGCTGGGTAAATTACCTTGGAGGGCCATATCCGGCCCTCGGGCCTTAGTTTGAGGACCCCTAGTCTAGACTTTACAGAATAGGGTATGTATCCGTGCTCAGCCATGTGAATCCATTGGATGACTTGGGCAAGAAGTATTCCAGTCTCAGACCAAGAAAAGGTCAACTCCTTCTGAAGAAATCATGCCAAGAAAACCCCATGAAATGATTGTATACAAGTAACATATACATGTGAAATAAAACTACCAATCAGTAAGCCTTGCAAAAGTAAACAAAAAAAATTGAACTCTAAAGAATCCACTTACAAGCTTCTTCCAAAAGAACAATTACTGTTTTTCTCCCCTTTCATTAGTCTACATTAGCCTTTCTCTCTCTCTGATTTATTGTCATGGGCCTGGTATTTGTGTCATCCGCTTATTTCATGTTGCCATTTTGTGCCATCCATTCAGATGGCACAAAATGGTACACTCCCTCTGATACAGAAATATCAGTGAAATGAAAGGAAGGTGGGAACACTAACATTTTGTTCACCTGATTTTCATCCCATTGGCAGCAATGGGAGGGCTTCTCACACTCCCCTTCCCCTCAGTTTTAGGGCTAGAGGGTCTCACTGTTCCACTAATTCTCAGGCTCTCTCCAGCATTCATTTGAGTTGTTGGGGTTAGTGGGATAAACCGGTCTCTGAATTCAGATAGGCAAAATGCAGTCTGTGGCTCATAGATGCTGTTTTTGCAGACCTTGGCTCTTCTTCAGTGCTCCATTATCTTTTTGAATGGGTATTAAGCCCCCCCCCCCCCCCTATTTTTCAACACACAGTAACTTGGAAAGAGGTTCTCTTAAAGGAAAGTGTGCGTGTCGTTACCTAAGGACCACAGCGCCCGCAAAACAGCCAGGCTGCAAGTCGGCACCAAGTTGCCAAGGGCAGTATATAAATAACAACTTAATTATAATGCAATGTAACATAGTAATACTGACATAATAATAAAAATAATATATTATCATAATATATAATGATATAGTATAATAATATAAAAATAAGATTAAGGTTTTATATTAAAATAATATAAAAATACTATAATACAAAAATTATATATTATAATATCATAGAATCATAGAATCAAAGAGTTGGAAGAGACCTCATGGGCCATCCAGTCCAACCCATTTTGCCAAGAAGCAGGAATATTGCATTCAAATCACCCCTGACAGATGGCCATCCAGCCTCTGTTTAAAAGCTTCCAAAGAAGGAGCCTCCACCACACTCCGGGGCAGAGAGTTCCACTGCTGAACGGCTCTCACAGTCAGGAAGTTCTTCCTGTTCAGATGGAATCTCCTCTCTTGTAGTTTGAAGCCATTGTTCCGCGTCCTAGGGAAGCAGAAAACAAGCTTGCTCCCTCCTCCTCCATGTGGCTTCCTCTCACATATTTATACATGGCTATCATATCTCCTCTCCTTCTCTTCTTCAGGCTAAACATGCCCAGCTCCTTAAGCCGCTCCTCATAGGGCTTGTTCTCCAGACCCTTGATCATTTTAGTCGCCCTCCTCTGGACACATTCCAGCTTGTCACTCTCTCTTCAGTTGTGGTGCCCAGAATTGGACACAATATTCCAGGTGTGGTCTAACCAAAGCAGAATAAAGGGGTAGCATTACTTCCCTAGATCTAGACATATCATCATCATCATCATTCGAAAATACATCACATAGTCCTAGATGCTTGGGAAGTGTTCGACTTGTGATTTTGTGATACGAAATCCAGCATATAGATCTCGTTTGCTGTGACATACTGTGTTTTTGTGTCAGTAAAATAATAATAATAATAATAATAATAATAATAATAATAATAATAATAATAATAATTTATTTCTAACCCAGCCTCTCTCCCTGAAGGGACTCAGGGCAGCTTGCAAATACAAAGGCAAATATTCAGTGCTATATACAATCATAAAAAAATGCTATATACAATCATAAAAAAAACAGCACAATAAAATAATAGATAAACCATGGTTAAGAAGCGTAAATTTCTCAATGTGATAAGATGGCAAAATTGAGTTTCATAATTGTGAAACAACCACTGGGAAGGTCTAGTCTTTTATACTTGGCTTTCTAACCAGTGGACATGAGTAAGATATCTGAGGTTGGGTAAGGTCATGGAAGTGGAAGCAATTCTTAACCTAGTCCAAGTCAATTCATTCTTTAAAGTTTAACATTCTTTATTAATACAAGATTCATTCTTTTAAGTTTAAAGTTTAATTAATTCTCCAAATATTTCAGGAAAGCTTCTGGATTATTCAATCTCTACGTTAAATAAATGGAGTTTCTCATAGGCACAATGAAGATTATAACTTGCCAAAAATCAAACCTTCCCAAACTTATTATTTATTTAATTTCTATCCTGCTTTTCTCTTGAATGGGATTCAAAGTTGTTACAGTAAGTCGTAACAGGTTTAAGTTTGTGTGTGTGTGCGTGTGTGTTAAAGAAACCCTTATACTGTTGATTATTATGTGCAGCTGCTAATGTAGGTCAGCTAGTAAATTTGGACCACACACGGTGGGGTATAACTGTATGGGTTTTAGAATACAGTTCAGCTTTTGCTCTGAGGAGCCTTTGCTCAGGCATTTTGCTCAACCATTTGTACTGCTCTCTCATTTGGATGAAGATGAAGAAGCCTTATTCTGTATTGCTTACAAGGCCTATGTAAGTTTGTGCACTGTTTGTTTTTGTTTGCAACACTGCAAGTTTCTGTTTTAACTCTGCTGATAAGAGTAAAGTTATTCTGTTGTTTTTCCTCTTGCCTGTGTGCAATGTTATTGTGTCTTCTGCATTGGACCTGACTGAAACCCGCTATTCACAACAAAAGTGACTTAACATATAAATTAAAACAGAAGGCCTCTCTAGATGTTTTGGACTACATCTACCATTATCTCTATTTTGTTTATTCATTGATGTATGTGTACATGCAGCATTGAATTGCTGCCTTTGTGAGGCTGCCCTGAGTCTCCTACGGTGTTGAGAAAGGTGGGGTTTATTTATATGAATGATAGATAGATAGATAGATAGATAGATAGATAGATAGATAGATAGATAGGCCATCTTGGGTAGATGTAATGGGACATAATCCAAAACATCTAAAAGGCTTCAAATTTGTGGTGGAGGGTAATCTGGGTCTAACCTGGTAGTGTTGTGCCCCTGAAACAGAACCATTGATCATTTCCCTATGTCACACTATCATCCTCTAGTTAGGGGGAACTAAATTTGGGGTGCAACTCCTATCATATGCTGTCATGGCTATGACTGGTTGGCCCCACGGATCTTGACCCTTGTTCTATCACCAGATCCAAAGTGAGGCCCACATGATTTAGTCATGATATTATTGGCGATAGACCCATGGGAACCATGACAATCACGAAGTCCTGAAGTATTAGAGAAAAGGAATCTTGCCATAGGTACATAATCCCCCCAGACTACCAGACAGCACCAAACATAAGACCATTGCTACTGCTATCTAGGACTTTTGTGTGTGAGGTGTCACTCTTATACAAAATATGAAGAACTCTGTGTTATGAAGTTTCAGTCTTCAATTAGGTTAAATGTTGTGCTGGTGGTGCATGAAAAGTTCTGTTCGCTTATATATTCCTGATATACTCTATTCAAACCAATTACTTGACATTCATATCTAAAGATTTCCACATATAGAATACTGTATAAATAGATGAATCTCACTTCCCGAACTAGAAATAATTGTGCTTTCTGTTTTGAAGTTCAATGAAGCTTTTGGTTAAACTGTAGACAGAGTTGCAGAAGACAGATAATTGATTTTCAACTGTAAAATAATTGGAAAACTGCTGACACATTGTCTGTAATGCTTGGAGAGAAAGGTCAGTTGAAACTTCAAAAGTGATCTGTATTGGCTTCCAGAAATGAAGTTTATAGAACAGAAAACAAGAAAAAAAGTTTATATTATTTTTGGAAGGTGAAATACTTAGAATCTGAGTGGACTGATTTTAAAAAGAAAAGTGGATTGATGCTCAGTATTCTTTATCTGGTACAACAGTCTGAGTCCTGAATATCAAATGTATGGTAGAAAAAAATGGTGGACTGAGTGCAGTTGAAAACATCTTCTCACTGTAGCCCACCAACTTAATGAAGGAAGAGTCCTCTGAACACATTCTAGGTTTTTTATATCCCTCTTGAATTGTGTTGCCCAGAATTGGACACAGTATTCCAGATGAGATCTGACCAAAGCAGAACTCAATGATCTTCCACCCACTGTCTTAAATTTCAAAAAACTATGTCTCCCAATTGTGATAAGTTAATATCCAGGCCTAAACCCAGCAAGCTTTGCTGACCACACTTTCTACTTCACAGTCTCAAACTTTCCGCCAAGAGCTTCATTGTTCCATCTCCTGAGTGCCATGTCTTGTCCCTGCTCAACCCTACAGTTGGATGCAGAAGTGTCCACAATCTGGAACGTTGCGGTATTTGAAAGGGGCTTTTCTTATCTTTTATCCAAAATGTTTGGAATCATAATACAAATAATCCTAGGCAGTACAAATCTTTTTGGATTCTGGAAGATTTTAGAAAAGCTGTTTTGGATATGTGCACATAATTTATTTATTTTATTTATTTCAAAGTTTTCTATACCGAACTTCTCAACCTCATTGAGGGACTCAGCCCGGTTTCCAACCATAAAACACATACACTCATTAAAATATCATATATCACAATTACAGTAACAGATTTAAAATAACACTATATATAAAACTATGGTGGTCAGTGTATTAAAATCAGATCTACATCATCTTCCATCCAGAATCCTAGGGTGTTGTCTCATTCATCAAAAGCCTGACTCCACAGCCACGTCTTCACCCATTTCCTAAATGACCTCCGGTGGGAGAGAGTTCCATGAGAGACAATGAGATATCTTGGCAATGGGCCCGAAACCTAAACATGAAGTTCATTTTTCTTTCATATATATCCTATCTATATAGCCTGAAGGTAATCTTATTATTTTATTTATTTATTTATTAATGGTGCTTTTACCCCGCCCTTCTCAACCCCCGGAGGGGGACTCAGGGCGGCTTACAAAAAAGGCAGAATTCGATGCCTATACATAATAATACATAGTATACAAAAATATAAAAGAACGATATACAAAATGTAATTAAAACGATTATCACAATAAAACATCAGCACTGGTACCTAAGACATTGTATAAACATCATATAAAAACATCATATAAAAGTCATTCTTATAATCAGCGTTTCGTTTCCAGAGTTCCACATAACCAATCCGTTAGTCATTTCCTAGCCATCAATGGAGTTCTTCTTTATTTACCCGCTTGTCCAAATGCCTGGTCCCAGATCCATGTTTCTAGTTTTTTCCTGAAAGAAAGGAGCGTAGTTGCAGATCTGATTTCCCCAGGGAGAGAATTCCATAGGCGGGGGGCCACCACAGAGAAGGCCCTGCTCCCCGTCCCTGCCAATCTCACCTGTGATAGAGGCGGGGTCGAGAGCAGGACCTCCCCAGAAGATCTTAGGCTCCGAGGTGGGAGTAGAGGGAGATGCGTTCGGACAGATACGCTGGGCCGGAACCGTATAGGGTTTTGTAGGTCAAAACCAGCACTTTGAATTGTGCTCGGAACTGGATCGGCAGCCAGTGGAGCTGACACAACAGGGGGGTGGTATGCTCCCTGTATGATGCCCCGGTGAGCAATCTGGCTGCCTCTCGCTGGACTAGTTGGAGTTTCCGAGCAGTCTTCAAAGGCAACCCCACGTAGAGTGCGTTGCAGTAATCTAATCGGGATGTAACAAGAGCGTGGACCACCGTGGCCAAATCCGACTTCCCAAGGTACGGGCGCAGCTGGCGCACAAGTTTTAATTGTGCAAAAGCTCTCCCGGCCACCGCTGAGACCTCGGGTTCCAGGCTCAGCGATGAGTCCAGGATCACTCCCAAGCTGCGAACCTGCGTCTTCAGGGGGAGTGTAACCCCATCTAACACAGGCTGTAACTCTATGCCCTTTTCAGCCTTACGACTGACCAGTAGGACCTCTGTCTTCTCTGGATTCAATTTCAATTTGTTAGCTCTCATCCAGTTCAATACAGCAGCCAAGCATCGAGTCAAGGTCTGGACAGCCTCCTAGGTGACAGGTGAGAAGGAGTGGTAGATTTGGACATCATCTGCATAGAGATAACATCTCATTCTGAAACTCCGAATGATCTCTCCCAGCGGCTTCATGTAGATGTTAAATAACATCGGGGACAAGATTGAACCCTGTGGGACTTCACACAACAACGGTTGTGGGGCCGAACAGGTGTCACCCAATAACACCTTCTGGGTCCGTCCCTCAAGGAAGGATCGGAGCCACCGCAGAGCAGTGCCTCCGAGCCCCATGTCCATGAGGCGCCCCAGAAGGATACCATGATCGACGGTATCGAAGGCCGCTGAGAGGTCCAGCAGAACTAACAGGGACACACTCCCCCTGTCAAGTTCCCTGCGAAGATCATCTACCAAGGCGACCAAGGCTGTCTCAGTTCCCGGTCTAAAGCCAGACTGTGCCGGATCAAGATAATCAGTGTCTACCAGAAACCCCTGGAGTTGTGTTGCCACCACACGTTCCATGACTTTGCCCAAATAGGGGAGATTGGAAACTGGCCGATAGTTGTCGAATTGAGTGGGATCCAGTGATGGTTTCTTCAACAGCGGTTTTATAATAGCTTGTTTTAAGCTCGCTGGAAATTTTCCTTCTTGTAAGGAGGCATTAACCATCACCTTCACCCACTCCGCCAAACCCCCTCTGGCTTCCTTGATCAGCCAGGATGGGCAGGGGTCTAGGATGCATGTGGTGGGTCGCACCTCTCCAAGGATCCTGTCCACATCCTCAAGCTGAACCAATTGAAATGAATCCAACAAAACTGGACAAGCAGATGCTCTCGTTACATCCCCAGAGACTGCCGTTAATATGGCGTCAAAGCCCGACCGAATCCGCCCAATTTTATCCGCGAAGAATCGAGCAAATGCTTCACAGAGAGCTACCGTGTTATCAGGGGCCTCGCTTTTCGGCGGATTTAACAGACCCCTGACAACTCGGAACAGCTCAGCTGGACGGTTCTTCGCAGATGCAATGTTGGCTGCCAGAAATGTTTTTTGCGCCGCCGCTATTGCCACTTCGTAGGACCTTAAAAAGGTCTTCAGAAGTGTTTGAGCTGGTTTGGTGGGGTTCCGGCGCCACACGCACTCTAGCCTCCTCTTTTCTTTCTTCATCGCTGCCAGCTCCTTAGTGAACCAAGAGGCTGGTTTAGCTCGGCTATTTGAGAGGGGGCGTTCCGGAGCGATTGTATCAATGGCCCTGGTCAACTCACTGTTCCAGCGAGTGACCAGGACATTGACAGGATCGCTAGCCAAGGAGACGGGAAATTCCCCAAGAGCCATCAGGAATCCCCTTGGATCCATAAGTCTCCTGGGGCAGACCATCCTAATGGGTCCACCATCCCTGCAGAGGTTGAGAGGTGCAGAAAACCTGATCAAGTGGTGATCGGTCCATGGCAAAGGAGCGATGGTCAGCTCCTCCACCCCGTCACCCCCATCCCATCCTTGAGAAAATACCAAATCCAATGTGTGCCCGGCACTATGGGTGGGACCAGATATTAGTTGGGACAGGCCCATGGTTGCCATGGCGGCCATGAAGTCCTGAGCCGCACCGGAAAGAGAGACCTCGGCATGGACATTGAAATCTCCCAGGACTAAAAGCTGTTGGGAGCTCAACGCCATGTCCGAGACCAGTCCTGCTAGCTCAGGTAAGGAGACTGTAGTGCAGCGGGGTGGTCGGTACACTAACAGAATCCCTATCCTGTCCCGGTCACCTATCCTAAAGCCGGCACATTCAAATGCAGTTGACTGTGGGATGGGACGTCTGATCAGGGGGATAAAATCCTTATAGACAACTGCGACTCCGCCTCCCCGCCCTCCAAGTCTTGGTTGGTGCTGCACAGAGTAACCCGGTGGACAGAGTTGAGTGAGATTAACCCCCCCCCTTCGTCCAACCAGGTCTCCGTTATACAAGCCAAGTCAGCTTGTTCTTCTTGAATTAGATCTTTAATAATAGAGGTTTTTCCGTTTACCGACCTGGCGTTGAACAGCACCACCTTTAACCTGGAGGGACCACCATCCTGGCACCTCAGTTGTATCTTGTCGGGAGGATGTTTTGAAGCTGTCAATTTATTTTTATTAATTTCAGGCCGGATTGTAGCATTGATTTTTGGGATTGCCAATGTTCTGTTATAAATTTTGGGTCTGATTTGATTTCTCCTTGAGTTGTTACCATCTTTTTGGATTGCCAATCTGTTATTGTAAATTTTGGGCCGAAATGAATGTTTTGCTCTCCCTTTCCCGTATCTCCCTCTACCTGTCACCACCCTTATGGTGGAGCCCCCACCCATGGACTCACCCTCCCCGGGGGTGTACCCTCCATTTCCATCTATTGTTATTCCATATGTCAGTGCTTGATGCCACATATAATTACATACAATTGAATCCTGATGTCCCCCCCCCCCTTGATATTACCTGTTCCTTCCAGTGTATTGAAGATGGTAAAGTACACTTGTGCAGTAGCGGCAGGGAAGAGTATTTGAGAAATTAACGATAGCAGCAAAGGTGGTATCAGTGGTAACATGGGGTAAAAGTTATTTGTAACAACAGTATATGCAACTAGCTCCAAAGTGACAGTGGAAGACTCTGAGCAATTGATTAAAGTGCAACACAATTAATCACTTGATCATGGATCTGGAATTGGGACCGATGGTTGATTACTGGCAAGAGTTCTAGCGGGTAGAGATCTAAAGTGCTCAATTAAAAGTGGTTTAGTGCTACGGTAGTTCTAAAGTGCAAAATTAGTGCCTTCTGGATTAAATCCAATCAACAATATTCAGTCAGGACAGTAATTTCAAACCAAGGGCCCAGCTCCCTGGACCCGTGAAAAACAAACCGGCGCCCGTTGGCCAAGTCCCTGGTTCTTCCTAGCCGTCCTCTGAAGAGATGACCCAGTTCACGGGAAGATGGCAGCCCGGTTAGTGAAGACAATAATTATTTAACACTAATTACCAGCACAAGTTCTAGCTGCGTTGAGTGATGTTATCTTGCTCAACTTGGCTTGACCATAGAGGGCAGTATAGTTCTCTGGAGATGACAGCAAAAATGCTGAGTCATGGACAGACAGACAGAACTTCCTGTCTGCTATTTCAATGTTTAGATCTTAAATGTCCGTCACAAACTACATATCACAACAACACCCAGCAGGCACCTAACAACACATAACAACACACAACACACAATAAACCAGACTAAACTAAACCAAAACCAAAAATAAATGCGTTCCGGCAGTGATCTTATGAGGCCCAGATTTTTAAAGGGCCCTTTGCCCATGTGGTAGTAGGACAGCGATGGCAGGTGGTCAGACCAGCCAAAGTGCAGGCCCAAGCAGCTGCGGTCTCGGAGATCCTGCGGCCCCAATGTTCTCTCTGCCTAGGGGCACCTCTTTCCTTCCAATGGAGCCTCCGCTGGCGATGGAGGGGCGCGATCGCCGTTCACTGGATGTCTCTCCGAACTGCTAATCCGTGCCGAGCCACCGCCAGATGGAAAGGCAGGGAGAGGCGGGGAGGACGCAGCAGCCCGACCCCACCGTCGGCCAGCCGCCAGGCGCAGGAAGCGTGGAAGGTGCAGGAGGATGCCGGCAGAAAGGGCGCCGGGTGGATGAACACGCCGAGACGCCGAGGAGGAAACGCCCGGCCGATCGAGAGGCCGAGAGCACCAGGATCTCCAAGCAATGGTCCCCTGCAGGAAGCAGCTGCTCTGAGCGGCGCGGCGGCGAGGACGGCAGGCCAGCCCCCCGACAGCGAAGGCAAAGAGATGGAAGCAGCAACGCCGCAGATCCCGCCCGCGGAGAGCGGAGCGGCAGCAGGAGACAGGCCGCACGATAGGTTTCAGCCCTGCAGTATTTTTGGGCTATGGCTCGGTCGAGAGGATTTGCAGCCGGTGGTTAGGCAGCAATAGTCCGCAGCTCGGAGGGAACGCTCTTATGTTCTTACAAGGCCCCAAGATGGAGGTGGCCTCGGCGTTCTACCTCTCCTCCCTCTTCCTCTTAACTCCCTTTACCAGACAGTAGCTCACCAAAAAGACACCCAAAGGGCTCCTTCAAGCCCCCGGGTACCAGAGGTGGCTGTTGGTGGTTGGGGAAAGTCTGGATGAGAGGGATTAAGCTTGGATTGTAAAATCTCACCGGACTGCTCTACGAGTCAGCTGTTACCTCTCCGCCATCATACCGGAAGTATCTTAGAGACAGTAATGTATAATTTTGTATATGAAACAAAATTTTGTGTACATTGAATATCAGAAAGCAAAGGCGTCACATATGGGCAGTGTTGTATTAAGAAGTATTTTGGGTTTCAGAACTCCAGAAACACTCAACCTGAACTCTCAAAGTGATAAGAAATTTTATTTATTTATTTCATTTATATACCGCTTTTCTCAACCCCTAGAGGGACTCGAAGTGGTTCACAACAAGTAATTGGTAAAATTCAATGCCTCACAAAATATAAAATACATCACATCACTAAAATAGCATATAACAATGAATTAAAACCAATGAATTGGCTCCCCTGGTAGTGCAGCAGGTTAAACTACTGAGCTGCTGAACTTGCTGACTGAATGGTTGGTGGTTCGAATCTGAGGGGCGGGGCAAGCTCCCACTCTTAGGCCCAGCTTCTGCCAACCTAGCCATTCAAAAATATGTTAATGGGAGTAGATCAATAGGTACTGCTTCTGCAATGATGCTCCATGCAGTCATGCTGGCCACATGACCTAGGTGGTGTCTATGAACAACACTGGCTCTTCAGCTTAGAAATGGAGATGAGCACTACTCCACAAAATCAGACACAACTAGACTTAATATCAGGGGAAAACTTTACCTTTACTTAAAACCAGTGAACGATAAATATCGGACACAGACAAACATAAAACATAGAACATTTGACACTTCACATTCGCCAATGTGTAAAATTTCACACAATTTTCAAAAAACATTAGAAAAGTAGTAAATAGTGACAAAAAACAATGTTGTGATTAAATTTGTAGTTGATACAGCACTCACCTCCCCAATTTCCAACTTTCATTCTTTTAACGAGAAAATATCTAACCCGCATGGATAGCAAGAGATCAGGAAAGTACATGGGCCAGTCCTTGATAATGAGTTGGCTCCAAGGAAATAATGCCAAAAATGTAGCTTCCAGGAATGAGGGTTTCTTTGCCATGAGTAGTCCCTTGTCTCTCTTTGTTGAAACACAGCAAAATCAGAATACATTATGATAAACAGTCGAACAGGCAGTACAAATTGTGCATAATAAGAGAAATTATGCAAAACAAGCCACTTTGATCTGAATAATTTATGCACATACAGGAATCCAGGTTTTCCTGTCTCAAAATCGGGATTTCCAAAGTCTGAAAAAACAAAGTAAGGAAGTGGATCTTAATGAACCTTAAAATTATGGCTCAGTATGCTCTCCGATTAATATTTGATCATGGATTTTTTTCCTTTTTGTAGTAAGGAATAAGGGTCATTCAATATTCTAAGTAAATGAATCTTCTGTATATTACAAGCTGAAGTTTCATTTAAAATGTACATTATTTTTAAATCAACCCCTTAATTAAAAAATGGGAGTTTTATTGACTAACAGAAGTAGTTGCCAGAAACTACGCTGTCATATAATTAATGCAATTAAGACACCATGTTTGCTCTTTGAAAGTGTTATTAGCCTTCGCTGCTACAGTGAACCTTCTGTTGCTCTTTTGGTTTCTATTCTTTTAGGGCCCTGAAATTAGATTTAAAAGGATAAAAGTGGCATCTGCCTCTTCAAGGTCTATTCTACACTTACGCCCTTTCCTGGAACCTCATGAATAATCATCATCACCAGCTTATCACTGTCAGATTAGGCGGGTTAGTATTACATTTTGCCTCCGCCTGATCCAGATGGCTGCCAAGAGATTTTCAAGCAAATGAACTGTGAGGCAGAGGATCATCAAGAAGCGTTTTATTGTCCACGCATGGGTTTGCATTCTGTGCCATCTCTAAAGTGCTTTCCTCTGCAGCTGGCAAACACCTTTGGGATTGGGTGCTGGTCCCCCACCCCTGCACAATGTGGCACCACTCAGTTTAATCTCTCTCAGCAGTTTGTCAACATTTTCTCCCAGAGGGAAATCAGCTCCGTCACTGACTTTTCTTTTATCTGCAATTTAATTGTGAGCTCAATTTACTGAGACATTCAATTCACCCATTAAATAAGTGAACCAGATTATCGGGAGTTACTTATAGCTGAACAAGGCATGACACATGACACAGCACTACCGTGGCAAACAGCAGCCTCATCTTCCCCCCTTCTGCGGATTATTGACCAATGCTGTTGGGGAGAAACAGTGGTTTTGAATATGTTAAAAAGCGACACAGAGTGCATTTTCAGTAGCCCGTCTGTGCTAAACATCATATATAATGTTAATGTACTGTCGAAGGCTTTCGTGGCCGGAAGCACTGGGTTGTTGTAGGTTTTTTATATATGGCCATGGTCTAGAGGCATTCTCTCCTGATGTTTCGCCTGCATCTATGGCAAGCATCCTCAGAGGTAGTGAGGTCTGTTGGAACTAGGAAAAATGTTTTATATGTCTCTGGAATGACCAGGGTGAGACCAGGGTGATCATATATAATTCTGTCTAGTTCTCCCTATTATGGCCCAGGAGGAAGCGGGGGGAACAAATGCCCTGGAAAGCAATCCTAAAATAAACTTTTGAGGTGAAGCTGCAACAGAGTTTATCCTTCAGCAGACAAAAAATGGGAAGATCCTCTGTAGTGAGAGGAATTAGAAGGTCCTCCTTCAGAAGACATCACCCATTATTTCATGAGTTTCTATATTGCCTTTGCAGGTTAGGAAATATATTTTGTGGATCATTACTGTTGTTTATTCATTCAGTCACTTCCGACTCATTGTGACCTCATGGACTAGCCCATGCCAGAACTCCCTGTCGGCCATGACCACCCCGAGCTCCTTCAGAGTCAAGCCAGTCCCTTCAAGGATACCATCCATCAGGCCCGTAGCCAGGATTTTGATTTGGTGGGGGAGGGTGAGTTTGATTGGGGGGGACTGAGTCTGAGTGAAAGAGGGTCTATCCTAGCAAACCTTTTGTATCATTACCCCAATACCCCCATGCATATGGGATATATTGAGCATGGTGATCAGATCATGATATGAATAAACATAACAGTTTAAATAATGTATCAGTAAGGCCTTCTCACGGACCACCATGAGAATTTTGAGGGGGGGGTGAAGCCCCTCACGCCCCCCCCCCTCCCCCAGCTACATGCCTGCCATCCATCCATCCATCTTGCCCCTGGTCAGCCCCTCTTCCTTTTTCCTTCCATTTTCCTCAGCATCATTGTCTTCTCCAAGCTTTCCTGCCTTCTCATGATGTGGCCAAAGTACTTCATCTTTATTATTTATTTATTTATTTATTTACTGCATTTATTGACCGCCGCTCTCAGCCCTAGGGCGACTTGCGGCGGTGCACAACATATAAAAACAGTTTACAAAAGGGCAAAACAGGAAATCAATACAACAATAATACACTATAATCTAGTTACACTAAATAATCCGCTCCGTCACATCATAGAATCATAACCAATATCGTAATCCGTAATCTCTAATATCCTTCCCTCCAGTGAGCAGTCAGGCTTTATTTCCCGAAGTATGGACTGGGATTGTTATTAGTAGTAGGAGTATTAGCATTACCATTAGTATTGTTTTTTTTTTTTATTTAGAACATTTATACCCCGTCCTTCTCAACCTCCGAAGAGAGACTCAGGACGGCTTCCAACAGGCAACTATACAATGCCAACACAATATAATAACATAACATAAAGTACAATTAGCATAAATTAAAAACAATTGTAAATATACATTAAAACAGTTTGCTGATTCAATTATCATTCAAATCAGTCCATTGTGGTCCACTAGTAGTATCAATATTATTAGTAACATTAGTACTATTTATATCCCACTTCTCTCCTAAAACTACACAATATGTAAATTCAACACCCCGGCATTTAAACATTAAAATACAATTAAATGCAGGATTTATTCAAAATCAATAAATCCTGTTAAACTATGTAAAACACAGCACCCACTTGGCTTGATCTTAAAAACCTTCTTCTTCAAAAACCTGCCTGAACAGAAATGTTTTCATTGGCTACTGGAAGGACAGCAGGGAGAAGGCCATTCTGGTTTCCTTAGGCAGAGAGTTCCAGATATAAAAGATAGACACCAGGAAGACCCCTGGTAAGTTTGTGCTGGAAGACACGATCTGCCAACTAGCCCGGATCTGAACTGACACATTGTGCTAAAATAGGTGCAGATATTTAATGAGTAGGATAGACCAGCTCACTCACTTGAGCCTTTCTGTTGCTTTCAGATCCAAATCATCAAATTATTCTATACATTCATTTCAAAATCATTTTCTAGGTGTGGCTCATTATGTAAAAACCATTAATAATAGCACTATCCATGCACTAGGGAGAGAAAGGACAGGGGCGATCTCAAGATTTATGGAATGCAAAAGAGTATTTATTGTAGTGGAGGGGGCGGTAGGGTTGTGCACAGAATCATTTTCCTTTGTTTCATCTGTTATTTTGTTACTTTTGGGAGCATGTAACGGAAAGCCCTCTCCCGATATAAAAATCAGCTTGACATCCTGGCTCCTCTCCTGCTTTTTGTGAGCAGCCTCCTTGCCTTGGAAAGAGTGCGTGTCTATGGCGTGCAGGCCCAGAAAGCATCCCCTGCACCCCGCATTATGGTTTCTTTCAAACCCCAGCGTTGGTTTTGTAACATTTAGCAAAGCTTGAATGTCCTCTAACTACATTTGTGGCTAAGGCGGTTATTAGGCTTATTTGATAAAAAAAATGGTTCAAAACTCGTTTCGGATGTAGGAGGCGCTGGTGGTTCGATTCTAAAGTCAATTCCGATTTTCACAGAAAAAAATGTGCAAAACATTTTGAAACTTCCAAATCCTTCCTTAATGGTTTGAAAGTGTAATTTCCTGTTTCATTGGGTGGTCTTTACTTTGAAAGTAGTTGTTTTACTCCAGAAGGGGGGGAGCAAAGGGAGGAAATCAATCCACTGGGTTTTAAACTGCTTCCCAGGCTCACGAGGGGGGATGAGAGGGAGGGAAGTCATCAACTTGGTTTAAAAACACTTTCCAGCCTCACGAAGGGAGACGAGAGGGAGGGAAGTCATCCACTGGGTTTTAAAACACTTCCCAGGCTTGAGCCGAGGCCAGGGATCAGAAGTGGGGAAATGCTGGATCATTTCCAACTCACTTACTGCTTTGTAACTGTGCTGTTGCACGCTGGGCCTGTACATTAGATTGTAGACAGGTCATAAATTCTGTGTGCCCAACGGGACACCGGGGTTGCCTCAGATTAAAGGATTTGGATTTCCTTAAACAGAGTCTTTAGATTGCTCAAAGGTTTAACAAAGTTCTTTATTATTGAAAACAAACAGGTACTTTAAGAGTTTCTCAATCTTGTCCACAGGGAACAGGCACTATCTTCACAACTGTATTTTAACTAATGGGGAAATCCTTAACTTCTAATCGGGGCAGTCTGTCTTTGCCTCTGTTGGCGTGGAGCCCCTACACCCGGTACCAACTGCTTCTGGCTTCCGTGAGTGACCCTTACCAAGCAGAGCTTTGTAGACTTCCAAGGGAAAAAAGAAGGAGTTCAGGTTTCAGTGATGGCTGACTGAAGTCCCTCAGCAAAGGAGTTGTAAGGGTGTATAATCCTCGGGCAAGCTACGGGACCTTTCTCCCCGGCCAAGCTGTAAAAGACAAAGCTTTCTACAGGAGCTCTTAGTATTATATCCTGCATAGAAAGCTTCTCTGTGTGGACTGGCCCAAAATGGCTCCTATTCCCTACAAAACCCAAAAAGGGGGCGGGACCAGGGAACCTAACGATAATTGACAGGTGGCTTGACCTATAATTGCAGCCAAAAGAAGCCACCTATCTGCAGAGTCCCTGAAACTTAGGACTACAACAAACATTCAATGCAAAGCAAACAAAATTGGAGCTCCTGGTGCAGTTGTACCTGCACAGTAACAGAAATGGAGGAAAAAGCTTTGGAAGGGCAAAGAGACTTTCGGTTTCCTTAAAAACTTCGAAATTGCTTCAAAAAGCAAATCTTTCCGAATTTATTCTGAATTATGAAGATTCCGACCGAACCTAACCATGCCTAGTGGTTATGTCAGGCATGAGTACGATGAATAAAATGTTTTAGCAAAATATTTGATACTCACCTTGGGTAAGAGACCAAAGGCAATTGCACAACCATGTTTCATTCATTCACCTGAAGCCTCTTCCTTCTTTGATGCCAGGAATGCTCTGGACTTTAAAGATTTTGAAGTTTGACACTGATGCTCAAAACTGTATAAATAATATAACACTATGTTCCTGGGTTATAAATGCCATTTTCTGATTGGTTTTATCATAAAAACATGGAAAAAGTTTAGGAAACTGCAAAAACTTTGTTTTTGCGGTCTGAGCAAAAGGTTAAAAATGGCACTGAAAGGTTAAAAATGGCAGCCACAAAAACAAAGTTTTGGGAGTGTAACAACTATTTTCAAAGTAAATACTGCACATTTAAACAGAAATAACACTTTCAAATCAGGAACAGATTTTTCTTTAAAAAAGTTACATAGCGTATTAAAAGCTTATATTAAAAATTAAAGTAATAAGTTAATGAGGATTGTAGATAAACATTTTAATGCCTGATGAAGCCAAAGGGCATTAAAAATAAATGTCCCATTGTGCATAGCATGAGTATTCATGACACGCCTATAGAAAGTACATTAAAACGCTGAAAGATCTGTTGTAACAGCATCATGTTCTCTGAGCTAAATGTCAAATGAGCATGTAATTACATACCCTGTTACTGAGTTGGATGCTTCTTGATAGGTCCTTGCCCTCACTTTCATTTATTTGATCATCCTGTCAGCTTTTATAAGACACAAACGGGGAGCGCTTTTCTTGCATCCATATTCTGAATACAAGCTAAATACTACGTGAAGAAGAAGAGTGCTTACATTACTTTGTCTAGCATGTGACAGATGGGAACTTGCCTCCTGTATATCTAAAGGACCTTAACACAATTGAGGGCCCTTCCACACAGCCCTATATCCCAGAATATCAAGGCAGAAAATCCCACAATAGCTGCTTTGAATTGGGTTATCTGAGTCCACACTCAGAAAATCTGGGACTTCCTGCCTTAGCTACGTTCCACGTCGTAGTTCAAGATCTACTGGGGAGGCCCTGCTCTTGGTCCCACCGGCCTCGCAAGCGCATTTGGTGGGGACAAGGGACAGGGCCTTCTCGGTGGTAACCCCCCGCTTGTGGAATTCCCTCTCTAGTGAGATTAGATCGATGTTCTCCCTCCTTTCCTTTAGGAAAAAACTAAAATCATGGTTTTGGAACCAGGCTTTTGGCGAGTGAGCACAGTAGCACCAGGGACCTTGAATTGGACCATTCGACTGTTATGATAATTGGATAATTGTGATGTGACTATTTAACTAATGTTATTATTTTTAAATGATTATATATTCATGGTTTTATATAGTTGTTTATTGATATTGTTGGCATTGAATTGTTGCCTATGTTAGCTGTCCTGAGTCCCCCCCCCCCCCCCGTGGGGGTGAGAAGGGCGGGGTAGAAATTTTGTAAATAAATAAAATAAATATTCTGGGACATAGGGTTGTGTGGAAGGGCCCTTAGGCTGCTCAAAACTCAGAGCTGATCTGCACCTACACTAAACTTATGGTATAGTTGGAGTTTTCTCTTTTTTTGTTCTCCTAGACTAGGAATCCTCAAACTAAGGCCTGCAGGTCAAGTTTATCTAACTGGGCCCACCCTAAACGTTATACTTAGGGCCCTTCCATACAGCCATATAACCCAGTCACTGTTGCTAGATGGCCATGAAGCTCTGGAAGAGCTCCTGGCAATCGTTGGGCATCTTTACCAACCCAAAAGAGAGGAAGAGATGTCATGATATCATATTACTGTTGGCATGCCAGCACAAAATTGGAAGGGACCCATCGCACCAAGGTAAGTGATGAGAATGTGAGATGATTGGGAGCTATTGACAGTCATCTCTTGTTAATAGCTAGGGACGAGAGACTCATGAAGAGAAGACAGACTGGCAATGGGATGTATATGGTGATGGTCCAGCAGCAATGCTGGTTTGCCTGCTTCATGCAATAAAGTCCTAAGAGAATTGCTTCAAGACACAGAAAGGTCAGGATGAAGGAAGGGACACTTTGGAGCAGTGAAACGAATCTTATTTCTGCTGCCGTCTCTGAACCATTCTTTAGTGGAAATTCCATAACCTATTGGAAATAAATGCACCATAACCATATTGAAAAGGCAAAATGATGTCACATCCATTTAGCAAATGTGAATCTCCATGAACATGAAGACTACCTTTTGAAAACCACTAATCAAGAAAACCACTGCACAGTGGGTTAAACCTCTGAGCTGCTAAACTTGTTGACCAAAAGGTTGCAGGTCATTCCTAGGATGTGTCATGAGAAAAAATATTTTGTTTGGAATTTAATTATCTTTCCATTCCCTTATTAATGAAAGTATGAAAAATATGAAGTCGGTGTTTCGGATGATGCTTGGCTGATTAGGTGGACTTTCACATGGTGATTCTGTATTCTACTACCAACTCCTATAGTTATACCTGAGCAGAACTTCTCCTGGAAACTGTTCTGAAAGCTTGACAGAACAATATTGGTAAAGATATTTTAGATCTCTGAAGAATTACATTTCTCTAATTGGTTTTCTTTTTTTTTAATAATCCCTTGAAATATTACAGATAAATCAATTCATCTGAGGAAGAAAACCAAATTAGCTTTGAATCTAGCCAATAGCTCACTGGAAACTCATTTAGTTAAATATAGGACTCTGTTAGATATCATCTCTAAAGAACTGTCAGCTTGAAAATATGGGATATGAAATTTGGGGTGAACCAACTGAAGGGACTGTGGTGCAGCTGGTTGGGAGTCAGCTGCATTAAGATCACTACTGACTGAAAGGTCATGAGTTCGAACTCAGCCCGGGTCGGAGTGAGCTTCTGACCATTGTCTAGCTTGCTGTTGACCTTTGCAGCCCGAAAGACAGTTGCATCTGTCAAGTAGGAAATTTAGGTCCCACTTATGCGGGTTACGATGCTATAAAATCTCCAGCAAGCAAGCAAAGAATGAGGAAGTACTCCATCAGTGTCACAAATGGACAGTGAAGTGACAGCTCCCCTGGTGGCCAGAATACCCTCATCAAAAGCTGGAAAGTTAAATAGCCTCTGTGTGTCTTTCTATATATGTTGTGTATGGCATTGAATGTTTGCCATGTATATATACATTGTAATATGCCCTGAGTCCCTTGAGGGGTGAGAAGGGCAGAATATAAATACTGCAAATAAATAAATAAATTCAGAAGTTCAATTATTCATAAGATAATGGGTTATCGAATACAGCATTCTGTTCATACAGTGCATAAATGGTATATTAAGTAGGAATGTTTCCAGAGCTACATTCTTTTTATACAGTTCCTACAAGTGATAGTAGCCAGTGCAAAAGAAATAGTAACAGAGAGTAGTGAAGATAGATCATTGGGAACATAAGGATGCTGTATTGATGATGGAGACTAGAGTTTCATCTACATGCAGTCTGACATCACTTTAACTGCCATGGCTCAATACTATGGGATTTGTAGTTTAGTGAAGCATCAGCACTCATTGGCAGAGATGGTTCTATGTCTAATTTTTGTTTTGTGTATTTTAATATGTATTTTATGGCAATAGAATTTAATATCTTTGGATTTGTAGTTTAGTTGTTATTTATCTTGTCAGGAGCGAACCAAAACAGTTGTAGTTTAGTGAGGCAACAGCACTCTTTGGTAGAGATAGTTAAAGACTTTATAAAACTACCATTTCCATAATTCCATAGCACTAAATCATGACAAGAATCCAACAATCCTCGCAAGAATCCTTGCAAACCGCCTTCTACCCCTCTCAGAAGACACCCTCCCAGAACGGCTTCCGCCCCTCCAGAGGAACCGTGGACATGATCTTCACTGCACGACAGCTCCAAGAAAAATGCAGGGACCAAAATCAACCTCTGTACATGGCATTCATTGACCTCGCAAAGGCATTCGACACAGTGAACTGCAGCACTCTCTGGACCATCCTCCAGAAAATCGGGTGCCCTAACAACTTTGTGAACATCCTGCGGCTCCTCCATGATGACATGATGGCAACAGTCTTGGACAGCAGTGGCTCCCAAAGTGACCCATTTAAGGTGGAATCAGGTGTCAAAAAGAGATGTCTTGTTGCCCCAACGTTATTCTCTATCTTCATTGCTATGATACTTCATCTTGTTCACAGGAAGCTTCCCATTGGAGTGGAAATCATCTATCAGACAGATGGCAAGCTACTTAACCTCAGCAGACTGAAAGCCAAAACCAAGGTCACAACAACATCTGTTATAGAACTCCAGTATGCTGATGACAATGTCATCTGTGCACATTCAGAAGAAGACCTACAAACCACTCTAAACAAGTTCGCAGAAGCATACAAGAAGCTCAGCCTATCATTGAACATCGAGAAAACCAAAGTGCTCTTCCAGTAGTCACCAGCCAATCCCTCTCCAATGCCAGAAATACAGCTTAATGGTGTAACATTAGAAAATGTTGACCATTTCTTCTACCTTGGCAGCCACCTCTCAACCAAAGTCAACATCGACATCGATATACAACACTGCCTGAGCTCTGCGAGTGCAGCATTTTTCCGAATGAAGCAGAGAGTGTTTGAGGACCAGGACATCTGTAGGGATACCAAGGTGCTTGTTTATAAAGCCATTGTCCTCCCAACCCTGCTATATGCCTGCGAAACGTGGACTGTCTACAGACGTCACATGCAACTCCTGGAACAATTCCATCAGTGCTGCCTCTGGAAAATCCTGCAAATCTCTTGGAAAGACAAGTGGACAAATGTCAGCGTGCTGAAAGAAGCCAAGACCACCAGCACTGAAGCGATGGTCCTCCGCCATCAGCTTCACTGGACCGACCACATTGTCCGGATGCCCGACCACCATCTCCCAAAGCAGTTGCTCTACTCCAAACTCAAGAACGGAAAACGGAATGTTGGAGGACAGGAAAAGAGATTTAAAGATGGGCTCAAAGCCAACCTTAAAAACTCTGGCATAGACACTGAGTACTGGGAAGCCCTGGCCCTTAAGCGCTCCAGCTGGAGGTCAGCTGTGACCAGCAGTGCTGCAAAATTTGAAGAGGCACAAATGGAGGGCGAAAGGGAGACAATGCCCTCACTGCGGGAGACGATGCAGATCAAGAATAGGGCACCATAGTCACCTACAGACCCAGCCTGGAGGATTATCCTACTTGGACAATGAGGAATCGCTGTAAATAAGTAAGTAAGTAAATCATGGCAGTTAAACTGTATTAATTCCACAGTGTAGATGCACCCCAAGGCACAGAACAATGGATTCAAACTGTAGAAGAGATTCTACCTGAATATTAGGGAGAAGTTTCAGATGGTAAAAGCTGTTCAAAAGAGGAATAAGCTGCTTCAGACTGTGGTGGATGTTCTTAAACAGAAACTGCACAGGATCTGTCAGGAGAGACTGAATTGTGTCTTTCAGAATGGTAGAACGGGGTTGGATTAGATGGCCCTTGTGGTCATTTCTAACTCTATGATTCTATGATTCTATGAGCGTTAAAGTTAATGCATTAATATTAATTCAAAATCCATTACATCTAATCATTTTAGTACCGTGCTTCTAATTTGTTATTTTAATCATTAGTAACATGCTGGCAATATGTTAGATTTAAATTTTGAAAATCACTTTTTCAAGATGACAACCATCTCTCCAAAGTAATGTGATGTGCTAATTGTGACACGGAATTAACACTGTTGACATTATAACTACTGAAATAATTACTTTCTGTAGAGCACAATGAAAAACAAAATAATTTTGAAATAATTCCAAGTTTTGAAAGGAGCATTCAAATGCCGTCCTAGGGAAACCATCATTGTGCTTCCAATACTCCAGCTGTTCCTTCAGTTGCTGTCACTGTCATATAAATAAGTGCAATAAAATGGATTATAAAACAATAAAAACTAGTTTACACTTTGAAAATATCATTTTTATATGACATCCAACTGGTGTCACTGTGGCCCAATGTCTATTGGAAAGGATTTCTACAGCTGGAAATGTGTCCAGAGGAGGACAACTAAAATGATCAAGGGTCTGGAGAACAAGCTCTATGAGGAGTGGCTTAAAAAGCTGGGCATGTTTAGCCTTAAGATGAGAAGGCCGAGAGGAGACATGATAGCTATTTATAAATATGTGAGGGGAAGTCACAGGGAGGAGGAAGCAAGCTTGTTTTCTGCTGCCCTAGAGACAACGACATGGAACAATGGCTTCAAACTACAGGAAAAGAGAATCCACCTGAACATTAGGAAGAACTTTCTGACTGTGAGAGCTGTTCAGCAGCGGAACTCTCTGCCCCAGAGTGGGGTGGTGGCTCCTTCTTTGGAGGCTTTTAAGCAGAGGCTGGATGGCCATCTATCAGGGGTGTTTTGAATAAGATTTTCCTGATTCCTGGCAGGATTTATCTCTCTTCTTGGCCATGGAAACCCACTGAGGGTCCTTCCACACAGCTATATAACTCCTAATATCAAGGCAGATAAACCACAGTATCTGCTTTGAACTGGGTTATCTGAGTCCACACTGCCATATAATCCAGTTCAATGTGGATTTTATACAGCTGTGTGGAAGGGGCTTGGGTGACCTCATGGAAAGCACATTCTCTATGAAGAAGGCATGACATACTCCCTCCTAAAATCCTTGCCTTACATTTGCCTTTAGGCCATCACAAGTCAGTGAAGGCACACGGCAATAGCAACAACAACCATGTCACCCCATTTGACAGATCTACTAGTTGTCATAAGTGATGCAAGGAAGTTTTTATATTAGTAAGAAACAAAACACTTTGGAATACAAGCAGCTAAAAATTTGAGTTGTCGGAGGCTTTCATGGCCAGAATCACTGGATTGCTATTAATTTTCTGGGCTGTATGGCCATTTTCCAGAAGCATTCTCTCCTGACATTTCACCTACATCTATGGCAGGCATCCTCAGAGGTTGTGAGGTCTGTTGGAAACAAGTCAAGTGAGGCCATTCAGTGCTACTCAAGGTGGCCAATTGCAACATTCAGACTTGCCTCAAATAGACAAGAGTTCTCTCTCCCACCCTGGACCTTCCACAGATACATACACCTCACTTGCCTAGTTTCCAACAGACCTCACAACCTCCGAGGATGCCTGCCATAGATGTGGGTGAAACGTCAGGAGAGAATATAGCATGATTAATACAATTGAGATAAAGTATAGAGTAAAGGAATACAAAATACCACTGAAGCGATCTGGAAGTGATGGGAAAAATGTTTATATGTATTTGTGATAATAGATGTCTGATACTGGTTTCTTTCTTTCTTTCTTTCTTTCATCTTTACCCTTCATTTCCTACTTTTCTCTCAAATCATGTTCATCCACTTTCACTGTATAAGAAACCAGTCATCGTAGTCATGTTAATGGTAGGTTACATACCTGTGACCATCTTTCTTCGAGTGGTGCTCTGCGAATTCACACTTGTGGAGAGTCTGCGCCTGCGCGGGCTCCAACGGAAACTTCTACTTTTCAAAAACTTTTAAGTTTTGGCGGTAACCCCGCCCAGCCCCGGCAGGGGATAAAAGGGCGCCCCGCGCACACCGATCCAATTCCTACGCCGCTACGGTAGCGAGAAATTGGAGGTTTGCTAGAGGGGAGGCCGGGCGGGTTAGTGTGAATTCGCAGAGCACCACTCGAAGAAAGATGGTCACAGGTATGTAACCTACCATTTTTCTTCGTGGTCTCTGCGAATGCACACTTGTGGAGACTAGCAAGCTCAGGTCCCGGAGGCGGGAAGTAAGCAAACCGACCATTGAAATCAAGGGCCAAACAATTTTATTAAGTGCAAAGACTGAACAAGAGATTGTAATCACTTCCGAAGAAGGGCATAGTGCATAACAAGAGGTTCAATTTCACTTCCACCAAGAAGGGGTACAACAGTGGGGGCAATAAAACCCCCTTATGGGAAGTTAAACAAAAACGTGGAAAATCCCTCCCCCGGTCCACGTGAAAGGTGGACCCAACAAACTGGAGTAAGACTTTCCCCGCCCTTGAAAAAATAAACCGGCATGGTGATTAATCGAAAGACACCCTCAATTTACCAAATGAGGGCAAACATTAGTAGTAATTACAAAAAAACAACAGTGTTTTGTTTTGAACAAAAAGCACTGCAACAACAACATTTTGCCAGGCAAAATCCCATCGATAAAGACCCACCGAATTACCCCGTGTGAATGGAGGCCCATTTATGCCATAGTGCATGGTTTGCTGCCGCCCTCAGGCAAGTAAGGCACCAATCAAGTGGTTAAAAAAGGTGCCCAATATAAAAACCATTTCAACTGGTAAAAAATTCCAGTAACAACATGGGTCAATAACATTTCTAAAGTAAAATAACAACGGTATCGAAAGGGAACAATCCGTTTAAACCGGATAGGAACACTTCTGGGCGAAGCCTTTCAGAGGCGGGCCATGAAGCCCCAGAACCCGCCCTACCCCAAAGGCCATGGTCCCCAACAGGGTGTATACCTGGTGTTCAGTCCCACCTATAAATGTGCGAAACAAAATGGGTTACCTGGAGGGACTTCCTTCCCAAATGCCGCTTTTGGCAAATAGCGTCCAGGGGAAAAATTCCCCCTTAAGAAAGGCCTGTCCGATGTGTTGCCCCCTCCATAGCCCCCTGGTCCGACCCGGAAGCCCCCCCGGAACCCGAACCGAGGGGGTTTTTGTTTTGGTCCTAGCCCCCCAAGTCCGATAACCAGAGCTCGATGGTCCCCCCCCTCCCGAAAGGTTAAATCCCCCAGGTTCCGACAAAAGCCCGTTTTGTGCCGTGGATCGGCAAAGGCCCCCCAACCTTAATCCGAGGGGCATTATGCCATCAAAAGGTCCCTCTGGCGAACCGTCCCGAAGACTGGAGCCGCGGGTCCTGGTTCCCCCTAAAATAGCAACAGCAATTGCCAACCTCTTCCCTTCACTGCACAAGTTTCAAGCCATATGAAAAGTCTTCCCTTTCCCCCCCGGGGGAAAAGAGGGGGACCCTGACACAAGTGAGGGAAGGAACAATGTCCCCTTCACATTAACATGGAACGGGGGAACAAATAAAAAAACCGAACCGTTTTAGGGATGAATGGTCCCCACATCTTGGTGCGGCAGGAACCTTGGCTTTCTATTCCCCTCCCGTGGACAAACCAAAAAGATTAGGGTTCGTCCACCCGCAATGCCGCCAGCTCCGACGGCCGACGGGCTGAGGTGATCGCGACCAGGAAGGCCACCTTCCATGACAACAACCGAAGTTCAATCGAAGACAATGGCTCGAAAGGCGGTCGAGCGAGCCGAGCCAGTACGAGGTCGAGGTCCCAACCTGGAGTTGGAGAACGGACCGGGGGATGTAGGTTGTTGAAACCTCGCAGAAAGGACCTCACGGAGCTATCCTTAAACAGGGAAGCTTCTCCTGTCCGTTGAAGCTGCCACGATATGGCTGCCAAGTGAGACTTGAGTGAAGATAGCGACAAGCCTCGTTCGGTAAAGTGCAACAAGAACGAGAGAATTGCCGGTACCGAAGGTCGATGATCGTCTAGGCCTTTCTCGGAGAGGAAGGCCTGGAAACGGCTAAGGCACGCTGAGTAACACTTTTTGGTTGCTGGCTTGTGAGCTGCTTCCAGGATTGGAAGAACTCCTGGACACAGGGATCTCAACACCGGATCCTCCACGCCGAAAGATGCAGAGAAGCGAGGTCGGGGTGGAGAAGCTGACCTTCCTCTCGGGAGAGCAGATCCTGCCGAAGTGGAAGGCGTTTCATCCGCTCCCCGGACAACTGGAGTAGGACCGAGAACCACGGTTGTCGTGGCCATTCCGGTGCCACCAAGATGCAGTTCGTTTGTGCCGACTGGATTCTCTCGATCACCCTCGGGATGAGGCTTGGGAAGTGGAATGGGGGGTGGGGGGGGGGAAGAAGGTTAAAAGCAATAAAATGCCTCGGAAAACCAGTCCCCCCCCCAACATGAACCCGCATTCTCCCCGATAAACCCACACCCCCTGGTACCCCGTTGGTTTTCGAAAAGCAATGTCCCCGAGCCCAAACCTGGAGGAAAATGCTGAAGCCG
>NW_026847549.1:95991834-96582955 GCF_025583915.1 Anolis sagrei ordinatus
TGCCGGGGCTGGGCGGAGTTACCGCCAAAACTTGAAAAGTTTTAAAATGTAGAAGTTTCCGTTGGAGCCCGCACAGGCGCAGACTCTCCACAAGTGTGCATTCGCAGAGACCACGAAGAAAAATGACTTTTTATTTTGGATTAATGTATGGTTTTGGTTTCTCTCTCTCCTCTTTCTTCCGTTTTATATACTCTTATTATATATATGTTGTTGTTGTTCATTCGTTCAGTTGTTTCCAACTCTTCATGACTTCATGGACCAGACCATGCCAGAGCTCCCTGCTGGTTGTCACCACCCCCAATTCCTTCAAGGTCAATCCAGTCACTTCAAGGATCCCATCCATCCATCTTGCCCTTGGTCGGCCCCTCTTCCTTTTTCCTTCCATTTCCCCAGCATAATTGTCTTCTCTAAGCTTTCCTTTCTTCTCATGATGTGGCCAAAGTACTTCATCTTGGCCTTTACTATTCTTCCTTCCCATGAGCAGTCAGGCTTTATTTCTTGAAATATGAACTGGTTGGATCTTCTCGCTGTCCAAGGCACTCTCAGAAATTTCCTCCAGCACCACAGTTCAAAAGCATCTATCTTCCTTCACTCAGCCTTCCTTATGGTCCAGCTCTCACATCCGTAGGTTACTATGGGGAATACCATTGCTTTAACTATGCAGATCTTCGTTGCCAGTGTGATGTCTCTACTCTTCACTATTTTCTCAAGATTGGACATTGCTCTCCTCTATATATACACACACACATACACACACACAGAGAGAGAGATAACCTTCTTAAATTAATATCAACACTTGTTTACTTGTTTATGTTTAATAATAAAAATGAATTGCAAATAAAGGGGGAGAGAATGCTTCTGGAACATGGCCATACAGCCCGGAAAACTCACAGCAACCCAACTAAAAACTTGGTTGAGGTGGCATTTAACTAAAAATGTCATAGGTGTATACATTCTTTGTTTACATATTGATTGTGTCATAACTGATTGACTAGCTTCTCTGAACATCAGTCAGTCTGCAAGATAGGGATAATAATATAGGGCTACTCTATAGAGCTGTAGTAACACTGCTTCAGAAATGTTTCTGAAGTGGGACCTGCTTGTAAAATTATCTGCCTCTCCATCCCTGTTTCTCAATGCAAAGAACACACACATACACAAACCAACTGTTAAACTTAACGCTGGAAAGTTTGGAAGTTTGCTTACATTTCAATACTAATATATTTATTTATTTATTTATTTGCTTCATTTGTATACCGCTCTTCTCAGCCCTCAGGCGACTCAGAGCGGTTAACAACCAGTTTCAACAACACAATACAAAATCATTAATCAATTAAAACAGTAGTATCAATTAATTAACACCAAAATATCAATACAACAGTACAGCACTACAACAATCCATCACGTCTCATCAATAGAATCAGCATCCGAACTCATTGTCCATTATTCCATTCCAATAATCAATCAATTGCACTGCTTAATTGAAAGCCTGTTCGAAAAGCCAGGTCTTCACACTCTTCCGGAATGCCAATAAAGAGGGGGCCGATCTGATGTCTGTAGGGAGGGTGTTCCACAGTCGAGGGGCCACCACTGAGAAGGCCCTGTCTCTCGTCCCCGCCAGGCGTGCTTGTGAAGCCGGCGGGACCGAGAGCAGGGCCTCCCCAGACGATCTTAACGTCCTAACTGGTTCATAGGAGGAGATGCGTTCGGACAGGTAGGTCGGGCCAGAACCATTTAGGGCTTTAAAGGCTAAAGCCAGCACTTTGAATTGTGCCCGGTAGCAAATTGGCAGCCAGTGGAGCTGGTGCAACAGAGGAGTTGTGTGCACCCTGAGTGCCGCTCCTGTTAGCATCCTGGCTGCCGATCGTTGGACCATTTGAAGCTTCCGAGCAGTCTTCAGAGGCAACCCCACGTAGAGAGCATTGCAGTAGTCTAAACCGGATGTAACCAGAGCGTGGACTTTTGCTCCTTTTGACATCATTGCTGCATTTCCCCCACTTCCCTCCATGCCTATTCACATCCCACTTCCCCACTTGCCAACCCTATTCCCACCTCTTCCTTCTCTTCACTAGATGCATTGAGCAAGGGCCACACAATCTATTATGTTGACTGTCCCCTTCATTGTGCCAGCAGTGCCCTTCCCGGTCCCCATCAGGGCTCTGACTGCAGTAAGAGAGGACGGCTTGAGTAGCAACCAGAATACCACTGCATTCAACTTAGAGGCTGATTACATCAAAGACTATTTCTGTCATTAAACTTCCAATTCATATAATTTTCATAGGTCACAGAGGCAGGTAATTGCACAGTCAGCAGCCTGGGTCTCATGCCCCCCAGTGGTTTTCTTCCTATTTGATGCACTGACCTCGGTAATCTCACCGATTGCCAGCTTGCCAAAGAGCAAAAGTGGAGGGAGGTGACACAGCAAAATTGGGATGAGTCATCCTCGTAAAGCCGCTTTATGTTCCCTTATATAATTGTGACGGCAGCAAAGCTGAAGTTTAAAAGAACAGAAGGGATGAGCTCTGCAGAGCTGTGTCAGTGGATTCATCCCTTCCATTGCAATGACAGCACTGCAGATATTTCCCTTAGTCTCTCTGAATTGTTGTTGGGAGACATGTACTGCTAAGGGATTTTTCAAGCTAGTGGCATCAAATCATTGCTTTTCCAGTCTAAGCTGCAACTGGAATGAAAATAGAGCCATTTTGGCTCTTTCAGTATCTATTGTAATAGAAAGTTAGACAATTCTTTCTCTCCAAGTGTTACTTATTTACTTTACTTTCTTAGGCGATCCCTCATAGCTCAAGGATGATTGTCTTCCAGATGTGGTGTCTGTGTGGTGGGTCTGTAGGTGGCTGTGGAGCCCTATTCTTGATCCGCATGTTCTCCCGCAGTGAGGATATCGGTTTCCAGATGGAAGGCAATCCCAGTCCGGGTTGGCTTGATGTGCTTTCTTCTTGGCACATTTCTCCCTTTCGCCCTCCATTTGTGCCTCTTTGAATTCTGCAGCACTGCTGGTCACAGCTGACCTCCAGTTAGAGTGCTCAAGGGCCAGGGCTTTCCAGTTCTCGGTGTCTATGCTGCAGTTTTTGAGGTTGGCTTTAAACCAATATTTAAATCTCTTTTCCTGTCTACCAACATTCCGTTTTCCATTCTTGAGTTCAGAGTAGAGTAGCTACTCTCCAAGTGTTATGCAGTAGCTGACTCCATCGAGAGAATCTAGTTGTTTTGTCTTAGTTGAAAGAAAAGGTTGGTAATGAAGCAGCAACGGGGACTGCTTCTACTCAGAATTTTTATGTTGCTTTGTACTGCAACTAGTCCCCCAGTTTCCTAACTGAGACAAATTGTTTAGAATGGTTTTCAGTATCGTACCAATACCAATGATAGTTAGATGGTTGGGAGCAGGGCAGGGCATTTATATGGAACTCATAATCAAGTGGCAGTGCTACCAGGAGGTTTTTCCCACTCCAGGGGCCAATATATCCCCCTGGCTCTGTAAGTCTTTCAAGAAAAGGCGATGTCACAACTACTCTATGGAGCACCCATTTGGTTAACCCCTGATAACAGTGCCATCAGATCTTTCCACTCGAAATTCCTCCACAAATTATTTGGTGTACCAAACTGCGTCCCATATGCAGTTCTATGTCTAGAATCTGGCCATTACTCTATAGAGGCCACTATCTGGCTAAACATCATTAAATTTTGGTTATCTATCCACAACCAAAGTCCCAGCAACTCTCTGACCCAACTCACCTTGAGCAAACTCCACCACTCAAAATGGTGCTCAATAAGTCTAGCAAAGATCAGGGAATTGGGCTATGATAGCGACTTCCTGAACTGGCTAACTTTCACCGGGATCTTTACCCTTATTAAAAAGAGGGTGCTAGAAAGGGACCATAACCAATTGTTGAGCTTGGCCAAAATCATGTTCACCTATGAACATGGCAATTCCATTCATACAGGGAAAGCCAGTCTTTTATATTGCAGCACTCGCTAACCCTTCTTACAAGAGAGCCTACATGCTGGGTAGACTTAATATTATGCCATCTCCACTCTATACAGGAAGACTCAATGGTCTACCAAGCAATAAGAGGCTTTGTCCCTGTGGCACAGGACAGCTGGACTCCATCCCTCATATTCTTCTGCACTGCCCACTTTACCAGGATCTAAGATCTAGCTTACTACCACACGTTATAGATTCCTTGAAAAACTACAGTGATTCAGACAAAGTAATTATGCTTTTAAATTGTCAAGATTTCAACTGCTGCCTTTCAGTGGCAAGATTCCTGAATGAAGTCTGTAAACTGAATGTGTAGCAAATGTGAAGTTCCCTTTTCTATGGTTTGTACTGTATTTCATACCTCTTTGCTATGTATATGCCAATAAAGGCTTATTGGATTGGATTGGAAATGTGCTGTGTTTTCTCTGCTCATCGTGACTTTCAGAGGATAAAACAGATGATAAAACCAACTTAATTTCAGCTGGCAAAAGAATTCAATACAACCTCATGTGAAAACTGCATAAAAAGGAAACCTACAAAGCAAAGCTCTTCTAGCATAAAAGCCTTGTTTGAAATCACTCTCAGACCGCACATCTTTCAGGCCAAAAGTTCATATTAATTTCCTAGGGACATAGAAAAGCTGAAGTGCCTATGTCTATATTTAAACCCCAACTTCTGATTCATTTAGTGAACACTACCTTTGGGAGAGAGGAGGCATGAGGGAGAAATATAATCTTTTCTTCATGTCCACACTTTACTGTTCACCATTAACTAATAAACCTCTGATAGAAGCACAAGGGTAAACTTTGACTCTAAAACAAATTTCAAAGGCACAAAATTATTGGTGCTGGCTTTTGAAAATAAATGTCTTCATCGGGGGAAGAAGTATAGTCAGTCCTTCATAATCATGGATTCTACTTACATGAATTCAATCATCCACAGCTTGAAAATATCCCCCACTCCAAAATTTCCCAAAACAATATCTTGATTTTGCCATTGTATGTAAGAAACATTGTTTTACTGTGCCATTATATATAATGAAATTTAAGCATCCATGGATTTTGGTATATATTGTGTGTGTTTTGTGGGGGGGGGGATTGGGGGCCCTGGAATAAAATCTCAACAAGGCCTACTGTAATGCCTGGTTGAATCATTGGATCTGTTGCAGTCCAGAGAAGGATCCCCTCTGACTCTCAAAACTACACCGTTGAGCTAAAATAGCAAGCTATTTATTGAAAATAGTAAGCACCACAGCCAGGCATGTAGCTTCAGCCCCCCCCCCCCCCCCCCCAATATTCTCATAGTGGTCCGCGAGAAGTGGACCACTATGGTACATTATTTAAACTGCTATGTTTATTCATATCATGATCTGATCACCATGCTCAATATATCCCATATACATGGGGGTATTGGGGTAACTATACAAAAGGTTTGCTAGGGTAGACCCTCTTTCACTCAGACTCAGCCCCCCCCCCCGAATCAAACTCAGCTCCCCACGAATCAAAATCCTGGCTACGGGCCTGGCTACAGCAAATAAAGAAATCGACAATAAAAAGGTAAATCCAATTGAATAGGAAGTAGAAAGAGCAATGAATCCACAAAGAAAGAGTCCCAGAAAATCCAGTGAACCAGAGGCTTGATTTCAAAGGCAAAAACAACAACAAAGGCATTTAAACATAAATCAATCAAAGAACAAGGTCCAGGAACATGGCATGGAGAACTATCCATAGAATCAAATGATGCTTCGTCTGAAGCTAAGCTCAGTACTTGGCACTATATATCTACTTTGTTTCCTAAACAGTAAGAAAAGGATTTTTTCTTAGTTTTGGTTTGTCTACTAACCTCTGCTGTAATCTGGCTGAGCACCTTAGATTCTCATTTGTTTGTCTCCGCTCGCTGAAAGCTCGTCTGTTCAAGGCCTCATTAAATTCTACACCTGGAGATAACTGACACCATGTAGATCAGAGTTTCTCCCAGGCTCAAGACCTTGAGATTCCCTTTGCAGCAACACAGGCCTGTCTAAGCCATTAACTGAACTGTATTCAGGCCCCACATCCTTAAAACTAGGCCCAGGAGACAGACCATCATCCCCATTCCCTTCAGGAACATCTACATGAACAGCATCCCTATTCCCATCAGAGGAATCAATTTGAACATGAACAACATTGGGTTGTTGTAGGTTTTTTCTCTCCTGACGTTTCACCTGCATCTATGGCAAGCATCCTCAGAGGTAGTGAGTAGGTTTTTTTGGGCTATATGGCCATGGTCTAGAGGCATCATCTCCTGACGTTTCACCTGCATCTATGGCAAGCATCCTCAGAGGTAGTGAGTAGGTTTTTTCGGGCTATATGGCCATGGTCTAGAGGCATTCTCTCCTGATGTTTCGCCTGCATCTATGGCAAGCATCCTCAGAGGTAGTGAGGTAGGTTTTTTCGGGCTATATGGCCATGGTCTAGAGGCATTCTCTCCTGACGTTTTGCCTGCATCTGTGGCAAGCATTCTCAGAGGTAGGATGCTTGCCATAGATACAGGCAAAATGTCAGGAGAGAATGCCTCTAGACCATGGCCATATAGCCCGAAAAAACTACAACAAACCAGTGATTCGGGCCATGAAAGCCTTCGATAATACAATGAACAACATTGTCATTCCCATCAGTCAAAGCAACCTGATCATTAGGCACAACATTATCAATCCCATTATCCAAAGCAACCTGATCATTAAACACAATCACAGACTGAACAGGCTGACATACAACAGAATCATAGAACCAATAAATCATAGAGGTGGAAGAGACCACATGGGCCATCTAGTACTTTGTACATAGCCTTTTATGCAATATTTTCAATTATTTTGTCCGTGAAAAAAAGTTTACGTACATTGATCCACCAGAAAGTGAAGGTGTCATTCTCCCGGGCACCCTTATGGACAATTTTGGATTTTGGAATATTTTTTATTATGGAATTCTGAATTCGGGATACTCAGCCTGTATAAGTCATAACACTACCCACCATTCAACTCCTGAATATAAATGGCAGAATGTGATTCAGCTTTCACGCCCATAGTCTAGGATAGCAGAGGCATTTGTAAAATAAAAGACCCCTTCCACACATACATACTCATAGCAATATACTTTCCAATCAAACAAGGCTTTTAAAAATCATCTGCAGTTATATTCATTTAATCTACACCCACTTCTATTTTTATCATCAGGCTTTTTTAGTACTGTTTTTCTTTCCTTTATCAATGGAAGCCTTTCAAATATTAAGAGTTTCCTTGAGCAATACTGACAATTTCAAAGAGAGCAGAGGCGTTGAAGAGGGGACCTGCTAATGACTGCCACTATGCCAAGCATTTTAATGATACATTTACACATCTGTGAGTGGCAATCCCACACACACAAACTCACCCACCTCCAAAACAACTGCTGAAACCAACAGACTCTAAGGCCACTTTTCCCTGTATTTTCAGCTTTTTGCTGGGCCTTTCCACAACGCTTTTATGTGGCTTTTCACTTGCATGAGGTTGGAATAGCTGTCAAGAGTAGATATTGCTGGTCATTATTTAGATATTAGCAAGCAACCATTTATCTTGGGGTAGGTGATAAATCCTACCACTGTTCACACATAATACCATAACATCAGCACCAGTACCTTTTCTCCATGGAAACACTCTTCAAGTTTAGCAAAACATGTTGAGCATCTGTTATCCATTATTCCAGGATCTGAAATACGATGTCCATATTGGTGGCTGAAGCCTCTTCTACACTACCATATAAAATCCAGATTATCTGCTTTGAACTGGATTACATGGCAGTACAGACTGATATAATCCAGTTCAAAGCATATATTGTGGATTATCTGCTTGATAATCTGGATTATATGGGAGTGTAGAAGGGGCCTTAGAAAGCAACATGTTTGCTTTCGGATAGTTCAATCTATATAAATAAAAATGTAATGTTGGTTTGTGGGATTAACAGAACTCAAAAACCAGTGGGCCAATTGACACCAAATTTGGACAGCATACACGTAACAACCCAATGTATGTCCTTCACTCAAAAAAATTGATTTTGTCATTTGGAAGTTATACTTGCTGGGATTTATAGTTCACCTACAATCAAAGAGCATTCTGAACCCCACCAACGATGGAATTGAACCAAATTTGGCACACAGTTCTCCCATGACCAAGAGAAAATACTGGAACTGTTTGGTGGGCTGTGTTCTCTGGTTATGGAGTTGTAGTTCACCGATATCCAGAGATCACTGTGGACTCAAACAATGATGGACCTGGACCAAACTCTACATGAATACTCAATATGCCCAAATGTAAACACTGGTGGAGTTTGGGGAAAATAGAATCTTGACATTTGGGAGTTGTAGTTGCTGGGATTTATAGTTAACCTACAATCACAGAGCATTCTGATCCCCACCAACGATAGAATTGGGCCAAACCTCCCACACAGAACCCCCGTGTGGGCCACAGCAATGCATGGCAGGGGACGGCTAGTGTATAACAACAACAACAACAACAACAACAACAACAACACTTTATTTATATTCAGCCCTTCTCACCTGAAGGGGACTCAGGGCGTATCACAGTTCATACACAGCAAACATTCAATGCCACTTTGTATATACAATACACAGACAGAACAGAAGGAGGAGGTTTTTTGTTTTGACTCAGTGTCCAGCTGTTTTTGGTGCCATGGAAGGATGGGCTCGAGTCCAGGGGGTGCTGTTGCTCTATCCTCTATGACGAAGAGCCGTCAGGACTTCCTCCTTCCTTTGGGTTGCCCAGCATTTTCTGATCTTTTTTCTTTATGGCATCGTAAAACACCTCCCTCACTTTTAGCAGTACCTAATTTTTCTAATCACAGCTAAAGCTGTTTTCGGATTGCTTAGGTAAACAATGAGCTAGGTGAGCAGTCAGCAGGTCATATCAACCTGGGCCTTCGAACTTGCAACCTTTCAGTTGATAGATCTTATAATTGCTGGTGATTTACCAGGTGTGCTAAACCTCTAGCCCTATGTATAGAAACTTTGTGTCATGCACAAGATTATTACAAATATTGTGTATAAAATTGCTTAACTTTGGGTCTCAGCTCTGAGATATTATGTATATGCAAGTAATTCAGAAATCCTGCCCAAAAAATTCAAAATCTAAAATACTTATCAAGAATTTTTGATAAGACATATTCAACTCATTCTGCCATTTCCAAACCTTTGTCTTGCATTCTGAAGAAAACTGGCAAATGCCAGCTCAGAAATCAAAAGTTGTTAATTAACTTTAACTATACTTTATCTAAACTTATTCCTCTGAATGTTTCTAAACAGGCAGGATTCATATTGGTGCTCTGTGCATTTTATACATCAGTTGTTTATATCTTCCCAGACTTCCATTTCTTGAGTGAAACATATCCATAAAATGCAGACGTTTTACAGATGAGTAACTTGGCACTCTCAGTATACATATAATTTCTTTATTACTGCAATAAATCTAATATAGCATTAGGAAAAATACAAACAGCTGCAGTTTTCATTTGAATGTTTGAAAACATTCTCTGCTGCATCATAAATTCTTTAAATCTGCCTTGTTTCTGTTTCTCACTGCATGTCTCTGCAGTAGAATACAGAGCAGCCAAGTTTCACCTCCTGGACTGCTAATGAGGATAACAGGCTGAAGCGAGTTGGTGGACTGGAACGAGCACCGGAACAAAATCACTGATGCACCAAAGGATGGGTTTGGATTGGATCAATACAATCCAGTTTCTGAATCACCATAATGAATACTGTTCGTCACTGGGCCACCTTTGTTGCTCATATGCAGTAGTGGAGGAGAGGAGAGAGAGAAGCTGGCCACAAAGTGGAGAGAGATCTGCTTCAAACGAGTGAAACCTAGGATGAGAGATTGGATTGTTATTTTGCAAAGTAATTTCCAGTAATAACTCCTTTACTCAACTCATGAACACTGCTTATTGCCATTTGTGTAAAGAATGATGTGAGTGTTGATATTTATTTACTGATCCATCTCTTATAGTTTAGTCTAAAAACATTCAAGATGCATGAATGACCAAAAATTTATGTATTTATTTGCTGTATTTGTGTACCGCTTTGCTCAGCCCGCAGGCGACTCAAGGCGGTTTACAGGGCAAAATTCAATGCCCACAATAATAATAATAATAATAATAATAATAATAATACTTTATTTATATACCGCTCCAAGGAGGGGACTCAGAGTGGTTCCCAGGTAACATCACAAAACATACAAAGTCTCACAGGCATATAGCAGGGTTGGGAGGACAATAGCTCTATAAACAAGCACCTTGGTATCCCTTGGTATAAACAACATAACCATAAGATTAACAAAAACAAAAATATAAGCATAAAAATTGTCACCATAACACACATATATTAAAATAATCCTGCCTGTTCAAGGCAATTTAAAACTTTAAAAAGGCCGGGCCAAGATTTGTGCAAGCCCAAAAATTCTAGGGGGCCCGAGAATTAAGTGCAATGCTATGGCAGGCAACAATAATATTAGGTACGGGTCTGTGGCTGTTCATTCCGGGGCCGATTAGAGGAAATGATCTGGGTAATTGGTAGGAAGAATTAGGCTGTATTCGACAATGTGTAGGGCTGAGTTAGAACTGGTCATTTTCAAAGGCTTGTTGAAACCACCAGGTCTTCAATCTCTTATGAAAGGAGGGGAGGGATGGGGCCTGTCATATTTCCCTTGGAATTGTACCATAAATACAATTAAAAACATTAATATATAATAAAAAACATAAAAAATCAATAAAACATACATCATTAGTGCCTCCTTGTTAAAACCATTGTCCGGTCCCATCGCCTAGTCATTCCATTTTCCTATGTCAGTGACTCTGCAAAACACCTGGAGGAGCACAGTTTCAGAAACACTAAGCTATGCTAAAAGGGCGGCCACTGCGCTTTATCATCTTAATCCAATGAGGTCATGAGTATTCAACTTTAGATATTTGTTTTGTAATGTGGGACACAAACATACATTTCTTCTTAACTCTTCCATATTATCTAGCCAGAATACTATTAAGAAGCATTGAGCCAAGTAACAAGGCAACTCCGAAGTTCCACATGGCCATATACATGGGAGAAGCATCCAAATGTATCTTTAGAATGATCTTGCTAGGTTGAGGGACTGAAAGAGATCCCCTCAAGCTCAATTAAAGTATATGATAAAATAATGCAGTTACTGGGGATGGTTCCACATAGCCCTTTAACCCGGGAGCAATCAGATTTGTTAAACACACCACAGAAAGCATGTGCTTTTCTGGGGGGGAGGGGGGATGTCCACTTTCCAGCAGAGCACCAGGACACAAAACAAAACCCCCTGGAAAACCTTTAAAAAAGAAAATAACTTACCTGGCCACCATTCCCCATTCTGTGGTGTTCTCCTGACATGTAGAGTTCTCCTCCTTTCTCCTTGTGCATCATTTGTATGCACCAGGAGAGCTCCAGAGAACAGGGATTGACAGCCAGATAATTTATTTTCTTTTTAAAAGGCTTTTAAAGGGGGGTTTGGGAGGGGGTGGGGGCTGTCTTGGGTTTGCTGGGTTCCAGGAGCCCAAGAAACCCGAGACAGGTGTGTGAATGGGCACCGGAAGTTGCGTGATGTGATCCCCAGGCCCAATCTGCACAGCACTCACAGCTGGAAAGACCCGGATTTTCTGAAAGACCTGGGTCTTTCCAGCTGACAAATTACCTTGGGGCAAAGCAGAGTTTTCCTGCTTTGTCCTGAATCAATTTGTTTTTACGTGGGGCATTGTTTGGCTGCCCCACATGAAAACGCAGGAGCTTGCACTTTTAAGGGGCTGTCTGGATGCACCCTAAGTCTATACTCTATACTGTCATTGCCTTTATAAGAGCATCAATAGTTGACTGGCCAACTTTTCCAAATATTACCCACACAGTGGAATTATCTAAACAGCTAGAGCCTCACTTCAGAATTCTTTTTAACATCAATAAAGACAGCTCTGCTTGATCTCAGCACAGTTATTTTAAAATCAGAGAGTTTGCCAAAGTTTTATTTAAAAAATAAATACTCATAGGTAGTATGACTCATTACTCTTGGAGCATCCAAGAAGCCTAGTTTTTTCAGTTCTCAGTTGTTATCTCTTTGTTTGAAAGATAAAACAGTTGCTGTTGCTATAGAAAATTAGGAATGTTGGTACTGATTTTGTGAACTGGAGCTTTGGTTCAAAACAAAGCATTTCTAATACAAGTAAAATAAATATACTGATCTCCTGCAGGAAAGAGAAAAGAACTGACAGTGATGAAGAAAACTATGTACTTTATAACTAGTCCAAACAGGTAGTCTGTTTTTAGTGATATCTCAGTCTTAAGAAAAAGGTAATTCAAAACAAATCAAATGGATGGATTTTGAACTTATTGTTAACAGATAATTGACAATACTTTTTGCACATAAAAGAAATGTGATGAGTCTGTGTATAGAGAGAGGAGGGGGAATAAAGAAGAGAAAGAAGTATAATTGGTGTTATGCTAGAGATAGTTGTTAAATGAGAAAATGAAGTAATATTATTAATGTAATTGGAGTAGGTATAGCTAAGACATAAAATCGCGTTTAACTTACATTATGAAACTAATTATGAAAGTTATTAATAAGTAATAGCTGAAATTAGTATTAATTGTTACTAATTTTTACTAATCTCTATGGAAAGACTAGATAGCTTTTAAATAGTATCAGTCATTTGAGTAGTACAATGATCAAAATACTGTGTGGGATAACTTCTACATGACTACATGTATTTTCTTTATGTATTATAGCAGTTGTTCTCAACCTTCCTTAATACAACTCCTTAATACAGTCCCTCATGTTGTGGTGATCCCCAACCATAACACTATTTCTGTTGCTACTTCATAACTGTAATTTTGCTACTGTTATGAATCGTAATGTAAATATCTGATATGCAGGCTGTGTTTTCATTCACTGGACCAAATTTGGGACAAATACCCAATAGACCCAAATTTGAATACTGGTGGGGTTGGGCAGATTAATTTTGTCATCCCGGAGTTGTAGTTGCTGGGATTTATAGTTACCCTACAACCAAAGAGCATTATGAACTCCACCAATGATGGAATTGAACCAAACCTGGCACACAGAACTCCCATGACCAACAGAAAATGCTGGAAGGGTTTGGTGGGCACTGACCTTGAGTTTTGGATTTGTAGTTCACCTACATTCAGAGAACACTGTAGGCTCAAACAATTATGGATCTGGACCAAACTTGGCATGAATACTCAGTATGCCCAAATGTGAACACTGATGGAGTTTGGGGAAAATAGATGACATTTGGGAGTTGTAGTTGCTGGGATTTATAGTTAACCTACAATCAAAGAGCATTCTGAACCCCACCAATAATAGAATTGGGCCAAACTTCCCACACAGAACCCCCATGACCAACAGAAAAGCTGGTGGTTTCTGATGATCCTTGGTGACCCCTCTGACACCCCCTCATGAACACCCCCAGTGGTCCCAACCCCAGGTTGAAAAATGTTGTATTATAGTTTCATTATCAATAATTTTATTCCATAGAAAAGAAAGCAATGGTGCAATGTGCTAGGGAAGTCCCCCTGGAGACTAGGACGCGGAACAATGGCTTCAAATTATAGGAAAGGAGATTCCACCTGAACATTAGGAAGAACTTCCTAAATGTGAGAGCTGTTTAGCAGTGGAACTCTCTGCCCCGGATTGTGTTAGAGGCTCCTTCTTTGGAGGCTTTTAAACAGAGGCTGGATGGCCATTTGTCAGGGGTGGCCATTTGTCAGAGGCCCATGAGGTCTCTTCCAAATCTATGATTCTAAGGACATCTCCATTTACAATATCCCAATTTACCTTAGACTCTATACTATGATATGTAGTTTTAAACACAACTTTAATTTTTGTAAAATAAATACCCTACTGGGTTGTTGTAGGTTTTTTCGGGATATATGGCCATGTTTTAGAGGCATTCTCTCCTGACATTTCGCCTGCATCTATGGCAAGCATCCTCAGAGGTAGTGAGGTCTGTTGGAACTAGGAAAAAGGGTTTATATATCTGTGGAATGACCAGGGTGGGACAAATGACAACCCTAGTTTCAAACTAATTTTTGATGTCAGAAAGAGATGAAGGAAAATCTTTTTGAAACAGAATTTGTGAAGATTAGAAAATCCTTTTGTCTCTCCAAAATGTTCAAAATTAGCATCTTCAAAGCCTTGCTTTGTGGTGCTCTCTAGTGTTCACAATATATGTTTTTTCAAGTGCAGCAGGAGGGGGTTATTATACTTTAATGGAATAAATGGGGCATCTGTTTAATATTAGGACCAGGTTAAATGAGAATGATACAACTAATTATGTTGTTTTTAAATGGTGCTTAGCCACTCGTATCGAAGAACAGTGGGGCTTTCATCTATATGGATGTGAAAAAAGGTGATCCCTGAGTTAAATATCTTTCCATGGCTAAAGGCACAGTAAGTGAGTCTCAGTGGACAGAGAAATTTTAATACAGAAAAGATGTAAATTTTGTGGACTATTGTATAGTATGAGCTTTCTTTTTCTGCCTTATTATTGCAACTCTAAGGAGCCAAAGCAGGGAATGCCTTTATCATGAATAAGAGGCAACTGTGATAGTATAACTAAGAAAATGCCTATCTGCATAGAACAATAGATGAGAGAGCAAGACAAAAAATTGGAAATTTCCAGTTTAAATTTAATATCTTTCATGAGATCCTATTAAATATGAATATATGAATGTATGATTTACCATATTTCTATTATACCCCATATTGTAAAATCTCTAAGCAGCATGCAATAAAATCAGTTGGCCAATTCCAAAGGAAGAACAGTAAGACAACAAGTTGAAAACAGTATTTGCAGCCTTGACCTATTTTCTCAGCTTCAAATGAATGTTACAAATGTAGAGATATGAAAAATATCATCTTTGAAAAGAAAAAAATATGTCTCTATGCATCAATATACTTTCTGCCACAATATTTTCCCCCTTTAAACAAGACCATTGAGTTCAGCACCTTGGACAGGTCCTCAAAATCAAGAGATTTCCTACCCAAATTACATGGAAACCACCAGCTTCTGCTGTTGCAAGTTTGCTGCCAGGTAGTCTCCTAAAGGCCTGATCTGAGAAATAAAAAAAACAGCGAAATAAATGGAGCACTACAGCAGATCTGGAGATTAATCCAGACTATTGTCTTCAGGAGTTTGGGTGGCTTTGTCAGTGGCAGGGTGAAACAACAACTTCTGAAGGTAGGTGTACCGAGGAGAGGGGGCAGCATTCATCCAACCAGTCTTCTTGAACTCTTCATTTTTCCCAATGCTCCTCTCTATCAAGGATCAGGGCAATATATAAAATTTTATGATTTTCAAAGTACAGGCAGTCCAAGTCACGAACACGATGGGTTCTGTAGATTTCTTCTTAAGTTGCATTTGTCTATAAATCAAAACAGGTACATTTTAAAGTGGAACTCTAGTCAAATGCACACATACACAACCATCACCCAAGTAAAAAAAGAAGCACCATTAAAGCCTTGGCAGACCATGCAAAAAGAATCCGCGAACCCTACCTCCTCCTTTGATGGATACTCCACCTCAGACATCAGAAGAGCTGCAAGACCAAGAACAAGCCACGAGAGTAAAGATGAAGATCCACCCAGAGGAAAAGTGTTCTTGCCATACATCAAGGGAACCACTGACCGCATAGGGAAGCTGATGAGGAAACACAACATACAAACCACCTACAGACCCACCAAGAAAATCCAACAAATGCTATGTTCAGCAAAGGACAAGAGGGATCCTCTCACCTCTGCAGGAGTCTACCGTGTACCATGCAGCTGTGGACTAGTCTACATAGGGACCACCAAACGCAGCATTGCCCAAACACGAATCAAGGAACATGAAAGGCACTGCAGACTACTTCAACCAGAGAAGTCAGCCATAGCAGAGCACCTGATGAACCAACCTGGACACAGCATATTATTTGAGAACACAGAAATGCTGGACCACTCTCACAACCACCATGTAAGACTACACAGAGAAGCAGCTGAAATACATAAGCATGTGGACAATTTCAACAGAAAGGAAGAAACCATGAAAATGAACAAAATCTGGCTACCAGTATTAAAAAAACTCAATTTTTTTTAACCTACCATTTCTTTCATGTCTTCCATTTCTTCAGAAGCATGAAATGGAAAGCCCCTTCCCCACATGGAAATTTGCTCAACACAAAAGCCTGCTTTCGTGTGCATCTGAACTTGCCTTTTTACCTTGGAAAAGAGTGCATTGTGTGGCAGGCTGTGCAGGCAGGCAGTCCCGGAGATCAGCTGCAAGTGCACTCCGGACCTGCCTGCACGCCCCGACACACAAGCACTCTCTGAAAATGTGGTGGGGCATGTGTGGTGTGGCATTCAGGTAGGCCCAGAAAGCACATGCATCTGCCAGTGCCTACAGCTAAGCACTTCTTACTCTAGAGTAAAAACAGCAGGTGCCAGGTAAGAAGAATGCATGCCAAGAAGGGAAGCCAGTGTGTGGGAAGCCCCCACCCCCATATAATAGTCTGATTTTTGGGCCCACAAACTGAAACCATTCTGATTTTGGGAGGCTCACAAGAAAATGGATCAGCCCCCCAACAAAAGCCAGGACAGGAAACAGGGCAAGGCTTTCCCCTAATGCACATGCCTAGTGATCAACAAGAATGCTGGCAGAGAGAAAGACAATGTGAAAATATAGCTACATCAACCACAGTAGGCCAAGCTGATTAAACATTTAACAGTTCTGATGGATGTCCTACTTCCTATTAAGAAAAAATTGTCAGGACTTAATTTTCCACCAACTAAATCATCACTTTATAAATCGTGTATAATTCATGCAGTGCTAACTTTGCAGTCTTGTTAGATAATTATTGCTTCTAAATAGTTAATAAGTGTCCAGTGAACTGGGATTTGTAAATGACCATTAGCTTTTTAAAACAAATTATGGATAACAAACAAGAACAAAATCCTTACATTTCACATCGATCCCAGAAGTGTCAAGGATGATAAGGACAAAGCAGAATGAGACTGAAATAGCTCATTGCTATCTAACTCACTTAATATTCAGTATACCTAAGATAAGCATTCGTCCCAGGTGCCAATGTGTTCTCTTGTCATCAAACAATACACCCATACATTGTCACTCTTACGTATATACATGTTCTGTTTGTGCATGGAAGGGTCTTAAGAATTGAAATATTATTTTTTAAAAAATTAAAAGTATGGCCAAAAGCAATGTTTCCTGAGTGTCAGGAAGCCTTTACAAGGAGAATCCTAAACTGACACGAATCTTCAGAGTTCAGGACTGTGCAAGATTTGTGCAGAAAATGCTGTTTACTGTGTAGAGCAGTGTTTCTCAACCTTTCTAATACCACGACTCTTTAATACAGTTCCTCATGTTGTGGTGACCCCCAACCATAACATTATTTCCATTGCTACTTCATAACTGTAGTTTTGCTTCTGTTATGAATCACAATGTAAATAGCTGATATGCAGGATGTATTTTCATTCACTGGACCAAATTTGCACAAATACCTGATACGCCCAAATTTGAATACTGGTGGGGTTGAGGGGAATTGATTTTGTCATTTAGGAGTTGTAGTTGCTGGGATTTATAGTTCACCTACAATCAAAGAACATTCCAACAAGGATGGAATTGAACCAGTCTTGGCACACAGAACTCCCATGACAAACAAAAAATACTGGAAGGGTTTGAGGGGCATTGACCTTGAGTTTTGGAGTTGTAGTTCACCTACATTCAGAGAGCACTGTGGACTCAAACAATGATGGATTGGCACCAAATTTGGCATGAATCCACAATATGCTCAAATGTGAACACTGATGGAGTTTGGGGAAAATAGACCTTGACATTTGAGAGTTGTAGTGGCTGGGATTGATAGATTGCCTACAATCAAAGAACATTCTGAACCCCACCAATGATAGAATTGGGCCAAACTTCCCACATAGAACCCCCCCTGACCAACACAAAATACTATGTTTTCTGGTGACCCCTCTGACACCTGCTTGCAACCCCCCCCCCCCCCGGGTTCCCGACCCCCAGGTTGAGAAACACTGGTGTAGAGAATTGTGTTTTATGTGAAAGGGAAACTCTGTGAATTTCATGCAGAATACGTAATGAACTGCAAATCATCTTTGAACTATACAGTTGTTGTTAAGGACTCTTACAGTGGAAAGAACATCTCTAATGCTTACCTGTTTCTTTTGAGGGGAACTGAGAAAACAGATATTTTTCCTCAGTTCTCTCACCAATATAATTGAAACTTTCTTGTTAAGTTTTGTTTTTAGTTTTACCCCTCTTAAGACCTCATCACATGCAGGCTTCTCCCCGTTTCTAGACACTTTAAAAACAGAGCTCTATGGGGGCCATCAAATAACACATAACTATTTCCAGGGGTTGCCCATGGAACATTGCTTTTAAAGTGGCTAGAAGCATCATTTTTGGAGTCAGCTATTGATTTGATACCTAGCAATTCACTTTGAAGTGGGGAAAGGCGGGTACTTGAAGGTGTGATAGCAACTGTCACCGGATGTTTTCATTTATGAAGACAAATGGAGCAGGTGATTATTACTCTTGAAATAGTAGGAATAACACATTTGATGAGGAAGATAACAATTATCCATTTTTAAACCACACAAAAAGGCACAAAACGCTACGCAAAAAAGTTGGTTCCCTTGCTATTCACTGCTTTCCCTCCCTTATGGAATCAAGTCTTTAGGTACCATACTTCTCATCCATGTATAACTGTGAAAACCTTTGACAAATTTGGTTCGGACTAAAACAATTTGAATTTTTTATTGTTATTCTTGGTGGGAGATGGGCTAGATTTTCTATTTTTAATTTTAATTTCCTTTGAATTGTTTTGATGAATGAGCCATGGCTTTTGGAGAATAAAGGAGAAGTGGTATGCATAAGAAATTCCTCCTTCCATTCTTATTCAGTTGGGTACATTGTAGAATCATTGCCGTTTGACACCACTTTAACTGCTATGGCTCAATGCTATAGAATTAAGGGAGTTGTAGTTTTACAATGTTTTTAACCTTCTCAGCTAAGCAGTGTTGGTGCCTCTACAACCTACAAATTCCAGGATTCCATACTATTGAATCATGGCAGTTAAAGTGGTATATTTCCCACTTTGTATGTGAGTTCTATAAAGCACACACTGATTATACTTTTCTGAGTGGGATGTCAACTAAGAAAAATGGCAGTGCCTTTGAACATAAACAGTGCTAGCATTATAATTTAAATATCCTCATTAATGTATCATGTTATGAAGTCACAGAGTCATGAAGAGTATAAAGTCTGAGCAAATGGGTCTTCTGCAGAATAAATAATCCTCCATTGCTTACAAACATCCTCATAAATTACAGGAATAGAGGGTTTAAAGTAGCAATTCATGAAGAAGAAGCCTTGCTCAATTGGCTGCAGTAAACATTCTTTCTCAGGCAATAAAGAAAACTGCTCTTTTTTAATGTGAACAGTGAATTCTTCATTATAAACAAACATAACTGTATCCAAAATATCACCAGGGTCTTGATGCGATTTAAACAATTCATCTCAAAGGTGTCTGCTTCCAGCAAAGGTGATTTCCGATATGGGAGAGAAGAATGTTTTAAAGCCATTGAAGAAAATTGTCCTGAAAAATTCCATGACTGAAAATTTTATACAATATCTTTGTAAAGCATTGCATTACAAAGTAATTGAATGTCATTCTATCTCATTAAATGTAATGCTAAAATTAGAAATGAAATGGAATGGATTCCAACCGGCAAGAGGATCAAGCAAGGCTGCATTTTATCATCCTATCTGTTTAACTTGTATATTGAACATTTTCATACAAAAAATAGGAATAGACTCAGAGGAAGGAGGCATGAAAACTGAAGGAAGAAACATCAAAAATATAAGATATACAAATGAAACTATCACAGGGGGTATTTGACAAGATTTCTTCAGTTAGCCATTGCCTTTCACAGGGTCTGAGGTCCCTTCTACACTGCCATATAATCCAGATTATCAAAGCAGATAATCCACATTATCTGCTTTGAACTGGATTATCTGGGTCTACGCCACCATTTAATCCAGTTCAAAGCAGATAATCTGGATCTTATGTGGCAGTGTAGAAGGGCCCCAGATGGTTTATTTATTTATTGTGTCAGGAGCAAACCAAAACAGTTGTATTGCATTAAAAACAAACAAAAAAACAAAACACAAAGTTTGCAGGCTTGGTATTCTATTAAATGTCCTTTGACCAGTAGCTGGACAATTGGAGTGCCTCTGGTGTTGCTGTAAGAAGGTCCTCCATTGTGCATGTGGCAGGGCTCAGGTTGCATTGCAGCAGGTGGTCAGTGGTTTGCTCTTCTCCACACTCACATGTCGTGGATTCCACTTTGTGGCCCCATTTCTTAAGGTTGGCTCTGCATCTCGGGGTGCCAGAGCACAGTCTGTACAGCGCCTTCCAAGTTGCCCAGTCTTCTGTGTGCCCAGGGGGGAGTCTCTCATTTGGTATCAGCCATTGATTGAGGTTCTGGGTTTGAGCCTGCCACTTTTGGACTCTCGCTTGTTGAGGTGTTCCAGTGATTGTCTCTGTAGATCTTAGAAAACTATTTCTTGATTTAAGTCATTGCCATGCTGGCTTATACCCAGAGGATGGGCCGGATATGTCACTGCCTTGGTCATTTCACTATTGGTTGCTACTCCCCGGCGGATGTCAGGTGGTGCAATACCGGCTAGACAGTGTAATTTCTCCAGTGGTGTAGGACGCAGACAACCCATGATAATATGGCATATCTCATTAAGAGCCACATCCACTGTTTTAGCGTGGTGAGATGTGTTCCACACTGGGCATGCATACTCAGCAGCAGAGTAGCATAACGCAAGGCCAGATGTCTTCGCTGTGTCTGATTGTGATCCCCAGGTTGTGCCAGTCAGCTTTTGTATGATATTGTTTCTAGTGCCCACTTTTTGCTTGATATTCAGGCAGTGCTTCTTGTAGGTCAGAGCAAGGTCCAGGATAACTCCCAGGTATTTGGGTGTGCTGCAATGCTCCAATGGGATTCCTTCCCAGGTAATCCTCAGAGCTCGGGATGCTTGTCTGTTCTTAAGATGAAAAGCACATGTTTTAGATGGATTAGGGATCAGCTGGTTTTCCCTGTAATAGGCAGTAAGAGCACCTAGAGCTTTGGAGAGCTTCTGTTCAACTATCTCAAAGCTCCCTGCTTGAGCGGTGATGGCACGATCATCAGCATAGATGAAACTCTCTGTCCCTTCTGGCAGTGGCTGGTCATTTGTGTAAATGTTGAACATTGATGGAGCAAGCACGTTCCCCTGAGGCAGGACATTCTTCTGTTTTTGCCATCTGTTTCTTTGGCCTTGGAACTCAACAAAAAAGCTCCTGTTTTGTAGCAGATTTCCTATGAGGTGGGTGAGGTAGTAATCCTTTGTGATATTATACTTTTTCTCAGAAGGAGGCAGGGGTTTACAGTATCATAAGCCACTGACAGGTCTATGAAGACAGCGTCTGTGATCTGCTGCCTTTCAAAGCCATCTTCTATGTGCTGAGTCAGGTTCAGCATTTGTGATGTGCAGCTTTTGCCTTTCCTGAAGCCAGCTTGCTATGGAAACAGACATGGATCTATTTTTTCCCATAATTCTATGCAAAATAAGTCTCTCCAGAAACCCCGCTTGGTAAGTCCCAACTAGAGTAACAACAACAACAACAACAACTTTATTCTTATAGCCCACCACCATCTCCCTGAAATGACTTTGGGCAGTTTGCACATGGCACAAAGTGCCTAAAAACAGAATATAAAATAAACACAGAATAAAATACAGTAATTAAAACACATAAGCATATAAAACACCAACTGCACTCATCAACCAATGGTGGTACGCTGTTGTAAATGTGCCCAGGCTGTAGACAATAGGACAAGGGAATGGGAGAAGTGCAGAGCTATAACAATGGAGAGAGGGCATGGGATAAAGTTCAGGCTGCATCACTGTTATGCAGAACAATAAGGGACTAGGCATTCTCAAAAGCTTGTTTTAAAAGGGACTTTTGTGGGGGGCTGCCTGATCTCCCTGGGGAGAGTGTTCCAAAGCTTGGAGGGCACCACCAAGAAGGCCCTCTCCCTTGTCCCCATGAACCGCACTTGTGACAGTAGCAGGACTGAGAGGAGGGCCTCCCCGGCTGATCTTAGAGCCCATGCTGGTTCATAAGGAGGGATGAGGTCACAAAGATAGGCAGGGCCCAAGCCATTAAGGACTTTATAGGTAATAACCTGCACTTTGAATTGGCACCGGAAACTTATTGGCAGCCAATGGAGCTGCTTTAGCAGGGCATTGTGTGCTCCCTATAGCTCGCTCCAGTTAGTAGCCTGGCTGCCAATCTTAGCACCAATTGCAGTTTCTGAGCCATCTTCAAAGGCAGCCCCACATTGCAATAATCCAGTCTAGATGTAACTAAAGCTCATAAGAGCAGACCCATTCAACAAATTGTTGAATGTTAAGTCAATACATAAGTAAACTCCACTGAGTCAATGGGCCTGCTTTAAGCAGGATTAGCAATAGTATTCAGGTCACTGTCGTTACACCAAACTGCATGCAGAATTGTGAGATAAAGTGATGGAAAATGAAGAACTAGATAATTCTAATATTTTGAATACTAAAAATCGATGAAAGAAAAACTGACTTCATTAAAATCAATTAAAAAGGTCACAATGTAAGATTTTTCTATAGCAACATAAAGGTTCAAGAGAGCACTTCATCTTTAGACTATTTGATGTAATGAAATCTCTCTCCATTTTTTATTTTGACTTTAGCAAAAAAACTATTCTTTTATTAAAAGTTCAGCTTTTCAAATTGTGTCTTTAAATGGTGGCTCTCATTAATTTTATCTTCATAGCCTGCTTTTCTTTTTTTCCTCAAAGGCACAGTAATCTTAAAAACTTTAGCAGAAATTGGATCAAACGTCAGTTCAAAAGCATATGTTCTGTACATTCTAAAGGATTGCGGATAAAGAAACTTTATAGAATAAATGGTTTAGGAAAATGATCAGTGGACAATGTTTCTATATACATACGTAACATATGCTCCAAAATTTCATAGATAAAGACCAGAACATTTGTAGCCAAGCAACATGGGAGTGTGCTCAAGATGGCCAAAGTTATCAATGAGGAAAAACATACAAGCTAGGAGGGGCTGCAACAGCTTGTTTTTCTCTAAGTCTACTGGGCAAGGCAAAATTCTGCCTCCTCCTGTCTTTTCTGCATTACCAAATGAAACTGCTTTTGCATTTTACTCAGTTTACACCAGTTGAAGAAAGCTGGGCACAAAGGTGAAAAAGGGAAGGATGAGAGATCACAGTGTTTTCTTTCTTTGTTCAGAGATTTACCTTTACTAGCGGCAAATTATGTATATTTACCAGAACATTTGCTTTTTTGCTTTTTAAGTCCCTTCCATTGTGTTTTTCAGTGTTTCCATGAGTGATTATCACTTGCTGGCCTGATAGGTGTGTTGTGTCCAAATTTGGTATCAATTCATCCAGTGGTTTTTGAATTATGTTAATCCCACAAACGACATTACATTTTTATTTATATAGATTAAAGAGAGAGGGGAGAAGGGTTATCTGAATATCTTGATCTTTCTTCACATCTCCTTCCTCCAAATTTAATCCAGCCTTTCTTTATGAATTGGTTTGAAAAAATGCAGTCTCATAGCCAATGGCATACGGTTCTCTTTCTCTATATTCTGACTTGGGGCACTTCCAGGCAGCACCAAAATGTGAGACAAAGAAGTGGGTTTTTAAAATGCGGGACCTCAAAGGGAGTCCAAACACAGACCTGTCAGTCCCGCTGCATTGTCCCCTGTTGTCCTCACAGCTGTTTTTTGAAGCATGTTAAGATGGAAGGTGGATGGGGGACATCCAGCGGAAATTCTTATTTTTTTTTATTTCACCCCAGAGATGCATATACGCATCTGAGGCCTAATTGACCTGAAGCTAGAGCCCATATGAGGTCCAGCAAAAAATGGAGCCATTTTTAAAAAGCTTCCCTTGGATCTCTGTCTTCCCCCAATTGTTAATTCAAGCTCTATTTAACATTACAAAGTGTTAAAGACAGAATTTGAGAAAGTTGTATTTGCTTTCCCCTTGTGCTTCCCTGGGCCACCTGTGTCTCTGTTTGACAGCTGATCAGCTGTTTTGGGCTTTTCAAAAACATATGTGCTCTGGAGGACTCCACACCGGAGCAGAGAAGGAAAACATGTGTTTTCCATGACTGAGGGAGGCACAGACATTGAAAGGTGTATGTTTCTCAAGAAGAATCAAGTTTAAAGGGCACCTTTTAAACACGTGTTTTCCAGCCCTTAACCCAATTCCTCCTGATTTCTCCCACGCTTTGGTTAAACATCGGTTAGCAACCCCCTCCCCTTTTTACTTGCTTCCTCTCAGGTTTTAATGCATTTGTAGAAGGGCCCTTGTGCCTTATGATGGCACACCGGGAAGATTAAGGGAAAACTAAATGTGTCTGGCTATTTTCCCAGTGACCATCGGTATGCCCTATGAGTACTGTAATTCCCACAAAATAAAACTCTACAAACAAGACTAAATTCAAACAATTGAGTTTACTAAACAATTAAGATGAATCCAACAAGGTATATAGAGGTGCAGTATGATTATGATGGTATAACTCTGAGATAACAACTATAATTTCTATGAGGTAAATATAACTATTAACTATGGCAAGTACATGTACTATGTAATCTAAAGGGCAAATATAACTATTCTATGGCATGTATTGTCTATGAACTCTGGGGCATGTATATGCTAAGGATGGCCTGTTTGGACTGCAAGCCAGACCAGACACTTTCTGGCAACCAACTATAAGCTATAACCAAAAAGAATGGGATAAAAGGTTCTTTCACCAGCCCATTCTGGCTCTGAGTCAGAATGGGCTGCACCAACCGAGCTCGGCCTCTAGGGGGAACTGAAGCTTCTCCCCTAAACTTGGCAAAAGGGAACAATCCAACAGGCAAGAAATCAAACAAGGAAATGAATACTAGGCCGAGACTTCACATGCCTCTTGTAGAGAGTACAAATAACACACTAGGACAATTAAAATGTTATTTTCTTTATGAGTGATCCATAGTTTTTCATAAGCTACACAATCAAAAGTTTTGCTATAACCTATAAAGCACAGGATACTTGTCTTATGAAATTATTTTGTGCATGACACTATCCATTGTATATTTCCAATATGATCTCTAAATCCTCTTCCTTTTTTGGACCCATCTTGGACATCTTGAATTTCCCACTTCATATTGTGTCAAAATCTTTCTTTTCTGTGACCACCACTTTGCTTGCAATGAGATTAATGCAATGGCCTAGTGGTTATTGCAATCTACGATGTCCCCTTTCTTGGAGACTGAAATTTATATTGAACATTTCCAATCTATGTGCCATTGCTTTGTTTTCCATACTTGTTGACAGATTTTAGTTAGACTTTGAGTGGATTCAATCTCTGTAGTTTGAAACAGCTCTATTAAAATGCTACCTGTTCCTGGTGATTAATTTCTCACAAGTGCCTTGAGTGCAGCTTCCACTTCACTTTCTAAAATATGGGTTTGTCTTCAAATGCTTTTTCCTTTAATTATTTTCTTATCCTTGCATCTTTTTTATATAGTTCTCCATTGTGCTGTTTAAATGATTCTTTTAAATATTCTTCTTGATCATGTGACGTTTTATTCTGCTAATCATATAGCATCCCCCATGGTTAAATTTTTATTTGTTTTCTAAGATCTTGTGAAAGAGCCATTACGTTATACTTTTTTTAATTAACCCATCTATTTCTTTGTCTTGACCATTATAATTATTCTCTTTGTTCTTGTGCAAAGATTCTGTACAGTTGCATTCAGAATTCTGATCCTATTTCTGTCATATTTTGCTTCTTGTCTACCCTTAACAGTTTGGAAAGTTCTATTATCCAATGAGGGTTTTATTTCTTTCTTGGATGTAGTTTGTTTGTTTTCTTGGGGGAGGTTGGGGGGGGTTCATTATTCCCTCACAATCACTTTGGTTTCAGTCCAGTGTTCAAGCTCCAGGTCAATTAGGCTTAATAGTGCAAATCTAATTTTTTACATTAGAGTATCTTTAAATTCTCCAAGGAATAGTTGACCTTCAAGTTGATTTCATGTTCTTTTTAACTTTACTCTATTATATATATATATTAACAGTTCATGGTGTCTGATCTTCAGTCCTGAAAACATCCCCTTAACTACAATCTGCTCCTTGTCTTGCTTATGCAGAGAGAATGGAGCTTCTCCATCTTCTGGTGCCAATTACATAGTCAATTTGATTTCTACATTGATAGTTAATGTCCACAGGTACAATTGTTCCTTTGGCTGCCGGAAGAATTTATTTGCAGTGAACAAACTGTTCCCCTCATAGAATTCAATCCTGCTTTTTTCTTGATCCTAGGCCAAATTCACCAACAATCTATGAAGTACTATATAATCTTCCAACACTTTTTTCAAATGGAATTACTAGAGTGCTTAAGATTTTCAAAACTAAACCCGAAACACACCTTCTTGGGATACAAATTTGGGCTGCTCCCAATATTAGTACCTGAGTCTATATTTCTTAGGTAATTATTTCTGTACAAGCTGTGTTTCATAGGAGTAACTGTGACTGTCTGCCAAAAAAGGATAGTTGGACAGTATGAAGTAAGCATTTTTTTTTACCTCTCTAATACTGGAAAAGGTGGATTTCCCAAGCAATTGGCAGGTTATATCTGTGAGCTCTGGGAACTTCAGCTTGATGAATCACAATTTGTGCAGGCCTGCTTGAACTGTGGAATTCCAAGTACAGGCTCTTCAGTCCTGAAACCATCCTCTTAACCTCATTAACACCGAGGCAAACATTTTCCCATGACTATTGGCTGGAGAAAAACTTCACTCTCTTTCTCTGTTGATAAATAAATTGCCTTTTATCCAATATCCTTTAAAGCCAGGGAATGACTTGGTGTTAGTGTGCAGTGAAGGCACCTTCCATTCTAGCCCCTTTCTAAACATATCTCTACCTTAGTTAGTATTCTGTCTGTGTGCTGGGGAGATTTATGTACAGAAATGCCATTAGAAGTAAAGAATATCTGTATGGCTCTTTTCCAATAACCTCAAAGACCCAGAAGCTCATTCAGTGTCCCATGGCTGTTAAGCTCCAGACATAAGTCAGTGGAGTACCAGAATGAGAGAAGATTGTGATGGCCTCAAAAGGTCAGACTGACTATGCCTAGCTGAAGACGGGGGGGGGGGGGGMAGTTTTATTTTTAACTTCAGGATCATCTGCAGCAATTCTTCTTGCAAGGATAAAACTTGAAGTGGATGGTGATTGCTTGAAAACATTGTCTTTATCTTAAGGAATTGAATGTTATGTCATTATGAGTTTCTCTTCCTTCCTTCCCCCACTTCATTGAGCCAGAATGCATTTGGCACATACTAACAGAATATAGTTCGAGAAAAGAACTATATTATTTCTGGGGTGTTGTAGGTTTTTCGGGTTCTTTTTAGCTTTGGGACAAATAGGCAATGTGATGCATTTGTAGTGGTTATTCAAATGCTAACAAGATTCGGGTTGTCCCCTTACTTAGGGATAATTTGGATAGCTGTACCAGTTCCTAAGTAGAACCTGCCACAGCTGTTTCAACAGTTCTCTGTGTTCCCTATGCTCATGCAGCCTAGTTAGAGTCATGGCACCCTAATACTGAGAAACTGAATCTCAAATTATGAATTATATAAAAGGTATAAATAATAAAACATGAATCCATTGGGACATACAGGGAGCACAAATGCCTTTGCCCTATAGTAAACCCTTTCATAAATTATCTTTGAAATGTTGCTTAATACACCTGGACCCCAGGAAATGATCTCACAAATTTCCATAATCCTCTCATCATGTACTGGGAGGAATGAGAAGAGCACACAATGACTATGTGCCGGAGTTCCTGTGTCCATTTCCTGTTTTCTTTTTGATAGTATCAAAGTTATTAGACTTGTTTAGATTGGCTTTGTTCAAACCTTAAATTCATTTAAATCTACTGAATTTGGTCTTCCAAATCAATTTTGAACCATGCAGGAAAAGTAAGAGGTGTAATTACGATTTGAACCACTTACCCTTTTTATTCACAAATATTTCGTAATGTTCGTAAGTCTCCCAAGGTTATTTTAATTTTCACAAGCATTAAGCAACTTAATGCTAGTGGGTGTGCCTAAGCACAACCATTGTTGTAGTTTGTGAAGGGAAGGCCCCCAATGGTAGAGATTGCAAAAGGCCCTGTAGTTAAACTACATTTCCCACACTGCCTTGCTGCGCATTAGCCAAAATGGCCGAGCAGTAGGCTCCTCCTCCTCCTTTTCTGCATTACCAGCTGGATTCTCCCTCCGGAGTTTGCATTCAAACCAAGTTTTCCTCACTCCTCCCCGCACTTCTCACCCGAATCTCAATGTTTGGCAACTGGGAGTTTAGCTAGGTAGGAGGCAGCCTCCGCTCAACAGGATCAAGCCAATGCTGGATTTTAAAAAAAGGAAAGGGGGAAGGCGGGAGAAAATGGGGAAAGTAGAAAGGAGATGGTGTTTTCTGTCATAGATCAACGGAACTAAAGGTTGATTGGGATATTGGTTAAAGCGACCAATTTTGGAAAGGAAGGAGAACCTGTTAGAAGCACCTTCCTTCCCTTCCTCCCTTCCTCCCCTTCCTCTCTTCCTTCCCTCCCTCCTTCCTTCTTTCCTTCCTTCCTTCCTTCCTCCCTTTCCTCCCTCCCTCCTTTCTTCCTTCATTCCCTCTCCTCCCTCCTTCCCTCCAGGTGGATCAGGCAGATCTTATCGAGGAACCACTTCCAACTGCTTTACCTCAATGCTACACAATCCTGGGAGCTGTAGTTTTGCATGGTTTTTAAGCCTCCTTTGCCAAAGAGCTCCACAGACCCCGGGATCCTATAACATTGAATTGTGGCATGGCTGCATCTAAACCAGGCCTGGGCAAAGTTTGGGCCCTCCAGGTGTTTTGGATTTTCACTCCCATTATTCCTAACAGTCTGAAGCCCGCTGCCTGGCTGAACCCTCTGATTTTGCCTTCAACCTGTCTGTGTCTCATGCAGCCCTTCTGGGAAGCTACTTGGCCCCCAAATCCATGGTTTTAGCAGAAACTGAAATTCAAACAATCCCTCAAGGGTCTACCAGTCTTGTGACACAAATTGCTGAACTGTGATGCAATACACACCTAAGTAATAGGCCACAGACCTCTGAATTTATAAAGGTCACAAAAAAGAACATTAGAGCTACAGTTGGCCCTCAACATTTGTGAGTTTGACCTTTGCATATTTGATTATTTGTGGATTTGATTCGCATGGTCTTCCTATGAATCTCTAGACCAGTGGTTCTTAACCTGGGGTCCCCAGATGTTTTTGGCCTACAACTCCCAGAAATCCCAGCCAGTTTACCAGCTGCTAGGATTTCTGGGAGTTGAAGGCCAAAAACATCTGGGGACCCCAGGTTGAGAACCACTGCTCTAGACCTATGAATCTCTAGATCCTCCAATATGATTCTATGGTTCATAGATTTGTGCTGGAGGACCTAGAGATTCCTATAGAGAACACCTTCGTTGAGACATTGACCACAGATCTTCCTGCAGAATTTGTTCATGAAGTTGGACTAAAGGATTCAAGGTGTTCTCTTGGGTTAAAAGAAAACAGCATTTTTTTATTTGCAGTTTTTCAGCGTTCATGGGAATCCTGTGCTTCTAGCCCCAGTGAATGTGGGGGGCTGCCTGTACATTGTAAAAGCAATGCTGTCATCCTGTGTTATATTAACATAATAATATAACTTACTTATACATTGGTTATTGCAAAAAAAAGAATTAATTACAAGTAATTCATCATTTGAAACCATTAGGAATGGAAATAATAATCATTGCAATGTATTTCCCTGCAGAATAATGGGTTTCTTGACATTTCTGAAACTCTTGCGAGATGAACACACTGGTGGCAAAGATTCCTTTGTATTTGGGAGCAGGAATAATGTAAAGTTTTCCAGTGAGGATGTATTCTTTGAGAAAACCATTTTTAAAAGGTCAGTTTCATGTGTCATGTTCCATTCATGATGGCCGTTTCAATCAAAAATTCAGCAAGTGCCATTTTGTGTAGTACAATGCATGGGGGGTATCATTAATTTTCAAGCAAGTGGCAATTTTCTATTATTATTGCTTATACAAGGTTTATGGTTGGAGATATGCACTGTGATTTGATTGATGATGGTTATTTAAGTTTCTCTTTTTAAAAAGGGAAAGAAGGAGTGCATTTTCTGGCACCCCCTCGGTCACACATTTCAATTAGGACAGTCACTAATGAGAGGTAATGGCTGTCTTTCTTCTTTAAACTGGCAGATCAGTTTGAGACAATACTCAACTTCAGTCGTTTTTGTGAGACCATACAATAATAGATGCTTATTATGCGACATTTAATCATCCAGATAATGCCATCAACCTGATGGAAGCAACCCATGTGAGGAGCAATCATCATGTCATATCCATCTGCTCCCAGAAAAAAACCATCAGTATTTTATTGTGATTATGGTTTAGAATTGTAATCATTTTTAAATAAAATGTTTATTGTGATCCTTCAAGAGATATGTATGATGATAGACAGAATACAGCTCTCTGAAACAAATAAATAAATGGAGATGGGACCATTAAACAGCTATCTTTCCGGGAATCTGGAAATAGCTGCCAAGGATCGGGCAGCCAATTTATTGCTGAAGAAAGCTCCAAAGAGCATCAACCAAACAAAATGAAAAGTATTAGAGTGCTAAAAAGAGAAATAGATAAGCTAGAATAGATTGACAGAATTGTTGGAAAGTTGAACTGCCTGTTTCTGGGTGTAAGTCAAACACTTCCCAATTAGCAATGTCCCATTGTCCTCCACTTGATTCTTGCTTATGAGTGATTCCATCCCTCTGAACCCTGACTTCATTGCATTTCCAGGCAAATGCAGAATTTTCTTCGCTCTTAATGTCCGTGTTCACATATGACTCTTTTCTTCCAAGCATTTGCCCATATCCCAGTGGTGAATTGCTAATGGTGGCCTGTTAAACAGAGGTACAGTTTCACCCAAAAAGGGTGAAACAGGGCCTTCTCAGTGGTGGCCCCCCAGCCATGGAACTCCCTCCCCAGAGGTATTAGATCAGCCCCCTCCCTCCTGACTTTCCAAAAAAAAGTAAAGACCTGGCTCTTTGAGCAAGCTTTTGAGAATGCAGCAGAATAGATAACACGGAACTATGAATGATGCACATGGAATGGCCAGACAATGTTACTGGATAACGTTTTTAACAAGATGATACTGATGATTATATGCTTTAACAGATTTTATTTATGTTTTATATTGTAATGTTGATTGTTTTTAATGGCACTTTTATGAATGCCTGACATCGAATTGTGCCACTCTGTAACCCGCCTTGAGTTGCCGTATGGCTGGGAAAGGTGGGCTATAAATATTGTAAATCAATCAATCAATCAATCAATCAATAAACTATACTATACCCCACTTTGAGCCATGAATACAGATGGCATTTTATTTTATTTTTTACTAGACTGAGTTCTTTCAATCAGGATGCCACAGTAGTGAACTCTTGTGGGACATGTTCATTGGTTATTTATTTATTTACAATATTTATATTCCATCCTTTTCACTCCAAAAGAGACTCAGTGTGGATCACAATGCATACATACATGGCAAACATTCAATACCATTTTTAGTCATACAGACAGGTAGACAGATAGAGGTATTTTTGGCATTTCAACTTTGGTGCCTGGAGGTTATGCTCAATTCTAGCCACAGGGGAGTGCTGTCGCTCCATCCACTATGACGTGAAGTCATTTTGATCATATTTCCTCCTTGCTCTTTGATTTTTATGGAATCGTAAATTACCTCTCCACTTGAAGCAGTCCCAAATTTTTCTACACATAGCTCAGCTGTTTTCAAACAGTAAGCTAGGCTTAACAGTTGGGTGGTCAATCTGATTCGGACTTCGAACTTACCATTTTCCGGTTGGCAGTTATCTATTGCAGCTGGTGATTAACCAGCTGTGCTACAGCCCGATTATAAATGTAATTATAGCCTGATCTTAAGTGTATTTATCTGTATCTCTTAGTGTGTCCAATGGGGTTAATTCCCAACCACACGAGTCTAAATCAGATCATAGCATTAAGGAAGATGACGATAAATCTAGCAACGTGAGCCCATCTTGTTATTGCTATAATTCTACTAGCAGAATATTTACGATATATTTGCCTAGTTCATAATGTATACCTACTTACACACAAATTCACTGCACTGTGGTCAATAGGATTGATTCTCTGATAAACATGTATAGGATTCCTTTCTCAGGGGATTTTGCCAAATACTGTGGTTCCTCATCAACAGAAAAGAGGCGAGTTTATTTCAGTATTTGTTTTTCTCATATGGATAACTAGCAACTAATGAGAATATAAGTTATTTTTAAAAGCAGGTGGAAATAAAAGAATCTTACTCCCAGGTTCTGGTTACTTTTCTCACCACGTAAAATTTTCCCCAAAGACTTATAGCTCATTTTAGAAGGAAACCGAAATACCTAAATAATTCACTCAAGTAAATGGAGAAGAGTGGATGCGTGCAACCTTATTATCAATGACTTTTTTTAAAGCTAATGTTTAATATATGTATGGCATTTAATTTAACATGTAGGTGATTTATAATTAAACAGCCCACAAGAAGCAATTAATTATTTGCCACACAATTTTAAAAGGTCTCTGATCCTATTTAAAATACATTTATTAATAGAAACGAATTAGCTCAGACTATTGAAGTTAACATCGAACATTACTGGTTGATATTTTTCTTTGCTGCTGTCTTATTAAATATTACAGAGATGTCAATTTAGAAGGGGTGTCTAGAGAGTCACAAAAGCCCTCTGCTGCAGCACAAACTATAAAACAGAATCCAAATTATGATTTTAGGCATGATTTTCTTTTAATCTATATTTCATCGTCGCTACTGTTCTGGTTGCTTCTTCTTTTCATGGCAGAAAGATTGAATGTTAAATAAATGAGTAAGAAGATGATGGTAGGTAGGTAGATACCCAGTCAATAACTGGTCATATAAAAATCAAAACCCACATTGTTTAGTTTTATCCCTCCCAAACTGACTTTTTCTTAGTTGACAGAAAAAGAGGCAAGGACTGGAAGATAATATATCCAGTTATTTTCCAGTACTTAGATGCAGAGCAATAGCATCATCTGAAAGGACATCCAGAGACCTTTGCAGATGCTTGCTGCTATATGTACAGCTAAAGGGAAATGACTGATGTTTATATGCTGCTACCCTCACTGTGCACCTACCAGGACATGGCTAGGGTTTTGCAGAGTGGGTTAAAGACTGATCTTAGCTACATCTCATAACTATATCCTCTATGATCCACTTCAGAGGTTAAGATCGTCCCGCTCTCAACCCTGCCACCTTCGCAGGTGTGTTTGGTGAGGATGGGGTACAGGACCTTCTTGGTGGTGGCCCCCTGTCTGTTGAACACACTCCCTAATGAAATCTGGCCAGCCCCCTCTCTCCTGTCCTCCAGGAAGAAATTGAAATCATGGCTGTGAGACCAAGCTTTCGATTCGCAGCAGTAACAATTATAAAGGAATCATGTGATTGACAATGGATGGATTTTGAATTATGATTCTGGACTTGGACTTGAATTTGTCTCTTTTAAGTGGTCATTTTAACTTATGATGATGTTTTAATGAATGTTTAACTGTTTTTTTTTATTGTTGTTGGCATCTAATGGTTGCCAGTTGTAAGCCACCCTGAGTCCCCCTCCGTGGGCGGGAAGGATGGGATATAAATATTGGAAATAAATAAATAAATAAATTTCCTGATGCAGAATTGTGATCATAGTTTGTAGAACATGCAAATAGAGGTGAATTTTAATTAATATGAAAGTTATCAATCAATCACACTTTTTTTATATCCCGCCCCATCTCCACATTGGGACTCAGGGAGGCTCACAATATGAAATAATAAACAATAAATTAAGCAAAACAAATAAATAATATAAACATTCAATTATAAAAAATAAAGCATAATGAAAGCCAATAAAACACATTAAATAACAACAATAAAATGGAGTGAAAAGCAATAGGCATAGTTAAAAAGCCATATCCAGACTTAAAAGCCATATAGTAGAGGCTACATAAAAAAATCAAATATCTAAATATTGTATTGTCGAAGGCTTTCATGGCTGGAATCACTAGGTTCTTGTGGGTTTTTTTGGGCTATAGGGCCATGTTCTAGAGGCATTTCTCCTGACGTTTCGCCTGCATCTATGGCAAGCATCCTCAGAGGTAGTGATAATATTGCTTAGGGCAGGGGAAGGAAGACAAGAGAATGACAGAAATAAAATCGCACTCAATACTTGGAAAGCTTTTTACACATAATTATTTATCATTATATAGGTTGAACATCCCTTATCCAAAATTCTTGGGCCCAGAAATGCTCTGTGTTTCAATTTTTTTAATACTCGCATATTCTTAATGAGATATCTTGAAGATGAGACTCAAGTCTATACACAAATTCATTGATGTTTCATATACACCTTATACACATTGGACCTCATCACACTTACCAATTTAAGCATTCTAGGACTCTTGCCAGCCTGTCAAGGGATGAATGGGCATGCAGCACATCACACAATGCCTCTCAACTCCTGGCAGAGGCACCACCCCCAACCAGCATGTAAGCATCCTAGGACAGTTCCTCATCAACGCGGGAAGGCTCCTGTGTTGTGTTGTCTCCAATAACTCCAGTACACTTCTGCCCTGGTTGGGTGATGGCAAAACAGCACCAGGAGGGAGATTGTGATAGGGTCCATAGCCTGAAGGTCAGTTTATAAATATTTTAAATATTTTTATGCATGAAACAAAATTTCTGTGGATTGAACCAGCAAAAAACAAATGTGTCACTATGTCACCCACCCAAATGCATGATTTTGAAATATTTTGGAATTATGAATAAGGGATATTTTAGCTATAGTTCAAAAATGTCAGAAAAACGGTCATGATTACAAATAACATGTTTAAAAATAAATTTCTCTTTTCCCAGTTCTAAGAAGAGATTGGAAGGAAATGGAACTAAGAAAGGTTTAAATCAGGATTCTTAGTAGTTTTGGCCCGGTAGCCCACTGGGACTCAATAAAGCTGTTTTGCTGTCTGTTCATACTCAGGATTGGAAAGACAACTAAGCACTTTAATCTCTTCTTGTTGATGTTCATTCATGCAGTCGCTTCCGACTCTTTGTGACCTCATGAACCAGCTACATCTCATAGTTCTCATAGCAATCTTCGTTGGAGAAATATAGCTACAGCCAGCCTTCGCTGGAAAAAGGAATACAGCCAGCTTTGCTGGATAGTAAAGGACTTCCTTCAACTTGGAAATCTACAGAGACTTTGCCTGGTAAGGTCTACTCGGGTCATCCATTATGCATTTTGGAACCAGAAGTAGGGGCCCATGCCAGTAAAGTAAAGAGATTGCCCAGGGAGGGGTCAAAGGATTTCCCTTAAAGAAGAAAGGAACAGTTTGTTAAGCAGTTGCCTGTCCCTTGTTGGCAGATTGAAGAAGTTACCACTTTCCAAAGTTATAGAGTGTTTAATCCATGTTTGAAGATTTTATCCCTAATAAAACTTTGTTGGACTTATCAAAAGACTCATCAGAACTTTGTGTGGGGAAATCTGAAGGACCTCTCAGCCGAGGCACCCCGGCGTTCCATTGGGCATTCAGAGGGCACGTCCTGTAAACGGTCATTACTCACAGGCCCAACGCGTAACAGCACAGTGGGAGATTGGGTTTCCTATGCTCTTGGAGCAGATGAGATGATAGACAAATTCTTCTGCATTTCTATTTCATTATGCAGACTTAAATCACATGGGATACAAGTCAACAACTATATGCGCAGTCATACATATGTCAGTGATATCAATTAGTAAGCATTTCAAGTATTCTCCCCATCACCACCATTTCTTGATGCTTACGTTAATACACGACAGAGAAAATGAATTCCGAGGTAATGAATTTTCTGATCAGCAGCTTAAATTATATTATGAGGCTAAAGCTTTAGAAAGAATTATATTATGAGGCTAAGGCTTTAAGAAGTAGGCATGATAGACAGTTCTTCCTTTTCAAGCATTTTCTCCTATTAATAGCTACAGCTGTAAATCCATTGATGCAAAAATTGTCAGCCAGATGCTCAGACGCATCCTTTCCATAGGGATATAAAAATAAACCTTGCCTCTTGGTAGTGACGTGCCACCAGCTGATTCTGGTGGATAAATTGTTGTGACGGTCTTTATTTGCATTTAAGATCCTTGATGCATGCTCCCATTTAACAGACAATTTTAAATAGTTCAAATACTCCTGAAATGGTTGCTATCAGCGCTTAGAAAAAAAAGACATCTCATTCCCTCTTTCAGCCCTGTGACTTCACACAGTGATGTTGTATTTGCATTTGAAAGATGTTCCTGCTGGTATTTCAAAGGAGACAGGAAAGACACCATTAGCAAATGCATGCAGTGACATATCAAAATAAAGCCGGGATCCCAGTGGGAATATTTCTACAGTAAGCAGAAGTAGGTTGAAGTGAGTGTCAGGAAGGGAGACTCCAGTGCAGGAGTGTGTTGTTCTTAACTCATCAGACCCCTAGTCCCAATTAACATATTCCTACAACATTTTACAGATGAAAACTGGGAGATGTTGTGAGGCCAACCAACAACAGAGGATGAAGCAGTTTGCTTTTGACTGAGCCACTTGGCCTCTCCCAGATCAATCAATAGGAACGACCTGGCTACGGTGATCCAGGCGACGGTTATCTTGAGGGTTGACTACTGTAACGCCCTCTACACTGGCCTTCCTTTGTCAGTGATCCGGAAACTGAAGCTGGTGCAAAATGCGGCTCGTCTTCTCGCCGGGGTGTCGGCGAGGTGTCGTATCACCCCAATTCTACAACAGCTGCACTGGCTTCTGATTGAGTACCGGATTACTTTCAAGGTGCTGGTACTAACCTTTAAGGCCTTATATGGTCTGGGGCTGGTGTACCTGAGGGCCCGCTTATCCCCCTACCAACCTCAGAGATTACTTCGACCCAAGGACCAAAATTTGCTTGAAGTCCCCAACATCCGGACTTATCATCTGTCCTCTACTAGGCAGAGAGCCTTCTCGATTGTGGCCCCTTATTTATGGAATGTTTTGCCAGTTGAAACCCGAACCATCCGAGAGCTACTTGCTTTTCGGAAAGCCTGTAAGACCTTTCTTTTCCGACAAGCTTTCGATGGGTGAATAACTCGGGACTATGTCGGTTCTCGTTTTTATTGTATTTTAAAGTTGGTTGTATTGTTTTAATCTACTGCTGTAAACCGCTCTGAGCCAAATTGGGAGTGGCGGTATACAAGTCAAATAAATAAATAAATAAATAAAATCCCATATGGCAATTAGTGGTCATTGAAGAAGTTCCCATGGGATTTCCCAAGTAAAGACACATATTATTTCCATTATTACTTCCTTACTTTTAAAAAAATACTTCTTCACTGTAAATCTGTGAGCAGTGGCCCAAGGGTGGGCCGTCAGACCTAAAATAAAGTGTGCAAGACATGAGGGGGGAAATTGCAACTGTGCATAAGCTGAGGGTGCACGTGCAGCTCTTGGGGGAGAGCGAGGGAAAAGGAGAGTGAGAGAAGGAAGAGAGGAATGAAGGACATATTGCCTTCACCCTCACCAATGCTATCTCAGCCTTGAGAGGTTTCCAAGGCCAGGGCAGAGAAGACTCACTGGTGGCACATGCAAAGGAGCAAGAGAGAGAAGGAGAGTCACCCAATTATTATTATTATTATTATTATTATTATTATTATTATTATTATTATTAGCTCCCATTGCCACATATCAGTTGTAATGGGAAAACAGCCCTTTGTAAGACCTTGTTTAGTCCCCCAAAGTAATAGTAGTAGTAGTAGTAGTAGTAGTTGTTGTTGTTGTTGTTAGCTCCCATTGCCAAACACAAGAGTTGTAAAGGGAAAGCAGCCCTTTTGAAGACCCTGTTTAGTCTCCTAGAGTTGGTGGTATTATTATTATTATTATTATTATTATTATTATTATTATTATTATTATTAAAGCCATTAGGGACAGTTTCTTGGGTCTCGTGCTCCACTTTTTGTATTTTTTTTCAACCTCAGCCCCCTTCCCTTCTTTTTTTTTAACACAAGTGTTAACAAAATCCACAGCCCAACCAAACGGTGTCTTCATTTTTAGGCCTATTCCTGGAGTTATTTGGGGTGCTGATTCAAAAAATTGCATTGGATATACCACATTAGCTATAGATTATTACATATGGTTTTCTGTGGGTGAGCAGATGGTGACTACTGGATGACATATGTTCTGTATCAGAAACTAGAGCTGATGTGGTCTATCCAATGCAATTTTCTAAATCAGGACCCCAAATAACCAAACTGAATCTAAAGTTAATCAAAAATTGATTCGTAACCCTTTTGGTATTAATGTTAGAGAGTAGTCCCTGGTCAAAAAATGGTTGGCAACCACTGCTGTAAACTGTTAGCATAATGTTTGTATAAGACTTTGTATCATTCATTTTTGCATCTAATATAGGAAGTCCCTGAGTTACAAACATCCAACTTACAAATGAATAATGGTAAAGAACAAGGGTGAGACAACAGGAAGAGAAAGAAATCTACCCCTAGGAAGGGAAATTCATTTCTGAAAGAGTTATCATGAGGAAAATGCATCTCTTCTCTGAAGCTTTCTTATTAGTCTTTGTTTCCACAACAAGCCACATTTTTCAAAATCCAATTATCAAGGAACACAAGTAAAATTTTCTGAACAAGGGTGTGTGTGTGTGTGTAGTATGTATATATATATATATATATATATATATATATATATATATATATATATATATGGATGACTGGAGTTATACTAAATATGTACCTGTTCCAACTTATATACAAATTCAACTTAAGAACAAACCTACATAATTTATCTTGTTCATAACCTGTGGATTGCCTGTAATAGCTCTTTGCATAAAAACAGAATTCTTTTAGAGGGGGCTTTCAAATGCACAGAGATTTCTAAACAATTTCAACATAATTCATTGTGTTTTCCTTTTTTTGAAAGAGAAATTGCAACTTTAGAGATGGGCCTTTCTGCTTTTAAGAGTGATTAAGGCTGTGTTTTTGTATTCAAGGGGTTTGTTTGGAAACAGACTTAAGTTTCTCACTGTTCCTCCCCTTCTCCCCCACATACCTTGAAAATTAGGATTTGGGGTTTGAGCCCTGACTTTGTAGAAGTTATTAATTGGCATTCAAATGTTACTGAAAGTTATTTATGGTTAATGGCAGCTATGGTATTTCCAACTGGTTGAAGGTCAATGATTTCCTGATGAATTTGCTGACTTCAGAAGGAACCTGCAGTGTCGTCAAAGCAAGGACAGAGCATTTTCTCTCTCCTCTGTCTTGTCACTAAACTCCGAAGCTTAATCTGCCAATATGGAGTAAAAGTAGTCTATCAAGCATAAGCAGAATTCATCTCTAATTAAGTGCTATGAATGTGGGTCACAGTTTTCATGGAGGAAGTTGAAGTTAAGCTTCATTTCTCTTAGTTTGTTCCACGTCATTTTCCTACCCCGCTTGGCTGGAGAACAGCATTGATCCATGGTGTTTTTAAAAAAATTCTTTTGGCATCCATCTGTTCTATTGCATTTGTAAATTCTTGTGCAACCCCTGTGTCCTAATTTCTTTGCATTCCTCTGTTTCAAGTCCCAGAAAGAAAGGCATCTATCCTTGTACAAAAACACCATCTCTCTTGCTCTTTGTGAAAGAAACCACGGTGTTCTTGTTTGTTTGCTTTAACGGCAACAAACAGAACTTGGTCTCTTTTGAAATGCTTTCAAATGCCTTGATAACTTTTTGTAGATAAGTTGTGCAGAGCAAAATGATGTTTACATGTGTGAAGCCATGGAAGAAGCAAAATGTCTGCTAAAATGCCTGGATTACATGATTTTAATTGATGTTTTAATAATTAATGTTTAATTGTATGATTTTAATTGTATTTGTTTATTTTTATATTTATATGTATTGGCATCAAATTGCTGCCTGTTGTAAGGCCGCCCTGAGTCCCCTTTTAGGGTGAGAAGGGCAGGGTACAAATATAAATAAAAATGTAATGTTCATTTGTGGGATTAACGTAACTCAAAAACCACTAGATGAATGTACACCAAATTTTGACACTACACCCTTAACAGACCAACAAGTGACCATCACTCATAAACCCCTCCCAAAAAACAGCGGAAAGGACTTAAAAACCCCAAAAAGTTAAATGATGCTACAGAGCATGTGCGAAAACAACAACTCCCAGCATCCCCTAGACCAGGCCCTTTAGGGGAGGAGGATGCTCCAAATGCACTGCTTCCAAACTGCAAGCTTGCTTCTCCTTGGTTTTCTTTGATAGCATCCCAGTCCATACATATTTCCTATTCCTGGACTGCAACTCCCAGCAATCCTCCAGATAGATAAGATATATAGATTAGAGAGAAACAGATAGTAGGTAGACAGATCAATCAGGAGGACTGCTGGGAGATGCAGTCCAAGAATAGGTAGAGAAGGAAGGAAGGAACTAAGGAAGGAAGGAGGGAAGGAAAGAAAAAAGGGAAGGAAGGAAGGAAGGAGGGAGGGAGGTAAGGAGAGAAAGAAAGGAGGAGAGAAAGAGGGAGGGAAGGATGGCCACAGAAACACATGGTGGGTACAGCTAGTGTGAAATAAATAAATAAAACATGGAAATGTGTTTTCCTCCAAAAACTGTTTCTATGGTTTGAAACAATACCTTAACTTTTCTTTCTAGTGCTTTCTAGCCGTTGTTCTCTGAAATATTGTTTCCTTAGAAATTTTATTTATTATTTATTTACCATATTTATACCCCGCCCTTTTCATCCTGAAGGGGATGGATATAAACACCAACCCTCAGAGTCGGACACAACTGGACTTAATGTCAGGGGAAAATCTTTACCTTTAACCACAGTTCAAAAGTGTCTATCTTCCTTTGCTCACCCTTCCTTATGGTCAAATAAAAATAAAATAAACATATATGATAAAACCAAGAAATTTAAACATCTAAACCTAATATTAAAAACCATTGTTAAAACCACGTAATCTCAAGCCATGTGAGTGTGGTGGATGTGGGTGTGATTAAGGGTGCATCTACACTATAGAATCAATGCATTTTGACACCACTTTAACTGTCATTGCTCAATCCTATGGAATTCTGGGAGCTGTACTTTGGCAGACATGACTAAAGGCCTTGTAAAACTACAACTCCTGTGATTTTATAGTATAGAACCATGCAGTTTAAGTGGCCTGCAAGCTACCACGATAACATGAGATCTTTTCCAAACTTTTCAAAGATCTCTTTTTTAAAAATCCAAAATGAGAGAGATGAACTTGATCTCGTTGAGCAACATCTTTTAATATTTAGTGCTTTAAAAAGTTTTTTTCCAATAGGCAGTTGTTTATTGACTTGCTCCAACAATGGTTAGATATTACCTTGTGTATCTCTTGGCATTTTCTATAGCAACCATCACCATAGCAGCTAATATAATTATATATTTATAGCTCTTTTATATCCTAAGGGGGAAAGGTGTTTCATACGTAGGAAGCAGGCCCGTAGCCAGGATTTCGTTTCGGGGGGGGGATTGTCCTGATTGTTCGGGGGGGAGCTGAGTTTCGGGGGGTGGGGGCTGAGTCTGAGTGAAAGAGGGTCTAGCCTAGCAAACCTTTTGTATCATTACCCCAATACCCCCATGCATATGGGATATATTGAGTATGGTGATCAGATCATGATATGAATAAACATAACAGTTTAAATAATGCACCAGTAAGGCCTTTTCGCGAACCACCATGAGAATTGGGGGGGGGGGGGGCTGAAGCCCCCCGAGCCCCCCCCCCCCCCCGGCTACATGCCTGGTAGGAAGCATAGCTAAATTGAACATTGAAGCTTTATATTTATTGATTTATTCAGAGCTTGGTGGCTCTATGTACGTATGCTTGCTAAATCGAAAACAAAGTTGAAGGCACAGGATTGATGGTGCTTTCTTGAAGTAATTGGTTTTCTATTTTAAGTTTTGTGACTTTTTTGCTATCATGAATTTCTTACTTTACTTGTTTTCTTATTCATGACAGATTTATAGTGAATATTGTGGTGCTGTAGATATTATTGAATTGAGTGGCTGTCTTTGGATAAGATTAAGATTTAGGTGTTGATTGATGGGTGGCTTAATGAACTAATCAGATTGTTGTTGTTGTTGTTGTTGTTGTTGTTGTTGTTATCATTAACTTAATTTTCTCCTGACTTTCTCCCCATCAGATTACAAGATGGCTAGTAGCGACATGATACAATGCAATAGAATTTTAAAACACATATGAATATAGAATTTTTTTTAAAAAAAATCCATAAATGTAAAAATTAAAATAAAATATAAATACAATAAAAAGACAATTTAAAAACTAGACACTCCCACAAAATCCCACTCATAACATCTCCAGCAGTCTGCCCCCCATCATTCATTAAATTCCTGATGGCAGAAGTATGTTTCTACTTTCCTGAAAAAAGCAACCTAGCTTCATTGTTCAAGTATATTTTCTCTTCTATTACAAATAAATGACCAAATGGAAATCAGGAATCCAGATTTTTGTGTGAAGCCTATGTAGCTGTTGGTTTGAATAAGAACATTAGTGAAGGCGGGATCTTGGGAAAATCGTTGTATTCTGTTCAGAAATAATCCCAGGTGCTCAGTTACAGATCACACACTGGACTCGTTCTCCTCAATGTATCTGGACTACAGTGCTTGATTTTGGGAGGCTCACGGGGCTAAGTACTTCCCTCTACACAGAGATCAATAAATGTGTGTTTTCTTCCTAACTGCTGGTTTCCAAGGTAAAATGAATTGGTTTTTTTTAAATATTTTTTATTAAAAGTTTTCAAATTACATTTTAAAAAGTGGGAAAGGGGGTAAAAACATAGGGGAGAAGGGAAAGGGGTAGTTGAGGGAAAAAAGAGAAGAGAAAAAGTGAAAGAGAGAGAGAGAGAAAGGGGGTATCAAAAGGGGTGGAAAATATGGGGAGGTAGAGAGTTATGTATAGGGGTGTTTGTGCTTCCATTCTTCCCTATATTGGTTTTATTTTTTCTTATAGTCCTTTTTGCTGCTTTTTGTTGTATCCTTAGCGATGGTATCTTCTGTCAGCCCTCTTCCATTTAGATTAATAATTTTACTTTATTTTTCTTCAGCCATTCTATGAAAGGAGTCCAGTCTGTCCTTTTTATATATCTACCTTGTGACTTAGAGACTAATGGTGTTAATTTATCCATGCTCATTTCTAGCATTTTCTCAATCCATTCTTCTCTTGATGGTAGATCTTTATGTCTCCATACTTGGGCATAGACTAACTTCGCCACCATAGTTGCATATGTGAAGAGTTTATCTTTATTTGTATTCCAGTTCATGTTTGTCATCCCTAATAAAAAAATACTCGGGATGCATTGGGAATTTTTATTTCAATATTTTCTGGCATAATTCATGAATTTCTTTCCAAAATCCTCTTGCTTTGTCACATGACCACCACATATGGTAAAAAGATTCTTCTTGTTTCTCACATTTCCAACAATTGTGATTGTAATGTTTAGTAAATTTTGCTATCTTCTTTGGGGTCATGTACCATTGATACATCATTTTTAGCCAATTCTCTTTTAAATAATAAGCATAGGTGTATTTAGCACCGGGATTGTGGCGCAGCTGGCTGAGTGTCAGCTGCAATAAGATCACTCTGACCAAAAGGTCATGAGTTCGAAGCCAGCCCGGGCTGGAGTGGGTGTCCAGCCATTGTGTATCCTGTTGTCGACCTTTGCAACCCGAAAGACAGTTGCATCTGTCAAGTAGGAAAATAAGGTACCACCTTGTGTGGGAGGCTAAATTAACTAATTTATGAGGCCATAAAGAAAACTCAGGGGAATGTGGAATGCGGAAGAACTTCATCGGTGTTGCTGATGGACGATGAAAGCAGCAGCTCCCCTGGCGACCAGAAAAAAAAAAGTTAAATAGCCTCTGTGTATTGTCTGTATTCGTTGTCTGTCAAACTGGCATTGAATGTTTGCCATATATGTGTATACTGTAATCCGCCCTGAGTCCCCTGCGGGGTGAGAAGGGCGGAATATAAAAACTGTAAATAAATAAATATTTTAGTTTTCTATTCCACATTATTTCCCATTCCTCTAACATTATTGTCCTTCCAATATTTCTTGCCCATTTGGTCATACAGTCCTTAATCTGTTCCTTTTCTGTACTCCATCCCAGCAGTAGCCTGTAGATTTTTGCAATAGTTTTCTTTTCATTCCTTAAAATCTTATCCCAAGTTGATTGCTTCATCTCAAATCCTACTTTGCTGGTCTTATTGCAATATTCTTTAATTTGACAATACTGAAACCAGATAGTTTCCCAAAATTTCCTCTTAACTCTTCTTGAGTCTTTATTTTAAATTATTTCCCTTCTTTCTTTAAAATAACACAATATGTAGGCCATTGACTCCAGCCTAATTCTCTTCAATGGCATGCCTCAAGAGGTAATACCCATAATGGGGTTTTGTTGCATAATCTTTTCATGTATTTGTCCCAAACTTTTAGCAGGGCTGAGCGCATAAAGTGATTTCCAATGTTCTTTTCCATCCTCTTCCTCTCGTACCACAGATACGCATGGCAGCCTGCCCTCCGATTGTGTCTTTCTAGTGTCAAAATATTTTTGTTTTGTAAAGTTATCCAGTCTCTTATCCTGGCAAGGCAGCTCGCTTCAAAGTATAGGTTTAAATCTGGTAATCCAAATCCTCCTCTTTTTCTTTCATCGGTCAAACTTGTGAAATTAATCCTTGGCTTTTTGCCCTTCCAAACAAATTTAATTAAATCCTTATTCCATTCTTTAAAAATTTGTGATCTCCTGATTATTGGCAAATTCGGAAATAGATACATCATTTTTTTTATGGAAGAACACACCACCATGGGAAATGTTCTTAAGGCTAAGAAAGGGCGTATTAATGACACTATAATGGTGGGCTTGCATCCTCTTGTGAGATAAAATGTTCTGCTGGTGTCTACATTGCAGCTGGTAGAGTTTCCCATGTCAGGTAGGTGTCAAACAGTTACTGTGGAAGGCAAAAAAAAATCTCTCAGTCTGGATCCATTTCTGCCTTGATCATTCTGGGATATAGGGCTGTGTGGAAGGGCCCTCAGTTTCACTACACAGGCACTAAATCCTAATTAGCAAGTGGGTTAAAAGGAACTGGTTGTGTTGTGGAGTGCCTACACCAGTGATGGGCAACCTTTTGAGCTTGGTATGTCAAAATTTGCCAAAAAAACAAGCATAATTCGGGTGGGGTGCCACTTTGAGGGGAAAAAAACCCCATAAAAGTATTTTCATCAATCGGGTTCTATTTATTTATCATGTCAGAAGCAAGTTGAGGGTACAGTTAAAATGCATTTAAAAACACAAAGTTTTAAAAACTTGGCATTATGCCAAATGTCCTTTGACCAGAAACTGGCTACTTGGAGTGTCTCTGGTGTTTTTGTGAGAAGTTTCTCCATTATGCATATGGCAAGGCTCAGGTTGCATTGTAGTAGGTGTTCTGTAGTTTGCTCTTTTCCACACTCGGGTTTCGATACACATGTAATGCAGTTCCTTCTGGATCAGACTGGAGACTTAGTGTGTTTACAATTAGCTAACCCATTTTTCAAAAGTCCTCCAAGGAAGCTGCATACAGGCAGATCAAAGAGGAAGGCAGCACATACAGATATACACCATGGATTTGTTGGCAGAAAGCGCTATAAACGTTATGTGGTCATGAATTTCAGTGAGTTCAAGAAAAAATAAAGGAAGCCTCTGCATTAAAATGCCTCTCACATCCTACTTCTGGTAAAAAAAAAACCCCACTAAAGAAATCTTGAAAATAAGCAGAGTTTTCCTATGATACTTATAACCACTGGCACAATTTCAGTTCCAGTTTAAGCAGGGTTCATACATCAGTAGATTGGGAATTGTAGGTCACAAATTGTGCATATCTGCCTTATAGCAAGACAGTGATATTTTCTGCTATAGGTTTTTATGCAATGTTGTTTCTGATGGATAGAACAAACAATTTCAACATACACAAGTCTTACTACAACTGATCTCAGAATAGCTGCTACTATGGGATACATACACCTTTCTGCTCCCGTTGCTCCCTATAAATGATTCCCTCTTCACCAGCAGTAGGCAAAACATGTCCATCATGCCTATAAATTCATCCAGAATGTACATTTATGATGGGAACTGAAGTCAAATGATATTTGGAAGGCTGGATTTGTTTACTTTTGTTGTGTGTGCCCACTCCTATCTCTCTTACAAACTCTGTCAGACCTATCTGCGACAATATTAAGTTCAGAACAAAAATGAGGATGTCTTACACTTACTAATTCCTTTTTTTAAAAAAAAAGAGTTAAGGACACAGATTCAACAGAGAAGCATACCCAGAATACTGTATGTAGAATACCTTGTCCAATTCTGCATTTGCTTATTATTATTATTTTACTAAGCAAATAGAGCAAAGGAAGGAAGTTATGGCTTTGTAGCCAGATCTCTTTTCGGGTTGCTCACCAAAAGTGGAATGACAAGCAGTTTGGAAATGGGAAAGTGAAGTCGTTCAAAGTGATGCCTCCAATACACCCACAATCACATGTCACTGTAGAAGAGCTTTTAGATTATCGCACCACCTGGAAACACTTTGAGCACCAAATCAAAGTACTTTCATCACCTAAAAATTGGATTTTCACCTGTTTATTCAATAGTGCTGCCTTTAAATGAGTTGACAATTGGTTTGGAAGACTTTTTGCCTCAGATCCCTTGCCACCAAAAGCCATTTCCCCCGCCTCCTTTGCCACCCAGATCTTTTTCCCCTTACCTTTCCTGCTTCCAAAACCCTATTTTCCTCCCACCGCTCAGGGGGTGCTTTGATTGTGTTTTTTCTGTATGGCAGAAGCAGGTTGGACTAGATGGTCCCTGGGATATTCCACTGAAATAGTGTTAAGTTTATGTTGGTTAAAATTGTTTTTCATTTTCAATATTGTATTATTCTTTCATTCTTTTTCTTTTCTTTTTTATTTTGCACTACAAATGGGATATGTGCAGTATGCATAGGAATTTGTTCATTTTTTCCAATTAGTTCATACAAACACTCTCCATCCATCTTCCACTGAACCGGCCTGCCTGTCTAATTTTCAAACACAATGTGTCAAAAAGTTTGCCCATTCCATATATATATATATATATATATATATATATATATATATAATATTTGATATATAAACATTTATTGTGACTCCACGTCAAGTTATTGCTTCAAAAAGAGCTGAAAAGGTTTGAGAACCCCTGCTTTAGTCCCACCATTTTGAGTGGTACTCAACTTTTTCACAGGAAAAATATCTTTCAGGCAGAAACCTTAAAGGAGTGGCAAGTTGCAAATGAATATTAATGAATAGCATAGTGTTTTTGTTTTGTTTTGTTTTTTGTAAATGCCACTTAGTGCTATTTGCAATCTGAAAGCGGTTTCCATAAAACATCACGCAAAGAAATCATATTGATTTTTCTCCCACCAGATGCCATAAACAAATCTACAGCAGAGCCCAAGTGACTTTTGAAACTTCAGTGATATAGCAAGTAAGCAGTAAAACAGCTGCTCTCCAGATGGAATTGTGTAGATCCTTCGGGGTTATCATTGTCATCACTGTCTTATTCCTCCCAAAAGAGTTTAAAAAACAACCCGATACAAGATTTCATTTTGATGTCCGCATTTAAGTATCATGTATTTGCAGCTAGACTTTCTGTTTTCTGTTTACTTGGTTCCAGCAAATTGGTTTTTTCTTTGTTGTTTTAAAGGAAGGCTATCTGCAGTAGAAGTAGATTAGTTAATAAGTGCCAAGAATGATAGCTTCTGACAAATTGATATATATTTGAAGGAAAGACTTGATGTATTTAGTTGAGCAAATCCCAAGCTATGTCTGTTGCATGAGAAATAAATTAATGGGAAAAACCCAAAGGTGCAAAGTACCTTTCTTCAGAAGAGACTGCTTGCTTCATCATTGCTGCTCTGACCTTGCTCCCTTTTGATCATCCTCCATTGGGAGTGATTTTAATATAGAGGATGTGATTCACTGAATTGTTCCGTTCCCTCAATGCAGTACTTACATCTCTCTTAATTTGCTTTTAGTCTCTGCTAGCAGGAAGACAGTGATGAGGTCTGCATCTTAGTAATGCCCTATGTTATAGTTTATTCAAATTTGGTTTTTTTGTTCGGACTGTCTGACTCTATTTCCACAAAAGGGAACGCCACCTAGGACTTCATCACAAGGAACTGGAAAAAACAAGGGAAAGCGGGGAAAAGGGTGTAATTTCATGGGATTCTCTCTTTAAGAAGATAATTTTCTCACTTCCATCACACAAATATCACCTCCTCCAGCTTCTAACTCAACAATCTGCTTAATTCTCATCACATGGACAGGCAATAACTCCTCCCATTTCAAGGATACCAGCATAATCTTTAAAACAGGCATCCTTTAAGGAAACACTGGTCTCAAGACCCTTCCACTGAAGCAAATTTAAGGCACTTTCCCTGAGGTTGTTTGCACTGTTTCCTCTCATTGTCCCTCCTGAGGAAATTGTCATTTCAGCTCCTCCCATACAAAATGTCATAGTTTTATTTTCAAATGGGCAACGGTGTCATATGTTCTGCAGTTGATGGTTGGTGATGGAAGGGTTAATGTGAGTTAATACTAGAGGGTTTGGTAATAGAGGGTTTGGTAATCTGTAAGTGGGAGTTCATGGGTGAAAGCAATTAGGGGTGGAGGTGTGCAAGAGATGGGTTGCAGCTGGGTGTTACTGGATTTAAGGAGCTAACCTTGAGACTGATTTTTGGGAGAAAAGTATCTGTTGTATTTTGGTGGTGGATGCTGTTGGTTTTTCCCCCAGGTCTGTTGGATTTTTCGGTATCCTGACCTGTCTCCCGTGACTTTGGAATCCTTGAACCTTTGGACTGGCTTTTGACTACGGCATAGACTCTTGATCCCTGGACTTTGTTTATTGAACGCTTGGCGTTTGACCACTGGACTGGACCCTTTTGACTATGAAGTTATTTTTGCTATCAGTTTTTGTTTATTCTGTAGCTGAGTGCTATCTTTGTGTTTTATATTTTGGTCTATTAAAACAGCCAGCAAGTAAGTGCTGTTTTAATTAAACTGTTTGATAAAACTGGGAGTTTGATTAATCTCTACCTAAATAAGGCAGAGCCCTGGCAACGTGACAAACGGGGATTAACATTGCACTGGGAAATTGCCAGTTTTGTCTATCTAAAAAATAAATTGATTGCCAACTGGCTTAGGAAAAACCAACACTTTAGAAATGGCAAAATAACTCAACCCCACAGTTGTGGAGTAAAGTTTAGAATCCACTGGGAGAGCCAGAGTAAAAAAAATGTTGAAAAGACTGTTGTTCTCTCCAGACAAATGTACGAGGGAACAGTATTACTGGTAGCTAATATCAAAGCTTTTTTTATCGTGTCAGAAGTGAATTGAGAATGCAGTTATAATGTATAGAAAAAACACAAACAAAATTTAAATCTTGGCATTATACTAAATTTCCTTTGAGCAGAAGCTGGCCACTTTGAGTGCCTCTGGGGTGGCTGTAAGAAGGTCTTCCATTGTGCATGTGGCAGAGCTCAGACTGCATTGTTGTAGGTGGTCTGTAGTTTGCTCTTCTCCACACTCACATGTTGTAGACTTTGTAGCCCCATTTCTTAAGACTGGCTCTACATCTCATGGTTTCAGAGTGCAAATTTTCCAAGTCGCCCAGACTTCTGTGTGCCTAGGAGGGAATTTCTCCTCTGGTATCATTCACTGATTGAGGTTCCAGGTTTTAACCTGCCACTTCTGGACTCTTGCTTGTTGAGGTGTTCCTGAGAGTATCTCTGTAGATCTTAGGAAGCTATTTCATGATTTAAGGCATTGGTTTCCTGGCTGATATCTGAACAGAGGATGGGCCAGAGGTGTCAATACCTTGGTCCCAAAGCTGAAAGATGGGCAAACCAGTCAATAAATGGGCAGTTGTCAAGCCATCCAATAGCAGATGTTTACTCGATAGGAGCAATCAGTTTCTACTTTGGTCTGAGCAAAACCATCAGTGACATAATATTTAACAATTAGAACTAAGGAATTTTAGTCATAGCATAATTCATTACTTTGATAATAGTATTAAAATTTCCCCCAGTAGAGAAAGCAATTCCTTGGTGGCATTGCAGAAGATATTCCACGGGCAGCTTCTTTGGGGGTTATTGTTGGTTTTGGCAGAGTAATCTTCTGGCATTTTGTTCCTGCAGGTCTAGAGCACAGATGTCAGGTTCTAGTTCTCAGAACAGCAAGCATATTCTAAGATGGAGTTGTCATATTTTGAATTAAACCGGTACGGTTAGGTTGGATGGATTTTTTTTTCTTTCTCTCTCCTGTATTATTCCAGAATGTTTGTATTTCAGCACAAAGACGAGACACTAAACAGTGTCATAGGAATTGTAACCATGGCAACTGAGAAAATTTGGCTTTATGAATATATATGAAGGTGTTTCAAAAAAGTAAGTTCAATTACAACAAAGAGAGTGAGCAGCCATTTTGTTATCTGCTTCCGAAACTCCCTTAGACATAGACAAAAGAGTTGGTGTGTGAGACGTGAGATTGGATCCAGCCTTTTTTCTGTTCTTTGGGAGCACTTTCTGAGTTTGCTTCCACTTAAAATGGAACTGCAAGAGAAAATAAACAGAGCCAGCCTGATTCTCCTTCTGAATCTCCCAGTGCCATTTCTACATACTTCCAGGACATATGGAAAGGGCAAGTGCAGAGAAAGAAGAGATCAATGTGGATCTTATCTGGAATCTGAAATACTACACAATAGGCTGCATCTGCACTTCCATTAAATGCAATTTAGGAAATGCATTCACCTAGTACAGTGTTTCCCAACCTGGGAGTCGGGACCCCTGGGGGGGTCGTGAGGGGGTTTCAGAAGGGTCACTAAAGACCATCAGAAAACCCCTTTGCCAGAGAAGGCTGAAGATCTCTCCACCTGACCGTCTTTTCCTTTTTGGAAACAGAAGGTGAATCCTCCCACCAAAAGGTCTCCTCTGCTGTGATTGTCTGGCCTCTCAGCCAAGGGGAGGACTGTTTCTGAGACTCCAAGGAGAGAGGGGAGAGCAGGTGTGCTCGGCGCATGGCAGCATTGTACGCATGTGTGGGAGAGGGAGAATGCGCAAGGCTGGAGGGAGGCTCATGCCAGTGAGTCCCTTCAAGGCTTGGGGGTTCCGTGTGGGAAGTTTGGCCCAATTCTATCATTGGTGGGGTTCAGAATGCTCTTTGCTTGTAGGTGAACTATAAATCCTAGCAACTACAACTCCCAAATGTCAAGAGCTATTTCTCACAAACTCCACCAGTGTTCAAATTTGGGCATATTGAGTATCTGTGTCAGGTTTGGTCCAGCTCCATCATTGTTTGAGTCCACAGTGCTCTCTGGATGTAGGTGAACTACAACTTCAAAACTCAAGGTCAATGTCCACCAAACCCTTCCAGTATTTTCTGTTGGTCATGGGAGTCCTGTGTGCCAAGATTGGTTCAATTAAATCATTGGTGGGGTTCAGAAGGCTCTTTGTAGGCGAGCTATAAATCCCAGCAACTACAACCTTCAAATGACAAAATCAATCCCCCCCCCCCTTCCCGTGCGCAACCCCACCAGTATTCAGACTTGGGTGTATTGGTCATTTGTGCCAAATTTAGTGCAGTGAATGAAAATACATCCTGCATATCAGATATTTATGATTCAGAACAGTAGCAAAATTACAGATAGCAATTAAAACAATGCTTTGGTTGGGGGTGACCACAACATGAGGAACTGTATTAAGGGGTCACAGCATTAGGAAGGTTGAGAAACACTAACCTAGTGCATCCGCATGCCAAAGTGACACCTCTTCCTTCTGATGGTTCAGTGTACACAAACTTGTTTCATATACTCAATTATTAAACATTCATGTCTCAAATTACCTTCAGGCTGTATGTATATGGTGTATATGAAACATGATATTTGTGTTTTGACTTGGATCCCATCTCTAAGATATATCAAGTAGTGATATTCCAAATTTAAAAAGAAATCAGAATAAAAAACACTTCTGGACCCAAGCATTTTGGATAAGTAATACACCACTTGAATTATTTAAATTGATTATATCCCAACAGCACATTATAATGGTAATCGTAATATAATCCTGTTGCAATGTGAAAAAGTATTCCAAATACCTTTTGCATTTTAAACCATTTAAATTGTTTTTCCTCATTGGAGAAGCTAGTGCACTGCTGCTTGCATAGCTATTTTTTTCTCTATGGATCTGAAATGCAAATGTTGCTGAATAAGTACTTGCTTTAAAGAATGGCAATATTTTTACTAATTATCTATGATGGATTTTTCTAATGCAAAACCATATGAAAACGAATGAATTGATTCTGCAAAAGCAATGACTGATCAATTGGTTGATCCTCACGACTACGAGGAGCAAGTGCTGTCATGTTCTAAGTTCAATTTTAGTCAATGAAACTTGCAGAAGATGACTTACTACAAACAATTTAGGCCATGTCAACTAAAGATCTTAAAGTCAATTCAATATACTGAGGGCCTGAATTATAATAATAATAATAATAAATTATTATTATTATTATTATTATTATTATTATTATTAGAAACACAACAAGATGAGTCTACAGAAGACACTCTGCTGGCTGTTGTATTTGGACACTTCCCGTGTCTAGTTGGACACTTCCCAAGTGTCTAGGACTGTATGATGTATCAGCAAATAATGTGTGCAGACCTCAGTAAGGTGACCTTCTGCTGCTGGCAGCTGGTAATTTTGTCAGTGCTGATTGTGTTTAAATGCAGGTCAAGGCCTTTTAGGCACTGCACCCAGTGTGCCAATCACTCCTGGGACCACCTTGACTGGTTGTGCCAGAGTCTTTACAGTTCGATTTTTAAATCTTCATATCATGTCAGCTTTTCCATATGTTTCTCTTCAATCCTGCTGTCACCTGGGATTGCAATATCGACAATCCATACTTTGTTTTTAACATGATACTGAGGTCAGGAGTATTGTGCTCGAAAACTCTGTCTGTCTGAATCTGGAAGTCTCAGAGTAGCTTGACATGTTCATTCTCTGTAACTTTTTCCGACTTGCGATCCCACCAGCAATTTGTTGCAGGCAGATGGTATTTGTGGCACATGTTCCAATGAATCATCTGAGCATCATCATCATCATCATCATCATTATTATTATTATTATTATTATTATTATTATTATTATTATTATTATGTTTTCCCTGCTTTCTCTCTCTGAATCAAGACCCAAAGTGGGGTCATCTCAAAAGGCGGGCAAACCCACTATATCACCATCTTAGTGCAATGGGTCCATTTCTCTTCTGTGTTGGCATGCTGGTATGTAATGTGGTGTTTGGAGATAGGATACTCCTCCTTTCCCACCTTCCCCATGCTATTTCCAAAATGGCTAATTCACTTTTACTTCATACATATTGTGCTATTGAAGAAAGGTGTGATGGTGAAGATGCTCAGCAAAATATATATCTAAGCTAATATGTTGTTGCTTATTCGTTCCATTGCTTTTTACTCTTTATGACCTCATGGACCAGCTCATGCCAGAGCTCCCTGTCAGCCATGGCCACCCCCAGCTCCTTTTCAGGCTAGTCACTTCAAGGATACCATCCATCCATCTTGCCTCGGTCGGCCTTTCTTCCTTTTTTCTTCCATTTTCCCCAGCATCATTATCTTCTCCAAGAATTCCTATCTTCATCTTTGCCTCTAATATCCTTCCCTCCAGTGAGCAATCGGGTTTTATTTCCTGGAGTATGGACTTGGGAAGATAATGAACGATCCCTGAGGAAGGTAATGGCAACCCACCTCAGTATTCTTGCCATGAAAACAAAATGGATCAGTACAAGCTAGCATGACTGTGGTGGAATAGCAGGTTGAAGTGATAATATCTGTTTCACGGAAATCTATATTAAAAGAGATGAGAAGATTGACAATAAAATTATAGACAATTGCTCAACCAAAGAGTCTAATAGTATGATCTGCTCTCGTACAAAGGTATTAAAGCTATGAGTGAAACCCAACAAATGTTCTACTGACTTTATCCACCTCTTCTGATCTGGATCTGATAATCCCTTCTATAACACTATTTTTTATCATTGGAACATTAGATGTTGAATTGTTAAGATACTGTACTTCTAATACATTCACATTGTTCAAAATAGTATATACCAAGATGGATTTACCTATTGACCAGTATGCTGGTCATGTGCCTTACATGACATATTGGACAATCCAATCAAATGAACAAAAAGTTGCATTTGGTTCTGAGAAGGTCATGTTCAAATCTCACTTGCAGTACTGAAGACCTGCATATCCTAAGAGAAGTGATTTATATTCCTTCAGGGAGTTAAAAACTTTAGAAAACAGAGTGAATATTTCAGTTTGCTGCAGTATTTTTTAGTTGTAAGTCTACTGTGTGCTTTTAAAATATATATGTTCTGGGGAAATGCCAAGTGTGGAAAGAGATACTAGAAAAGTTTGTGAAAGGATATACTTTGAGGAATAGTAACTGAAGTAAAGCAATTATTCAAGTCCACAACCTTGTTTACTTGGATTTTGGATTCTAGGTAAAGTAAATGCCCCAAATCATAGAATTTTTGAATCCCTTCTTTTTTATGCATACTAATGAGAAGGGGTTACTCTCTCCTTTGATTCATATGTAATATACCTTGGATGCCATGGTAGGGGAAAGGTAATCAGAGAAAAATAATGGTGCTGACTTGCATGACAGCCAAGATCATCCTCTGATTGCTAGTATCAATTTGCCCTAGTTATGTAATTTAATAGATTGACTCGGAGCCCCTGGTGGCGCAGTGGGTTAAATCCCTGTGCCGGCAGGACTGAAGACCGACAGGTCGCAGGTTCAAATCCGGGGAGAGGCGGATGAGCTCCCTCTATCAACCCCAGCTCCTCATGCGGGGACATGAGAGAAGCCTCCCACAAGGATGATAAAAACATCAAATCATCCGGGCGTCCCCTGGGCAACGTCCTTGCAGACGGCCAATTCTCTCACACCAGAAGCGACTTGCAGTTTCTCAAGTTGCTCCTGACACGACAAAAAAAAATTAGATTGACTCTGTTTTGGCTTGCTTTTGTCTTTCTTTCTTTGCAATTTTCCATCTTTATTGATAATTTTTCTTGGGTTCTGGAGCCATTAGAAAAAGATGCTTGTCTATTTCAGCATATTCAAATGCTCAGGAACTGTTTCTGATACTTTGTAGGCAGAAATGTACCTTATCACTGACACAAAGACAAGTGGCATAGGCTTATGAATGGCTGCTCAGAAGCAAGCTCTACTAAGTTCAATTCCCCACCCCCCTGGAAGTTATATATAACTGTGTTGTTTGCTATGTTTAAAGAATAGAAGGGGAGATATGGTTGTAACTATTACCAATAACCTTCCATTCAAAATGAATCCAGAAAGGTTGGGAAATTTGTAGCTGAAGTGTCCCCTTAACAATTTTCATTTCCACAGAAGCAATTCATTTCCATACTCCTTAGAAACATATAAACAGAATGGAGTAAAGGTAGATTTTGATAATATAATACTCTCCAAGGTGAAGACGAGTCCATTTGCAAGATTGCTCTTGATTTAGAAGTGCCTTACAAGAGGCCAAAAAGGATGACCCAAACAAGCTGGCTGGACATGTTCCACAACGATCTGAAGACTGCTGGCTTACACCCCAATCAGGAACATGACCAGGTGAAATGGTACCAACAAAGCAGTAAAGTGGATGCCGCCATCAAGTGGGACAAATACAGGAGGAGGAGGAGGAGGAGGAGGAGGAGGAGGAGGAGGAGGACGACGACGACGACTAAAGGGAGATTTTATATTCATCCATTAGGCTTTACAACTACCAAATACATCAAGTGAGGGCTCATCTACAAGGGCGCTGGTCCAGTGCCAAAGGTGGATGAACCCCTTTACTGATGTCAGCAAAGGCACCTTGGGATGGGTCTACAAGTGACTTTAGAGACTTATTTTGGATCCTCATGGTCTGCCACAATTAGGGCATAGGTTTCCAGATGGAAGAAGGCCACAACAACAGTTTGCTTGAAGTGCTTTCCTCTCTGCATGTTTCTTTTTTTGGCCCTCTATTCATGTCTGACCTCTAGTTAGAAAGCTCAAGGACCAGGGCTTCTCAGTTTTCTGTGTTTATGCCACATTTTTTAAGGTTGGCTTTCAGCCCATTTTTATTCTGATATTCCATTTTCCATACTTGAGCTGAGAATAAAGTAAGTCCTTTGGGAGATGGCGATGGAGTATTCGACAGTGTGGCCAATCCAGCAAAGTTGATGGCAGAGAATCATCGTTTCAGTGCTGTGATGACAGCATCAGCGACCCCTTGTAGACAGGCCCTGATACAGGACTTGTCAGTTTTTACCAAATAGATCTCAAGTTATGTAAGAATGGGTTAGTAACCTTTTTCAATGCATGTCTGGTAGTTTGTGAGTTGAGGGAGATGAATTCAGCAGAAACTGTGTTGATCTTTTCTTTTATTGATGTTTTTCCTTCCCTTGTTATTTGCTGGGCGCTTAAGTTGACAATGAATGCTGTCAACATCCAAGGTACTATAACCATCTGTACACAAGCTAACAAAATCTTCAATAAAAATTAAGATTAAAAAAGCCAGGACTTATCCAGAGATTTTTGCACATTAAAATCTCATCGTTTAATGTTGTCACTTTTTGTTGCTTCTCTGTTCAGACTCTTGCCTAATGCTTTTTTTTTAAAAAAAAACACACAATAAAAAGGCCACAGATTTCAATTTGTTTGTGGCCATCATCATGAGAGATGGGCTGAAACTGGATAAAATGTTTTAGGAGATTAATCTTCCTGAGCAGAGGGACGACCTGCTTTATTGTCTAGGAAGGTGCTTTTTTAATACATTAGGAGGAGGCAGGGAGAGAAAGAGGAATAGAAAATAAAAAGTTATGAGGAAAATTTTACAGGTGTTTTTTCAAGCAAAAGAGTTTTAAAATTTTGTCTTCAATTTTAAAAGGAGGATGAAGCCAACTGCTTGAATATCTATGGCCCCATCTACATTGCCACATAATGCAATTATGGGGGGGGGGGTCGCTATCAGTATTGTCCATCAGTGTCCGTACGTTCCATGTACCGAAGTTCATTTTTCTTTTTTGGCCGCAGGGTGGTGACCCCACTGGACGCAGCAGTCCAGTCAGAGATAAGAGAGGCAGACTATGTTTAGGGCACCTTTTCTAGCCACTTCCCCATGTGGGGTGAGCAGAGTGGGTCCTCAAAAGGGCTGCTCAGTCATGGATACAGCTGCCGAACTACTCAACTGCCTCAGACCTTGAGGTAGAATGACTGAGTCCATAACCACCGCCGATGTGCCAGTCTGTGACTAGGGGCTTCCAGATTTCACAGTTGCCACTCGCTGATCACCATGGGACTTTCTGTTGGTTGGTTTTTATTTTTCTTGGAAGATGCCTATGCGTGAGTGTTTCAATGTGTGGACAGCCAGTCCACACATCGTCTTCACAGTGAGGTCCCATCCAGTGGCACAGTTAGCACAACAATGGTGACTTCTCAATCTGTTGCAGTCTTCTTCCGCCTTCACAACAATTGTAACATGTACCATGTTATCCTCTCCCTGTTCTGCAGTTGAGGTCTTTGGGTCTTCAGATTGTTCTTGGTCCAGAATGTCCCCTGCAGCCACTCCTGGAAGTACATGACTCCAGTCATTGTGCCCACAGGTTCATTGGAACACGCAAGCCCCCTCATGACAACAAGGTGACAATCCATCAAGTGGTCAGTGTATACTCATATCATGTAGTTCAATGCAGTCGAACTGCATGATATGAGTCTTCATTGACCATATAATGCAGTTTTAAACAGCATTATATAACAGTGTGGATGGGACCAGCATAGATGAGGTCCCGCCTTATAATTGTGGACCAAGCTACACTGCCAAATAATGCAGTTAAAATGTATTAGGACTGCTTCATTTCAATAATAGGCCAAGGAATTTCCTTGAAAAGTGTTGTTTTCCAAATATGTCCTCCATTATTGATTATTCGATGGTATTTCACCAAGAAGCGTTTTTATGCAAGTTACATTTTAGCCACGTTTGGGATCAGGTCCTATAGGAATTTGTTCTGAATAAGGACATCATAGAGTGTGACTTTAAACCTTTTTTGTCTTAGAAATCCATTTCTTCCAATATAGGGTTGAATATTTAGTCCACATAGTAAATAATCAATGGGAGGTATTAATTACTTTCAGAGAAATCTAAATTCGCACCCCCATGAAAGGTAAAAATATTTGATATATGAAGCGTCACTAGGGAGGGAGTAAATAGAGGTCAAATAGAAACAACTACATGGGCCACAAAGAGGTTGCACCAGTTGAGCAAGTACTTGAAAGATGATATGAGGGTTAAAAGGGCATTAGTGAGACTTCAGCATACCCCTATTCTTTGATGCATTGACTCCTTGAGGGTTTTTTTTATATATGCCATATCAGATAACATGAAGTAATTAATAATTCACAAAGGGCATGCACTATTTTCTCTCATTAGCAGCTGTGTATGAAAGGGGAAGAAAACTGCTAAGAAAAACTGCCCGTGCCTTTGCCAAGGTCATTCTTGTTTTACTTTACAGATATGTTAGAAGTTAACTGTTTCCTCACAACAAACAAGAAATGTTTCCCATGGAACATTTTGTGTAGGGGCACAATGTCTTCCATTTAAGAAATGTTATGAGAAATTATTGTGTTACGAATGCACACTTTCTCAGAGAAAGCCTCCATTACCATAATATTGTCATCCAGTCTTTTTTCCTTTAATTTTCTCATTTGTTTTCTAGACCATGGAAAGGCCAGCTACAAGCCATCTGGAATTTCATTGTTGTTGCTGGATATTGATAGCAACTTCCCCATGTTTGAAGAAAATATATATTTTAAGGTCAATGGCACTGCCATGAGGATTTGCATAGCTTCAAAGTGTGTCAAAAATTAATCACTGGCTGGGTATCTTTCCTTCTCAACTCATGTATCCAAAACGATTAATTAAATCTATACTGTCAGGATTCATTGACTGGAGATTTGATGGAATCTCCATTGAGATTACTTTAACTTGGTCTGTGCCTATACTTTTGTAGCACTATTTTCCATCTATATAATGAACCAATAGGCATAATATCCATGTTAGGACAACCTAGGTAAAGGTAAAGGTTTTCTCCTGACATTAAGTCCAGTCATGTCCAACTCTGGGGTTGGTGCTCATCTCCATTTCTAAGCCAAAGAGCTGGTGTTGTCCGTAGATATCTCCAAGATCATGTGGAGTTCCGTTATCTTCCTGCCGGAGAGGTACCTATTGATCTACTCACATTTGCATGTTTTCAAACTGCTAGGTTGACAGAAGCTGGGGCTGACAGTGGAAGCTCACACCGCTCCCCAGTTTCAAAACTGTAACCTTTCAGTCAAAAAGTTTAGCAGCTAAGCAGTTTAACCCACTGCACCACTGGGGGCTCCTAGATAGAACAACCTATCTATTGGGTTGTTGTAGGTTTTTCCAGGTTATATGGCCATGTTCTAGAGGCATTTTCTCCTGACGTTTCGCCTGCATCTATGGCAAGCATCCTCAGAGGTAGTGAGGTCTGTTGGAAGTAGGAAAATGGGTTTATATATCTGTGGAGTGACCAGGGTGGGACAAAGGGTGGGACCTATTGCAATTTTGCTCATAGCGTAAAGTAGGAGAATGGATTCATAGCACAAAGCCTTGCTTCACTGTGTCTTGTAACAGATGGATACATCTGAGAAAGAAACAAACAGATCTAGAGTCAAGGTCATTGAGATCAGTTGGTGACTGTGGCCTGATACTGAGTGATGACCAAGGCAGGAGGTACAAGGTTTCTATTTCAGATCAGAAGTTTGAATCTTACAACCTCATCAGTAAGGGCTAAATTCAGTGGCATACGCTGATTCCCCTTCCCTTTTGCAATGGAGCCTGCCGGCTCCCATCCCATGACACACAGTTACTTCCAGCTGGGCCTCATGGTAAAGGGAAAGGGGAACTGGTGTATGCCAATGACATGACAACATGGGAGGTTTTCCATGTTGCATAGAGATCCACAGGGGGAAAGCCAGGCAGCAGAAGCTTCCCCCCATGGGTGATGCGGGGAATGGGGCAACGGGTTCCCCCCGCGAGGCACAGCTGGATTTGCCATTCCAGCGACAAATGGAATGAGGTACTTAGGCCTCATCTACACTGACACTATAATGTGGCTTTGAAATTACTCAAAACCAAGGCTTGCAAAAAACACAGGCACACACTTATGGATATACAGTGCATTAAAGAACTTGAAGGAAAGTCTGAGTTTAGCCAAATAATGCACTTCCGCAAACACTTGTATATCCCAGATCCAGGGTGAAATCGGCTCCACAAAATTTGGAGTGCATTGTAGTCATCCGCTTGTGCTGAACTGCATTATAGGCTCTAGAACTAAGGCTGCCAAACAGTGCCGCAAGGACATGATTAGCAACAGGGGGCTAACTCAGCCCTTGGGAGGGGTAATTGGTTACCGCCACTTCTGCCTGTCAGTCTCCCTTTTTTTGACCCCATATGCCTCCAGAGCACTGGTGCTCATCTCTCCAGGAAATGGAGAAAAACGATGTTTTGAGGCCAGCTTTCATGGTTAATGCAATTACCTTGCTGGCCTCAAACTAGTTCCAGGCGTGTCAGTCTAATCACGCATGCAGCAAAACCTATTACTCCCAAACTGCTTCTAATCTGCATTATAGTGTCAGTACAGATGGGCCCTTGGGGGGACAAGCTGTAACACACCTGGATTTACTTATCCTATTTCCCAGCTCAGTGATTTCCAAGCACCCAGCTGAGCTTCAGAAGAATCTTCCCCAGCCTCCAAGCTACTGATATATCTTATCTGAATTTTCTGGGAAAACTACTGTTTCTAAAGAAACTTCAATCATGATTGAGTGCATTTTAAAAAATAAACCCTGGAAAAGGAGGTGTCAGCAGGCTGCAAAAACAACAGCAAGTGTAATAATAATAATAATAATAATAATAATAATAATAATAATAATAATAATAATTCTTATTCTTATTACTATTACTATTATTATTGTCGTGTCAGGAGCAAGTCGCTTCTGGTGTGAGAGAATTGGCCATCTGCAAGGACGTTGCCCAGGGGACGCCTGGATGATTTGATGTTTTTATCATCCTTGTGGGAGGCTTCTCTCATGTCCCCGCATGAAGAGCTGGAGCTGATAGAGGGAGCTCATCCGCCTCTCCCCGGATTCGAACCTGCGACCTGTCGGTCTTCAGTCCTGCCGGCCCAGGGGTTTAACCCACTGCACCTCCGGGGGCTCATAATAATCATCATCATCATCATCATCATCATCATCATCATCATCATCATCTTTATTTATACTCCTTCACCATCTCCCCATAGGGGACTTGGGGCAGCTTACATGAGGCCAAGCGCAGTGATAAATTACAGCAAACTAAAATATAAACAACAAAAATAACATCACAATAAAATAAATAAGCCATTCAAGTAAAATAAGCAGTGCAAAATAACATAATGGAAAATCAAACACAGTGGGCAGGCCAAATGCACGACATAAAATGATAAAACTCTGGGTGAGATAACAATGAAAAAGTTATATTTGTGGGGGAGGAAGAGGTAATACCATTCATCATCACAGCTTATCCCTCATGGGTGAGTATGATTGCCTTTCAAGCGTAAGGTCTTGGCAGTGGGTTCGTAGGTGACTATAGAAACCTATTCTTGATCTGCATGTTTTTTCACAGTGAGGACATACAATTTCAGATGGAAGGTGGTCCTTACAAGGATTGGCTTGATGTGACTTCCACATTTCTCCCTTTTGCCCTCCATTTGTGCTTCTTCATCCACAGCACTGTCGGTAACAGCTGATCTCCAGTTAGAATGCTTGAGAGCCAGAGCTTCCCAGTTCTTGGTTGTCTATGCCAGAGTTTTTAAGGTTAGCTTTAAGCCCATTTTAAAATCTCTTTTTTTATCCACCAACATTCCGTTTTCCATTCTTGAGTTGAGAGTAACTGCTTTGGGAGACAGTGATCGGGCATTCAGACAATGTGGCTGTCCAGCAAAATTGATGGCGAGGGATCATCGCTTCAATGTTGGTGATCTTTGCTTCTTCCAGAATGCTGACATTTGTCCACCTGTCTTCCCAAAAGATTTGCAGGATTTTTTTTGGAGGCAACGCTGATTAAATCATTCTAATAATGACTGTGCCAAATGTTGATCTTTGAAAACAATACTAGAATCAGGGGTGTGATTTTTTTATAAAAAAAAATCAAGAATGCTTCACATGAATAAAAAAAGGCTTAACCTGTCTGTCTTCAGTGCAATCCAAATTAATCTTCCAGTGAGTTGTGCACCGCTACTCACTAACAGAAATTTTTTTTAGGATAATTGGATGCACTTTGAGATCACAATATCATTTCTGTTCTTGGAAGCTAAGCCAATACTTAGAAGGAGAACCCCCAAATAATGCCATGTACTGTGGGTTATAGTTGAAAGGAAGGAACCGGCAAAACTACCTGTACTTACTCCTTGCATAAGAAAAATGTTAGAAATCCATGGATTCATCACACGTCGAGAGGAAACTTAATGACGCATGCATACATGCAACTGCAAAATGTATAGGGTGATTTTACTCAGGACTAAATGTCTCCTCTGTGTACTATTGTTTTATAAAATATTTCCTTTTTATGCTTAATGTGTATGAGATACATATATGATGCTCTTGCTAACAACACATTTGGGTTGTGGGCCATTTGTGTGCTTTTGGCTCCAAGGAATTTTTTAAAGAATTAACAATAAACACTATATGTGGTGTTGGTATTTTCTTAAAAAATTCTATTCTGGAAAATATTTTTTTAATTACCAAAATCATGGACAATATACCATGAATACCATAACATTCATGTTATGTTTCACCTCTTGATATCAACATGTTGTATAAACACTATGCATTGTTGGTAGTAATGACTGAATTTTCATGTCATATTAACAATTTTCCCATTTCCAAATCATCTTTTAGCCATGTTCCATCATTCCCTATGTGTATACATGCCTCTATACCATAATGGAGGGATAAAATCTTCATCCTGTGCTGACATTTGAAAAGAAAGGAAGGGCTGTCCTTTTAATCACACACAGAAATACTTTCTCATATATGTTTCTTAGAAGATTAAAAACACTAGGTTCAAAGAAGATGCTTTAAAGGACTTCTTTAAACCTGCTTATCAGGAAATAATAAAATTTGCTTTCAAGAAGATTTTAAAACTCTAACCTATTCACAAATATAGGTAACAAAAAGATAAAGACTGTTGTTTCATAAAAATTAAACAATTTTCACTCTTTAACACATACTGCTTTGCTTATTCTGAAACTGTTATAGCTCTTTCACAACCTTTGCCAACTGCATTCAGAGGCAATTTTCTGGAAGAAAACTGCAGGATTGAATGTTCCTGTATGGTAATTTCTGCAGTGTCTTAAAACCCCATCTTCCCGAATTCTGTAAATATGTTGTTAATGGGCACACTCTGTAACTATTTTGGCTTGCATTATATTGTACTATATTATGTCTATCCCTTGCCTTTTTTTTTCAAGGAGTAGTTCATATGGTGTTCTATAAATGGAAAGAAAGAAAAGTAAAATAATGTGGAGATTAAAAAAAAAGTTATGCTTCAGATGCAATTAAACTATATATACAGTTAAAAATCATGTAAACATGATTAAAAAGCAAAAGATGTGAATTGACAAAGTTCCATGAGCCCCTTTCTTCTCCACTTGAGAGACAACCTCTTACATGTTCTTTTAAGAGCACAGGGCTTCTATGAGCAAGTCTATATGGGCATAAAAACTCAGGCTCATCCTGAATGGACTCCTGGGTGTCCTCATGATGTTCCAGTACTTTAGGTGAGTATCCTAGGGACCCTTCCACACAGCCCTATATCCCAGAATATCAAGGCAGAAAATCCCACAATATCTGCTTTAAACTGGATTATCTGAGTCCACACTCAGATAATGTGGGATTTCCTGCCTTGATATTCCGGGATATAGGGCTGTGTGGAAGGGCCCTAGGTTTAACTAGATTTAACTCCATTCAGACAAAGTTATGAGATGTTCCAGAGAGTGGATGGCAGGACTGGGTTCTATTCAGACAGGATCACTGTCCAGAGAGGACACCACCACTATTGTTCCCAATGAGCTACAGAACACCTTGCAAGCTCCTGGATGCCATGGACACCAACAGGTACAATCTCATGCCCAGGAAGGTGGAGAAATCAGCCCTCTACTTCTTCCTGGTTGTGTGGACACCTCTGTTGGTGTCAGAATGGCATGCCTGCGATACCAAAGAGTTTATACAAAGCTCTGTGTCCAATTGAGAACAGTGATGGAATCATGGAAAGTGAGATGACAGTTTGGCGGGGCCGGTGTGGTCTTGTGAGGCTGGACTGTGTGTGTGGCAACGTGGCACCATGGCAAATTTAGGAGACTCCTAGTTATTATTTTAGCTTACACAACTATCAGTATATCATATATGCAAAATATTATATTTTAAATTAGTTTGCTTTTTAAAAAATCCTTACAACCTAGTTTCTAATTAAATGTTTTCACTTGGGGTTTTTTTATCATTAGCTATGAAAAAAGTGGCAGAATCCTGTATAACCATTACATATAAGGATGACTCCGGCCACATTCTGGCTTGCATGATCAATAAGATGGGATATAACATATCAACCCACTCCTTTTGGCTAATCACGTGGTTGCCCCATTCTGATCTCAGCAAATGTGACTACAGTGACAATATGATCAGTACAGGGGAAAGGTGATAATAGTAGTGTGCATATGGACAATGAATCAGGACAAAACAGACCCAATCCAGTTTTGCAGATGGCCTCAAACTCCAAGGACACTCAGGGCCCTTCCACAGAGCACTAGATTCCAGAATATAAAGGTGGAAAATCCCACAACATCTGCTTTGAACTGGGTTATCTGAGTCCACACTGTCATATATCCCAGTTCAAAGCAGATAATGTGGGATTTTATTCAGCTGTGTAGAAGGGGCCTCAGTAGTTTCCTTTAGCCTCCAGAGTACTTGCCAAATTTGCTTTCTACTGAGGGCCAAAAACTCTGGATTCTTACTAGAAACTGGTGTTTATCATGAAGACCGCCTATGCCAGCTTTGGAATGAATATGGCCACTACACCATGCTGGCTTAGACTAATGGAGTTTACTCTTGTATATGATATCAACAGGATTCTACCTAATGTTTCCCATATCCCCAAAGCAGTAAGAATATTAACAGAAAAATGTATTTTAAATAAATATGTTTCCATGAAAGAAACTATGCATTTTCCACATTAAATTAGCTAGTTATGTAGAGTCTATAAAGGGGATATGCAGTCAGTGATTGGCAGCTGCTGTTTGGAAGCAACCCAAACCCACTTTAAGATTTAATTGCTTCTCCTAAAGGTTTAAGACTACGAAAAATTATTTTCAGAACTCCACTTGCACCTTTTTTTTGAGAAGCACAGGTAGCAACCCACTTAGAGTTTATAAAATTGAAGAACAGGTAAAACAAAGTATCCCTCCTCTGTGTAGAAAAAATGAATTGTAGCTTGAGGTATATGCTATAGGTATAGCCTGCGGTTTGTTAAATATTTATTTCAATTTAAAGAGGGATTGATTAGAATCCCAAAATTTCAGAATTTTGGCATCTCAAACAAATAATCCCCCTAACATGATTGAATACAGGTGTGCGCATGCACACAGGCACAGCACAGAGCAGATCAATATTTCAATTTTACAGAATGGCTTTTCCTCACCTCGGCATCACATAATCTCCTTTGTGCCTCCCTCTTCCATCATATTAAATCCATAACTTTGAAAAAAGTCCTTTTAAATCAAGCCATCATTTCTTTCTACTGTTAGACGCAATAATCATTTTCCAGATGCTGCCCATTACAGTTGGCTTGGTTCAATATGTGTGGCATACAGAAAATGGCAAAAGGAGTGCTCCGTGCTTTGTTGTTCTTCAGTGACATTTCCGAGACAGCTCTCAAAAGCAAACCCTGTAGTTTTTCTTATCTTGGACTCCGAACCTATGGTTAAACCTCAAGCAAAGTGCATCAACAAGAATAAAACCACAACACACTCCATTTTTTTCATATATACTAGCAACATGTCCATTAAATTTCACTGGCTGGCAGCAAGGTGAGATGAAAAGGTAATTGCCTGGCCAGGGAGAGCAATGTCATGCCTCCTCCAGAGTTATATTTGCTGAAGAATGGAGATCCTTGCATGGAACAACTTGGAGAAGCAGACCTTTCCAAGAAACCCACAGAGCAATCAAGAGGTTCGACATTAGTAGATCTATCTCTTCAGGATGTGAATGTTTTCTCTTCTCTCTCCTCCCTCTCACTCTTCTCTTTCTCCCTTTCCCTCTCCCCTTCTATAGAATAGGCATAGAAGCTGAACTATGCTCAGTCTTAACAACAAGTAGGGGCTGGATGTGTTCATAGATTTGAACTGCTTTGTTATTAAATCAATAGTGTAATTGCCGGATTGGTGTTTCAAGAACCATCTTGCTGTAGTGGCTTGAGTATTGGACTAGGATCCCAGGGTTTGAATACTGCAGTATTGAGCCATGGGAACCCACTGGGTGACTTTGAGCAAGTTATACTCTTTTACCTTAAGAAGAAGACAGAGGCAAACCGCTATTTATTTATTTATTTATTTATTTATTTAAAAGTTTTGTATACCGACCTTCTCACCTCTCTTGAGGGACTCAGACCGGTTTCCAACCATAATATCACATACAATCAATACATATGTTTTACAGAAAAACATTAAAACATCATAATACATATTACAGTAAAACATTAAAACAGCAATTACAATCAATAACTATAATGGTCAGTCGTCATACTAAAATCGTTGCTCATCATCCTCCATCCATATCTCAGGGTGTTGGCTCACTTGTCGAATGCCTGTCTCCATAACCAAGTCTTCACCTGTTTCCTAAATGTCAGGATAGACGGGGCGGTTCTGATCTCCAGTGGGAGAGAGTTCCAGAGTCGAGGGGCTACCACCGAGAAGGCCCTGTCCCTCGTCCCCACCAGACGCGCTTGCGAGGCCGGTGGGACCGAGAGCAGGGCCTCTCCAGACGATCTTAATAATCTTGATGGTTCATAGGGGAGAATACGTTTGGAGAGGTAAACAGGGCCGGAGTCGTTTAGGGCTTTATAGGTTAGCACCAGCACTTTGAATTGTGCTCGGAAGCTAATTGGCAGCCAGTGGAGCTGGTGTAACAGCGGAGTGGTGTGCTCCCTGTACCCAGCACCCGTTAATAGTCTGGCTGCCGAGCGCTGGACTAGCTGCAGCTTCCGGGCAGTCTTCAGAGGCAACCCCCAGAAGAGCTACGTTAAAGACTTTGTTATAAGTCAGAACTGAAGTCACCGAGCTGTGGTGCAGCTAGTTAATAGCCAGCTGCATTAAATCACTACTGACTGAGAGGTCATGACTTCGAAGTCAGCCCAGGTTGGAGTGAGCTCCTGACCATTAATAGTCTAGCTTACTGTTAACCTATGCAGCCTGAAAGACAGTTACATCTGTCATGTAAAAAAAATTGGTACCGCTTTATGTGGGAAGGCTAATTTAACTAATTTATGACACCATAAAACTTTCCAGCAGCATTTGTAAGAATGTGGAAGTACTCCATCAAGCACTCAGTGTCACAAGTGGATGGTGAAGCGGCAGCTCCCTCTGTGGCTGGAATCAAGCATACCCTCATGAAGCCAGAAAGCTGGAATGTTAAATTGCCTCTGTGTCTGTCTATATATGTTGCATGTCTAATGGCATTGAATGTTTGCCATGTATGTGTGCATCGTAATCCACCCTGAGTCCCCTGTGGGGTGAGAAGGGTGAATTTAAATACTGTAAATAATTAAATAAACAAATAACAATGGTGTTTTGAGGTATATTGTTGCTTTGTTCTTTTGTTGTGAGTCACTTTGCACACATTCATGGGGAAAACTGGCATCAAAATACAGAATACTTACACCTTCAGAGCTTCCAGGAAACTCTGGAGTAGCTCCCTTGCAGGTTTCCCAGAGCCATGTGTTTGACATATATGAGTAAGAGGAACCATGCTCAATGGGATGATCCAAAACTGATGCTCCGTTGTTAGATTGGTTATCAAGGCCCGATACAATGCTGAAAATTTTCTCATTGCCTGTACCCCAAGCACAGAGAAGAATCTGAAAAGCCTGGTGAGAAGTACATTGACTCTTACTCTCTGTATGAGAAAAGCTAGAGCATATAAAATCCTCTTCTGTTACTAACGATGGAGAAGAAACAGTGGGAATGGAGGAGAAGCAGGGTTCTCGAGGTTGAAATGCCAGGTTCTCTTAAGTAGCAGGGATGATGGCATCATCTCCCATTTCCCTCAGGTTTCCCTTTTCCATCTAGGATAAGCTAATAATAAGTGCAGGAGGTCAGGCAGGACCAATTAATTCAAGTGAGCCATCTCTGTTTTAATGAAAAGTTTATTGTTTCAAGGATGTCTTTCATTGAGCTATGGCAGAAATGTTCAAAGTGCAGCATCCCTAGCTAGCATAGCTAATGGTGAGGGGTACCAGGAGCTGCAGTCCAAACATATCTGGAGGGCCACGTGATTCCCTGCCCTGATTCACAGACTAACAGCATGCTTCTCCCCATTCAAGAGTATTTCTATTTCTAGTTTCAGTGACAATGAATTAGAGCAAAAATTTTGGTTTGGAATCCTTCTATTCCTATTAATCATTTCAGAAGGAGCCCCCGATGGCACAATGGGTTAAACCCTTGTGCCGGTAGGACTGCTGACCGAAAGGACAGTGGTTCAAATCCGGGGAGCAGGGTGAGCTCCCATCTGCCAGCTCCAGCTTCTAATGGGGGGACATGAGAGAAGCCTCCCACAGAATGGTAAGACATCCAGGAGACTCCTGGGCAATGTCCTTGCAGGCAGCCAATTATCTCACACCAGAAGTGACTTAGAGTTACTCAAATTATAGGAACATGATTAAGATAAATAAATTTCTAATTATTACAAGTCCCAGAATCCCTGTCTACTGAGAGAGCTTTTGCTTGCCAAGGGCTGCTGCTGATAGGAAAAAAATAATTGCCTGTGCTCAGACACAAGCAGATCTACTCCCACGAAATTCTTTCTGCCTTGGATAAGCAAGCTTACAGATAGGTAAAATTACAGCTCAGGGTCAAACATTCAACAAAAACATGAATATGCTGCAATGGTAGAAACATAGCAACCAATCAGAAGTTGCTTACGTGTTGTTTTTACAAGTTTGATATAAAACCATTGTTAAGTGTGACACAAGGTGTGAATAGTCGTTTGTTCTTTGACCAGGGTGGTCAAAGGCTATTCATCTCATGTTGATCAACTTGAAATAAAGCCTTGTTGGAAAACCTCATCGGAATCTCATTTCCTCCCTTGCCTTCTGGGATTGTCACCATAATTCCCAGTCTCTAACATTTTGGAGGTTCCACCGAGATCTGGGTGGTGAGTGCCCATTGGCTGGAGGACAAGAGGTGGCTTTTGGAGGCCCGGAGGGACGGCACCCATCTGGTGGCAGTGGCTACTGGAGTGCGCTGAGAAAAGGGGCCCCACCTGACTGACCAGTGGCTCTGCTTGTCGCAGCCCCCAGGTGTGTCCCGTCCGTCTCTGCCGAGAAAGAGGTTCAACAACGCTTGAAAGAAGACTGCCGACAGGTCGGAGGAAGGAGGAACGAGGCATTCCAGAGGAGCACCGTCCGTGTGTGGATTATAAGGCCTTGTTCCTGGGGGGAAAAAAGCTAGCTGGAGGGAGGCAAAGGGGGGAAGGCAGAAATCCCCCAGATAGCTGATTGTGAGGGTGCCCCAAGAACAGTCAGCAGTGCCCCCTTGGGAAAAAAAAAGAAGAGAAACAAAACAGAGAGGGGGGAGGAATTGACCCCTTGGAAGTTTAAACAGTTTGCCGTGTCAGGGAACTGTAGAAATAAATTGTGTGTGTGTCTGTGTGTTGCAACACTGGATTGAGATTTGTGCATGTCTGAAGCGCTGTTTTGTGAAAAGGAAAGTGAGAAAAGGGAGTTGGATTCTTGTTATTTCAAATGGAAATCTGTTGTTCCAGTACTCAGGAAAGGATAGGAATGTGTTTGATGGAATTATGTGCTAAAAAGAGAGAGCTTTGTGTAAGTTGGCAGATCACTTGATATATATATGTCTAAATGACACGGGACTGAGTTTGAAATTTGTGCTTTCAAATGATGTAATGGATATTTTACAAGAGAAACTTAGACATGTTGAACTGAAAGGTATATATGGAATGTTAATTGTGTTTGAAGGATTCAAACAAGAAAGAAACAAAAATGCTGATTCAATGGGAATTGATTTATGTTCAAAATGCTGCCATTTGAAAAACTGTGTTTTTAAAATGTAAAAATTTGGGTAATGACAAAACGGGTGATCTTTAAAAGTTTGATGTTCTTTGTTCTGTGTGCGAATGCAAAAGAAAAAAAAAGAGCTGACCTTGGGAAGTTTGTGTGTGTATATGCGTGTGTGTGTGTGAACGAGGTTTCTCTGTGTGTGAACGTGCAAAAAGCCTAACAACTAACAAGCATTGTATGTGTGTGAATTTGGAGAATGCCAGAAATTGGAAAGGGAAAAAGACCCAAAAACAAACTCGTTGTCTGTGTTAAAAGGTTAAAAAAAAAAAGCAGGCTATTTAAGAACTTACATTGGTGCCAGCCCAGAATAAGATCAAAGCGTGTCTATTGTTCTTGGAAAAGGGAAAACTGATTATGGAATGGATTGACTGTGTTTTTAGGAGTATATTTTTAAAACCTGAGGTCTAAATTTCATTTTTTGCTCAAGAATATGAAAATGATTCTTATGCTTAAAGCAAACCTAATGGACAGCTGCCTTACAGAGAGATAACAGAAAAGATGGCAGCCTGCCCCAGACATTGTTTCCAAAGATGCTTCATTTTTACCACCCTTTCTTTCTTTCAAGGACTGTTATTAGATGTTAACTCTTTACAGGTTGGGACATTTTTAAGGCTTGTGTCAAGAAGAGAAATGTTACATCTGTGTGTGTGGACAAATAGGTTTTAAAGGTTCAGGTTGTCATAGGTAATTCAGGCTGAATGGCCATATTCCTGAAGCATTCTCTCCTGACAATTTGCCTGCATTTATGATAGGCATCCTCAGATGTTGAAAGTTTAAACTTTTTCTTTTGGCTATTTAGAGATGCACACACTAGGAACTGTATGAGAGTTAATAATTTACAGAAAATAGGGATTTCCCTGCAACTTCTCTTGAGACAAAGAAGAGGCACAAGATTCATGTCTAAAATTGTTTTGAAACACAAAGTTTTTTGGTTGGAGACACAAGATAACAAGATGGGTTTTTTCTTCTTCATATGACGGTGGGGTGACCGCTGTGGTTTTATGCTAGGAGTACATGGAAACTCCCTCAAGATGTCAACAGATAAAATATATTTTAAGTTAGAAAAGCAAAACAAAACTGCCTTTTTAAAAGTCAAGCCGCAGCTTACCTGTAGGTAAATTGAGACACTGATTGATATACAGGGTTCTTTACATTGTTTTTTGTTTGTTTGGTTTGGTATTTAATTCAAAAGGAAACCAGCAATTGACTTTTACAACTGAATTTACTTTTATGTGGATACAATAACCCTGGACATGAATCATAGAATCATAACATCAAAGAGTTGGAGGAGACCTCATGGGCCATCCAGTCCAACCCCCTGCCAAGAAGCAGGAATATTACATTTAGGTCACCCCTGACAGATGACCATCCAGCCTCTGTTATTGTTCTCAGCCTGAGGTGGCTATATTTCACAGCTTTCTTCAAACATAGGACAAAGTACCTCTACAGATTTTGTTATTTTGACCCAATCCCTCTACAAAGTTACTGAAAGAATTAATTCTAAAATGGGACATTAAACCAAAAAGACAGGGCAGTTTGCCCTGGAGTTGCCAGATTTAAAAGACAATGCATTGCAAAGGGCCAAGAAGGTTTTTGCCAGATTTGAGAGACATTGCCAGCAAAAAGTTAAACTGTTTATTAAGTTGAAAAAAAAAGCAGGTTAAAGTTGGAAAAGCAAGTCGAAGATAGAATGATAAAAGATTGCTTACAGTAGATGGACAGAGGAATGTGAGATAAATCATGGGAAGAAAACCGTGGAGAATTGTTTAAAAGGATGGAGATCGGTCGAGAGGACTTCGAAGTGAGAGATTGTGGAGGCCCGCCAATGAATGGAGTGAAAGCTATCGACGGAAACCGACGACAGATGGGTAATCAGTATCCCCCTCCCCCTTTTCTCTCACTATCTTTCTATTTATCTTTTTCAGCTCTTGAGCTCCTGGTATGAGACCCGGATCCTAAATTGGATATCCAAAAGGCACCATAGCCAGCTGAGAAGCCTAATGGGAGTCCAAAATACAGGAGCCTATCCAAAACACCACCTGCTGGATAGGACAAGCTAAAGACGTGAGATATGGTGACTTTATTTTACAGACTTTCTTTATACAGAGACTGACTTTAGAGACTAGAGACTGCTGGATGTAGAGACTTGTTGGACATAGAGACTTTCTTCATTTTACCTGGAATTTAATAGACTCATTTCTTCAATCAAGAAGGGGAACACATTCCCAGTTTGACTCAGATTGCCTTTATACAGGAGACTAAAGAGACATAAAGGTTGGATACACATGAGTGTGGCCACGTTTGGTCCTGATAATGAAAACTGGATTTCACATATGTGCATGGCCACATTTGGGCCAGACAGCAAGACCTGGACTTGATATCCTTTCTCAAGTTGAATGATTTCTATTGCTAAATCGTTAAAGTGGTTATTGTTACCATTTAGTTCTGATTGCTAGCTTGATAAGCTTTCATTTGTTTATACTGTTTCAGTCAAGTGTTTACAACTGTGTTTTAGAAAGAAACAGAGGTGATGTCATTCACAGCCTGATGCCACACCCCATTACAACAAAATGGGAGAAGGATACCCTCCGCCAATTGGTAAATTGCATTGCAAAAGGATTGCATGCGCAGGTCTGTTGGGTATGATACGAACAAACAGCTCACTTCTAAACACCATAACCATACAACAGACAACTGATCAGACAGATGATCCCAGTTAATTCAATTTGAAAAAGGGGAGGTCTTCACCCCCTTACACCTTTGTACGCCCTTGTAAACCACTTAGCTCAGCCCAAACCTCACTGACAAAAAAGACATCTCACTATGACCGTGCCCCATGTCTAATTGGGACAATACCATAGACGTGACATCATTGTACTCCTGTCAGATATACAGGACACAGACCGATACCACTAAACAGAATTTGACATGTGCAGATGATTCCGCATTGCATTGCAACATACATATAAAGACACTGGCAAGATTGGGCCAGGATTCTACTGGATTTACAGAAGTTGGGCAAGAAGGAAAGATACTGCCCCAGTCTGAAATGGCACATGTACAACTTAATCCCTGATTTCTTCCAGATTGAGAGTCTTTGATACAACAGCCGCTTGAGACATAAGACAAATCAGTTCGGATGGGCCTGAGTTCAAGGGGCACACAGTGACACATAACAATATGACACTGACAATACATACTTCACTGGATCACAAAGAATTGGTGCAATCTTGTTCCCATATATTAAAATAACACTAACTGGCACATTTCAGCACAACTAGAGAAATTGACAAACTATATGATAAAAGACACCCAGATGCAACACAGATTGACAATAGACCACCTAAACAGAGAAGGGGGTCTATGCATTTTGTTGCAAAATGAAAAGATGTCTCCAAGATATACACATCATGGTTACCAGACTTACAATGGTTAAAAGCTTGGTCATGTCTCAAATTGTAATTGTCATAATGCTATTGATATTCTTGTGCTGTTTTACTTTGATGGAAAGAAGGCTTGATAACTCAAAGCCTTATAGATTCAATAACTGCTAAAAATATGATATCCCTGCATAGAACCCTATACATGCAAATGTCGACACTGCCAGGCTCACATGAAAAAATAAAACAAAGATAGAGACAGTGTCAGAGATAGCTATGACAAAGGACAATGATATTGTTTATACTACTGATTGCAACGCTCGCTTCAAAGGCTCCGCTTAGCAACAAGAAGAGGAGGGAATATAGGAACATGATTAAGATAAATTTCTAATTATTACAAGTCCCAGAATCCCTGTCTACTGAGAGAGCTTTTGCTTGCCAAGGGCTGCTGCTGATAGGAAAAAAATAATTGCCTGTGCTCAGACACAAGCAGATCTACTCCCACGAAATTCTTTCTGCCTTGGATAAGCAAGCTTACAGATAGGTAAAATTACAGCTCAGGGTCAAACATTCAACAAAAACATGAATATGCTGCAATGGTAGAAACATAGCAACCAATCAGAAGTTGCTTACGTGTTGTTTTTACAAGTTTGATATAAAACCATTGTTAAGTGTGACACAAGGTGTGAATAGTCGTTTGTTCTTTGACCAGGGTGGTCAAAGGCTATTCATCTCATGTTGATCAACTTGAAATAAAGCCTTGTTGGAAAACCTCATCGGAATCTCATTTCCTCCCTTGCCTTCTGGGATTGTCACCATAATTCCCAGTCTCTAACATAATCACTCCTGACACCAAAATAATAATAATAATTATAATTATAATTATAATTATAATTATTATTATTATTATTCAGAAGCCTTTTCATGCTACTTGTTTACAGCACTGAGGCTGTGTCTACACTGGGCAGGTTGCCCTGTTGCAAATCCGCCCAGTAGATTTGTGCTGAATCCAGGGATAGTGTCCAGGTGGAATATTGGCCCTGCTTGGCTGTCCTCTCATATCATCACCACCACTCCTCACAAAGCTTCACATGAGCACCTGATTTTTGTCTGTCAAGTCTGCTAATGCCAACAGTGCCCATTCTGATACCAGCATAAGCAGACAGGTATTTGCATGGAGCCCTGTGGCCAATGGGGAGCATTGGCAATGACATAGGGATGAACCTTCCCCTGTATCGATCAGTGCAGGGAAAGGATGATGGCAGCAATATCCACCTGGACAGAAGATTGAACTGAAATGACATTGCCATAAAGCCCTGGGATACTTCAGAGTTTCCAGGAAACTCTGGAGTATCTCCCAACTTTGCCTAAGGTGGGGCAAAATTAGATTAAACCCAGAAAACTCAGTATACCTAGCAGTTCGAAAACATGCAAATGCGAGTAGATCAATAGGTACCGCTCCAGCGGGAAGGTAACGGCACTCCATGCAGTCATGCTGGCCACATGACCTTGGAGGTGTCTACGGACAACGATGGCTCTTCGGCTTAGAAATGGAGATGAGCACCACACCCCAGAGTCAGACATGACTGGACTTAATGTCAGGGGACTACCTTTACCTTTACCTATTGTGGAAATTGACCATGGTGATATTTTTTGGCAGTGTAGGCAAGTCCTAAGATGCCACTTTAAGTGCCATGGTGGCCGTGATATTAGTGGGATTATGAAGACCATAGTCAATAACATAGTGGTCCCGAGTTGTGGAGTGTCTAGAAGTTACTAGGAAAAGTCTAGCTGGAGACCCCTTTCTACTTTTTCCTGACTTACCTTTGAAAGTGCATATAGTAGAAGATTTTTGAACAGGGATATATTGTCTCAATTGTTTCTGACAGGCATTCAGTCTAATGCACCGTGAAATCATTTGCTATGAATTTTCAAATTAAACAGAATTTTCCTTTCCTGTAAAGCTGTGGAGAAGATAAAGGATAATAAAGCCGCCCATTAATTCTTTCTGTCATCCCATACAAAAGGAAAACAATCTCAGTGCTGTCTTACCCCATCAATGAATGTTGGCAGATTTGTTTTGTCATCTTTACTCATCAGAAACAAACAAAATGACTTGCTTGGCTAGTTTGCAAATACGTAGATATGTACAGCAAGAAATCAAATTATACAAAACACCTCTTGAAACAAAAAATAAAGTGAAAGCTCTGTACCTTATTGTTTCTCTCTTTCATACAAAGTTTGTTTTGCTTTATTGGGATGAACTTTGAAATCTGTGGGAATTGTACTTTTCATCATCCTTGAGTTTTTATTGAGAAGGAGGGGATCATTTGCACATTGTTGTGGACCACAAATGTTTGCGGCCTTATATTACCTGAATGTTTATGCTCCAGAAATATTCGTCCTTAGTAGTATGACATGATTATTTTAATTTTATACAGCTTGATACTCAGTGATCGGTAGGGAAGGAGGTTTGGTTACATAGGAAGATAAGATTTGGGCATTCCTGATTCAAGGAATTCTTCTTGCAGCATGAACTTTCTGTCCCACCTCTTTCCTGCCAGCCTGCTACAGAACCACAAGAAGTTCCCTTAGAACAGCGTTTCTCAACCTGGGCGTCAGGATCCTGGGGGGGGGGGGGGGGCAGGGGGGTCAGTGGGGTCGCCAAAGACCACCAGAAAACACAGTATTTTCTGTTGGTCATGGGGGTTCTGTGTGGGAAGTTTGGCCCACTTATATTGGTGGGGTTCAGAATGCTTCTTGATTGTATGTGAACTGTAAATCCCAGCAACTACAACCCCCAAATGTCAAGGTCTATTTTCCCCAAGCTCCACCAGTGTTCACATTTGTGCATATTGAGCATCCATGCCAAGTTTGGTCCAGGTCCATCATTGTTTGAGTCCACAGTGCTCTCTGGATGTAGGTGAACCAAAACTCCAAAACTCAAGGTCAATGCCCACCAAACACTTCCAGTATTTTCTGTTTGTCATAGGAGTCCTGTGCACCAAGTTTGATTCAATTCCATCATTGGTGAGGTTCTGAATGCTCTTTGATTGTAGGTGAACTATAAATCCCAGCAACTACAACTCCCAAATGACAAAATCAATCTCCCATAACCCCACCAGTATTCAAATTTGGGTGTATTGGGTATTTGTGCCAAATTTGGTCCAGTGAATGAAAATACATCCTGCATATCAGATATTTACATTACGGTTCATAACAGTAGCAAAATTACAGTTATGAAGTAACAATGAAAATAATTTAATGTTTGGGGGGTCACCACAACACGAGGAACTGTATTAAGGGGTCACAGCATTAGGAAGGTTGGGAAACACTGCCTTAGAACATAGTCTTGGGGCATAAGCACTTTCAGTTCATGATAGACACTAGGGAGGTCTGTTGAGTTTCACCACTGCCCAACATGAAAGGACAGGAGGAAGGAGAAATGTATAAATCACATTATTCAGAATTGCAAGTGGCCTTCAGGGATGCCACTACTATTTTGTAGAAGAATTCTTAAGAAATATCCAAGGAACTACCTTCCTGGACTAGCATGCCCTCCAAGTGTAAGAACCTCATCATACTGGCTGCCTGAATCATCATGCATCATGGCAAATCCAGCAATTCCCAGCAAGGGGGCATGGGGAACCAGTCACCCCACGTCTCACATTACCCAGTTTCCCCCCAATCTCATCCCACGGGGAGAAGCGTCCACTGCCTGGATTCCTCCCACTGATTTCTTTGTAATACAGGAAGCATCCCATGTTCCTGCTATGGTAGCATATGCTGGCTCACCTTCCCTTTTGCGACGGAGCCCTGTTGGAAGTTGCTTTACATCGTGGGATGGGAACTGATGGGCTCCATTGCAAAAGAGAGGGTGAATCAGCATATGCTGCCAAAATGTACCCCCTGTGGTGAAGTCGTCGGTGAGGAAAGGAAAGGAAACTTAGTTGGCCCAATCCCTTCAGTTTCCATGCCGTGCCAAGAACTAGTATAAGAAATCTTCAACTGGTTTTTATTCTGGCGATAGTAGGTGCCAGCAGGAAGCTTCAAATCATTAACTAAATCTTATTCTGAAAAATATGAGTGTACAAAGTTGTTCGGGTGTTTTTTGTTTTTGATCCAAGGACTATACGTTTGACATACAAATATTCTGGTTTTTGGAGTAGGATTTTTTTTGGCCATCCATTTTCAATGAGGACACACAGCATGGTTTGAGCTAATTATTTTCTTCCCACCGTCTGTACAAATCCCTTCTTTTTCATTGTCAGCATGCTGACAATCAGACAAGAGCTTTAACTTTGCAGTAAACTCTGCCAACCACATATAGGAATCTCTCACTGCTCAGGGAGCTCCATCAAAACCATTAACCCAAAGGTATTACTGAGTCCTAATTTTGGAAATAAAAGGAAAATAAAATAAAATAAATGGAACTGAACTAGAAACAAGGAATCAAAGTAGCTCTGAAGCCCAAGGACTCAGAAAGACAGTCATGTTTTTCTGATGTAATTCATGGAAGATTCCACTACATTCACCCAATTTTTAGTTTGAAGCCTGGATTCCTACTTTTTAAAGTTCACACTTCTTTCATCCTTCTATCTACGCTCTCATTATCTTAATGGAAGTAAAAAATAAAACTTAAGTCTCAAATTATTAATCATTTATGTCAGTATCAGATCACAATTAAGTGCACTGGCACCAAGAATTATATAGTAAAAAGTACTATATAGTTCTTGGTGCCAGTGCACTTAATACTTTATCACACTAAACTCTATTCTATGATAGTTGCACAATCACTGATACTGGATACATACCTGCATGAGTACCCTTGTTATCACACCTCTCTCAATTGTGCCAATTCACTAATCCATGGTCCCACAATCATATGTCCATACTCTGTACACCTTCATAACCTCTCCTTCCAAAACATCTGCTGCTCCATAATGTAAACACTATTATAAAAGCAATTCAGCAGATCCAGCAATGGTTAATTTTTTTAAAGGCAAATATTACTGTAAAATACAAAATAAGCAGTCAGGAAATGTAAGGGCGAGTAGGGAAGAGTGGGAAGAGAAAATTTTCATCCCTGACCTCACTTCAGTGCTGGTATGCCCACACACAAATAGAACAGACCTTTCACACCAGGTAGGTGATGGAAGCACACCGGCAGCAAAATGCACATGACAGCAATATATAATTAAAACAGTCAAAAGGCATCTCCTGGATCTAAGTTGGTGCAGGCCCAGGCTTTGCACAAACCATGGTTGAAAGCACCTCATGCTCCCTAGTAGACATTCTGGAGTATTTCAAGCAAAACAATGTTTTGAAAAAAAATGCTATTTTTAATTATTATTTTTTGTTGCATCCCCAGATGACCCAGAGGACTTCCAAGCATGGTGGGCATGCACTCCTCACCCCCTAGAGTGCCTTTGGGGGCATTCTGGAGAACTGCTTTTCAAAAAAAGAAAACTGACTCTTAACTGTGGACCACATAAACAGCCTGAGGACTACATGCAACTTGTGGTTCATCCTTTGACCACCCATGTTCTTTAGTGAGTGGGTGATAAAAGTATTAGGCTACTGCTGTAATGCTTGGAATAAGCAACATCTTTAAAACCTGGAGAGGTTCAATGATGGATTTCACCTTGCCTTCCTGGTGTGCAGATTGCCTCCCATAAAGTTAAGGTTGGTCAATGGGCACTACTCCCACAAATGCTAACAGTGCATGGAGGGGAAGGATTGTTTGCTTGTCCTATGGTATCTTCCTTTCTCTAGGCAAAGTATTCCTCATAGGCACTCCCTGTGTAAAATTTATTCTCAGGGCTCTTCTACACTACTCAAAATCCCAGGAGGAACTGGATTATTTCAACCCAGTTCCTCCTGGGATTTTGTCCCCACACCCTCCCGCAACCCCGGGATTTCCCTGAGGGAAGGTGGCTAGATGCCCTCCCAAGTCAACCAAAGCCATCCTCCAGCCCCCCTCCCCCCATTTTCCCCTCAAAAACTTACCCAAGGGGCCTGCTGGCAGTTCAACTCCCTCCGGGCAGCTTCAGGAGGCAGGGAAAGAGGGATTTCCCCACCTCCTGATGCATCATTTTTGTGCATCAAGAGAGTTCTCGGTGGGGGAGGGCAAAAGAACCAGGATTGGTGTGGGGATTGACTACCAGGACTTTATCTTAAGGTCCAGATCTTTGCAGGTATCAAAATAATCCAGAGAAAACTGAGATATCCCAGTTTTCTCCAGATTAACCTTGGTTAACTTGAGGCATCATTTGGGTACCCATTACCTATGACTGAACTGTTGCCTTCCAGGTAGCTTGCCATTTTTGTTCACACTTTGTCTCATGTTACTTTCCCCTCACCTCCATCTCATTCCTTCCAGTTGCTCTCTGCTGTTTCATAGCTATATTATACTTTGTTATCCCAGTCCTGAGTGACCATTTCTCGACATCGGCAGTAGTATTTTAAACACACAAGTGAAAAATGAAGCACCAGCACAATTTATCTGCAAGTCCAATAACTCCAAAGGCATTTTAAAGAGTTACAACATAGTACTTAACTTTTTTGGCTCAAGATATTGCATATAGTCTATTCATATGGGAAGCTTTTCGCTCTCTTGTAGAAAGAAGGTTAGAATCCCTTGAAAATACTCTTATACTGGCAAAAAAATACCCATAGTACAGTGTTACCCTGACACCATCATTAACCAGCACTGTCAAGCTAGGCTTGCTCTGGTGGGTAGGACTGCTCCAAGACAAGAGGAAAAGGCATACCATCCAGTTGCCCTGATTATGCAGGACAGTCCAAATCAATTAACTTGTTCAACTGCTCTTTAAATGCCCCAAGTTCTCTCTATTCCTGCCTTTTCATCCACACCCCCCCCCCCAAACACACACACACTTTGTCCTTAACTTACTCCAATTTGTGTAAACTAAGTTCAAACTGTGAAAGTAATTTGCCCTCACTTAACTCAGTAGGGGGATGAAGACAGGAGGGAATAGACTCTTGCCCTTGTAAGCGGCAAAGGAAAACTGCTGGAGAATCTCCAAGCTAATTTGTATTTCTTTAATATATTTTTTCCATATTGACTACACTTTGATGCTTATTCACCACATGTGTCTTGGCTTTCATCTATGAAATAATCATTTTTGTGCATCAAGAGTTCTCGGGGGGTTTATTCTTTATGAATCCTTGTATCCATAAAGAATGCCCTCTCTAGAAATTTGCTAGGTCCTCCAATGCAACTCTATGTTAATTTCTGGGGGAAGCACACCACATAATCGTCTGGAGGACCTGGAAAGTTATTTTTCCAAAATAAAAACTGACATTCACTAAGCACTTGAAGAACATCTCCCCTTCCCCCCCCCCCCCACCCCAATATGATTTTGCAAACCCCCTAGCCCACATCAAATCCTTAAACAGCAAAACGAGAGAGGTGCCCTCATCTCACACTAGTTTCATCTTTACCTCTTGGGAAGAACACTGTTAACTGGCACTAAGGGAAAAAGGCCTTCCCGCATCCACAGCCTCATTCGCAGACATCCAGAAAAAAATGGATACTGAATCATTTATGGGTGATACTTCAAATGGAGAAATTATCCTTACTGACAGTAAGGCTTGTTACTAATTCTGCCTTAAATTATGTATGTTTGCACTTTTTGTTTAATCAGCCAACTTTCAAGGCTGGAAAATTATTTCATAGGATACAATTTCTGAGTGGGTAAGTTTGAAATAAAACGGGAGTAGGAAATGTGTAGCTATCCCTCTACTCCTATATATCAGATCCAGCACAGAGATACGAATTACATTAAATTGTTTTTGCTTGGTTTGTCTGTTTTAGAAATCAGTATCCTGGATAAAGAATTGATGTGATTTTGAAGTCATTGTGCCAAACTGATATTGGGGAACAGTGTTTTATTTGCTGCATTGCTCTGTTCTCCTTAACTCCCTTGTTGGAGTTTTTCACTCCTTCAATGGGTGTTAATGTGTTGTAATCAAAACAAAGTACAGACGTAAAGCAAAAAGAACAGGCTACAAGGGGGAGCAGGAAAAAGTGGCCTATGATATGCTGTGCCGTGGTACAAATACAATGTAGGAAGGGAAGGCAGACAAATTGGAATTTTAGCAAGCCTGTCATCTTGCATCCTGCTACTAGCTTGTTTCCCCACTCCAGGTGATTCATACCTCTCTAGCTTGTGATGGGTACAACCCACCAACAACTTTCAATTGCACAACATTCCCTAACCTTAGTGCAATGGGTCTCTTCTGCTTTTGTGCCAACATAGAATCATGAAATTGCAGAAGTGGAAGAGACCACATGAGCCATCAAGTTCAACCCCCTACCATGCAGGAAAAGAACAATCAAATTATCCCTGACAGATGGCCATCTAGCCTCTCTTTAAAAGCCTCCAAAGAAGGAGTTTCCACTACTAGCTATGTTTTTTTAATCATGCAGTGTCCCTTTTTTCTCCAAGCTCCTAAAGAGGGAAAGAAGGGAAGATGTAAAACCATGAATGAGATTTTCCATCTTTATTCCACCAATTTCCAAGCATAGCAATGTAAATGCCATCTTGGAATGAACACACAATCAGTGTTACTTTTTCAATATAAATGGAATTAACATATGACTTCTCATTTTTGAGTGTAAAATAGTGGAATGTACCATAGTGGAATTTTCCCACTCACTTTCCTAGCTATAACTCCCATCATTCCTCACCATTTGGTATGCTAGCTAGGGCTAATGGGACTTATAGTCTAACAATATCTGGTAGATGAAATGCTCCCTACCTTTGAACTAAACAGAGGCTGTATGAGGAGAGGTTAGAGACGTTAGCAGAATATGGTGAAATAAACAAATTCTATCACTTCTGCACTAAAGGCATCACTGGAGCATATCACTTTGATTTACTGCCTTAAAATTATTTTATTGCTGAGATGTGATATTGTTGTTATGTTCAGCCCCTGTAATTGGATATATACTCAAGCAGTAAAAGCATAACTGATGTATTCCGTGCTCCTGACCTGGTATAAAACACATTTATTTTGGTATCTGATTTTTTTTAATGACTTTATGCTATTATAGAAGAGGGGAGATGCAGAAAATAACTAAACTGATAAGCAGGATTTGTTATTGTAATTTTTCCCCATTTTTATCACCAGTATTATGGCCATGACCTCAGGCATACTGGAACACAGATTAGTCATCCAATAGTTTGCCATGGTATGTTAATAATACCTTTTTCTCAAAAGCAGGGCAGTTCAAGGGCTAGATTTTCTCACAGTTCTGTTTTGCTTTTCTCTTAAAGGCAAGAAGAAATGTGGGAGTTGGCAGCTCACTGCTGGTGAGGCTCAAGGAGGGCCTCACCAGCAGTGAGGAGTTTCTCTGCTTCTTGACCACTGTTGCTACTAAGACTTATAGAACAAGAAAGTTCAGGAGCTGTCATGTTGACATTTCACTTTCCGATTTGCTCCAAAACTTACGAAGGGTCTATGTTTATGCAGTCATTCTCTCTTCCATTCTTTGGCCATGTAACCAGTTAAATCCATTTGAAAGGACTTCGGAGGTGCTTTCATTCAGTCCAGGTAGACCTCTGGAGCCTTTTGAGTGTCCACATGGTGCACCACGGCTGTTGCCACCACTGGCACTTGGGGCCTTATCACATGGGGACTGGGCTCCATCCTAGGATGCTTCTAGGATTGTCCCTGGCTTAGCTAATGAGAACACGGGTAGCTATTCCAGGATGCTTCTAGGACAGAGTCGGGATGAAGGCCACTCGACCCCATCACATGATGCAGGGTTACTTCCAGCATGGCTCTGTCCTGGCTTCATATTGGAAGTATCCTAGGATGGAGCCACAAGAACACGGTTGACTACTCATGTTCTCATTAACTAAGCCTGCGACAATGTGGAGGGAAGCCAAACAGGGATGGTTTCCCCATGTAATGGAGAAGGGGGCACTGAAGGACAGTTTTCCTTGTTAAGGATGGTCCCCCGGCTTAAGGACCTCAATATGATGAGGTCCTTAGTTGCCAGCAGTGAGAAGCTCCCTATTTTGAAGCATATCAGAAGGAACAGAGAAACTGGAATTATTTTAAATAATTTTCAGAAGATGGGGAGGGAAAGGCAGAATGAATATGGAAAACTAACAATAGGGAAGAAGCTCAGAGTGATACCAAAACAATGCAACAAATGAGATTTCAGCACTACAACCAGAAATATGACATCCTTGGCACAGGCCCCAGCAGAACATCAGAGAAATTTGCTGTAACAGAGCATACGTTTAATACTTCATGTGTGATTTTAAGAAAGAGTGAGCAAAAGATAAGCATGTGAAGTCTGATTAAGGGTAAAGAGACCAATTTAGGAGAAAGCAAGTCAAAATAACCAGGGACTCCATTTGTAAACAGGGAAAGTTACTTAGCATCACAGGCTTTCACTAGAAGACAAAATGATCGAACAATGGCTTTCATATTTTTGGCATATCATGATACACCATGAGTCAGTAGAAGAGACAATAATGCTATGTAAAGTTGAAAGCAATAGAGAAAGAGGACTACCACAACAAAGGTGGGCTACTCAATCAGGGAAGCTACTGCTGAAGGTGCAAGGCTGTTCAGGTCTCCTGGTCATACAGCCATCATAAGTCAAAACTGACTTGAAGGCAATTAAAACAAAATCAACAAGCCAATCTGCATACTTGCTGAAGTTCCCATCCACCTATTCTTCAAATAAGGGCAGAAGAATTCCAGACTCCAAACATTTCTTGTAAGCTTGAATGAGTTTTCAGATGGAGAGCTCTTCACACTAGCAAATATTCAGCTATTTCTTCTCTTTTATCTAATGGATTCATCCTAAAAAGAAAAAAAAACACAAAAGAACAGTGGAAGAATAAAGGGGTGTTATTAGTGGAAGATACTACAATATGCAGTCCATATAAAGGTCAGTGAATAAGCTAGGATGGTGGTGTACTAAAAGCCTTGTTTGAAACTGGCCTTGGTTAGTTTCAGATTGCATATTGCTCACCAGTAATGATGGCTCATACAATACACCCTCTTCCCTTTCATGCCTGAAGAGGGAGTAGCCACACATCATGTAGCCCTCTTGGGTAAGTCTTATATTTATAGAATTATAGAATCATAGAATCACAGAGTTGGAAGAGACCTCATGGGCCATCCAGTCCAACCCCCTGCCAAGAAGCAGGAAAATTGCATTCAAAGCACCCCTGACAGTTGGCCATCCAGTCTCTGTTTAAAAGCCTCCAAAGAAGGAGCCTCTACCACACTCCGGGGCAAAGAGTTCCATTGCTGAATGGCTCTCACAGGAAGTTCTTCCTAATGTTCAGACAGAATCTCCTTTCTTGTAGTTTGAAGCCATTGTTCCGCATCCTAGTCTCCAGGGCAGCAGAAAACAAGATTGCTCCCTCCTCCCTATGACCTCCTCTCACGTATTTATACATGACTATCATATCTCCTCTCAGCCTTCTCTTCTTCAGGCTAAACATGCTCAGCTCTTTAAGCCTCTCCTCACAGGGCTTGTTCTCCAGATTCTTGATTATTTTAGTCACCCTCCTCTGGACACATTCCAGCTTGTCAATATCCCTCTTCAATTGTGGTGCCCAGAATTGGACACAATTCTGGGCACCACAGATCTGACCAAGGCAGAATAGAGGGGTAGCATGACTTCCCTGGATCTAGATACTACACACCTATTGATGCAGGCCAAAATCCCATTGGCTTTTTTTGCCGCCGCATCACATTGTTGGTTCATGTTTAACTTGTTGTGGACTCCGAAATCTTTTTCACACATACTGCAATCAAGCCAGGCGTCCCCCATTGTGTATCTTTGCATTTCATTTTTTCTGCCTAAGTGGAGTATCTTTCATTTGTCCCTGTTGAACTTCATTTTGTTAGTTTTGGCCCATCTCTCTAATCTGTTCAGATCGTTTTGAATTCTGCTGCTGTCTTTACCACTTTATGTTCTTGATTTAAAAAGACAGTTGTCATTTCTTCACTGTCAGTTTTGCAAAACAGTGTTTGAATGGATCAAGGCATGGAATGGATCAAGGCTTTGACTACAATTCCCTGAATTCACTAGCTAGCACGGTCAGTAACAAGCCAAGGCTTATGATGTAAAATGAACAATCTGGCACATTTAATTATCTGTTCACATCTTCATTGCTTTGCAATTGCTTCCACCACTCCTCAGAAAAATGAAAACAGTAACTCTATATAACACGTATGGATTAAGGTTGCTCTCCTCCTGCATGTGTTTATTTGAATGTTGTTCTCTTTAAGCCAGTTATTGTTGCTATCTAACCTCAAGCTAGCTCTGACTTATGATGACCCTAATCTAGGGGTTTTGTGGGAAGATTTACTGAGGAGTGGTTTGCCATTGCTCTCCTATGAGACTGAAATAGAGCAACATTTCCAAAAATCTTCCTATCGGTTTCTATGGCTGAGCAGAGATGCGTACCCTAGTCTTTCAAAGTTGTAGTCCAAATTTGATCCAAGATACCACACTGGCTCCAGCTTTCTGTAAGAGGCAAAGGGGAAAATCATATTATATTTCCACACAATACATTAATTACCGTACATTTTTTAAAGACACGAAAAAGTAAAGGGGACTATGCAGTCATTTCATCTTTGTCTTCGGAATATAGATAATAGGAGTTGTGGAGTGTTGATGATTATAAAGACTATGTGTCTTAATTTTCCTGTCTATCCTCCACCCCCATCAATCTGACTACATAGAAATCATAATGTTCAATATCATAAGACTTGAACTGGCACTTAGTCAAAAATGCCTTGAGTTTTGTCAGCAGGCATCATACCAGATTTGCATATTATCATCTTTTCTTTCTTTTTCTGCAACAATATGTATGACTGATTAGAGGTAATATGACAAACTACTTCCTTTACACCACAGTCCCCAGCTGTGAATTTAGCTTTCTCTCTTGCAGTTTATTTTATCCTCAGAGCTCAGCATACCAATGAAGCACACATTTAATTCAGAACATGGAAAATATATCTTTGGACATAGCATTCATGCTATAATAACACAAGGCAACTCACCAGATTGCTAATAGTGTCAACAGTTATGACAAAACAGCAAATACTACATGCTATATATTACACTGTATTGCACAATCTTACTATACTATATAGTCGCATATTACTGATTAGTAAATTCCACAGAGGAGGCTAGAAATGGAAATGGAGATAGTTTGGGATGACACAAATCAGACATTTATTATTGTTATCATGACACTGCTACTGTAATTTTAAAGAGCCAGTATATGGAATAAGTTTTAATGTTTATATTGAAAGTCCCTATTATACTTATTGTATTATACCTTTAAAGGTTGTATATTATATGATGCCATGGCCTAGGGCTGATACAATAAACAATTCATTCATTCATATTACTGATACCGGGTTGAGAACCCTCAATATTACACCTCTCTTCAGTCACGCAACTGCATCAATTCACCAGTTCATGGTCCTACTGTTGAATTTCTGCAGTCCTTCTGAACCGCACTTTCTCACACTACCACTGCTCCTTTGTATTGTTAGTAAAACTGCTGCAATTCCAACATTTACAAACAAAAAAAGCAAATATAACCATAAAATATAAAAGAAAAGGGCTAGGGGGAGAGGAGAAGAATCCTGCCCCTTTAATGTTGCTTCACTGCCAGGAAAACAGCTAATCTACTCTGAACTCAAGAACAGGAAATTGAATGTTGGTGGACAGGGAAAGAGATTCAAAGATGGCCTCAAAGCCAACCTTAAAAACCGTGGCATAGACACCGAAAACTGGAAAGCCCTGGCCCTTGAGTGCTCTAGCTGGAGGTCAGGTGTGACCAGCTGTAGAATTTGCTGTAGTGCTGTAGAATTTGAAGAGGCAAGAATGGAGGGTGAAAAAGAGAAATGTGCCAAGAGGAAAGCACGTCAAGTCACCTGGAAACCAATGAAAACCAATGCCCTCACTGCGGGAGAACATGCAGGTTAAGAATTGGGCTCCACAGCCACCAACATATCCACCGCCAAGACACATCACTTGGAGGACCATCATCCTCAGACTACGAGGGACCACCTAAGTAAGTAAGTAAGCCAGGATGTTGGTGGGACTCAGCACTATTAATAGGTTTTCCCCATTAACAGCTTGTGACAGACGAATCGCATGGAGGCTGATCAGCAACAAGAGACACACAGTGTCACGCAATAGGGACCATTACGACACTTCAGTGATGGTTTGCCTGCCTTGTGTGAGAAAGTCCTAGGAAGCTTTTTGCAAAGTATTCTACCAAAGTAAAATAACAAGTCCAGTGAGTGGTTAAACCATCAGAAGTAGACAATTTTTACAAAGGAGAGAAGTACAAACTGCCTTTAATTTTTTTGAAGTGCAAAAAAATCAGTGTGGGCATTCAGTTGTCATGTCTATAAAGGAAATCTTTATGCTGGTGACCCATTTCTGCTGTAATTAATTTACCATAATCTATAAGAATAGATTAAATTTGCTTATGTGAAGGGAACTAATAATTATCCCCTTGTTGATGATGTGAGATTTAAAGTGGTAGGATATATAATGAATGGTTCACATAATCATTCTGACCCTTCTGTATAGTGGTGAACTCATCCAAAAGGCAATTAACGACATAAAAGCACTTACACTAGTGTCATTTTTGTCATGAATTCGTAATCTGCTTCCACCCCTGTGAGTCATGATGGCGGTCACAAGCCTAGAAAAGGAATTTTTTTGTTGGTTATAAAGCTTCATGGAAAACAATTCTGGTAAAAGGATCATTCCTTTCATTAAAAATCATGTTAACATTAAAAAGTGTAAAGAAAAGGAGGAGAGAGAAAAGACAGCAAGTAAATGGCTTCCACTGGTGTATTCAGCAGTTACCCATAATACATAATTATCCATATATCACTCTCTAACATTAACTCTCATTTTCTATAATCAGTTTCTTCTAATCACCAAAACTAAAAAGTACTGAGACATGTTCTTCTCCCTCCACAAAAAGTCCATAAGGGGTTTCTAGTATTTGATCAAAGTTACTAATGGCCTTCTACAAAACAAGCAGGACAACTTACCAATTTCAGCTAAATGTATCCCCTTCAATAGCGACTTCTCCATGGTAGGTAATATTGAATTCTTCCATCTTTCTGCTTATAAAAATATGATTGCCATGAATATATACTAGAGCATATGTCTTCTCCAAGATAATATCCAACCTTTTGTATGTATTTGTATCTAAAAATATTATTTTGGCAAATTTTTACAAACTATCCGTTCTGCCGTTACTAACTAGCTCTGCTGGGATGTGAAAAAATGATATAGTAATTGTGAAAATTGCTTCCAAAAGGTTCCAAATCCAAGAAAAGAAAAGAAAAGAAAAGAAAAATGAGTTATAGGTGGCAGCACATTGAAAATGGCATCTTATAGCAAAATAATGCATATAATGTGCTCAACAGTATTCCCCCCCCCCCCCCAATTCTTGAAAGTTTGTTAAAATGTATTTGTTATAGGGCATAATCACATAGGACAGTTGAAACATCCGAGAATGCTTCTGCCCTGGTTCACCCATGGAGCCCCGCACCACCCATCAAATGATGTAAAGTGACTTACAGTTGGGCTTCATGGGTGAACTGGCATGGCAGCGTGGTGAGACACTGCCACTGCCAACACAGATGCAGTGATAAGGAACAGGGCTTTAGCATAGTGGTGACGCTTCCCCACATGGGATAAGGAAGCGTCAACTGGCAGCTGAGGTGCTGGGATTACCCCGCTGTTGCTCTACTGCCACCATGATTCACTGCAGAGGCTGATGAATCATGGCACTAGACCTCATCCTGTGATGAGGTCCATAGAGCAATGATTCCACATTAACTGCTGTGACTCCATCCTAAGGAGTCTTGGGATTTTTCTGTGAAGAATTATCTGCCCAAAGACTCCCACATCTCATTGAACTACAAATCGGAGGATTCCATCAGATGCACTCTTTGACAGTTAAAGTGGTATTATGCTGGGGAAAGTGGAAGGCAAAAGGAAGAGGGACCGACCAAGGGCAAGATGGATGGATGGCATCCTTGAAGTGACTGGACTGACCTTGAAGGAGCTGGGGGTGGTGACGGCCGACAGGGAGCTCTGGCGTGGGCTGGTCCATGAGGTCACGAAGAGTCGGAGACGACTGAACGAATGAACAACAAACTGTGTTATGTGAAAAACAAGAAAAACAGTGGGTAAAAGAGAAGTATCCATAACACTGAAGGTGTCTCAGAGATGTTTTACGTGAGCTCATCATCCTGCATTATATAAGTGTCTTTTTTTCCTACTCTCAGGAAACACTACCCTACATTGTAACTATCAAGTGTTCCAATTCAGGATTGGTAGCTACAAACTTTGATCCTCGTGTCCTATAGGGACACACATAGACCTTTTATCAAACCAGATTCTTTGATAATCAAGCTGAGGGGGTGGTTTCACTGCTTCTAGGACTATCACACCAACCTGCTGCACTGAAACAGTTTCGTTAGTGTGGATAATGAATACATTAACAAGTTGAGTACCTTCAATCTTGCATCACTCTTCAGTAACACAACTGCACTGGTTTGCTCATTTGTGGCCCCACGGCCAGTCTTCCACACAGCTTCGGTAACCCTACCTTCCTGCACTATTTCCTACCCAGTTCAGTGGCACATTGCCTTGGAAGTGATAGGCTTAAACCCAGCGGTAGACATTAATTAATCTTCTCCGACATCTTTTATACATTCATCTTAAAGCATTTTTTCAAGTGTCAATTATAGTGTCAATTTTAGTATAAAAAATGACAAATATAAATATTTTTCAAAAGCAAAGCAACCACCTTTGAGATGGGGAGAAGAAAAGAACACTGCCTTCTGACATCATATTCCGCTGAGATGCCAATGGGGAAAGGACCCATCACATTATGGTAGGTAATGGAAATAAAACCAGTAGCGGGATGTACATGTTGTATGATAGGAATGGTCCAGCTTCAATGCACGTTTGCCTGCCTTTTGTCATAAAGTTCCTAATGTTCTACCACCAGAAGCCATGATCCCATCCTACCTATTAGATCAGTGGTCTCAACCTGAGGGTCCCCAGATGTTTTTGGCCTTCAACTCCCAGAAATCCTAACAGCTGGTAAACTGGCTGGGATTTCTGGGAGTTGTAGACCAAAACACCTGGGGACCCACAGGTTGAGAACCACTGTAATAGATTATTCAGACTTGTTGATATTTTCAGGAAGGGATTCTAAGAAGCTGAAGCAAACAGTAGTGACAAGAGAAGTTTTACATCTCATCAACACTTAAAAAAACAATTAAATCTCGGGATCCAGATGGTATTCAATTGAGAGAAAAAAGAATTCAAACATAAAAATGCTGATCTTCTAAGATCTGATCCTATAGGGATATTTTTATTTCTAAAGCAGAAGATGAAAAAAAATATCAAGAATCTTCATTTGCTTCGCTGTGAGATTTAAAGAGCAAGAAAGTTTATTATTTACAATCAGCTTTTATTGCTTTTGAGTCTCAGATCCCAAACAGATTGTATTTTTCTCTAAGGGAAGAGACAGATGATCAGTGAGAAAACACAAACTTTAGAGTGATATAATAAAGGCAGAGGTTTCACTTATATCACTGTCATCTGAAATACATGCATACACACACTTTCATGTAAAATCCTTCTGTCCCACTGTCATCTCTGATTAAACAGGTTCAGAAGGTCTCAGAAACAATAGTCGAATGTTACAATTTGATTCTGCAATGATGCATCGAAGCAAAATTAGCATAATAAGGTATTTATCTGTATTGAACAGACACAATATGTTGAGAGATTGTGTGTACATATGGTGGGGTTATAGTTCTAATTTTTATACTAGTTAAATTGTTTTCAACAGGTCCCAGTGCAAGACTATTTGATTCATAGTCCATCCCTTAACAGATAAATAAATGAGAGCCAAGCCAATCCGTACATTATTAGCTTGTAAAAAGAAGCTGTGGGCCCCAAGTGCAAAACATGTTCCAAATCCAGATCAGATGTATTTCTGGCAAAAAAAATAATCTTGTGCTGTTTTTGCAGACACACACCAATGCTTCCTACTTCAGCTTATGTTTGCAAAATTCATGGTTATTCTCCTGCAGCAAGATCTGTTCTTCTATATGTTTATTTAAGGTTCTTCTACACTGACCATATAATCCAGTTGAAATCCAGCTGAGGCTGGAGTGATCACAAACTGCACACTGCCAATGCATGCTGCAGTATGAATGTAAGGGTATACTATGCACTAAAAAAAATCCCAAGAAAATCCTATTTCTGTCAAAAAATGTGCCGCAGCAGATGCCAGTATACCTGAAATCCAGAACGAAATCAGTTCCTCAAAATGTGAAGCTCATCGTAGACACCTTTCCCTACTGAAGCACAATAAATAATCTCAAAAGGGACTGCCAAAAAACACCCCAAGGAAATGACTAGGTAGGAGAAGACTAATGGCCCCATGGGAGGGGTAACTGATTTCTTCCATTTTTTACTGACACTTTCCCTTTTTTCCCCATCCTATAGAACTCTGATGCGATGTGCATTTCTTCAGGAAATGGGGGAAAAAAACCTACAAAGCGGTTTGAGATCAGATTCCGTGGTAAATGTAATCACCTTTATGCAGAGATCCATAAATTAGGGCTGCATTTACACTGTAGATTTAATGCAGTTCAATGCCACTTTAACTGCCATGACTCAATGCTATGGAATCTTTGAAGCCTGCAGTAGGATGCTTCTAGAGAAGTGGTTGTGGCAGGGCCCTAAGGAGTCTCTCCAGCGGTCATTTTTAGACATAGCTATGACCACATACTCCAGCAAAGGATCACCGCCTTGTCGGGGCGCTGGAGCTTGAGCACCTCAATGATGTCATGAGCGAAACCGTGAAGGGCCACCCAAGACGGGACGGTTGTGGCAGAGAGGTCAGACCAAGCGTGATCCCTGGGGAAGGCAATGGCAAACCACTCCAGTATCCTTGCCAAGAAAACTAAATGGACCAGTACAACCAGAGATATGTCGGTATGCCATTGGAAGATGGGACTCCCAGGTCGGAAGATGGCCGAAATGCTACTGGGGAGGAGCAGAGGATAAGTTCAACTAGCCCCAGATGTGATGACGCAGCTAGCTCAAAGCCGAAAGGAAGGCTAGCGGCCGACGGTACTGGAGGTGAACGACGAATCCGATGCTCTAAAGATCAACACACCATAAGAACCTGGAATGTAAGATCTATGAGCCAGGGCAAACTGGATGTTGTTATTGGTGAGATGTCAAGACTAAAGGTAGACTTTCTGGGGGTCAGCGAACTGAAATGGACTGGAATGGGCCACTTCACATCAGATGACCACCAGATCTACTACTGCGGACGAGAGGAACATCGAAGAAATGGAGTAGCCTTCATAATTAATAAGAAATTCGCTAAAGCGGTGCTTGGATACAACCCAAAAAATGACAGAATGATCTCAATTCGAGTGCAAGGAAAGCCTTTCAACATTACAGTGATCCACATATATGCCCCAACCACAGCTGCTGAAGAAGCAGAAGTAGATCAGTTCTATGAGGATCTGCAGGACCTACTGGATAATACACCAAAAAGAGACATTATTTTCATTACAGGAGACTGGAATGCCAAGGGGGGAAGTCAAATGACAACTGGGATCACAGGCAAGCATGGTCTGGGAGAACAAAATGAAGCGGGACGCAGGCTGATAGAATTTTGCCAGGAAAACTCGCTGTGTATAACGAATACTCTCTTCCAACAACCTAAAAGACGGCTTTATACATGGACCTCACCAGATGGTCAACACCGAAATCAGATTGACTACATCCTTTGCAGGCAAAGGTGGCGGACATCCATCCAGTCGGTGAAAACAAGACCTGGGGCTGACTGTAGCTCAGATCACGAACTTCTTATTGCCAAATTTAGAATAAAACTAAAGAGATCAGGGAAAATACACAGACCAGTTAGATATGATCTCACTAACATTCCTAGCGAATATACAGTGGAAGTGAAGAACAGATTTGAAGGACTAGATTTAGTAAACAGAGTCCCAGAAGAACTATGGACAACATTGTTCAGGAGGCGGCAACAAAGTACGTCCCAAAGAAAAAGAAAACCAAGAAGGCAAAATGGTTGTCTGCTGAGACACTGGAAGTAGCCCAAGAAAGGAGGGAAGCAAAAGGAAACAGGATAAGGGGAGATATGCCCAGTTAAATGCGCAATTCCAGAGGTTAGCCAGAAGAGATAAGGAACTATTTTTAAATAAGCAATGCATGGAAGTGGAAGAAGACAACAGAATAGGAAGGACAAGAGACCTCTTCCAGAAAATTAGAAACAGTGGAGGTAAATTTCAGGCAAAAATTGGTATGATAAGAAACAAAGATGGCAGGGACCTAACAGAAGCTGAAGAGATCAAGAGAAGGTGGCGAGACTATACAGAAGTTCTGTATAGGAAGGATAATAATATTGAGGATAGTTTTGACGGTGTGGTGAATGAATTAGAACCAGACATCCTGAGGAGTGAGGTTGAATGGGCCTTAAGAAGCATTGCTAACAACAAGGCAGCAGGAGACGACGGGATCCCAGCGGAACTGTTTAAAATCTTAAAAGATGATGCTGTCAAGGTGATGCATGCCATTTGCCAGCAAATATGGAAAACACAAGAATGGCCATCAGACTGGAAAAAATCAACTTATATCCCCATACCAAAAAAGGGAAATAAAGACTGCTCAAACTTTCATACAGTGGCCCTTATTTCTCATGCCAGTAAGGTAATGCTCGAGATCCTGCAAGGAAGACTCCAGCAATACATGGAGCGAGAGTTACCAGATGTACAAGCTGGGTTTAGAAAAGGCAAAGGAATGAGAGACCAAATTGCCAATATCCGCTGGATAATGGAGAAAGGCAGGAGTTTCAGAAAAACATCTACTTCTGCTTCATTGACTATTCTAAAGCCTTTGACTGTGTGGATCATAATAAATTGTGGCAAGTTCTTGGTGGGATGGGCATCAAGCCACCTTGTCTCTCTCCTGAGGAATCTGTACAAGGACCAAGTAGCAACAGTCAGAACTGAGCATGGAACAACAGACTGGTTCAAGATTGGGAAAGGCGTACGGCAAGGCTGCATCCTCACACCCAACCTTTTTAACTTGTATGCAGAACACATCATGCGATGTGCGGGGCTGGATGAATGCAAAGGCTGGGGTGAAAATTGCTGGAAGAAACATTAACAACCTCAGATATGCAGATGACACCACTCTGATGGCCGAAAGCGAGGAGGAGCTGAGGAGCCTTCTAATCAAGGTGAAAGAAGAAAGCGCAAAAGCTGGGTTGCAGCTAAACGTCAAAAAAACCAAGATTATGGCAACAAGAATGATTGACAACTGGAAAATAGAGGGAGAAACCGTGGAGGCCGTGACAGACTTTGTATTTCTAGGTGCAAAGATGAGTGCAGACGCAGACTGTGGCCAGGAAATCAGAAGACGCTTCCTTCTTGGGAGGAGAGCAATGTCCAGTCTCGATAAAATAGTGAAGAGTAGAGACATCAGACTGGCAACAAAGATCCGCCTAGTCAAAGCCATGGTATTCCCTGTAGTCACCTACGGATGTGAGAGCTGGACCTTAGGGAAGGCTGAGCGAAGGAAGATCGATGCTTTTGAGCTGTGGTGCTGGAGGAAAGTGCTGAGAGTGCCTTGGACTGCGAGAAGATCCAACCAGTCCATCCTCCAGGAAATAAAGCCCGACTGCTCACTGGAGGGAAAGATACTAGAGACAAAGTTGAAGTACTTTGGCCACATCATGAGGAGACAGGAAAGCCTAGAGAAGACAATGATGGGGAAAATGGAAGGAAAAAGGAAGAGGGACCAACCAAGGGCAAGGTGAGTGGACGGTATCCTTGAAGTGACTGCCTTGACTCTGAAGGAGCTGGGGGTGGTAATAACCGACAGGGAGCTCTGGCGTGGGCTGGTCCATGAGGTCACGAAGAGTCGGAGACGACTGAACGAATGAACAACAACAATGACCACATAGCTCCATCATGATAGTTACGTTTGATTATGCATGATTTGGGTTATTGTTTCTAAGTATCAGAGCAAAGTAGCCTTTTGTCAGCCTGGGAGCAATTTAATATTCCATGATGTCTGAGCTGGCTGGAACCCCAATTGATTGAGGTGACAATGCCCTGCAAGGTAGTAGCCTTCTGCATGTACCCAATTATGCCAACCCTTTCTATCAGCCTTGCTGTCTTCAGTCCAGATCAGTATAACATTCTTTTATTACATTAATCCTCGATTATGTTATTGCTGTGGTCTGCCATGTGAAAGACATAGTGAAATCAAACCAGATTGTATTTAAACAGCCTTCAGTATATGCCATTTGTCTCCAGCATCAATCGATAAAACTGAAAGAGTAGCAGCCATGAAAGCAACTGATCCTATCAGCGCCTTTAAATACCACCATGCTCTGCTTAATTCTGACACAATCCATTAAATGCCACACTGATGAAAGACAGCCTGTGGCCTTTTCTGAAAAAATGGCTAGATTTTGCTTGTGAATAAATATTTCAGCAATTAATACCTTTGGTTGTTCTACAGGGCAGCAAATGGTGCAACGTTTTCAATTGAGGTTGTGTAATTAGAAATGTCCTCTTAGATGGCTCCGATCCTGCATTTAGTCATTGCTTTCTATGATGCAGCTTCATTGTTGTAGCTATGCATTGTTGTATCACATATACCTCAGAATGTGTATTTTAAAGTAGATTAACACATTATTTTAGAATGCTAGATGAGGACCAAATACCTATTCATCCCAGTTCACATGTGTGTTTCCTTTCAAAATCTATATAAATAAAAATCTAATGTTAGTTCGTGCTACCATCAGAACTCGAAAACCACTGGGGGAATTGACACCAAATTTGGACACAAGACACCTAACAGTCCAATTTATATCCTCCACTCAAAAAAATGATTTTGTCATTTGGGAATTGTCGTTGCTGGGATTTATAGTTTACCTACAATCAAAGAGCATTCTGAACTCCACCAATGATGGAATTGGGCCAAACTTAGCACACAGGGCTCCCATGACCAACAGAAAAAACTGGAAAGGTTTGGTGGACATTGACCTTGAGTTTGGGAATTATACTTCACCCACATCCAGAGAGCACTTTGGACTCAAACAATGATGGATCTGGACCAAACTTGACACAAAAATTCCATATGCCTAAATATGAACACAGATGGAGTTTGGAGGAAATAGACCTTGACATTTCGGATTTGTAGTTACTAGGATTTATAGTTCACTACAATTAAAGAGCATTCTGAAACCCACAAATGACAGAAATGGGACAAACTTCCCACACAGAACCCCCATGACCAACAGAAAATACTTAAGGCCATCCAGTCCAACTCTCTTCACCAGGGCAAGAAAATGTAATCAGAGCCCTCCTGACAAAGAGCCATCCAGTCATAAATATAGATAGATAGATATGATTCTCACACACACACACAGATATAGTATCATAGATTTGAAAGAGACCCTTAAAGAACGACTATGATATGTTGCATATTCCAGAGTAGGCAAACCAGACACTCTCCACATCAACACTGACAAAGGTACAACAAGAAATACTGTTTACTCACAAGCATAAAGGAATTACATATATTAGAAACCAACACTTTCTCATTATTTTATTTTCCAGATCACCAGACTGGGCCACAGCAACGCGTGGCAGGGGACAGCTAGTCTATACTAATAAAAATGTATGTTCAATGTATTGACCACATAGGGAAGCTGATGAGGAAACACAACATACAAACTATCTACAGACCCACCAAGAAAATCCAACAAATGCTTCATTCAGCAAAGGACAAGAGGGATCCTCTCGCTTCTGCAGGAGTCTACCGTGTACCATGCAGCTGTGGACAAGTCTACATAGGGACCACCAAACGCAGCGCCCAGACACGAATCAAGGAACATGAACGGCACTGCAGACTACTTCAACCAGAGAAGTCAGCCATAACAGAGCACCTGATGAACCAACCTGGACACAGCATATTATTTGAGAACACAGAAAGGCTGGATCACTCCAACAATCACCATGTCAGACTACACAGAGAAGCCATTGAAATACACAAGCATGTGGACAATTTCAACAGAAAGGAGGAAACCATGAAAATGAACAAAATCTGGCTATTGGTATTTAAAAAACTCTCTGAAATTAGAACAGCACAACAACAGAGAGGAAACAAACAAGGACATCTAATCACCTCTCAACAAAAGATTGCTCCAGGCACTACCAGGCAATCAAATGCTAATCAAGGTGGTCAGTTGAAACATTCACACCTAGCTCCAGCAGACAAAAGTCCTTTGTTCCACCCTGGTCATTCCACAGATATATAAACCCTTTTTCCTAGTTCCAACAGATCTCACTACCTCTGAGGATGCTTGCCATAGATGCAGGCAAAACGTCAGGAGAAAATGCCTCTAGAACATGGCCATATTGCTCGAAAAAACCTACAACAACCCAATGTAATGTTTGTTTTTAGGATTAACATAACTCAAAAACCATTGGATGAATTGACACCAAATTTGGACACAATACACCTATCAGGCCAACAAGTGACCATAACTAATCAAAACACTGAAAATAAATAAATAAATAAATAACCCAAACAAAAGTCTCCCAGGTTCTCTGGTCTGGGCCATAAAGAAAAAGGTAAAGGTTTTCCCTTGACATTAAGTCCAGTTGTGTCCAACTCTGGGGGTTGGTGCTCATCTCCATTTCTAAGCCGAAGAGCCGGCATTGTCCATAGACACCTCCAAGGTCATGACTGTGTGGAGTGGCGTTACCTTCCTGCCAGAACGGTACCTATTGATCTAATCACATTTTCATGTTTTCAAACTGCTAAGTTGGCAGAAGCTGGGGCTGGCAGCAGAAGCTCACGCCGCTCCCTGGATTCAAACCTGCGACCTTTTGGTCAACAAGTTTAGCAGCTCAGAGGTTTAACCCACAGTGCCACTTTATCACTTGGACCTTTGGAAATTCCCACAGTTATGATGTTGCTAACAAGCTTTTTAAAAATTAATTTTAATTAGATTTTCACAACAAATTAAAAACAAATATAGATATTTAAATAAAAAATAATCCAAAACAGAAGAACCCCATAATATCCCCACCCTATTATGTCCCTCATTCATGTCATCTAAAACTTCGAAATAAACTCTACGCCCCTAACTTTTAAAAAAACCCCCAAAACGTCATATTAAGGATTGGTATTTAGAATTCTCAGACAGATAGCTCTAGTGCTTATATTCCAAATGCAAAATCTCTTGCTGGTTTTCAAGTTCTCTGGGGTAACCCTATCCAAGCTACCCTGCAGCAAAAAAAAAAAATCTGTGTCTCTCTGATAGGTAAGTGACAATTGTCCATCAATCAGGGGTGAGACTGAAATAAACAGTGATGCTTCCCAAGGCTTCTGTGCCTAATGATAAGCAATTACCAGGAGTCAAATTAAGGCATCTTTTTGTGGGCCCTGTGAAATTGCATAAGGAAAAAGAATGAGCACACCATTTTTTAACATTCTTCTTGCTGCTCGTTTTCAGTTAGAGCATTATCGCAGTTAACTGATGCAATTAATATGAAAATGAGAAAATCATTGTTTAAAAGATGAGGGGGTAGAGAAGTGGCATTAAGGCAGCCGTGGCAAAGAATGAGAGACGCCGCGATGGAAATTTGCATAGGTCAATGGTAATGTAATGAGTACCGCAGATATTCAAAGCTTTACTTGCAGAATAATATATGTCCATTAAATTATCATTACACTGATCCATGTCAGACACAATTCAATTTTTTCACACTCTTAATGATAGAAAGTTAATTAGGCTAAGGTGAAACCTGGTTTCTACACAACCCAAAGAAAGAATGCCAAAAGGGCACACCACCCTCCTTCCTGATAAAGCAAGGCAACTTCACTTCAGTTTAATTCAGTCTCTCATTAAGTATGGCAGAGTTTTGTAGTTTGCCTTCTGTGTGAATTGTGATTTATAACACTGTCACTAGCAATAAATAGTCCTTTGACTGTGCAGTTACCATTTAATGCTAGTGATAGTGTAGCTGGAAACTTTACGACCAATTTGCATTGCTAATGTGAACACTGGTGGTTTTTCCTCCCAGATTTTCATAGCCAGATGCTTGAACTGCTGAAGATATCTGCATTCATAATTTCATTGTAATTATCCAAACTACCTTCAACCAGGTATACGATGACTCTCCTTGCTCTAGGGTCTTCTCACCAAAACATTTGTTTCCTGTAAATGGTAATAAATGGAAGATAAGTGGCGGTATGCAGAACTCTTGCCCATTTGTCTGTATACATTTGGCCTTTGGTATCCACTAGAAGTTGGTTCCAGGACCCTCATGGATGACAAAATTATGGATGCTCAGGTCCCATTATATACATGCTTTGGTGAAATTGTGTCTTTTATATAAAACTAGCTTGGGGACCTGGCAGTACACGGGTTATTTGAGAAAGGCATTGTGTGCCAAGGTTGGTCTTTATCAGTTATTTATGTGACTCACAGTGGTCTCAGGAAGTTAGTGAAGGTACTGTGAGTCCCATCATCCATGGTTCATCCTCCTCCAAAAAGTACCAGGATGTAGAGTTGCTCATGGGGCTCTGTGTGCCAAGTTTGGTCGTGATCAGTCATTGCATGAGGGTCACAGCCATCTCAGGAAGTGAGTGAAGGTACTTCAAGTCCTATCACCCATGGTCCATCCTCCTCCAAACTGCACCAGGATGTAGAGTGGGTCATGGGGCTCTGTGTGCCAAGTTTGGTCTTGATCAGTCATTGCATGAGGGTCGCAGCCATCTCAGGAAGTGAGTTAAGGTACTTTAAGTCCTATCATCCATGGTCCATCATCCTCCAAACTGCACTAGGATGTAGAGTGGGTCATGGGGGCTCTGTGTGCCAAGTTTGGTCTTGATCAGTCATTGCATGAGGGTCGCAGCCATCTCGGGAAGTGTGGTTGTACTTTAAGTCCCATCATCCATGGTCTTCCCTCCTCCAAACTATGGTAAGATGTAGAGTGGGTTATGGGGGCTCTGTGTGCCAAGTTTGGTCTTTATCGGTCTTTGTTGGGGGCCACAATGGTCGGTGGTAACCGAAGGGTTTGAAAGTACTACAAATCCCATCATCCATTGTCCATCCTCCCCAAAACCTCATCAGTACAGAAAGGGGTTCATGAGGGTTATGTGTGCCAAGTTTGGTCCAGGTCCATCACCTGTGCTGGTCACAGTGGCCTGTGCAAGTGGCAGCTAATCAGAAAGCTGCCACATACATACAAACATTCACTTTTATTAGATAGATGAATGGATAGATAGATAGATAGATAGATAGATAGATAGATAGATAGTAAAATCAAAATTTGGTGTTTGGAATTTTATTTAGGGAGAAGTGGAATATTTTCAAGCTGTAGATGGTGGAATCCATAGATATGAAAGGCCAGCTATAACTACCTTGTATGGGTCTTGTTGAATCATACTTTTGACAACCCTATGCTAGGGTTTTCTTCAAGCTCTCCTCTTAAACTGAGAAAAGGTGACTTGCCCAAGGTCAATTAGTGGGCATTTGACCTCTGGTCTCCTGTGTAAAACACTATACCACACAATCCCTTTGTCTATCAATCTGTCTGTCTTTCTGTTTCCAAACATCTCTCCTCCCTCTATGCTATAACAATAGAATCATACCAACTCATCACACTAGAGAAAAATTCCAGTGGAATTATGGAATCACAGAGTTGGAAGAAACCAAAGGATCACCCAGTCCAATTCCCTGCTATGTACACAGAGGTGAGATGTGGACAAGAGAGTAGATGCACTCCCAGGCCATCTATTTATTTATTTATTTATTTACAACATTTATTTACCGCCCTTCTCACTCCGAAGGGGACTCTGAGCGGCTTGCAAGCTATATATGCATACAATATATTATATTATTAGCACAGTACAATATCAGTATTAAATATTACTATATTGCACTATACCATTATATTGTAATATTATTAGTAACATTATATGTAATATAAATTTATAATTATAGATGAACCCCTAGTGAGTCCGTTCCTTAGTGCATGGTAGCTGGAGAGCAGGGAAATGCTCGAGAAAGAATGTAAATTAATTTTGGCTGTGTTGGGTAGGGGAAGCTGTAGAATCTGAGAAATGAGACCAAGCTCAGAGCTGTGGGGAGGCAGGACCAGTACCATGTTTTGAGAGGTGCCCTGAGCCCATTTGGCTTGGGCTGTGCCCAAGTTACTGAGCTATGAGATGTGGATAGCAGAAGTATGCGCTGAGCAAACACAGAGGCTAGGGAACCAGCTTTCTCATTCAGCCAGGCAAAAATGTCCTTGGAAAGGTTTTGCTCAGGCCAGTGCAGGACAGCTGCTTTAAAGGACAGGCCCTTTAAGAATTCCTTTTCTTTGCCACTGAGCACATGAGGCAGTACTGAATCAGTATGCTGGCCAACCTTTAAATTTCCCCTGTCAGTCAGACAGAATGCTATGTTAGGAAAATTCAGGAGACACTAATAGGATGTCTGGCTTTCTGCTTCATTGAAATTGCTGATCACAGTCCTTATCACTTCTCATTATTACAGGACAAAGTGGGGTTTTTTTAATTTAAAAAAACTGCAAAGCCAGCCCAGCAATCAAGCAAGTTGCAATGATATTAGATTCTGGTGGGCTCTGTTGGCCATGTGGTGATACCATATGCTGTGGGGTTAAAGTGTACCTTATCACACGTACCTGCTATTCCACTTCAGTCATGTTATCATTGATAAGGGATGCATTTCACATAGTGCACCCTCAATATTGCACCTCTCATTAGTATAATGAGAGTCCTGCCCTTGTGCCAGCAGGACTGCTGACCAAAAGGTCAGTAGTTTGAATCTGGGAAGTGGGTGGGGACATGAGAGAAGCTTCCTACAGGATGGTAAAATATCTGAGCATGCCCTGGGCAACATCCTTGTGAATGGTCAATCCTCTCACACCAGAAGCGACTTGCATTTCTCAAGTCGCTCCTGACACACACACAAATAATAGTACAATTGTGCCAATTCACCAATTCCCGTGATCATATGAACCCTGATTTCCCATACTACTACTGTTCCTTAATGTTTCTATTTTTAATGCAATGGAACAATTTCAGCATTTAAAAACAAAATATAAAAGAAAAACAGAAAGCTTTGGAGTAGCGATGAGAGTTAGGAGAGGGAGAAAGGAAAATCCCATCCCTGATATCACATTATTGCCAGCGTGCCAGCACAGAAGTGGAAGGGACCTGTCCCACCGACATAGGTGGTGGGAAAATTGTGAGATTGGGAGTTATTGATGGGCTTTATGATTAAGATCTTTGACCTCAAGTTTAGGTTTGGACCAAGATAAATATGGGGAGGAAGCTTTTAACCTTCCTGCTTGATTTTTGCTTTAAATTCACACTGCATGCGCATAAAAATACACTTACACATGGAGGCGTATGAGAACAACTCAAATGCTTACAGTGGAGGCTTATGAGAACAACTCAATTGCTTACAGTGGAGGCTTATTTGGTATTTAATCACCATTTGTGGGTGTGGATGGGGATGACTCAAAATAGTACTTACTCGTGCCCATTTTGTTTTGTTTTTTTGATACAGAACTGCTTGTGCAAACTAGTATGGAGTTTAACCATCAGAGTCTTTGCATATGTTACAAAAAACAAACTAAATGTGGAAAGGCATTACTTTTAATGAGAAATTTTATAGAAAAGTGCCTACCATATAGTTAAACTGTCAAGTGATTTCAGCTCTGTAAATGCGACAGGTTTAGGGGCCCAAGCGCCAACGGACCAAAAAAGACATGGATGGGTTGAAGGCGAAGGACAGAGGAATCAATTCACCTTGGCCAAAGTGAAAGTCAGCACAGTCTGCGCACCAAAAATTGACATATGCACAATTGCGAGCATACAGATTTATGTATAGCAGTATAACAGCGCTTTGAAACAAAGTACTTTGCCACTCTGACTGCTGATTGGTCCAGAATGGAGCTGGCTGGGATCTGCTTGTTGGTTGGTGGAGATGCCCTGCCCGTCATCGCTATTAATTGCTTGTTGGTTGGTGGAGATGCCCTGCCTGTCATCGCTATTGAGTGGTTCAAGGTTTGAATAAACTCTCATTGATCAATTTGAAGTCTTGTGGCTGTTTCTTGGTCTCCCATGGAGGGTGGGGAATGAGGGCAGGATTGGTGTTAATGAGGGTGATAGCTCTGTTCCTGTCCATCCAAAACATGACAATGGGTTTTGGCTGGTCACACAATGGGTGTCAGGGGTGTTGGCATAATGTCAATGGAGTCTCCAGGGAGAGGGTCTAGTAATTGAGATCAGGAAGTGTTCCAAGGGATACGGCTTGATAAATATCTTTGAAAACTCTGTGGCTCTTCTTAAGCCCATTATGAGATTCTGCAGTATTGTGTCTTTTCCTAAACTAAATGGTGAGATATTTTCTGGGATGTGTGTAGTGCTTATGCAAATTTTGACAAGTTTATTTGGAAGTTGCCTGAAACTAGGGGAAAGGTAATTGTGGATGCTGCTTCTGGACACCTTAGGAGCCACGGGGTTGGGGATCTGTTTTGGTACTCTGGTTTCTGACAACAGAATTGCACACAAAAATGAGCTAAAAATGTTTGAACGGAAAGCTGAAACATGCATGAGAGTAACTAAGAATATCTTTGAGGAGACACCCCTACACACACACACACACACACACACACAATAACAACATTGTAGCTTCCAGTAGTAGCAATGTGCTGGCCTGATATTAAAGTGAATGACTGCCAGCACTGTAAAAAGGAATTATAGAAGTTTTCTTAAACTGAATTACACTGTTCTTCATTAGCATCCTTACACACACACACACTACGCATTGGTTCTCAACCTGAGGTCCCCAGATGTTTTTGGCCTACAACTCCCAGAAATCCCAGCCAGTTTACCAGCTGTTAGGATTTCTGGGAGTTGAAGGCCAAGAACATCTGGGGACCACAGGTTGAGAACCACTGCCTACAAACAGCTGAATGAATACTAACTCACACACTGCTGTTCTTCTAAGCACCCATTTCCAACTACTCCCTGCTCTGTCTAACAGAAGCCAACTTTTCACAAAGATCTATTGTTTGCACTTAACCCCTATAGCTTGGGTGATCCAGTTGGCTAAGGGAGCTACTAGGAGTAACAACATTAAATAATGAAGCTGCTAGTATAGCGCCAATTGGGCTTTTTAAAAGAAATGTATTTAAGAGGCCATGCATTTGGTTGATTGATTGGTTAACATAGTATGCATCTGGTCATAAACATAAATGCTTTAGTATTCCCAGAGTTGAAACAATTCTTCAAGGAAGTATTAGCCAAAAAGGCAGGAATCCAAATTAGGGTGTACTGGACGATTTAGCATAAGAACTTTTCTTTGTCAATACTGGTGAAGAAGAGATCCAGATTCAAGTGCAAAGCCTCAAACATCAGATGAAGGAATGACATTAGTCATTGGGACTGAATGAGATTTGGGAGCTAGAAGCAAAAGAAAACATAACATTAAGAATTTATGATTGTGAAATCAGGGATAGTTCAATGCAGAAATATCACAAGCCTGGAAGAAGTAGCGGGGAAAACAACACAAGCCGTCAGGCAGCTTCAGGCAAGGCAACAAGCAAGCCCATCCCAGAAAATATCCCAGAAACCATGCCTCTCTTCCCATCACCTATAGCAGGGGTCCTCAAACTTTTTAAATATAGGGCCAGGTCACAGTCCCTCAAACTGTTGGAGGGCTGGATTATAATTTGAAAAAAAAAACCCGAATGAATTGCTATGCACACTGCACATATCTTATTTGGAGTGCAAAAACACTTTAAAACAATACAATAATTAAAATGAAGAACAATTTGAACAATTATAAGCTTATTAGTATTTCAGTGGGAAGTGTGAGCCTGATTTTGGCTGTTGAGATAGTGTTGTTGTTGTTGTTGTTGTTGTTGTTGTTGTTGTGTGCTTTCAACTCATTTTAGACTTAGTTTGACCATGAGCAAGGGCCGGGTAAATGACCTTGGAGGGCCGTATCTGGATATAGGAAACGGAATTATGGAAGACGAATTGGATCACGGTTCTAGTTACGAGACGTTAATGTGTTGTTATTCATGTGTCATTTTGTATATTTGCTGTTAATGGTTTTTAAATTTTATATGCTGTTGGATTGACTTTTGCTCGTGTTGTAAACCGCGTTGAGTCGCCTACAAGGCTGAGAAATTGTGGTATACAAGCAAAGTAAATAAATAAATAAATAAATAGTTTGAGGACCCCTGACCTATAGGATGGGACATGTTTGGTTTTATTTCTGGAACACTCTGGCCTTCAGCATCGCCTCCACTCTCATGGGCTATTACCCTCAAAGACAAGTGAGCACGCCGTGATTTTATGTTATAACTTTTTAATGGGGGTTGAGGGCCCAAGAGTAGCAATTTCTTGGTGGTCAAAAAGTGAAGGTGAAGTTGAGCACTTCAATTTAATTTAATTCTGATTTTTTTAACCAATAAGGGACCCAGGGTGGTTTCAATTTGAGTTAAAATAAATTCTTGGGTTAAGAATGTAAAATTTGGAGCTGCATGTGCCCTGGCCTCAGCCCAAAGCTGTCAGCTGAGCCCAGATAGGCAGAGACAAATTTCCAAGGTGTTTTTGTGAGCATCCCAGCTCAGGCTATGAGAAAAAGCTATCACGTATTATTGAGAGACTTAAAGGCACAGCAACGAAATAATCCTAGGATGCGATAAACTTAAGCTGTCTGGGTCATGGCTTCATTTGCCATGGAAGATCTGGTATTGTCAGCAGGAATAGGAACTCCTCATTCTGGTGCCTGAGTTTGATTTTCTGCCTCCTTGCATGGGTCCTTGTGTCTTGTATGCTACACTCTGGGACAACTCCACATTCATCACACAGACTTCAGCTAGTCATCAGAAGGGTGTCCAAATCTTCCGGAATCTCTGCCAGATTGCTACCATTGCCAGCATCTCCAAGGAGTGTTACCTCCATTACTTGGCAGAGTAATGAATCCTGGTGAATCACCGCTTGTGGTAAATCTCATTGTTTTTATCTAATTTTGGATTATTTGGAGGCATGGCAATTTTGTCAGTTAAGGAGGCCATGTTAAACAGTGAGTACAGGCAGTCCCCAAGTTCCAAACAAGATAGATTATGTAACTTGAATTTGTATGTAAGTCAGAACAGGTACATTTTGCAAGTATAACTCCAGCCATATATCGAGATGTGTGATCAATTTTTAAAATGTTTCAAAAGTCAGAAAAGGATACATCTGTTCTGGATGTTTCTATATTTGTAAAGCTTGACGATATGTCTAGGGAGCTCTATTGACTTTATTGAATGCACCTACCAAGAGTAGAAATGTATCAGTATTTCAAATGTCAGAGGATGCTGTCAACTTCTCCGATGGCAGCCAAAGGGGTTCAGATTAGCGTAACTGACATGCAAACAGAAGACACAAAGACAAAATCCCAGAGTTGCTGTGCAGCTGTTGGAGAAGTGATGACATCAGACAGATTAATTCATTTAAGAGGCAGAATTTACAATGGTAATGGGGATTGTCTGGGGACTGTTATCATATCATTCATCAATTCTCAAAGTATTAAGTCAAAATGATTCTGCTATTATTCTGTTAATGATTTTAGCATAATTTCCCCACCTGAGATCCCATTCCTGTCATTTACTGTGGTCTGCTTCACACAGTCAAGATGTTTTCCGTGGAACATTTCACTGGTTCTGCCAATAAAATGAGAATCTGTCAGAGCACCAGGACTGATAATTAAATCCAAATTCCTTCAGAGTCACCGTTACTCTGCTGTTCTCTGTTTTCTGAGTAGTGTGACATTCCATACCATATGAACAAAAAAGAAAACATGTAGCTTTGAGTGTTTGTTCATGTACCTGCAGAAGATACCTGCTTTACCGGGGTAACAAATTTCTTAGACCTCATCCTTATCCCCAACAGACACAAAATAATTGTTGGAAATAGCAACCTTCTACAAGCCTCCTACATTTGTTATTTGTTATGTATATAATTGAGATTGCTGACTCTATTGTATGTATGTATTGGTATGCAGTTTTCCCCTTAACTCTATGTTGTTAGAGATTGTGGGAGGGACTACAGACCATGTGACCCAGATCTTAGAATGTTCAGAGTGAGACTCCATTTTAGAATACGTTGGAATCAGAAGTCAGAATCAGATGGTGTCAGTTAGAGCAGAAGTATAGTCAGTATGCTGCAGTGAGATGTCAGTTGATATTTTAGTCTGTTTGCATCAGAAGTATATTACAGTATAGTGCAGTTGAAATACAGTTGATATATTATTCAGTTAACATGAAACCAATAAGAAATGTACCTGTATACTAAATACATGAGGTTTGTAAATAAATCAACTATGTTAACTTTTATCAAACACTACTTATTTTGGGGCCTCTTGAGAGCATGATTTGAAAGCAGTATATTTTATGGGACAGTAGATGATACATTTTTGGGCAAGTGAAATAACACTTTTGAAAAATTGATATATTATTTTGTGCATTGCATATCTTTGTTCCTAACAGTTCAGAGAGATAACTAAATATATCAGTCTAACAGCTGAGCATCCTAAATTGCCTTGCATGAATGCTAGTGGATATTTACCATTAAGGAGAAGACTGACTCTTTTTTTAACTCTTCTCAGGAAGATCATATTTTACAAAAAGGTTACGATCACTAACAAGGTCATGCCTTTCCCAAAGGTTATGGTTATTCCAAATAGTGTGAATGCCCATTAATCTCCAAAAGGGTCACGCTTCCAAAAGCCTGTGGAGATTCCTGGTTTTCCCAAAAATAACAGCTGCCTGAAAGACGAAATTGACATTAGTGGTGCCCCATTCTCCCTCCCCTCCCCTATGACACATGCATTTTAATTTTTCTTTCCCACTCTCAATGCAATAAAATGAAAAAAATCTTTAACATATATTTTCACAGTTGATAACACCCTTTAAATATCAATGCCATTTGCACTGCTTATTCATGCGGTACAAAAATCAGCCAGTCACTCTACAGATCTCTAAGGCTTAAAATTGTTATATAAATCCATTCACTAAATTATAAGGTAATGGCAGGATCATTTTAGGCAAAACACATGGATTACACAACCAGTACCCTGTACCACAATTTCGGTTAGCTCCAGGTAGAAGCTTCCAGTCCGACCGCTGTTTCAAAGTTCAAGCTTACAGCAAACTGTTTCTCTCTCTGTTCCTTCCCATTAGCTAGAGGTGTTGCATTATCAAACTGTCACCATTATTCCATTCCAAAGGCTGAAGAGATGCCCAAGCATGTCTCTTGCCATTACCTACTATTGATGAAGCATCAGATAATCGTTAGCAATAGCAGCTTATTGCTCAGCTGCCAACTGTAATAGAAAACTGTTAAATCCAGCAAATCTGCACAGAGAGTAGAGTTATTTACGGTACCAAGAAAGTACACAGGTCTAAGGAAGTGTATAGACTAATTAGACACAAAAAGAGAGGAGAGACAAGAGACGATTGGAAGAAGGGAGTTTTTTAAAAGATTTAATTGGAGCAGACCTAATTATATACTAGGCTTGGTTGATCCCAAAAAGTGGTTCAAAACTCATTTTGGATGTAGGGGCTGCTGGTGGTTTGATTCTAAAGTCACTTCCAGATTTTTCCAAATAAAAATTTGAAACTTTCTGAAACTTCCGAATCAATTTGTTAATGCTGACACGCATGCGCAGTAGGAAAAAAAGCACTGGCACTGGTGAAACTTCAGGGGATTCTCCCTCATTTTAGACCAATCTTGATGAAACTTGCTACAGTGATAGAACACATGGACCACTGTTAGCTCACCAGATTTCATAACTTTTGACATCTCCATGGGTTTTGGGGAAATTTTCAAAGTTTTTATAAAAACATTTTTTTTAATAATAAAGAAAAACTGTTCCTGGTTTGAAAGTGTTATTTCCTGTTTCATTAGGTGGTCTTTACTTTGAAAATATGTGTTCTACTCCAGAAACTTTTGATTGTGTGGCACAAACTATGTTAAATTGGTGGAGAACAGAAATCATAGTACAGACCCCATCAAAGGACATCTAGACTGACCCCCTTCTTCTGGGCAGAAAGACACCATCCAAACTCTCCTGACACCCATTTGCTTCCTCTACCTAGTTGGAGAGGACCCTCAAGACACACCCATTTGTTTATTCCTTTTTGCAGATGCAAACAATCATTTTATTTTATCATTACTTACTGACTGTAAAGAGCTCGCTAGCTGGCTGTGGCTGGCTACCCCAGTGCCTTGTTCATGGCAATCAGGCAAAAGTAAAATTATTGGTTTTTAAGCAGTTTATGTTCTCTTGACTTTGCAAAAGTTGTTTATTGCTTTGCTGCCTTCTTTAGACACCTTTGTAGATTCAATCAGTTGATTTTATATTTAGACGAAGACTGCTACAGACAGCTATTTTTGGGTCCTTCAGCCATTTTGGCTAATGAGCAGGCAAGCGTTGTGGGAAATGTAGTTTAACAGCAGGGCCTTTTGCAATCTCTACCATTGGGGCCTGGCCTTCACAGTTAAAGATGGCTGTGTTTAGTCACACCCACCGCTTCCCTCCTTGAATCGCCAGTGGAAGGCATGATATTTTAAAATTTCCCTTGCCTTTATCAAAGTTGCTTAATGGTTGTGAAAATTAAAATAACCTTGGGAAACATCCGAACATTATGGGGGGGGGGGGGGGGGGGGAGGTGAGGATCTCCTGCCCACCTTTCCTGCATTGTTCAAAACTGCATCGGATGTCCAAATTTGTATGTTTTCTTCTGAACTTCAGTCTTTTCCAAATGAACCTATCCAACCCTAATATATACCATTGAATTTTATTTGTATTTGTGGAAACCTGGAACACTAAGCAAGGAACGCATATGAAGATTGCTCCTTAAGGAAAAAGGATTGAGTAGCCCATCTTCAGATATCTTTCAGACATGTTAATATTATGATTCACAAGGATACTGGTCTTATTCTTGCCAGTTGCCAATAATATAAAGTAGCAATGATTCCTTCCTATTGGTAATATTTCTGGCCAGTAATTGGAATACCCTATTCTTCTGCTTCATTATCTCCCTAAAGTACCCTTATTTCTTTATGTAAAATAAATATAATAATGTCAGAATTAAACCTCATGCACTGACTCACAAAGGTGTACAAATTCGATGAGTGTTTCATATTTATTTTCCAGTTGGGGGGAGTTTAATTATTTCACTTTCACTTTGACCACACTTGACTGGCCAAAGCCATTCCAAGTTCCTCCCACCAGCTTTCTACTGTCTCATTTTACACAGCATGCTCTTTCTGAGGCCACTGCCCAGTTCTATTAAGTACTAGCCGTCCCCTGCCACGCATTGCTGTGGCCCACATGGGAGTTCTGTGTGGGAGGTTTGGTCCAATTCTATTGTTGATGGGGTTCAGAATGCTCTGTGATTGTAGGTGAACTATAAATCCCAGCAAGCACAACTCCCAAATGTCAAGATTCTATTTTCCCCAAACTCCACCACATTTGGGTATATTATTTGTGTAGAGTTTGGTCCAGATCCATCATTGTTTGAGTCCACAGTGCTCTCTGGATGTAGGTGAACTACAACTCCAAAACCAAAGGACACTGCCCACCAAACACACCAAAACCAAGAAAAACCCATAGGGTCACCATAAGTCAGAAGCCACATAAAAGAACACAACAAAGACATTGATTTAAAAATCTGTGATTTTGTATCTGTAGTTTAGATGTTTCTACTTATTGCTTTTGTGTTTTATATTAGTTTATATTTGTGTTTGAATATACATAAACACAAAATAGTATGTTATCAACTCGTTTTGCGTGACACTTGCTATTTTCCAGTGACTCTTTGGGCAAAAAGACTCGTCAGACAAAAACTCACTGGCTGTCTCAAAGGAATATTATCTTGCAGTCTGGTTTGCTAAAGATCTCAGAGGTCATTGAGATCAACTGGTCACCAGGGAAATGGAAGGAAAGTATAATGTCAGTTCAGCACCATCTTTTATTACAGTTGAAAAGGCAAATGATATTAGCTGAAATATTGATTAGAATGTCCTGGAGTGTCAAAATATTCTGATGATTTCTGTACTAGTGATGGAAAGCAAAGGCTGAAATGAGAGATAACAAAGGTCAGATTTTATTTTGGAATTAAAAAATAAGTTCAAAACTTGGATCTGGGGAGAGACAAGACATCACTTTACAGAATATTAACTTTCAGAACCGGTCTTCATGAATGAAACCGCTTAGCCACCTTGTGTGCCACTTCAAGCAAAAACAAAGATAATAAAATAAAATAAAATATTTTTCTATATTTTTAATTATACTGTAATTGTTTTAAATTTGTTAACTACATTGAGTTGAGAGTACATTTACACTGTAGAATTAATGCAGTTGGACACCACTTTAACTAAGAGTGAATCTAATGTATCCACTTTTATTTCCTTGGCGCAATGCAATGGTCCCCTGGGATTTGTAGTTTCGTGAGACACCAGCACTCTTTGGTGACATCTACACTGATCACTTAAGTTGGTTCTGAATTTTAATAGCAGAACGCATTTTCACAGATATACACATAGCAATTTGCGGAGCAGTTTTACCCACCTTAGGAGCCAAAAGTCCCTGAACATCATGTGGGCATCCAGGAGTGATATCTGGCTTGATTTGGGGCATGTGGCTTGTGTAGACGGGTCCACACAAGAAAGCAATGCCTTTTCCTGGAAATTGTGGAGCACAAAACAAGCTTTTAGAAAGCCTGAAAGAACCCCTAAACGGAAGAACTGAAGCTCAAATTTGTCCCACGGAACTAAACATTACAATTCCATCTTCACAAATTGATTGAATTGCTATCATATTGATGCTTCATTTCCTCAGCTTATTTGAAAATTGCAAAAAAGCAAATTTGTTGTCCGCAGCACACATTTTTACTGCACTCTCATTCATAATAAAGTGATCTAATTTCTTGGTAAATAAGAAGTGGTCAACAACACAATATGGAGCTCAATAAAATGTAGTCTATACAACAGCATGGGTAATTTACTCCAAATCATATCAGATGCATTCAAAAATATTGAACTTGTATAGATCCGCTCCAACAATTATGCTGTTGTCTTCATCTTATAAATAATACAGCTTCAATTATTTCATTGAGAGAGGGCTATTGGAAAAAACCCACTTTTAAGCACAAACAAATTAGTGCAATTTTCATCATATTACTTGGATTAGTGACCTCTGAAATTATAAATAAGAATTATTTGTCTGTGTCTCATGGCCATTAAAACACATAGAACTAGAACTCAGCATTTAGAAATTCATATATAGAGTAGCAGAAAATATATCATGCTAAAGGACATAACATTTTCCCTAATGCAATGTTTGTCGATACCTGGACTGGGAAAGGACTAGTTACAAATGAGTAGGTCTTCATGCATAGTGGAATTAGGATTAAAGCAGGATAATAAAGTATAATCCCTTCACCTGATGCAGGGACATAACTAATGCACCAAGCAACACTTTACTGTCATTATTACAGACAGGTAATAGAAGATTGTGTGTCAGTTATTTGAAATGCTTGGAATGAGAAGTGTTCCATAATTCCGATTTTTGTTATTGCATCATAATTATTGTTATTGTCATTATTATTAATGCCTTGCTTTATCTCCCCCGAAGGGGACTCAAAGTGGCTTAACATAAAAACATTAGCACACAATTTAAAATATGCATAATACAAACATTGAAACAGCATTGTATTTATTTGTTTGTTTGTTTGTTTATTTACAGTATTTGTATACCACTTTTCTCACCCTGAGGGGGACTCAAAGCAGTTTACATATATGTAATGACAAAATTCAGTGCCAATACAAACAATTATACACTACAATTAGACATAAATCAAGTTAAAAGCAGTACATCCACAAGCAATAAAACAATAATTAAAACATTTATTTATTTATATATCATGTCAGAAGCAAATTGAGAATACAGTTATAATGTATAAAAAAAATCACAAAGTTAAAAACTTGCCATAATACTAAATTTCCTTTGACCAGTAACTCTAGTGTCGCTGTAAGAAGGTCCTCCATTGTGCATGTGGCAGGGTTCAAGTTGCATTGTAGTAGGTAAGTCTGTGGTTTGCTCTTCTCCACATTCACATGTCATGGACTCTACTTTGTAGCCCCATTTTCTAAGACTGGCTCTCCATCTCGTTTGTTCAGTGCCTTTCAAGTCACCCAGTTTTCTATGTGCCCAGGGGGAAGTTTCTCATCTGGTACCAGCCACAGATTGAGGTTCCGGGTTTTAACCTGTCACTTTTGGACTCTCTCTTGTTGAGGTGTTCCATTGAGTATCTCTGTAGAACCTAGAAAGCCATTTCTTGATTTAAGGCATTAGCTTGCTGGTTGATATCCGAACAGAAGATGGGCTGGAGATGACAATGCTTTGGTCCTTTCATTACAGACTGCTACTTCCCAACAGATGTCAGGTGGTGCAATACTGGCTAAACAGTATAATTTCTCTAGTGGTGTAGGATGTAGACATCCTGTGATAATGTGGCATGTCTCATTAGGCAGGGGCGGCTCAACCCATTACGCAAAGTAAGCATTTGCAGTATAGTTGATTTTACCCAGGGGCGGTCTTGAGGCGCTCTTGGGGGAAAATAGACCTTGACATATGCGAGTTGTAGTTACTGGGATGTATAGTTCACCTACAATCGAAGAGCATTCTGAACTCCACCAATGATGGAATTGAACCAAATATGGCACACAGAACTCCCACGATGAACAGAAAATATATATCATTGATTGGTTGGGGGGGGGGGCACCAAAATACTGTTTGCTTACCATTGAAAATTACCTAGGGCCGCCTCTGTCATTAGGAGTCACATCCACTGTTTTAACATGGTGAGATGTATTCCACACTGGGCATGTGTATTCAGCAGTAGACTAGCAAAGTGCAAAGGTAGATGTCTTCACTATGTCTGGTTGTGATCACCAGGTTGTGCCAGTCAACTTTCATATGATATTATTTCTAGCAGCCACTTTTTGTTTGCTATTCAAGCAGTGCTTCTTATAAGTCTGAGCATGGTCCAGAGTAACTCCCAGGTATTTGGGTGTGCTGCAATGCTCCAGTGAGATTCATTCCCAGATAATCCTCTGAACTTCAGAAGCTTGTCTCTTAAGATGAAAAGCACTTGTCTACATTTTAGATGGATTAGGAATCAGCTTGTTTTCCCTATAATAGGCAGTAAGAACACATAATGCTTTGGAGGGCTTCTGTTCGACCATTTCAAAGCTCCCTGCTAGAACAGTGATGGCACGATTATCAGGACAGATTAAACTCTCTTCTGGCATTAAATATAAACAGCATTACAAAATTCACAGTTAAAAACCATTCAAATATTTTCAATGCATATCAAAGTTTAAACCACATTATACATATGCATAATGAGATATCTAAATAAGAAATTTATTTTTCATGCACACCTCGACTCGCACACATTGCCCCATGTCAAAGTCCTGCCCAGCATATCTCTTTAAAGCAGTGGCTCTCAACCTGTGGGTCCTTAGATGTTTTGGTCTTCAACTCCCAGAAATCCTAACAGCTGGTAAACTGGCTGGGATTTCTGGGAGTTGTGGTCCAAAACAGGTCGAGAACCACTGCTCCAAATCAGCTGAACACACCAACGTAGTGTAAATACCTCATGGGTCTGCTGACCACATCAAAGCAATATTGCATTGATAGTACTATTGTGTAAGGATTTCATTACCCTGCAAAATGATGAAATTCAGGCTCAACCATTAATATATGCATATTGCCAGAAAACAGCTACAGGTAGCAATAATATAACTTAGATTACATTTTATGTTTAGTACAAGCAATTTCCTTGGCTCACTTATTTAAACAAATATAAGAAAAGGCTTATCCTTTGTTCAAAGCACATTTCCCACTCCAAATATGGCTTTACAAATGCCTATGAGGAATGTAATTCTGCAAATGGAAAAAAAATCAGTGTGGGTGGGATGAAAGAGTTTGGAATAAGTAATGGTAGATCGGGTCCATTTGACATCTATCACATTTATGCATAAATTCATGCAAAGCAACTCCAGAATCGAAAGCCTTATTCTTGCATAGAACAAGCATTCTACATTGCAACCTCCCCTCTTCTTCCAAGCATGAAAAACATGGTGCCTAGGCTGCATAGCCAAGTATCAAAGATTCTGCAGTTCCCATCTAACCCTATTTGCTACTGACTGATTTATGTTAGATTTAATTTTCACTGCCAATATCTCCCCCCTTCAAAAAAAAAATACCCCTTGCTCTGTGGACTCTGATTGGGGTCAGAACAAAATACCTTCTGGATAACTTTATATGACTCCATTAGAACATTTATATGTTCCTTGTACTTGGTTTCACTGCCTTTGTAATGACAGTTTAAAAATGAAATATAGAGTTTTAACTGTTTATTGCAACCAACATTGACCTATATTTGGGCACTATATAGCTTGAAATGCTTGCAGTAATACAGATAGTATTCCATGCATGTCTCTCTTTGAGCCATAAATTCAGAATTGATAAATCTTAATAAAAATTCTGCAGAGTTGTATAGCATTACAATCTGCTCTTTGTCATTCCTTATATAATACGTATCTGCAGAGATGTATCTAGAGATGTTGCAAGGGTTATGGTAATTGGACTTACGAGATATGTATGGAGTTGAGCACCTTCAAGGAGCCATCGATCAAGAATATACTCAATCAAGAGTATATTCAATTATCAATATTTTGCCATTGCTTTCACAGTATTTGATTGGTTGGTTAGGTAATTTATATCCCACCTTTCTTCTTGTGTATGATCCAAGTACCTTGCATAGGTACTCAAATTGTTACCATCTTGTTAATTGCAGCAGTAGTATTTTTCTGTATTACTGCCAAGAGGTCAAAATTAATAATGATCAGTTCCTGTCATACATCAAGGGAACCACTGACCGCATAGGGAAGCTGATGAGGAAACACAACATACAAACAATCTACAAACCCACCAAGAAAATCCAACAAATGCTACGTTCAGCAAAGGACAAGAGGGATCCTCTCACCTCTGCAGGAGTCTACCGTATACCATGCAGCTGTGGACAAGTCTACATAGGGACCACCAAACGCAGCATTGCCCAAACACTAATCAAGGAACATGAAAGGCACTGCAGACAACTTCAACCAGAGAAGTCAGCCATAGCAGAGCACCTGATGAACCAACCTGGACACAGCATATTATTTGAGAACACAGAAATGCTGGACCACACCAACAACCACCATGTCAGACTACACAGAGATGCCATTGAAATCCACAAGCATGTGGACAATTTCAACAGAAAGGAAGAGCCCATGAAAATGAACAAAATCTGGCTACCAGTATTAAAAAACTCTAAAATTACAACAGCAAAACAGCAGAGAGGAAACAACCAGGCACATCTTAACACCTCTCAACAAAAGATTTTCCCAGGCTCAGCCAGGCCTTCAAATGCTAATGAAGGTGGTCAGTTGAAACACTCACACCTAGCTCCAGCAGAGAAGAGCTCTTTGCCCCACCCCAGCCATTCCACAGATATATAAACCCATTGTCCTAATTCCAACAGACCTCACTACCTCTGAGGATGCTTGCCAGAGATGCAGGCGAAACGTCAGGAGAAATGCCTCTAGAACATGGCCCTATAGCCCAAATAAAACCCACAAGAACCTAATGATCAGTTTGCCAATGCAGACCGGCCACCAACACAAAGATCACTTCACATATACTTAAAAAGAAAGAAAAGAAAAAGAAAAAACAAACAGCTCAATGAGCAAATGTCTGGACTGAAGATGAGATATAAGGAAAGTTTGCAAATTACTTATGAACTAAACACTGAAGAAGTGTCCAGATTTTTACAAAAAGAGGAAGGACGAAAGAATTTTCCGAAAAAGACTAAAAAGAAAAACATTGCCACCTGCTGGCAATATCAATTGTGGCAGGTGAACACTACAGTAGTAGCAATTTACATAAGCAAATAAAGAACAAAGGCTTTATTTGTCTATCTTAATCTACCTAAGCCAAGGGGCACTATCCAGTAGTTTCAGATGGGGACTTAATCTTTTATTAACATGAAGCAGCTGACACTGGGGTTTAGACAACAACAGCATTCGACATCCTCTAGGCAAGAGACTGAATTCAATTGTTAGACAACATGTGGTCTTCACAAGACAAACAGCAACCAGTATTACAGAGTGTGGGTCACAGAAGCAGCAGAACTGGCTGAAGGTAAAATGCTAGCACACATACACACACCTATTATATATGCAATATGTTGTTACAAACTGATCTATATTTCATGGTGCATATTGTACATTTAGCATACCAGGCACCATAAAGACCAGTTTATTACAGTTTAGGGTTTTTTGTTTTATTTATTTTTTTTGGCATGGAGACCATTGCCTAAGAAATGGTCCTAAGAAACATCTGGAGCAACACACATATTTATTATTTATTTATTTAAAACTTTTGTATTCCGATCTTCTCTACCTCCGTAGAGGGACTCAGACCGGCTAACAGCAAGGATTCAATGCTATCAGTACAATCTAAAATATCAAAACAATCTAACAACAAACATCAACGGTGAATTAAAAATACATATAGGATAAAATACATATAAGCCAATTCGCCAAGATAAAGTCATGTCCAACTCAGTCTGCATCTTGTGGTCCATAACTTTGGTCAATTGCTGGTCTCAGCCATCATTCTGGGAATGCTTTGTTCCATAGCCATGATTTCACTAGCTTCCTAAAGGTCAGGAGGGAGGGAGCAGATCTAATTTCATTTGGAAGAGAGTGCCATAGCCAGGAGCCACCACAGAGAAGGCCGTGTCTCTTGTTCCCACCAGACATGAATACAAAACTGGTGGGACCAAGAGCAGGGCCCCTCCAGAAGATCTTAGCAGCCTTGATAGTTCATAGAGGAAGATACGTTCGGACAGGTAAATTGGGCCGGAACTGTGTAGGGTTTTGTAGGTTAAAACCAGCACTTTGAATTGTGCTCGGAAGCTAATTGGCAGCCAGTGGACCTGGCGCAACAAGGGAGTTGTGTGCTCCCTGTACCTCGATCCCATCAGTAGCCTGGCTGCCAAACGTTGGACTAGTTGCAGCTTCCAGGCAGTCTTCAGAGGCAACCCCATGTAGAGAGCGTTGCTGTAGTCTATACGGGATGTAACCAGAACGTGGACCACCATGGCTAAGTCAGACTTCCCAAGGTATGGGCACAGTTGGTGCACAAGCTTTAACTGTGCAAAAGCTCTCCCGGCCACCACTGAGACCTGGGATTCCAGGCTCAGTGATGAGTCCAGGATCACTCACAAGCTGTGAACCTGCGCCTTCAGGGGGAGTGTAACCCCGTTAAGCACAGGCTGTAACCCTATGCCCTGTTCGGCCTTATGTCTTACCAGGAGTACCACTGTCTTGTCTGGATTTAGTTTCAATTTGTTCACTCTCATCCAGCCTGTTACAGTGGCCAAACACCAGTTCAGCACTTGAACAGCCTCCTTAGTAGCAGGTGGGAACGAGTGACAGAGTTGGACATCATCTGCTTACAGATGACACCGCACCCCGAAACTCTGGATAATCTTTGTTGCTTTTACTACACGAGGCTAATGTTCACAAATAGCTCATGAAAAATGTCTGTGTTTGTGCCTAGTTCTGACTTTTCAGAGTGAATCCCCGCCCTGTTTGGACCATAGGCACCCCTGCAAAAACCCTGGAGGTTATTCTAAATTTAGATGAAGTCTGACTATTGACAGTTTGAGAAAAAAATAATGAATGTCCACAAACACAGAAATTTTATTTAGCTCTTTTCTCCAAAGAATAATCCCTCCCTTCTAGCAGTCTAGTGCTATTCCACAAATTAGATCAAAAATTGACTCAAAAAGGAGATGAGCAGCATGAACTTGGTAAATTTGCTTTCACCCAAGTGGCAAAAACAGTTCTGCTGGTATAATCCCACAACATGGGGCAAATTACACCCCAAAGCACAATGATATTTTCCAAAATTTTACCACCTGAAAATCTGGCAACTGAAATGGAAAAAACATTTGCAAATATTGGAGGAGGGGGGGGGGTAAAAACCATTGGGAGAGAGGTTGTATGTCAAGTAGTATTCTGCACTGAAAAGAATTCCACACTAATGCTGTGCAAAATTCACATGTGGTACTTTTGTATATAAACAGCATTTGTTGCACAGGAAACAGCTTTTTCTGTGGAGAAAACAATATATCGCCATACTTTACACTATTTGTGTGCAGGAAAGGCAATTTCCTGTACAGAAAAGTCTATTTCTGCACAAAACAGTCACACGCAAACTGTGTGGAATAAGTCTCAAAGTGTGAACAGGCTTTGAAAATCCCTCCATATAACTTAACACACACACACAAAGCAGTTGCACTCTTTTTAAGAGAAAAATCACCCTGAGGTATAAAGGTACATCATTTCATACCAAAGTGAGGATTTCCCATGCCATTGTGTTTCCAATTTCTATGTGTGCTTGTGAAAGCTGGGCAGGGAAGAAGGCTGCTGGGGAATTCACTCATTTGACATTACAGCAACTAGATTTGGAAGGGAGTTAAAGAGCTATATAGTCCAACCACTTGTTCAACATAGGATCTCCAGCTAAAGCATCTCCAGCGGGTAACCTCCCAAAAGGATTTGGCTCAATATTGTTCAAAATCTGTAGTCCTGAACACATTCCCTGTAAGGAAGACCCTCTGAAATCAAAAGGGATTCCTTTGTTTCCCCTGCTAACATCCCGAAATTGAACTGCTGCTCTACATACAAGAGCCCAGGCTGGGGAAAACACTGAACTACAAGTTAACTTCCACAAAACCACAACTCTGAACCCCCTTCTCCCCAGCACATCAAAAGGAAAAACAGAGGAACACAAGAGGAAATTCATTTTGAATTGTGCCTAGAAGACAAAATGACTTTGGACATGCTATGAGAAGATGGGAGACATTCAAAAAGACAATGATACTTGGCAAGGTGGACGGCAGCCATGGAATCCCTGAGTCACTCTCAATGTCCAATAAGATAATTGCTATTGCAGTAACTTATCTCCATAGCTTTGTCTCCAGGACTTTTTTTTACTTCCCGTCCAACACCTGACATAGATTTCTGGTGGTAGGTATAAGGGTTTAGCTCTTTCTCCACTTTGTGATTTTAATTCTTGTCCCTCACAAGCCAAGTGGTCATAATTTGCCTGCAGCAGGCCTTGTGTCCTGTCCCTAAATAGGATGGTAGAACTGATAATCATTTCTACACAAAATGCTGGACTGCAACTGTATGACTATAAATCAGGCATGGGCAAACTTGTCTTGGGATTGCATTGCGGGTTGGGCCAGGAGGGCCGGGTCAGGAGGGAGGGGGGCTGGGTACATGCTGCATGGGGTGGGCCTGGTTGGGGGCAGGACAGGACCCAGGTCATCCTCAGGTTGTCCTCCCGACATAAGGATGGGGCTGCTCAACCCATCCTTATGCAGCGACTTCTTCTTGATCTTCCTTCCATGATCCTCTGACTGTCCTTTTGACATTATGCCAGGAGGAGGCTGAGAAAGGCAGTGACTGAGGGTGCTCCGGAGGGCTCTCAGTCGCAATGTACCTTTCTTGGGCCGTCCTCCTGGCACAAAGATGGGGCTACTCGCATCATCCTTATGCTGGGAAGAGGGTGAGATGCGCGGTAGCTGAGAGTGCCCTAGACGGCTCTCAGCTGCTGCATGCCTCCCTCCCTTGTCTTTTTTGCATAAGGATGCAGCAGGCCACTGTGTCCCTTATGCCAAAAAGACAAAGAAAATGAGGAGGGCTTGAGATAATTGCCTGGGGGGCTTTATCCACTCCGCAGGCCTTAGTTTGCTCATGCCTGCTGTAGACCATTTGGCTCTGCAGTTGTTGCTGAATGGCATCAGCCATAGCCATCATAACCAATACTGAGGAATGATGGAGCTTATTGTCCAACGCCTGAAGGATTTATATGACTCCATCACTTATCAAATCAACCACATCAACAGTCTGATTAAGTATAAGGCAATTTCCCCTCTACAACTCATAGTAGGTCTGGGAATTGATATTACTTTAAGAGATTAAACTGGAGAAAAGACTAATCCCTACAATCCAATTCTACATCACCCTAGCTGAATAAAAGTCAACTTGGAACAATGGAGTCCTGCATCTCCAGATGTAGCTTGGCTCTAATTGTGACTGCCTTGGGATGAAGGTTATGCTGGGGGTTGTATGAGAATCCCCCTGGATCAATCTGCTGCTCATCCCTACAATATACTGTACTCGGCTCAGTCAAAAGCTAAAATTACTGCAACAGTGAGAGGGTTTTCCATGGCAACAGAATCACTGAAACATCAAAATCTTGTTTGTATGCTAGGAATGTATTGTGTTGATTGCAAATGCTTCAGAGCAAGTACGATTTTTCTAAGCAGTTCTGTCACTAATGTATTCCCTTTTCTAGATTGCCCCATTTAATCAAACTGGTATTAATAAGCACTTTTGTACACTGTAGGACAGAAACATTAATGTGCTGAATATAATTTCATTATTACTTGAGAAGCAGGATTTTTTTTTTTAGCTTAAAGTCCAGCTAAAGGTCCAGGGACTGCTTCACACCGAGCATTTTAGTCCTGTTTTGCCGCTTCTATTTGCAACTTGGATGAAACCCTTTATGCGCCATCACATGATGCATGGCAGGCCCAACCCATATTCCTTCCAAAGTGGAGGAAAAACATCAAAAGCAGTTTCCTCCCCTTTTCCCCATATGATAAGGGAAAGGGTGGCGGGGCAACATGCGTTGCTGCACGTTGCCGCCCTTTCTCCCATCTGATGGGGATAGAAACAGGGTGCACCCTGTCTCATCCCCACCTTACGATGAGGGAAGAAGGGAGGGTGTGTGGGGCACCACGAGCTTCCCTACTCACCTTCCCTTTCGCTGGCAAAATGGCATGGCCCAAAAGGGCCGTGTGAAGAGGTCCCTGGATTATTAAATCAAAATAAAGAGATCAAATCATGTGAATTGCCTCTAATATTCATTTATGCAACGAGTTTGCCCATATTGTTTCCATGAGCAACTGAAATTTTATAACACTGTGCAGGCAGGCACTTATAAAGGACTGTATTTCAACCAGAGAAATATTTCTCATTCCTACATGTAAAGGTTTTTTTGTTTGTTTGTTTTTTGGTTGCATTTATGTCCCATTGCTAGTTTACTTTTCACCTTTGAGCAAGGTTAAATGGGCATGAAAACCCAGATTCACACTGAGGCCCTTCTACATGGCTATATAATACAGATTATCAAAACAGATAATACTGATTATCTGATTGGAACTGGATTATGTGTGTCTACACTGCCATATAATCCAGTTCAAAGCATTTAATCTGGATTTTATATGGCAGTGTAAAAAGGGTCTCAGTTGAAACTTGTCTGTGAGTATTATGGGTTATCCTAGGTTAAACCAGCTTTGCCCTTCTTCAAGCAAAGTCAGGGGATGCTCCAAATTTGTTTGAAACTCGAGTTTCCAGAGAAATCCCACAGCTACAGACTAAACCCCAACCCAGTGAAATCATCTGGCAGAATGGTAGCAAGGGAAATTGCCAATGAAGGTTGCAGAATGGGAAAGCTGGACTCTTCATTGACAGTCCCCCTTGCTCTACAGGTTCTCATGTTGTTGTTAAACATTCAACAACTTCAATGTTTCCATCATCTACTTCGAAATTATGTAAATTGTCAGTGGTTGCTATTTTTATTTTCTTAAGGTTAAAATGTAAACTTGCTTTTGCACTTTCTTCCTTGACTTTCATCAGAAGTAGTTTCAATTCTTTACTATTTCTGATAGTAGTATAGTGTCATCAATATAAAATTGTTGATGTTCTTTCACTCCATTTTCATGACTCCTTCCTGCAAGTCTAATCCTCCTTTATGTGAAATGTGCACGGTCTAGAATGATACCTGAAATTATATATGCAAGACATGGTATGTTGTTATTGTTCATCATGCAGAATTTGGAAATGCAGCACCCAAATGAAAGAGGACAGACAAGATAATACCTAATCCTAGTTCCTCCCTCTTTATTATGCTTTCCAGTTACACGTTTTAAACAGTGAATTGATTGTGTTACTAATTCAATGAGGACTCGAGGAAAAACTTATAGCAATCCAATGATGGATTTTACAGTTCTTTAAAAAAAACAAACCCTGAGAGTGATGATGTGTTGAATGTGAAAATCACCATGCAGGGATATGGCTGCAGTAGGACCCTTAAAACCCAGCCAGAGAGCTTTCTTTTCCCTTATTACTGCTGTTCCTGCCAAGAGGCAGTTCTATGATTTGTGAATGAACAGAGCCACCATTGATGAAGTCCTGATTTATATCTTGCTGAATAGCTAGTTCAGAACATTTCTTTTCCTTTTGCCAGCACGCCTGAAAGACATGTAGGCCCTACACTGAGCTCAACTGAGAAGTGCTATAGAAGTCTGATGTAGCTACGTCTCACGATTACTGCAATATCAGAAGTATAAAAGATCCATGATAGATATGATGCAACAGATAGAATGTTTCTATCACCTCCAACTTAAACCTGGCATACACACTACCTGGTAGCATTTCACTCACCTTTCAGCATGTGTAGAAGAATGCATACGCATAGAGAAATGAAGTGCCATACATTTATGTACAGAATAGTCAATGCTATCCTTCCAAGTCTCATATGGAAGTCACCAACAATTAAAATAGTTTTACACATTATCTACTGAATATCTGGCTTTTCCTGAAAGGCTAAAATCTTAAACCCACTTACCTCGGAACTAGCTACACTAAATGTCAAATATATGATACATATATATAAATACGTAACATACTTCAGTAGACACTGCTTTTACTTTTGACATAGATATTATTTCTTCATCAAATGCATCTATATAGTCCTTTGATAATAAAAAATGAAAAAGTGTGCATTTTCCCAAACCATGTTGTGAAGTCTTAGTTCTGTCTTCTCCTCTTCTCTGCTTTAGCGTTTGGGACATAGCTAAGGAGATAAAAGACCCAAGTACAGGATATGTAGTCAGATGAAGCATCATTTGGAATCAAATCAAGTTCTCGTCCTTGTTTCATGGAAGCCTTGCTTGGGAGATTCATGTTTAAGTGTCTTTTGTTTCATGGTGTGATTCTTGAATTCTATGAGTTTATATTCATGCCTTGACTTCATGTTTCCTGGTTTCTTGGATTTTATTAGAGAAGTTTGGATTGTGATTAATTCCACAAGAATATCTTCAAATTGGGGGTTGGACTGGATGACCCACGAGGTCCCTTCCAATTCTATGATTCTATGCTATCTATGGAGCCCCCAGTGGCACAGTGGGTTAAAGCGCTGAGCTGCTAAACTTGCTGATCGAAAGGTCGCAGTTTCGAATCTGGGGACCAGAGTGAGCTCTTGCTTTTAGCCCCAGCTTCTGCCAACCTAGCAGTTCGAAAACATACAAATGTGAGTAGATCAATTGGTACCGCTCTGGCGTGAAGGTAACTGCGCTCCATGCAGTCATGCTGGCCACATGACCTTGGAGGTGTCTATGGACAACACTGGTTCTTCAGCTTAGAAATGGGAGATGAGCACCAACCCCCAGAGTCGGACACGACTGGACTTAATGTCAGGGGAAACCTTTACATATGCTATCCAAAGCTAAATATGTATATTTCTGGCTGGAGTTACAGTGAAAGAATGTACCTGCTCTGACTTAGATACAAATTCAACTTAAGTACAAGCTTACAGAACCTTTACTGTCCATAACTTGGGGACTAAATCCATAAATCAACTGGAGTTAGGGGAGCAGTGAGATAGTTATGTTTGCTGATGGCACAAAGTCTGAGCATGTGAAAACAAAAATGGATTGTGATTAATTCCACAAGAATATTTTCAAATTGGGAGATGTAATACCAATGTCTGGTTGCTGATGACACGATCTATATAAATACAAATGTAATGTTAGTTCGTGCTACCATCAGAACTCAAAAACCACTGGGGGAATTGACACCAAATTTGCACACAAGACACCTAACAGTCCAATTTATGTCCTCCACTCAAAAAAATGATTTTGTCATTTGGGAATTGTTGTTGCTGGGATTGATAGTTTACCTACAATCAAAGAGCATTCTGAACTCCACCAGTGATGGAATTGGGCCAAACTTAGCACACAGGGCTCCCATGACCAACAGAAAAAACTGGAAAGGTTTGGTGGGCATTGACCTTGAGTTTGGGAATTATAGTTCACCCACATCCAGAGAGCACTGTGGACTCAAACAATGATGGATCTGGACCAAACTTGACACAAAAATTCCATATGCCTAAATATGAACACAGATGGAGTTTGGAGGAAATAGACCTTGACATTTGGGATTTGTAGTTACTGGGATTTATAGTTCACTACAATTAAAGAGCATTCTGAAACCCACAAACGACAGAAATGGGGCAAACTTCCCACACAGAACCCCCATGACCAACAGAAAATACTTAAGGCCATCCAGTCCAACTCTCTTCACCAGGGCAAGAAAATGTAATCAGAGCCCTCTTGACAAAGAGCCATCCAGTCATAAATATAGATAGATAGATATGATTCTCACACACACACACAGATATAGTATCATAGATTTGAAAGAGACCCTTAAAGAAGGACTATGATATGTTGCCTGTTCCAGAGTAGGCAAACCAAACACTCTCCACACCAACACTGACAAAGGTACAAGAAATACTGTTTACTCACAAGCATAAAGGAATTACATATATTAGAAACCAACACTTTCTCATTATTTTATTTTCCAAATCACCAGACTGGGCCACAGCAACGCGTGGCAGGGGACAACTAGTAAATAAATAAACTTGGGGACTGCCTGTATAAAGTTGAGAAACGCCCTGAGAGCCAACTGCTCGCCTCCAACCCGCCTGAAAAGCAAGGTATCGGTGAAGAGCCCTGGGGGCGGAGCTAACGCGGGAGGGGGCGTGGCTTGGAAAGGAAGCAAAGCTACGTAAGGCGGGCCCGGACCGGCCTTGCCTCCGCGCGTGCGCACTTTGAAGAGCCCAAAGTCCGCCGTCAAAAGCGCCTGCAAGCGCAGGATGCCGCTCTTCCATGTCTCCCTCGATACTCACTTCCGCCTGGGCTCCTTTCCGCTTCCGGGGCTGTGTTTGGCGAGGGGAAGGCGGAGCCTCGCCACTACCACAGCCTCCGCTGCTCGGTAACCAGTCGCTGAGGGAGGCGACGCCGCTATCACCACCAGCACCAGCAGCAGCAGCATGTCCGGCAGCAGCAGCAGCAGCGCCGCCTCAGCCGCGGCCTCGCCTCCCGCGCAGCCCCCGCCGCCGCCTCCCCCGCCGCCTCCCCCTCCGCCGCCGGAGCCGCAGCCCCAGCCTCCGCCGCCGCTGCCTGAGTCGCCCTCGGCCGCCGCCGAGCCGGAGCTGGTCTCGCTCATCCTCAACCGCCTCAAGAGCCAAGGCCTCTTCGACCAGTTCCGCCGCGACTGCCTGGCCGATGTGGACACCAAGGTGGGCGTCGCGGGGAAGGAGGGAGGGAGGGAGAGAGAGATGCCCCTAGCTAGGCCTCGCCCTTCTTGGTCGGGCGTTGCTTTCTGCCTCAGCTAGAAGCTGCTACTGCTGGTGCTTCTAGCTGAGGGGAGCCGGAGCCCTTCCTGCTGCTAGGTTCAGTTTCCCGCCAGGATGCCTTCCTTGGCAGGCATAGTGACAGGGCCTGCTCCCTGGGTTGTTTTACTTCCAAGTGGGCGTGGTTACTAGGACGTGTGCTCTCCGTAAACAGCTGATAACACAGCCCAGCCACATACACGCACACACACTGTCTTGGGCCCCTTCCACACAGATGAATAAAATCCCACATTTTCTGCTTTGACCTGGAATTGTGTGGACTCAGATCACAGAATCATAGAGTTGGAAGAGACCTCATGGACTATCCAGTCCAACCCCCTGCCAAGAGCAGGAATATTGCATTCAAAGCACCCAGGACAGATGGCCATCCAGCCTCTGTTTAAAAGCTTCCAAGGAAGGAGCCTCCACCACACTCCAGGGCAGAGAGTTCCACTGCTGAACAGCTCTCACAGTCAGGAAGTTCTTCCTCATGTTCAGATGGAATCTCCTTTCTTGTAGTTTGAAGCCATTGTTCCACATCCTAGTCTCCAGGGAAGCAGAAAACAAGCTTGCTCCCTCCTCTCTGTGACTTCCTCGCACATATTTATACATGGCTATCATATCTCCTCTCAGCATTCTCTTCTTCAGGCTAAACGTGCTCAGCTTCTTAAGCCGCTCCTCATAGGGCTTGTTCTCCAGACCCTTGATCATTTTAGTCACCCTCCTCTGGACACATTCCAGCTTGTCAACATCTCTCTTCAATTATGGTGCCCAGAATTGGACACAATATTCCAGGTGTGGTCTAACCAAAGCAGAATAGAGGGGTAGCATGACTTCCCTGGATCTAGACACTATGCTCATATTGATGCAGGCCAAAATCCCACTGGCTTTTTTTTTTTACCGCCACATCACATTGTTGGCTCATGTTTAACTTGTTGTCCAAGAGGACTCCCAAGATCTTTTCACACATACTGCTCTCGAGCCAGGCGTCCCCCATTCTGTATCTTTGCATTTCGTTTTTTCTGCCTAAGTGGAGTATCTTGCATTTGTCACTGTTGAACTTCATTTTGTTAGTTTTGGCCCATCTCTCTAATCTGTCAAGATAGTTTTGAATCCTGCTCCTGTCCTCTGGAGTATTGTCTATCCCTCCCAATTTGGTGTCGTCTGCAAACTTGATGATCATGCAAACTTCATCTAAGTCATTAATAAAGATGTTGAACAGGCACTCTGCTCGTCCAGGATGAAGAGGAACAAAGTGTCTTGGGCCCCTTCCACACAGCTTAATAAAATTCCACATTTTCTGCTTTGACCTGGAATATATGGCCGTGTGGACTCAGATCACCCAGTTCAAAAAGAGCCCCCGGTGGCGCAGTGGGTTAAACCCTTGTGCTGGCAGGACCGAAGACGGATAGGTCTGAGGTTCAAATCTGGGGAGAGTGTAGATGAGCTCCCTATGACAGCTCCCCATGCGGTTTGGAACCTGTTTATCTCCGTGATCACATCTTCCCCTATGAACCAGTGTGTACCTTGAGATCTTCTGTTGAGACAGTGCTCTCTCTCCCCCGCCATCTCAAACATGGTTGGTGGGGACAAGGGAAAGAGCCTTCTCGGTGGTGGCCTCTCGGCTCTGGAATTCCCTCCCTAGGGGCTCCTACTTTGTCCTCCTTCCGGAGTCAACTAAAAACTTTGGATGTTCCGGTATGCTTTTGATTAAGCAGCTCACCAGTAATTTTCCTGTCCCTGCTTGAAATTCCACACTTTACACCGGCCCACACTTTACTGTAAAGGGCCTTTTCTGTGGTGGCCCCCCAGCTATGGAACTCCCTCCGGACTGAAATTAGATCTGCTACATCCCTCTTGATCTTCCGGAAACCAGTAAAATCCTGGCTTTGGAATCAGGCCTTTGGAGAATAGGCTGACCTACTGACATGTTGACTTATTTAGAACTGATAGACTGCCCTTGGATAATGATTTAAATATGTGACTGCTGACTATTTGTTGTCTGTTTTTATATTGTTTTTATCAGTAGTGTTATCTCCAAAAATTTATGGCTCCAAAACCTGCTTCTAAAAAATTTAAACTGTACAAGTGAAAACTCTGCAGTTTTGAGGGATTAGACAAATTGACGAACAGGTGAAATGTATGCTGTTACTCTTGTGTTTGTTAAACCTCTGGTTGTTCTTGTTTTTGCTGCAAAGTATCATCTTTCCTAATGAGTGATGTGATCTCATTATACGCTCAAAGTATAGTAACTTTGTCCAGTCATTCTGGTGTCTAGGGAGAGTTCAGGTTTGAGTCTCTCTCAGACCCATTTATTTGTCTTTATGAACTTGATTTTTTTGTGTGTGTTGGCTTCCTTCACTAGCCAGCTTTATAACCACTCATAGAATTCAGAATTGGACTGACTTGGACAACGCTGCCTTTGAAATTCAGTGACACATCTTTACACTTGAGGGTCGAGTTTCTTCATAGGGAGTCTGTCATGATTTCTTGCCTATAGCATCTGTTTTGATTTGTGACTCGCCCAAAGTATAGCATCCAGTTCACCATACAGTTTAGAATTGTACATTGTTTGGGACATTATTTTTGTTTTCTTAACTTTCTCCTATAACCCTATTTTTGCACTTCCTTCCTAGGGCTTTCTTCAACAGTTGTTTCAAGTCTTTACTGTTAATTTTCTGCTGTTAGTGTGATATCATACATGCATCTTAAACTGTTGATGTCTTTTCTTCCAATTTCCATATCTTCTTTCTCTGAGTCAAATCCAGCTTTTCGTTTGATGTGTTCTGCATACAAATTAACAGGCTGATATAATGTACTCTTGCCAAATCCCATTGCTTACTTAAATTTACTTTGGCTTATTAAACCTGATGCTCAAAAGGATTGTTTATCATACTTTAGAGCAGAGGTTGACAATTGTGTTCCTCTGGCTCCCACTTGTTTTGGCCATCATCACTAGCTGTGAGAGTTTATTGGATCTGCAGTCCTAAAAACATGGATAGCCACAATAGCCCCATCCTGTTTTAGAGGCTGTGGCTGAAGGATAATGAAACAAGTTGGGTAAAAAGTACTGTGGCAAATTTCCAATTTTTACAATAGTTAGAGATAGGTGAGTTCATTACTTATTGAGTTTATTCCGTGTTTGGATGGTCAAAAATGAATAACCTTTAAAATATTCATTTAACTACGTTTTTCAAAGAATATTAATATATTTTGTGGTTATTCAGATTATTTAATATTAATAGTCAGTTAATCTAGACTTGTACATTAATTTGAAGGAGACCATAATTAAGAATTGTAATTTTAATGAATAATTTTTCGCGTAAACCTATTGTTGCACTGTGCCTATGAATATAAATATTTCAGTTTCATCTGATGATAATAGAGAGTTCTGGTTTTTTCATCAATTGTCAAATCCTGTGTAAACTAACTAGTTGTAAGATTTCTATTTCTCTTCACTGCTTTATTTTTGTGAGGTCTCAAAGCAAAATAAAGAAGAAAGGACCAATACTAATCAGAGATAGAGGGCAGCATTATATGCTATGATATTTTCCATGTACTCATACTTAATTTCGCAAGCTGTCATGGCTACTGATCATAAATGAGACATTATATAGCAATACTTAAAGCAGCCCTTTCTAAATGTAAAAAAGGAAAGTGTGGAAACCATGCATTGCAATAGAGATATGCTGCAGGATTTTTCTAAGAATGAAAACCTGTTAGGACAAGTTTTGGGGAATCAGTTTCCAGTCAATCAATTATACAGGAGAATGACGGATAACTAATAGTCTGGGTAATTATAGTGTAGCATGGTACAATGGTAAAAGCTATACTGTTATTAGGAAATACATGGAAAATCAGTGGAGTTTGATTTAAATTCCCTTTCTGCTCATTCCAATTTAAACTGCTTTGATTTACTGTATTCACAAGTAATGCTTGTCATTGTTGCATTCTTTGAGAACTGGCCTTTAGTGCTCTTTTAAATAGTTTAAAATTACTCTAGCTGAAAGTGCATGAGAAATAACAGAATGTATTTGTACACTTTTAGTTGTGTTTATATCTTACATTTCTCCCCAAAAGATGAGGTGAGAGGGATTAGACACAACTCACAGTAATAGTCAATAAAATCAAAACAAAATTACATCACATATTAAATTTAAATGAAATCAAATGTACAATTTAATACAATTAAAAACTTAACTTTGAAACTTTTGTATGGAAAATACAGCATCTATCTGGTAGCATGCGTTTTGATCAGCAACTGTTCAGTTGCCAAAAGTCTGCCTGCTCAAAACTTGTTTGCTGAGGACTTTGAAGACAGTATTGCTTATATTCACTTTGTCCCAGGTGCCACTTTACATTCAGTTAATCCATAGAAGCGTCTACTGTTCCATGGTGTTTGGTTTGTTTCAGTGGTTGCAGCTTGAAAGTATAGCCAGGGTGCATGAATATTCTTCCTACCACTTATGAACAGAACAATTCCATTTCATGGTTCAACTTTTAGGGAGGAACTGGCTCCTTTAAAACCTTGAAAAAAAGCAGCTGAATGAATGAATACAAGACATTTGCCTTGAATTAAGAGGACTATATTATCTAGTAGTCAGTTGCAAACAAACATTGAGCATGGTGATTGGTTGTCATGGTTGGATACCAGTAGTTCTCTGGGTCCATTTCAATCAAAAGTCTTACTTGGGTTTGGAATTGCAGATGTTACCTAAATAAATGTCCGCTACTGCAAGCCTTTGGTTCTACTGAATCTCCTGACAACATATGGTGCATATACTTGTCTCTGAATTGTTCTTATGGATGAATTGACCCAAAATTATGTAATTTACTCTGACCCATGATTAAGTCATGGGCAAAATACAGGGGCATGTAGCAAACAAATCTTTTTCTCCTTTTAAAAATTCTTAGAAGGAGCATACATAGGGAGATTTCAGGAGAAGGAGGGGATCTGTTAGTTAGTAAGTTTGAGGAGTTACAGTTGGGAAGGGGGGTGTAAATTGCACTGCTGATCTTAAAATGTCTAAATCTATACAAATCATGATAGGGAAGGAAATATTAATGAAGAAAAAATGAGGGTGTGGAGAAGAGCAAGGAAAGCAACCTGCCTCTATTAGGGACCCAGGGTGAAGGCAGTTAGAAGAAGTAGAGGCAAAATGTCCCTCTTGGCATGGCAAGTTGTGGAAGCAGTACATCTACTTCATTTCCCTTCCCTTGCACAAAGTGGACTGGAGGACATGCTACTACATGGCTCTGGAGAGGTGCTTTGCCCAGGACCAGGGACAAGAGTGGAAGTAAATAAAGAGCAAGACAGATAGATGATCCTTTTCACTCTGGCATCTGCTGTTCTGTTCCACCTCAAGTGCACAGAGCTTAGTGAGCTGTTGTCATCTGTTTCCAGAATTGACTTGTGGATAAGCTGACCCAGATTCTAGCCTACATTTTATACATTTTTTCCCAATTTTAGTCAAAACGCAATATAATTATTGCAGTGTCATTGTAGGTTGGCTTTTTGAAGGGGGAGTGGACTGCAAGCACAATTTATAAGTAGCTTCACTCCTGAATGACTGATTACAGCCCCCCCCCCCACATGCTTTTAGTAAATGGCACTGGTTAAAAATATCTTGCTGTCCCTTAACTTTATTGTTTATTTAATATATGAATTTTGTTTGCTATAGTAATTTCTGTAATTTCTACATCTCATTCCTTTTTATTTATGTTCATTTGAAGGCTACCTTAAGAGTCTTCCATGTCACAGTGGGGTGGTAAATCCCCCTTCTTGTTTTAATCTGTACTTTATGGAACTGTCTGATGTGCTGAATGTTTCCCAGCACCTTGGATAGCTCCTGTAACACAGGAACTAAGTATTGAAATGGATTTATGACCTCACTAGCATAGGAGTCTCCAGCTGCCCTGGACCTTTTGCCCATATAATGTCTAGATAAACATACACTCAGTAAAAGCAAAGGGCAAATCCTTGCCTTCAGGAACATGACATGCTGACCTAATTTCCTACATTTGTTGTAGAAATTACTGAGTGAAGAATGTGTCTTATGGCTGCAATGTTACTAACTTCTTAAGTTGTTCTCATAGTTTATCCAACATTTTTATCTCCTATATTTTTGAGTGGACAGGATAGTGGCTCAAGATAATAATAAAGTGGGATATTAAAACAAATGTTTACTTTTTCTAAGGAATGACCAAATATTTAATTCTATTTTTGTATTGTGGAATTTAATAATAACTAATATATCTAACAAATGGTATTTTATATTTCAAACTTTATTATTGTAATTACTTTTAATGATTTTTTCCTGCGTATTTGTAATATGTATTTTATATGTCACTCAGTGGTCCGTTGACTGTAATAAAAACTGCTGTTGAATTCATCAGGGCATTGTTATTAACTGTTATTTTTGGATTCTGACCAAAACATAGAGCAATGTTTAATAAGCCATCACATTGCACCTTCTGCATCATTGGAAAGCTTGGGAGCTTTCCACAGACTAGAATATATGTGTATGTGATCTTTACCCCCCAAACTGGATCTGTAAGGATGTCAAAATTGTGTCATATTTTTGAATGTCAAAGGTGGAAAACTTCACAAGCATCTTGCGTGTTTACTTTCAGCCAGCGTATCAGAACTTAAGGCAACGTGTGGACAACTTTGTTTCCAATCATCTGGCAACTCATACATGGAGTCCTCACTTGAACAAGAACCAGCTAAGAAACAATATTAGGCAACAAGTTCTCAAGTAGGTTTCAGTCTTACAAGTTTGCCATGTCCTATTTATATAGGGGCAGACAGGTGATAGTTATCTTGGGAGGTAGCAGTAGGGTAACACTTTGTTCACATGAAGCATCCTTAACTTTAATATCAGTTTGAGGCGGGGCACTGCTTCTTTGAAAAATGCCTATGACAATATACAGTACTGTCATGCTCTGGTCAAAAGCCCACATTGGCAACAAGGGAGGGGGTAGCAAAAATCACTTCCCCATTTTTTTCTTCATTGTGGATCTTCTGCTGGATCCCAGTTCCTTTCATGTGGAGGCAAATCTAGATTTATCCACTATGCTCTCAAATATATTTCACTATAATATTTTTTTGGTTCTATGTAATGAGGCTAATAGCAAAACATTCTACTTCCCTGGTATATTTTAACTTTCAACACACTTCATTTACACCTTATGTTTTGTGAAAAGGGCCTTTTCTGCTTTGAGTGAGCAATTCATAACATGGTTGCACTCTTTAAATAACTCAAAGACTGTCTCGGAGAGGAGGATGCAGGCCTGTCCTCCGCTGCCTTAGAGGGTGCAGCCAAGCCTATTGGTTTTAAGTTGCAGTAGAGTAGATTTTGGTTGAAAGTTGGAATAAAAAATAGTTTAGCAGTGGTACCAATTGCCTATGGTAGGATGTCTTTCTGTGGCTATCTTGAAAAAGTGACTGGACAGCTACTTGCTGAGGATACTTTACCTGAGGATTCTGCACCGATTGTACTTAATGGCCCATGAGTTCCTTTCTTATTCTAAGTTCTAGGATTGTAAAACTTCCCCTCATGAACCCCTGCAAAATGCGAGTGATAATTCTTGCATAGTTTACCTTATATAGTTATAGGATTACCAAAAATGTACATAAAGAGACTTGCATCTTGAGAGATCATATAGTGTGCCCTTGAGATTGATTGGGGTTTGATTCTAGGATACCAAAATTAACGAGGGCACCCCTTAATTAAATTAGTAAAATCAATGTTTGGAAAATTGCGGGAGGGAGGAGAGAATATGTTCAAGCTGTGGATGTTGAATTTGTGAATACAAAATCCATGGATACGGACGGCCACCTGTATCTTGTTGTTGTTATGTATGGAATCTCCTTTTTAGATATATACTAAATTATTAGGAGAACTTCCTAAACAGAAATAGATGCTTCTCTGTTGTCCTTGCATTTTAGATCTGGAATGCTAGAATCTGGGATTGACAGAATTATTTCTCAAGTTGTGGATCCAAAGATCAATCATATATTCAGGCCACAAGTGGAAAAGGCAGTCCATGAGTTTTTAGCCACATTAAATCACAAAGAGGAAGCCAGTCCCAGCACAGCACCACCTGAAGAAAAGCCAGAGGCTTCTGTTTTGATGCAAGGTATTTCTTCCCATTGTCTTTGATAAAACTTACATTCTGCAGAGAGGCTTCCTGATATTTGTTTCAGTGAATATAAAGATGTTTCTAAGAATTAAGGAAATTTTAGCCTCCTGGTCCTGAACATTAAAATTTGGAAATGATTTCAAGCAATTTCAGTGAAACCAGTTCCCAAACAAAACATGCAAAGGGCTACCCTCTGCATTCTTCAAAACAGAAAAAAGTTTGACCCTTTTTAATTGATCTTCAGAAAATGTGCTGAGAATCGTATAATTTCTAACTCCATTAGAATAGGTTTAACAACTTGAAACTGAATCCAGGCAAGAAAAAGGACATGGATTGCAGTGTGAAAGAAAAGGCAAACCTAGTCTAGATGGGATCCCACTTTTTCTAAATAAACAGTTTATTGCTTTTGAATTACTGCTTGTTATATCTTTGATTCATAAATATATTTTAGTTATGCCTAGGAGTGCCCACTGCATTTAATTTATGAAGGCACATTAATAATAGCAACCTTAGAAGTTAGTGTGATACAGAGATATCTGTGTCCCAGTAATCAATAAAGTTATTGTTATCACCTCTGCAGTGACTACATTGCAGAACTCTTAGGTAGTTGATGCAAGATACAGTGCCTGCTTCTTCCTAAAGTAGAGTATGTTTCCTGGTCTGCACTAATTTCTTCTTTACTTTTATCACAGTCCAAAGCAAGAATTAGTAATTATTAACAATTTTCAGGAACAGAAAACAAATGGTTTACTATTATGAACATTTTATAAGGTTACATTAAATTTAATCAACTTTAAAATTAGCCAAAAGAATACAGTTCTTTAAAATCCTACAGCACTTTTTGTAGACTACCAATTGCATGCAAGAGAAAGGAGCAAGCATATATATTCAGAAGGCATTGCAACAGGAAGAGGTCATTATATGAAGGAGCTATTTCTAGTTGTTTGGCATCTTAATAGCAGGTTAACCAGTAGGATCTTAAGATAAAAGCTAGCACATCTGAGTAAATGCAATCCATGAAAGCACTAACATCAAACTATTTAGGGCTCTAAAGGTAAAAACAGCACATGTAATTTAGTCTGGAAACACACTTCCCAGCCATTGCAGCTGGCACACATTTATCTGTATAACCCCAAGATAGAGTTTATATGCATGGAACATTCTATGTTGCTTCAAAAGAAAATATGAATACAGCAGCCATGGAACAGGACAGAAGTCTCAAAATGTCTTCTGAGAATACTTGGATAGCTGGGCTACTTTAGGCAGCATGCATCCATAGATCCTACCCAGTGGGGCAGTTCGGAAGGATACCATGGTCACAGGCAGTCAAGTCACTGAATGTTCAGAAAGAGCTAACAGCCCCCCCCCCCCCGACCCGCCGGCCATTTCCCAGGACAAGATATTCATTCTGGGAGGCACAGCTGTTTCTGCCTCATAATCCAGTCTGAATCATGATTGGAAAAGATTCAAGTAACAGATATTCTCGAAAACAAGTATTTTTTCCCCACAATCTACTACACACTCCAAAGCATGTCTCAGAAGTGAATGGTTAGACACATGTATATTTTTCCCCCAGAACAGACCTTACTATTGCCTCTTCAGAATGATAGCCATAATTCCCTAATTCATATAAATGTTTTATTGCTTCCAAAATCTATGGTCCCAGTCCTACCCCAAGAGAGTGTAAAAGTCAGGCTGGACAAAGATCTACAACATGGATTGGTAGGTCTCAGTCCTTCCAAGAAGCTTGTCCATAACCTCTGATTGTGGAATGTGCAGTGACTATACAGTGACGTTTTTGTATCCAAAATGCATCACAGATTGATCACTGCAAACCTTCAAGGGTTCTCCATAGTTTACACCAAGACATTTATTCAACAGGAACCTTACCACTCAAAATAACTATTCCAATTGCAATTGTCTGAATGCTGTGATGTACAACATGTTTCACGTGATTATGCCATATATATTAGCAAAACAGAAATACAGTGAATGTTTACTGAAAACACAAGAAATGTCAAAAGTCGCTGATGTTTTAGGAAGACCATCAATAGTAGAACTGCCAGGAAAGACCATAACTTACCAGTTGTCTGTTATTTGTTGCAACATATATTAACATTTCTCAGCCTATACAATGTTGAGCTCTTTCTTTAGAAAATAAAATAAATATTTTTGTTGTAGCATCTGAAATACATGCAAGCAAGAGAAAATATTAATATGATTGTTTTTCTCTTTTCATCAAAGGAGTTTCTTCTACCATTCCAAGTGCAAGTGTAGCTAATGATGCAATGTCCATTTTGGAAACAATCACATCTCTAAATCAAGAAGCAAGTGCGGCCAGGGCTTCTACAGAAGCAGCAAATGTAAAGACCAATGATAGAGTTTCAAAGAGAGTCCTATCTCAGCTGAGTATTGATGGCACTATTGAGAAAGACCGAAATACTGATGATCTGCCGGATGAAGAGAAACCACCTTGTAATTCTATGGAAGAAAGCCTTGAACCTGTAGCAAACAGTGAAAATGTAAATAATTTGTTTTCTTCCAACGAAGAAGGGAAAACTGTATCAAAAGATATGAACAATGTGGTTGATCCAGTCAAGGAAATTGTGCAGGAAAGTGAGGAACAGAAAAGTAAACCGATAGATAAATGTGATAAAAAACCTGAACATTTAGAGAAAGGAGAGAAGAGAAAAGAGAAAAAAGAAAAACCTGAGAAAAAGTTGGACATCTCTAGAAAGCCTGGTGATGATCTAAAAGGAAGAGAAGAAAAGACAGGAAAAGACAAAGAGGCAGAATCATTAAAATATTTAGTTCTGGAAAAGAGCAGCAATAAGCACAAAGCAAATGGAAGTACAAAAGAAGGTATAAACATCATAAATATTTCTTACAGTATGCGTGAGCTGGAGCTAATGAAATTGAGAGGTAGTTTTTGTTTGTTTAGAAAGCAATGTAATGAACAAACAAATGCCAGAAACAGAATTTTGTTACATAGAGTAGTGACATAATTCTTTGATATGCAAACAAATAGTAGATTTTAAAGATACTGCTGCCTTCCTTGACATACATGGTACATGAGAATTTTGCTTATTTTAACAATTTAGATAACCAATTCATTTAGATGCTACTTCAGTTCATTTTATTTCTTGATTATGTTTATTTTCCTACTGTATATACCAGAAGCCTTTCTGTTAATTTCCTTCCTGTTTAAATATGTTTAAACTCATTTCTAATTTCCATTAATAGTTCTAGAACACATTCATTTTTAAGGTAGCTAAAGTAGGATACATAATTTTAAAACTACTTGTAATGCTGTGTTTGCTGTCTTTATTGTCCTATCTAAATCATCTGGTACCTTTGCTTGGACTCCTCCTCTTTCTTGCCCCTAAAGTTGGCCTAGCTCCCACACTTCTATTATTCTCACACTAGTTTATTTTATTATATTAATTTTAGAATTTTGCAGCTTTTAACAGCATTTTTCACTGTATGCACATCCTTTGTCATCTTTTCATATTTTAATGTCCTACTGAAACGTTTTAATGCAGGTTTTTAGTGCAGCCAAAGGCCATCATTATCTTTTCAACTGTAACCTGTTTGAGAGAAACGAGTTTAAAGATATTTGTACAATTTAGTGTTACCACACTTTGCCTTTTACTCAAAAATATAAAGAACAATGTGTGTTTGCAGCCTTCTGTACCTCTCTTTCCGTTATATATTTGGGTTTACAGTGTAGCCTGCAAACAAGTTTTCTACTTGATTCTGCTCCTTAAAATTCCATAGTTGGGATTAAAAAGGCTACCCAGAGTATTCATTGAACTGCAGCTTTTTCATGCATGTGGACACATCTTTGGATCCCCTGTAGATAGAGGTGTTTGAAGATTGGGCTTTGGCAAAGCATTCCATGTGATCTGTGGCATGCAGACTGCTCTCACACAGACATGGAAATTTTCTTCTTCACTCACCTGTAAGGCTTTTAGTTTCTAGTCTTTGTTTTAAGAAATCTCTGTCTGTCTTTTTGAACTAGCTTTGGAAGATTCTGACATAGATGAACTCAGTGATATTACTGTTAGCTCTGTGCACACCAGTGACCTTTCTTCCTTTGAAGAAGAGAGTGAAGATGAGGTTGTACTTTCCGACAGCACAGAAGAAGGAGAGATTGTTTCCGACGGTAAGGTAACATTCCAAAACCTGTACTGGGAAGAAAGCAAGATACATTTTCCTTTAATACAGCAAATTTCTGACATTTAAATGAGTAATGGTTTATATAGGTGGAGTACAAATGTACGGCTTAACTAGGATAGAGTCAAATGCATAAATTATCTGCAGCTCCCTTTAATATTCCATTAACAATGTGGAATCCTGTCAACAATGTGGATTTAAAAGAACCAAATGTATTGCTAAGATAGTGTAGGAAACTAATAAACAGTTTTTCAGTGAATTTAAGAGTTAATTGATCTGATCAGCTGCTTTTTGGACATAGTGTCAAAGCAAAAATTAGTGGACCAAACATGCATGTGAAAAGAGAAGGCACAAATTATTGTGACCTTTTGACATTGTATATCTCTGCCAGATCTTGTTGCCATTTTAAAATTTCCTTTTTGCTTTAATGGCAGTAGGAACACAGAAATTAGTTGGGTACTATATTCTTTACTAACTTCATTATTGAGTCTTATATCAAATGTTTTAGTTCAGATATAAAAGGTGTGTTCATTAAATGATTTAGTTTAAATATCAAAAAAGTGTGTTCAGAATTAAAGTTTCATTGCATTCATCCTTTTTCATTTGTGTATAATTCTAGTGGGATGCTTATCAAACCATATATTAAATACTAAAGTATTGTTCTTTTATTTCTGGCTGTTCCTATAGATCAGGGGTTTTCAAACTAAGGCCTGGGGGCCAGATACGGCCCTCCAAGGTTATTTACCTGGCCCTTGCTCAGGGTCAGCCCAAGTCTGAAATGACTTGAAAGCACACAACAACAACAATCATATCTCATCAGCCAAAACCAGGCCCACACTTCCCATTGAAATACCAATAAGTTTATATCTGTTAAAATTGTTCTTCGTTTTAATTATTGTATTGTTTTAAGTGGTTTTTTTTTTGCACTACAAATAAGATATATGCAGTGTGCATTCATATTCATTCATATTTTTTTTCAAATTATAATCCAGCCCTCCAACAGTTTGAGAGACTGTGACCTGGCCCTCTGTTTAAAAAGTTTTAGGACCCCTGCTATAGATCATCACAAATAAATCAATTTATAGTTTTCATCAAGCAATTGTTGTTGAGAATGTAGGAGGTTGTTTTCTTAAAACCCACCTTGTGATATTACAATTTTCAGACTCCTTTGTAATGTATTTTAAAAAAAATAGAGTTAATATATACCTGGGGATATAGATGGGAGACTAAAGTTGGATAGATATGTAGTAAGATGGATATAGATAACTGGTTTCACATCAGTCTGCAGACCTTCTGACTAGCAGCAGCAACAGCTTTTAGACAGGGTATACAAGTGGCTTTGTTGCTTGCATGGGATACTGCCAGACCTATGGATCATAGGCTAAAACAAGCAGTTATCTTTCCTCTAAGTTGCTTTCTTGCTTTTACACTTCTCTAGATGAAGAAAAGGAACAGAATCAGGTTAAAACACAACAGGAGGTTGGTGTGGCTGATGATAAAAAACAAAAGTCTGGACGCCATGCATATGTTCACAAGCCTTACCTTTACTCCAAGTATTATAGTGATTCTGATGATGAGCGGACTGTGGAACAGCGTCGCCAGTCAGTAGTAAGTTGAATTGGAATCAGATTGCTGTTTACTCTGCTTTCATAACCATGAAATGTTGTGGCAGATATGTATTTCCCCAGAATCAGCACTTTTTGAATAAATGTTTTTCCCCTGACTTTAGATTGTTTGAAGTTATCCAGTGTTGATATTTGTGGACTCCCAGAACACAGAACTACATGCCTATTATCCTTAGAAACATCATCCTTTTCTAGGGATGATTACAGGTGTATATTTGTACGTAAGCAATGGGGAATATTCTTTCTTCTAGATATTTTGGGTACCAGCTTTCTTACTATAGCTTTATAGGAATTGAGGTCCAAAACATTTGGAGAACTAAATGTTCACAGTGCACCAATCCATCATGGTCTTTACCTCTTAAGATGAAGGGAAGAATCAGGGATTTGATACCTCTTCTACTCTTTCAAATAAGTAGATGATTGGTTCTGTTGCATCATCATGCAAGCCCCCACATGTACAACTATTTATTTTCATATCTTATTTCTCCCCTTGGATCAGAAATCCTTGAACTTGTTTCCATACTTTAGTGTTTTGTAAAACAGTAAGTAAATTTAAGGCTGCGTGCACTAAAAAATTATTCACCTAGGAACATTTGTTTTGTGTTGCTAAAGGAATAATTCCGAGATGATTACACAATATGCAAACTGACTAATTCATATGTATTTCTTCAACTTTAAGATGCTATCGATTGTAAGATGCACCCTGATTTCAGTACCACCACCACCACCAATTAAAATACATAAGATATGCCTACACTTCTAAGACACACCGCATTTTAGGGAAGTTTATATATGAAAAAGTACATCTTAGATTTGAAGAAATACAGTGGTTCTCTTGCAATTTTCTTCAAATTTTACTTTAGAAATCTGCTTGTAATAATTACAGGAAGAGAAGGGATTGTTTAATAGGAAACATGTTTGATGTATGATGGCGAATGTGTTTTGTTCAAGAGGCAGGAATCATATATTGGGAAACTTTAAAAACATGAATCGTTTATTAGGAGAATTAATACATCCTGTTTTAAGTTAAAGCTAAATTTTGACATCAGCTCACATTTCTTGCCTTTTCTTTGCAATGATATAATTGCTATAGAAAATGCAGCTCTAGTATGGAAAGGGGAAATGAAAATTGTACAAACCATCTTCAATTGCCATTATGTACACATGCATTTAAATGACAAATGTCAGTTTTCATACACTGCGATCTCTGGCTCTTGAAGATGTTGTTATCCTTGTGGGATTTGAAGCCATTCCTGGAGGTGATTTATGCTGATATTATTTACTGCAATAGAATTGCATTACTCTCCATACTTCTCATTCTTAAAAGTAAAGGTTTCCCCTTGACATTAAGTCTGGTCGAGTCCGACTCTGGGGGGTGGCGCTCATCTCTATTTCTAAGCTGAAGAGCTGACGTTGTCCGTAGATGCCTCCTTGGCCATGTGGCCAGCATGAATGCATGGAGCTTTGTTACCTTCCTGCCGAAGCAGTACCTGATGATCAACTCACATTTGCATGTTTTCGAACTGCTAGGTTGGCAGAAGCTGGGACTAACAACAGGAGCTCAACCCACTCTGCGGATTTAAACTACTGACCTTTTGGTCGGCAAGTTCCACAACTCAGCAGTTTCACCTGCTGCACCACCACGGCCCTCTCATACTTTAGGTGCATATTTCCTGTAAATTATAGAAGTATGTTCATCTATTGTTGTTCCATAATCCCGCAAAACTACGTCCAAGGTGAATTAACAGTCACTTTTAACAATTTTAGCATTTTAACCATTAGGATTTTATTATTTTGTGTATTCTATGTTTGCTGCCTTGAGTGTTATTTGCAGTAAAAAGGTAGGATGTAAGCTTAATAAATAAATGTCTTGGTCTGATTCCCTCACACATAAAAATACTGTGTAGATACTTGTGGGGCTTCTCTGATAAGGTAGTGTTTCAGGTCAGCCAGCCTATTTAGCTGTTGTTGCTTTAAAGGTTTGAACCGATACATAGCCACCATAATTATATTGATAGATACATAGATATAAAAGACTATTGTGAAAAGGCAAGTGCTTGAAGGGATTGTTGTGTTCTTTATGGTGGTATTCCCTGATGTCTAGTTGTCTGGTGTTTCCAGGTGATCCCTTGTATTTCAGGGTAATTTCAGTGTATATGAGAAAGAGAGATACAAGGGATCACTGCTTGAAGCAGGAGCTGAAAACATATATGCACATTACTTTGAATCCCATCAGTTAAGCCCTTTTCTACTTTTTAACTTTAGGCTAAAGAAAAAGAAGAAAGACTCCTAAGAAGACATCTCAACAGAGAAAAACTTGAAGAAAAGCGGAAACAGAGAGCTGCAGAAAAGACAAAAGCATCGAAAAGTGGAAATCAAGGTACTGATAAGTTCTATTAACACTTTTTTTGCTGTTTTCCGATTTAATTTTCCATTTTTTGCAAAATAAATAAAATAAAAATATGTGCCTTAAAGTTTTACTGTGTCATTTTAGGTAAAAGCATTCAGAACTTAGAAGAGTCTTCAAGCAAAGACCTTGAACAAAAAGCCAGTGGAGCCAGTATTAAGGATGCACTTAAGGAACAACGCTTTTTGGAAAAGAAAGCAGCCTTAAGCAGAAAAAGAAAAAGGGAGTCAAGGTATTTCATTTTTTAATACAGGAATAGTTCATCCATATAGAATGGTCCAAGAATACTCTGAAATGTCTTACATTTTAGCTAAATTCCAGCTAGGAGCTAGGACAGATAAACAATAGTGTCTCTTTTACTGTAATGCATAATTTGATAAAGCTGAGGTAATTTAATATGTTGAGAAAGGTATTGAAACATATCTTATCATAAGGGTACCTTATGTTGTGACTCGTCAATGCAGTCTGTGATGATGATGATGGTGATAACTTTATTTTTATACCCTACCTCTATCTCCCTGAAGGGACTCGGGGCGGCTTACAAGGAACATGCCCACCAATTACAGATTAAAACAAGCACAAAAATACAGTCAAAATCTAAAAACAATAAAACATTATGATCAGGCAAACATCACAAACCAATATCATGGCTGACAACAAAAGTAGGTTGGGGCTCAGGATTCCTAGAAGCAATTTTTCCTATGTAGCGCCAAGGGCCAGTGCGGCAAACGGAGGGCTGAGCTAGCAGGCGAATGGCATTACCTTATTAAAGTGTTAGAAGTGCTAGAGCGGATGTACCTTCAGAGGACCAATTAACTTTTCTATGGAATATAATATGATAAAAATAAAGGTACTTAGAAGCTGTCCAAAATATAAATGTATATTCTTAAAATCTCAGTACTCAAGTTGCAGAATATGTTATTGCTTTGCCTACCAGACTATATCATGATCCACAGCCTCAGAAGCTCAGGTAAAGTTAATGGAGGGCCATAAAGGCAAAATCTTCAATATTCTTTGTAAAGATAATGGGGAGAGCATCACACTTACTTCAAATTCAAATTCAGATTTATTTAATAGTAGTAGACTTGTTTTAAAATATTAGCCTCAATTGCTATACCATTAAAATGTTTCAGACATGATGAAGAAGGCAGAAAGAAAAAGCATGAACAACCTGAGGAAGACCTTGGAGAGCCTCTGAAAATAAACGAAGTAAGTCCTAATTTGAAAAACGTTAATAACTCTCAGAGCTGTACTGCTGTTAGATTGGGTTGTGCAAATTGTGTAAGTTACAAATATAAGAACTTTGACCAATAGTGATTACACATGGCATTCCATACATTATCATCCATTTTCTGGTTTATTATGTCATTTAATTTGTTATTTCGCACATTATTATTATATTATTATATTTAGCAGTACAGGTTGAGGAATTACCCATCAAAAGTGCTTGGGACCAGAAGTATTTTGGATTTTTGGAATATCTATATTTTCATCTACGTATAAAATGAAATGCCTTGGAGATGTGACCCAAGTTTAAACACAAAATTCATTTATATTTCATATATACATTTTATATTTCATATACACCTTATATACATAGCCTGAAAGTAGTGTCATGCAGAATATTTTAATATTGTTCATAAAAGATTTTGTACATTGAACTATCAGAAAACAAAGTGTCACTATCTCAGCTACTTAGGTGGACAATTATGAATTTTGGATTTCCAAATAAGGAATGCTCGAACTGTACTATGTAATAGGTTTTTAATAATGCTATTGTCCGAAGAAGAAAAATACTAGCAGCTGACTGGAACAGTTATGAAATGTTCATGTTAAAGCAGAAATTCATTCTGATTACTGGCATTTAGAATCTGTGAGGAAAGAGGCAGTTTAAGTCCAACCGATTTGGGTGAAGTAAAGCAGATCAGGGAAAGTAGATCAGATTCGGTCGCTTGGTTCCATAACTAATCTAGATGTCAGTCAGGTTACAGTCTGGTGAAGGCAAGCCAGTTAGGTACTAATTTAGTCCTGGCAGATTCAGTTCAGATTTTTTTCCTAGACTTTAAAAGGCTGCCAAAATTCGATATTTGGTGGCTTTTCTAATTGTACTGATCTTTGGTCACCTGTTCCTGTATGCTGAGAAAAAAAAGTCTGCAAGAGAGTCATTTCAGAGTTGGATAATGATGTGAAAGCTATGTCCTTAAGCTAGAAGAATATAGAATAGAGTGTCAAGATCTTCCTTCTTACAGAGTCGTAATGCAAACCATCTTAAATCTGACATCCTTAGAGACATGGTAGACTTCCGAACCAGGGAACAGGACAGACAATTTTAAGGGACCTTGTCATTCAATAGTGAATATATTTGCCATTCACATCTTGCCCATATTTTCTTGTCAATATGATTCATCTGACACTGGATCAGATGCTTTTGTTTTTTGTCTTTCACACAAATAAACGTGAAAAATCTACTATCAGTTACCCAGGTGAATAGCTTTGCATTGATTTCCCAGTTATGTTCAAAAACTGTAATTAAAATGGTACAATTGCTTCGATAATGAGTTTGACTAAGAAAAGCCCCACTATGACTCGAAAGTTTTCTTCTCTTCAGAGAAGGAACAGGGATTCAGAAGAGGCTCTCTCCTGTGGCAGGAGTAAGAATTCTATGGCCAACAAGGTTCTTTTGTTGAGTTCCTGGAGCTGTGGGTGACCTCCACTGCAAAACTGGTTGTTGTTGATTTCATTAACAAAACAGAGAATTGCAGTTCTGGGAGGCGTCGAGGGTACAATTAATGGATGATACAAGGAACAGAGTCTTGTTTTCCCTGTAGTTCCCCTTCCACAAAAGCAAAAATGCAATCCACAAGCATCCACATGGTGGAGGAAATAAGGCAGGCCTATGTAGCAATGCTGGAGATTGGTGAAGCAATTGTTTCCTCTCATTCAGTTTTCTCATTTGTTGCCTCCTCTTTTGCTTTGTCAGTAAGTCACCTAGCCCTCTGGAACATAGTTGGGGGTAGAAATGGTGTTGTTGCAGCAATCAGAGGAAATCACTCCCTTCCAGTATCAGAAGTCTGAATCCATTCCAGGGTCTAAATAAAATATGCATAATTTGCAAAAAGAAATCCCCTCTAACAGTCAGTTGCATTTTTCTTGCAGAGTGGTGAAAAAGCAAAAGAAGTGAAGGCCAGCCAAGGGAAAACTGAAGGGAATAAACTTCTTAAAAAACTTCCAGAGTCAGTGCATATAACTGATGAAAATAGAAGTGATTCCAAAACAGAAAAAGAACACAAAAGAAAAGCATCGAGCTCTCTCCAAATGGAAGGAGTGCAACAAGATGGTGAACTATGTGACACCAAGTCTCAGTCTGACAAAGCAGAGAATAACCCAGAAGAATCTCAGAAGCAGAGAACAATACTTAAAACTGAAAAACATATAAAAAAGGATGATTCAGAAACTCAAAATGTTAAAAGCATACCCAAGAAAGAGGCTAGATCATCAAAAGATAAAAATGAAAAAGAGAAAAGTATTTCTGAAGATAAATCATTAATAAAACATAAATATAAAGGAGATGGTGTTCATAAAACAGTTGAAGAGGTAGAGTGTTTGCCATCTCAGAAAAGTTTAAAGAGTGAAGAGAATTCCCAGAAGCATAGTCAACTGTTGAGAACTTTGTCAGATGATAAAGCTGAAAGGAAGAACAAGCACAGAAGTGAAAGGAAAACATCAGTAACCAGCAAAGATGTGAAAACTACTTCTGATCATAGTTCAAAAAATGAAGAGAATACACGCAAAGAGAGCAGCAGAAAAGATAGACCATCATCCACAGATAAATTGAGAGCAGAACACAAATCCAAAAGATTGTCAAGTGATTCTAGGCCACAGAAAGAATCTCAGAGTATATCAAAGCAACAAAGTTCTGCAACATCAAGGAAGAGTGAAAGTTATTCTGAGGATAAGCATGATGCAGAATCAAGTAATTTAGATAACACTTTAAAGCAAAGTGACAGTATGCAAAAAGACAGACGAAAATCAAAGAGTGCATTGGAAGAAAGGTTATCATTAAAATCCAAGTCCAAAAGTCATAGCAAAGTAATCAAAGTACCCGAAAGCGAATCACAAAACAGTTCCTCTAAGCAGGAATCTGTGCAAAAATTGGACAAAGATAAAAATACAGAAGAGAGTGATATAGATAAGCAAGGGAAATCTAGAACTGAAATTAAAGTATTTGAAGAAAATTCTGTAGAAATGGAACTTGAAAGTGAAGCACATTCTGTTAGTAGTTCCCAAAAAGATTCAAGTCATAGGATTAAGTTGCAGTCAGCAGAGAAATCATCTGTAAAAGAGAAAAATAAGAGTGATAAAGATCTGGGCAGTGCCAAACTGGAAAAGAAATTATCATCAGAAGGTCACAAAAGTAGAAGCCTGAGGCACAGTAAAGAAACAAAGAAGAGAGAAGATGACAACAAACCAATTGACAAAAGTGTTAAGCAAACAGAGAATTATACAAAGATGCAAGAAAACAGTCTCCACACTGATAAAAGGCTTACTAAAAGAATATCTAGTGAAAACAGAAAAGGAAGTGTGTCATCCCAAGAAATAGATGTGCGAGCGGAAAAACCGGTCACTTCTCTAGCTGTCCCTATCCCAACCCTTCAAAAGACTGGGTGTACTAGTGGACACTCATTACATTCAGAACAAAACCAAGACCCAGTGGAAGTTAAGTCAGAACAAAGACATGGTGATGCACATCATCACATTGAAGGAGAAAGAAGTCATAACTCTCAACAAGAAACTAAAATTAAAAGTTCTGCCAAAGATCAGGTGCACCATCATTCAACAAATGAATTGACTGAAACTTTACATACTGAAGAATTATCAAAGTCTTCTCTTTCAGGTGTTGTTAATCCCAAACAAAAAGAACTTTTTTCTACAAAAGAAATCAGTACACAAAACGACACCTTTAAACAGTCTTCAAAGAGCGTAGAATCCAGCAAACAGAAGCAATGCCATGCAGTTGTTGAGAATGAAACAAGTGATAAAAGTTTGCTTTGTGCACCTTCAAAGGAGAATGCCAAGCTACAATTTCAAACTATAACTGATGATGTTCACGCTTCAAAAGGTGTTAAAAATACCATTACACTGAAAGAAGAGAGCAGTCCTCCAACAAACATCTCCTCTAGAGAAGATGCTATCCACCAGGAATCTGTAGATAAAGATCTGGGAGAAGTCATGGTGCCTTTGAGTTGTACATCTAAAGATAAATCTTTTAATTTAGATAGCCCCTGTATGAAAAATACTAGTTCTGGTCATCAAATACCTACTGTTAAAATGGAACAAAATAACATCATTGTACCCAGTACTAACATAAAAGATGGTGATAACACCAACATGGAGATAATAAGCACAGATGGCAAGAGCCACCCAAGTTGCCCGAAAGCACCTGAAGAAAATGTGAGTTCTCTAAGAAGCATTCAAGAAGCTGTTGTGCAAGAAAAAACTAAAAGCTCGTTGGCTGATATTATGCAGAATGAGAGTTTTTGTGGCCCAGCTATACAAGTCACGCATATAAGTGCAGACAACTTTGCCATCACTAGATTGGAGGAAGGAAAGGACAGTTCAGGTGAAGGCCCTTCTGCAAGAAACAATGAAGATGCTATAGAAGGAAAAGTTGAAATAAAGGGAAGTAATAATACTTATAATGTAATAGAATTATCTTCAAGGTCAATACCAGAAAATATTCCAGAAGATATAAATAAAGTTTCTGCAATGGTGAATGAAGCAGAAGGAAACTGTGAGGAGGCAAGATCGCAAAGTGAAAGCAGTGTGGTAGGCAGCAGTGTAGGAGGTAGCAATTGTGTTAGTACCTGCAGTGGCATGGAGAGTGATGCACTTGTTATAGGAACAAGCACAGAGAGGACTGTTGGAAGTGCTGTAACAGCCAGTAGTACCGAAGGAGGACTAGGAATAGAAGGTGTTTCAAATTTGCAAAGAGAAGGTGATGCCACCATTACTTGTTCAGAAGAGAAGAGTAAGACTACTCTGAGTTGTACAAGTATAGAAGCAGATGAAGGTTTCATTGTGGGCACTTGGACCAAAAATAAGGAAAGTGCCCATTTTGAAAGAGAAAACTGTACTGTTACAGCAGCTGAAGAAAGTGGCAGCGTTTCTTCAGGTCTTCCAGTATGTGAAAGTTCCTCAACAAGTACAAAAGAGGGAGAGAGTGCTGAATGTATTGTGAATTATGCAGAAGAAGGTACTAAACAATTTTTCAATGAAAGTGGAATTGAACGTGATCAGAGTATGAATAGTTTTACAATAGAAGAGAAAGATGATGCAGTGACCAGTGCAGGCTCTGAAGAAAGGTGTGTGGCTTCTGTTTCTGGTGGAACAAGTACCTTTGGCAGTGCGGTTATCTGCATTGGTGAACAAGAAAGTGATGGTGCTGTAACCAGTGCAGGCACTGAAACTCAAAATGAATCTATGATAACTGGAAATCAAGATGAATGCCAAAATAATGCAACAGGTACTGAGCAAGTTAAAGGAGCAGAGGGTGCTGTGACATGCACAGGTACAGCAGGAGCAAGTGTTTGCTCAGCTATCTGTTCAGTGACTGGCACGGATTCACAGGAAGAGGGTGTTGTAACTGGAGTATTTGCTGAAAGTGACAACCATGTGGCATCTGGACCACATGCTGACAAAAGTGAAGATGTCATTAATGGTGAGAGTGCTGTCACTAGTACAGGCATAACAGCAGAAGATGACCCAGAAGCTGCACCTACTTGTGCTGGCCTGGAAGACAGCAATGAAGGTTTTGCAGCAGCTTCAGATACAGAAGAAAAATATAAACATGCCACATTCAGCACAGAAGATAGAGCTGAAGAAAATGTCTTGGAGTTTACTCGAAGCTCTTACGATGATGAACGTTGTGTGAGCAGCACAGGTGCAAAAGAAGAAGATGAAGAAGGAGAAAATTTTGTTACTAGTACAGGAAGAGACAATGAGGAAACAGAAAATACTCTGGCATGTACAGGAACAGATGAAAATGCAAGGGTTCTAGTTTGTGTTGAAGCTACAGCCTCTGTCTCTCAAGCTGTAGACCAGGCTGGAGAAAAGTTAGATGAACTTACTTCAAACACAGATAAAGATGCTGTTGGCAGCATGATGGACTTAGAGAAAGAAATGACAACTGGTGACATCAGCAACAGCACAAAGGGTGAAGTTGAGAGTAGTACTACCAGTGCTGATCCAGGCAATCAAAATATTATGTCTGCTGTCACAGTAAGAAAAGAAGGATCTCTACTTACTGAGAAATTTAAATGTGATGTGATCAGCCCAACCTCAAATACCCAAAGTGTAGGTGAACTGTCAGCTGGAGAAGGGAAAAGTGAGAGTGCCACGTCTTATTCAGATGGTGGGGAATGTGAAAGCTTTTTTCAAAAAGTAATTATTCTTCCAGCATCTGCTAATCAAGATGATAAAGATGAAGGTGAAACAATCTCAACAAGTGTGGTCAAAGTATGCCCAAACCCCATACACTGTTCCACTGAAGAGCGCAGTGAGCAAAAATCAGCACATGAAGTTGCAAACAGAGAGAAAACCACATGTCTAATAGATGCAGAAGATTTCAACGTTCCCATGCCTAGCACATCTGTTGAATGTATGAGACCTGGACCTGCAGTTAAATCAAGTAAAGGTCCTACTAATATTTTGGAAGACTTTGAAGCTCCTATGCCAAGTTTAACAGTGGAAGATGACAAGAGTCTGTTTGCTGCTGTTACATCAGAAATGACTACCAGCTTGGAGGTTAATACTGTTTCCAAGCCCATTGTGTCTGCTGGGAGATCTAGTGAAAGTTATGTTGTTGGAGGCAAAGAAGAAAGAGATGAGTGCTCTGTAATTTCCACAAGCATTAATGAAGAAACCGAGATGCCCATTTCCCAAGAAGACACTGAAAGTGATGCTCAATGTTTTGCCTTAAGATTAGAACAATCTACTGATACAGCTGCGATCTCAACAAGTTCAACAGAAAATTTTGAGACTTGTGTATATGCTACAGAAACTGATGCAGTGAATCAGGTGCCTAGTACAGACAGAAAGCTTGAGACTTTCACTATCACTACAACAGAAGGTTGCCACCTAGCCACCAGGGATAATTTAGTGCCAATTGAAGCTAAAGAGAGAAATGGGGATACTATGGAAGAAGCGGAAGAATGCAAGGCTGTCCAGGGGAGCCAAAAATCTGAGTTACTTGTTCAAAGCACAGAAAAAACTAACCAAAATGATACAGATTTGGCTCAAGAGAGAACAAACCATGAAGCCCATCAGCTCATTATTGATAACACTAACCCTGATCAGCACTTGGCTACCTTGAATATAGAGAATCCAGGAAACAGTACAAAGATCTCTGTCAGAACAATGGCAGAATGTGACAGTGTCTCAACCATTAGTGCCTCAGAAGAGTCTGTATCTGTTGCCTCAGAAAAAGCTCCACTTCCTTCTGCAAGCATAGAAGTAGAGGATGAAAGGAAACTTGTAGTGGTTGCCAGTGAATCTGACTGCAACATGTTGCGAGCCCCAGAAAATAATGAGATCTCTTCAGCTATGATTCACGGAGATGGCCAAAAAATACATAAAGAGGAGACTGATGGTGCTTTGGAAGAATCAGCTCCATCTAAGAGCAGTAATACAGAAAGCATAGAAATTCCTACAAATACAGTGAACTCTGTTATTGGTAAGACAGATCTTTATTTGAATTCCTTAGATAGTGATAGATCCTCCATGGAAGCCAGCATACAGGAAAATGGAACCCAAGACAGTAGACAACACATTGAAGGTCCATCAAGATCATCTGGTAAGCCACAGGAAAAAGAGAAAGGTAATGAGAATGTAGGAACAGATGATGTTAATCTGAAGACAGAATTGAAAACTGGCCTTCCTGAAGCAAAGGACTCTCCCAACGAGAAATCTTCAATGCCATTACTACAAAATTCTGAAGACAGTAAAGTGCTTGATAGCAAAACAGATTTATGCAGTCAGTATAGCTTGGTCAGCAAAAATGTTACAGTGGAAGAACATCATAACCCAGAAGCGTTTTCTCATGGGAGTAAAGTGGACAATAATGGTATGGTTCTTTCAGCTTTTTCAATTGGTTGTTATGAGACTTTGCAGGCAGCTAATATGTTAAATTACCTTGTGATCCATCAGCTATATCAAGTTGGACAGTTTTGCTAGATATAGGAAGCATTCTTTCCCACATCCTGCCATGGGCTAGACCCCTGTGAACTGCACCACTAAGTTCTGGTGGCAGTTGGGGAAAAAACTGATTGGAAAATCCTTGTTTTAAACAGCTTTGTTTTTGTTTGTTCTTTTACAGTTACTGCCAAAAACATTTTAAAATTACATTTGCTCTTAGTTTTAAAGTAAACTTAAAGTAAGCTTAAGTGACCAAGTGTGGTCCACCTATGAGCTATATAGAAGGGGAAATGTAATAAAGAAAGCTATTTCAAGTGATATATGTTGGGTACATTACCCTAGTATTTCAGTTGATGTTCCGTTTCTTACGGTTTTTTGTGTTGCCATCCAGTTCCAACTCCCTAATGTCTCTTTAACATTAAATTCTCCACTGTGTTTCTTGGTACACTTTGTATATGTATTCCTGCTCCTTTTTTCGGTATTGGCCATGTTTCATGTATAGATCTTTCCAGTTAGTTTATAATTTCTTCTTTTTGCTTTGTTGTTGCCTCTCAGGTCCTAAACTAGCAATTTAAGAGTCCTAATTGTTAAACATCCATATTATATAAACATCTCTAAAGTTTCCCCATGTTTACAAATGAAAGACCCATCATTGACAAAAGGGAAAACAACCTTTGTGATGCATCATACAACATAACATATTTTAAATGGAAACAACTGTATGGAGGGAAATTAAATATATCTATTTACTATTCACTTTTTGAAAGTGTTTCTTTGGGCCGCTTTGTACATTACAAGAAGTTACAAAAAGCAGATGGAGAAGAAACTTAACTGAAATGATGATTAGAAAATTTTTAATATATTAAAGATAGCAGTTAACACGTTGACCAGCTCAAAAATCTTCCATTTCAATTTCAAAAAATCAATTTTATTCATTTAAAATATGTCATAGTTGAAAATTGGAGTGGTTTGCATAGCCAATAAAATATAAAACTCAAAACCATCAGCAAAGTAAAAGTATAGCTGAAATTTAAAGCATAGGAAAGCAGGAAAATCCACCAACTAAAAGATATTGTTGACTCTTCATGTTCATAGATTCAACAGTTTGTGGCTTTCAAATAAAAATTATACAATTAATAAAATATATAAATGTAAGGTCTTTTTATTTTAAAAAAAGCCATTAAAATATGAAAAATTGTTAAAGGATTGCATAAAACCTTAAAGACAACCCCACACTGCATTATAAAACTCACACAGCCTTAAGGCAGAGAATTTTTTTGACTTGCTGATAGAAGGAGAATAGTAATGGGGCCTCTCTAATGCAGTGGTTCTCAGTTTGTGGGTTCCCAAGTGTTTTGGCCTAAAACTCCCAGAAATTCCAGCCAGTTTACAAGGTGTTCGGATTTCTGGGAGTTGAAGGCCAGAACATCTGGGGACTCACAGGTTGAGAACCACTGCTCTAAGGGATGGAGCCACAAGATGTTCCCACCAGAACAAAGCCACAGGCTGTATGGGACAAAGGCAAAGAAGATAGATATTAGCTATTACTTTAAAATCTGAACTGCTGCACCATGAAATAATACAAGGTATTGTAGACTTTAGAAAATGGAGAGTTGCTGGGACAGGTCCACAATAAACAAACATGGTTTTCTGCAATCCCTGTATCTGGAAATGAGGCTCACAAAAGAAGAATGCATTACTAATTTAGGTAAATCTGCACTGCTTGATATCTTACATGTCAACCTTCCAGAATACCTTGGCAAGGATTAAGTAGGTATTACAATTAAAAGTTACAAATAGTCGAAGAAATTAAGATAGGTAAAAGGAGATACGAATGAAGCCTTCAATTTGAGTAATATCTGAACTTTGATTTGAAAAATTAAATGGCCCATTATAAGAAAGTGTGGGAAGGAAAACTGACAGAAATACAGGCAATTGACAGGGCTCATTAACAAAAGCAGGTTGGAAAGAAATTATATACCCTTCAGTCCTCGTGAACCAGGAAACATTAGTTTGCCAAAGTTAAATTCTCTCTCTCACACACACAGCCACAAAACTAAAAAGTTCCCCCAAGTTTCCGCCATTTGTTACTTATAGTTTTACAAATTAGAAAAAAATGGCGCTAATGAATTTCTTTTGTTAATACAGTGCTTTGTTTGATAGCCAGTGTAATGTTTTGGACAGGAAGTGTTCCATGCCACTTTTCAGCAAATCGTTATGCAGTGGAATAAAGGTGTACCATGTGAGATAAATGGAACATTGAAATTCACATTGGGTCAGAAAATGCAGCAAGTTCCTATTAGGAAGGTAACCAATTTTAATTGGGATTAAATACATCATAACAAAATATATCCCTTTATATGAGGGTTAAATCAGTATATAACAAAGTAAAATTAATCAAACTATTCCTAGAGTAAGAAACCACCATGATTTTTCAAACTATTGGGCTAAATAGAATAAATAGAGTCCCCCCTCAGGGGATTGAGAGGGGCGGGATATAAATACCATAAATAAATAAATAAAGTAAGATAACTATAAAAACATTAGGAATGCAATAGAATTTCAATTAAAAATTAAAAGTAGCTAAAGGTATGTTTTTGGATATCAACTGTACTCAAAATGGCTATACTATTACAATTTGCCATTGGTTGAAACATGACTAGTAAGCTTATTAGAAATGCAGCTGAATTTGGGGAGATTGTCAACTGCCTTTCATAATGAAATGGAAAATGGCAAGGAGGCTAGAAAAACTGGATATTAAATATGTTGTGTGAATTGCTACAATTAATAACTGTAAACATCAGTTGCATAATGGAGAACTAGATGTTCATGAAGTCGAGATAATTTGTACTAGTGGAAAGACAGTCTTGCATACTGACCAAGAATTCAGAGAATTCAAATTAATAATAATAAAATCTAATGCACACAGTACAGTAGGATTGCAACATCTAACGTGCTATAAACGTTTACATTACTTTTGTTAGACAATAAAGAGATGCTTGCTGTTGCAACAGAAGAGCTGGAAGAAAACACAAAGCTGCATGCTGATGAGGTATTGTGATGTCCTGAAATATTTTTTTCCTCATAATTTTGAAATATGTTGAGATGTAGATAATGGGATTTATTCAATAGAAAAATAACATTCTATAAATATTTTTAGAACAAGTTGATTGAGAAATTTAACACTGAGGTCATGAAAGCGTAGTTTTGAAATGTACCTTTCATGCCTCAAAGTAACTTGGTATATTTGTGCAATATCACCAAAGCCACATCCCTTAGTGTAGCTAGCCATTTAGATGCAATTTTAGTGAAAAGCATTGATATACTCTCTTTGAAAATTCTATCAAGGTCTCATTGTGCAGTGAACCTGTTGAAGTGTTGAACCTGACTCAGCACATAGAAGATGGTTTTGAAAGGCAGCAGATCACAGGAGCTGTCTTCATAGACCTGTCAGCAGCTTATGATACTGTAAACCACCGCCTCCTTCTGGAAAAATGTATAATATCACAAAGGACTACCACCTCACCCGCCTCATAGGAAACCTGCTACAAAACAGGAGCTTTTTTGTTGAGTTCCAGGGCCAGAGAAGCAGATGGCAGAAACAGAAGAACGGCCTGCCTCAGGGGAGCGTGCTTGCTCCATCCATGTTCAACATCTACACAAATGACCAGCCACTGCCAGAAGCGACAGAGAGTTTCATCCATGCTGATGACCGTGCCATTACTGCTCGCAGGGAGCTTTGAGATGGTAGAACAGAAGCTCTAGGTGATCTTACTGCCTATTACAGGGAAAACCAGCTGATCCCTAATCCACCTAAAACACAGACATGTGCCTTGCACCTTAAGAACAGACAAGCATCCCGGGCTCTGAGGATTACCTGGGAAGGAATCCCACTGGAGCATTGCAGCACACCCAAATACCTGGGAGTCACTCTGGACCATGCTCTGATCTACAAGAAGGACTGCCTGAACATCAAGCAAAAAGTGGGTGCTAGAAACAATATCATATGAAAGCTGACTGGCACAACCTGGGGATCACAACCAGACACAGTGAAGACATCTGCCCTTGCACTATGCTACTCTGCTGCTGAGTACGCATGCCCAGTGTGGAACACATCTCACCACACTAAAACAATAGATGTGGCTCTTAATGAGACATGCTGTATTATCACAGGGCGTCTGCGCCCTACACCACTGGAGAAACTACACTGCTTAGCTGATATTGCACCGCCTGACATCCGCCGGGAAGTGGCAGCCAATAGTGAAAGGACCAAGGCAGAGGCAACTCCAGCTCATCCCCTGTTTGGGTATCGGCCAGCATGTCACTGACTTAAATCTAGAAATAGTTTTCTAAGATCTACAGAGACACTCGCTGGAACACCTCAGCAAGCGAGAGTCCAAAAGTGGCAGGCTCAAACCCAGAACCTCAACCAATGGCTGATACCAAATGAGAGACTCCCCCCTGGGCACACAGAAGACTGGGCGACTTGGAAGGCACTGAACAGACTGCGCTCTGGCACCACGAGATGCAGAGCCAACCTTCAGAAATGGGGCTACAAAGTGGAATCCACATCATGCAAGTGTGGAGAAGAGCAAACTACAGACCACCTGCTGCAATGCAACCTGAGCCCTGTCACATGCACCATGGAGTACCTCCTTGCAGCAACACCAGAGGCACTCCCAAGTGGCCAGCTACTGGTCAAAGGACATTTAATCAACTACCAAGCTTGCAAATTTTGTCTGTTTGTTTGTTTTGTTCTGTTAGAATTGTAATACAATTGACTGGTTGCCCTGACACGACAAATAAATAAATTGTGCAATGAACAAGAGCTGCCTGGTAATGCTCTTGTCCAACTCCAACTTACTTTCCTGAGACTTGCCATAGGATGTCTTCTGCTAGAATCTCAAGCCCTAGCGAATTCCAAGGACCCATTGTATATTTCTTTGACTCTAGTCAGAAGCTAGCTGTCCACAGATGTTGATATTGATTCTGAAATTATTTTCTTTCCTTGACTTCATAGGGTATAACAAATATTGTACAGGAACATCTCTGTGCCAAGGATCAACCAGAAGATATTCTTAAAGGTAAATTCAGAATTCTTATTGCTGTAATTCAATAGCACCTTGGGTATCATTAAAGGTTTAAGAGGTTACATCTAACTATATAAAAGTGATGAGACACATTGTCCATTACTCTGTAGCATTTGGTGTGTTAAATAAGTCTGAAAACCTAAGAACAAAATAGCTATTTTTGCTGTACAGAATGAAATCACAATTTTCATTTCAATTAATACCCCATGCTTAGGACTGAAGTTGATACTAGACAGCACATGAAGCACTTGTTCTATTGATCTAAGGGGAGAGGTGGATATGAGCAGCAGTCAAGGGTGATTTAAACCTAACTATCTTTTTGATGTTGTAGGTTGCTGCTCTGCTCATCAGTTCATTGTGGCTGAATCAGAGTTTGGAAAAGTTAAGTTTTGGACTACAGCTTCCTGAATTGCCCAGCAGAATGTAGCCAAAAGAAATAAACTTTTCTAAACTCTGACCTGAGTATATGTGACCACCAAACAATATTTTTACAATGCCACATATGTACAAGGGTATGTTGCTGCTATAATATGTAAACTAGATTGCTGTATGATACTTGTTTAGTGTGTGATTCTTTTTCCATTAGATGTGTTTTAGAACAGTCCCTCTGGTTTTTGATATAATTCAGGCTAGGTAAAGGAAGTTGTTGAAGAGAGAATCATGTCTTCTGTCAGAGCTGAGAGTTCACAGCAGATGGGGAGTTTCATAATCTAAGACTGCAAGGAATGTAAACACCCTCTTGCTGTTTGAGCGACTAACTCTGCTTGACAGCGTATTTTTAAAAAATGAAAAATTCTCTATTGTATGCATAAGCAGTCACAATAAAAGAATGTGCGCAGTTTAAATGGTTTTTAATGAACATTCTCTTTACAAGGAGGAGTTGGAATAATACCAGTAGCTAGCTACATTCCAAGTTTACAATAGGAAGTTCCAGTAAACTGGAATTTTAAACATGTAAAGTTGATATAAGCAGTTGGGAGCCACAGGCTTTCTTCCTGGTGCTATAAGCATGACCCTTCCACCCCCAGGGCCTCTCTGCTTGTCTGTATCTGGGAGTGAACAACCTAGTGTTCCTTGCAGATACTTTGCTGTTGTGCATATTGATCAGAAGGAGGTTAACAGCCCTTTGCTATTTCTCTGCTCCTAGAGAGGAGGAGTGTTGTCAAGTGGTAGTGGAGCCATGTCATGAAGAATTGTTGTAAAAGAGAAAGTAAGCTGGAAATCTTACTTGACCACAAGCACTTCCACCCTCAGTTTTTTCCTTAGCAATTAGATTCTTTCCCTCACAAGGTATATGAAAAGGAAAGGGGAAAGCAGACAAGGCATATGTCCGCCATCTATGTTATAACACAGGAGTTTCTCCTGAAATAACAGGAACAGTAAAAAGGTAATTAAGACATGGGGGAAATCACAGACATCATAGAATATTTAGAGCTCCATAATGAAAAGCAAGCAGCATTAGTCTTCCTGGATGTTGAAAATTCCTTGGATTAACTGAAATAAGAATTCTTTATATTCTTTATATTCCATATCATTGATCAAATCAATTTACAACATGGAATATGCAAAAGTCCTAGTAAATGGAGATTTAGCAAACTCATGCAAAATCCAGAAGGGAATGAGACAAAGTTGCCCACTTCCCCCAATGTTTACGTAATTGGTCTGTAAAAAGGCCAATTTGGGGGAGACAAATTCATGGGGTAATCCAAGAAATTCTGAAAATAAGAATCAATTTCAAATCAGAATTCATTTGACCAGAACCGTTGTATGATCAAATAAAAAAAGGAACATGAAAGAATCCTGCAATACATGTTGATAGCAGCAAGAATCCTGTATGCTCTGCAATGAAAAAAGACAAAAATAACAACTAAAAAAGAAGATGTGGAAAGTGACAGTGAAGATGTGGAAACTAATAGAAATGGACAGGTTTGTGATGTTGTTGCGGGGCAAATCACTGAACACATTTTTAAAATAATGGAAGTTTTTCTATCAATGGGCATCCCAAGCCACCTTGTCTCTCTCCTGAGGAATCTGTACAAGGACCAAGTAGCAACAGTCAGAACTGACCACGGAACAACAGACTGGTTCAAGATTGGGAAAGGCGTACGGCAATGCTGCATACTCTCACCCAACCTTTTTAACTTGTATGCAGAACACATCATGCGATGTGCGGGGCTGGATGAATGCAAAGCTGGGGTGAAAATTGCTGGAAGAAACATTAACAACCTCAGATATGCAGATGACACCACTCTGATGGCCGAAAGCGAGGAGGAGCTGAGGAGCCTTCTAATCAAGGCGAAAGAAGAAAGCGCAAAAGCTGGGTTGCAGCTAAACGTCAAAAAAACCAAGATTATGGCAACAAGAATGATTGACAACTGGGAAATAGAGGGAGAAATCGTGGAGGCCGTGACAGACTTTGTATTTCTAGGTGCAAAGATTACTGCAGATGCAGACTGTAGCCAGGAAATCAGAAGACGCTTACTTCTTGGGAGGAGAGCAATGTCCAATCTCGATAAAATAGTAAAGAGTAGATACATCAGACTGGCAACAAAGATCCGCCTAGTCAAAGCCATGGTATTCCCTGTAGTCACCTACGGATGTGAGAGCTGGACCTTAGGGAAGGCTGAGCGAAGGAAGATCGATGCTTTTGAGCTGTGGTGTTGGAGGAAAGTGCTGAGAGTGCCTTGGACTGCGAGAAGATCCAACCAGTCCATCCTCCAGGAAATAAAGCCCGACTGCTCATTGGAGGGAAAGATACTAGAGACAAAGTTGAAGTACTTTGGCCACATCATGAGGAGACAGGAAAGCCTAGAGAAGACAATGATGCTGGGGAAAATGGAAGGCAAAAGGAAGAGGGGCCGACCAAGGGCAAGATGGATGGATGGCATCCTTGAAGTGACTGGACTGACCTTGAGGGAGCTGGGGGTGGTAACGGCCGACAGGGATCTCTGGCGTGGGCTGGTCCATGAGGTCACGAAGAGTCGGAGACGACTGAACGAATGAACAACAACAAGGAAAAAGAAAATACTTTATGTTCAAATTTGGAGATACAAAGTGTTGCAATATTCATTTGTTCATATAAAAGCAAGCAGATGTAAAGTAAGCTGGAAATCTTACTTGACCACAAGCACCTCCACCCTCAGTTTTTTCCTTAGCAATTAGATTCTTTTTCTTCTGTAAATCATCTGCTGCATGTAAGGAGGATGGCAGATATTAAACTATAGAAAAACCGACAAAAGAGAAGCAGAAAATCCTTTTTTAAAAACTAATTTGTGTGCGTGTGTTTGTATTTTAGAGTGCCATGTTATTAGAGTAAAGATGTATATTGGTTAAAAAACTATGTAGTTATGTAATCATTGTTCAAATGCATGCATGTATGTATGTATAAGTATTGTTATTTGGGGAGCGGGTTAAAAATTAGAATTTTTTAAAATGAGGGAATTTTTTTTTCAAAAAGGAAATGTTTTTACAGGGAAGAGGGCAGGGCCATGGTAGAAGCCTGGGAGGATCAGATTTGACACAAGTCATTCAGCTGTAATTACGAGAACATTGAACAAAATAAGTAAAGAATGTTTAACATGAAATTGATAGGGTTTTTTTTCTTGTTTTTCCACTTTTGTGTATTAGACCATGGCTGTTCAGATATTTTGGTTGTAACAGAAGCAGTAGAAGACAAAGGTCCTAAAGAAAACTCATTACAGGTTTGCATATCTTTGCTTTGCTTCTTTACAGATGGAGCATATGAGTTTTTAAATAGATTCCTATCTTCCTATAGAGGTTGGATTTTTAACTCAGTAGATAAAAATCAAAAGCAAATGAGAGACTTGTAGCTACACCACAGATTGTAGCCAGATAGGCTTTTTTAAAAAAAAGATGTTCATATAAGATTGTCAGAGACTTGATACTACATGAAGTCTCCTAATTCAGAGCCATTATTATCATTCTGTAGATCAAATGAAGGACAGACAACAGTGCAAAGTTGATAATTTTAAGCTTTTGTTTCAAATTGTCCCTTAAACCTGTGGCTAGTTGCTGTTCAGAATACAGTGCTGTTTTTTGTTAGATTTTAATCTGATCCAGAAAGCCATTCTTACTTCATTCTTCGCTTTTCTCTCCTCCTACAGGTGGAAATATCTAATCAGAAGGAAGCACCCTCTACACCAGAAACAGCCAAAAGTCCTGCTGCAGGAAACAATGAATCAGGTAATTGACATGAAGTGCCCTTATTTTATTTCATCTGGTAGATAAAATTTTAGTCCAGTCTGATTCAGAGGAAGTTATGTGTGTGATTTTAGCACACTCGTTCCTTCTGAAAAAATGTTTCAAGAAAACATTAAAAATATTTTGCAGATCACGGTCCGGTGTGTCAAGCTCTGGAAGAAAAAAATGAACAGACAAAGAATGTTGAGGCCAAACCGAAAATTAATATGGTATTTCTTAAACCTTTTTCAACTATGTGATTTACTAAAATACTTTTTAATGGATGGGATGTGTAGCATATAAATGTGGTGCTTTCTGTTTTCCAGTTTTTCCTGTTTACATGTTTGTTGACAATGTGATTTGGGGATGGAGTTCTTTCTGTGTCACTATGAGTGCTTTTAATAAGAAAGGCAACTATGCTTGAAACAAAACAGTAGAATTAATTCAAACTGTTCTGGTCCAGGACAAAGTGGGGGTGGGAAGGGACAACAACAATGAAATAGTACTATGTGGATTAAGTTAAGAATTTATTTCTGTCAATACTTTGTGCATTTCATTCCCTTCTGATCCCACTGTCTGCAGTCTGCTCCCTTTGTGTACTCTATATATAACTGAAATTTTCGATAACACTTCCACAAGAAGCATATGCTATAACAAATTTGTTAGTCTTGAAGGTGTTGTGGGACTCTTTGTTGTTCTATAAATATTTATGATGACAGTTTTATAAAAGTAGCTGTTCAACTTCCGCCTCTCAGTGAGTGTTTCAGCTTTATATATTTTAATTGTTTCAATACTTTTCTAGGAAGCAACCACCAAAGACTCAGAAGAAAAGCTTGAAGCTGATGCTGATTCTCGGGAGCCTTCACTGGAAAGTGTGAATGAAAAAGGTGATGTCAGTTCACTATTCTGAATTCTCCAGAAAGACATGTAGCATTTTCTTTTGTACATGTCCCATTGATAAGTATGAGCATTTGTTGGCTTTATACTTCTACTTTTTAAGTAACTGAAGAATAAAATCAAATTTTGAAGCAAGGAGAAAATGAAAGTACCCTATATACTTGAGTATAAGCCAACCCGAATATAAGCCGAGGCACCTAATTTTACCACAAGAAACTAGGAAAACATATGGACTTCAGTATAAGCCAAGGATGGGAAATGCAGCAGCTACAGTAAATTTTCAAATAAAAATAGATACCAATAAAAGTACATTAATTGAGGCACCAGCAGGTTAAACATTTTTTAATATTTACATAAAATCGTAATTTAAGATAAAACTGTCCAAATCTAATTAAATCATTATTCTGACCTTCTTTAATGTAAATGTGCTTATGTATCCTTCCAATAATAATAAAGAGAGTAAAATAATAAATGTAATAATAATAATAATAGAGTAAAATAATGGAAATGTAATAGTAATAGTAATAATAGAGTAAAATAATACATGTAATAATAATAATAAATAGAGTAAAATAATACATGTAATAAAAATAATATTAGTAACAAAGTAAAATAATAAATAATTTTGCATCGAGTATAAGCTGAGAGGGGCTTTTTCATCCTAAGAAAGGGCTGGAAAAATTGGCTAATACTTGAGTATAGATGGTATTTCTGTGTTGAATTAGCCCATAAAAACAGGACTCCGCCCCTACAAGTCTATGTCTTAAATAGCTTCCAGTAAATGTTTATACTTAGGTGGCTTCTTGAATGAAGCAGCACATTATTTCTGTTCTTCCAATTAGACTGAAATTGGTACCTGAAGCCTTGACTTCATCTCTTTGTATGTTTCCCAAGTCTCTTGTGATCATCCTTAAATGTTGTTTCACCTTACCTTCCTTGGCTAGTGAACCAGGCACCAGGTAATCTTCACTGTCCATAGTGCATCCGATCCTTTAGAAGAAAAACTTGGCTCGGCGGTTTGAATCATAATACAAATATTAATAGTAGTAGTATTTATTACCTGCCTCTCCTTGTGGCTCGAGACAGGGTACAAGATGGTCAAAACAGCAAGATAAAATAAAACACTATTCAAATACACATAACAAATATAAACAGCAAAAAATGCAAATTAAAATTCACGAGATAAAATTGCCTGCATAGGCCTACCAGAAAAGATAGTTCTTTAGTTGTGTCTTAAATTCTGACAGTTGGTTTAGCTGTGGAATCTCTTCTGGCAGGTCATGGGATGCACCTTCTCTCTTCTTTAGCCAGTTAGTGTGGGCATAGCAATAATTTATAGTTGCTACTAGTAATAGAAGGCATCCTAGAAAATAGAGTATGCCTTCTTGTCCATCAAAGTTATTATTGTAAAGAACTTGCCTTCCAGTTGATAGCTCACCCGTTACCTGCGCCACAATCTAATGAATTACTAGAAAGACAAATATTTTTTGTTATTATACTCTTTAGAAGAGATAGGCAGCGTATGTGCTGTGTTCTCTAGACTGTTTTTAGGGCCCTGTTTGCTATTTCTAAGGCAAGCACGCTATTGACATTCTGTGGAAGAGCAAAAAGTTTCCTTTACTTTCTTTTTATTTTGCAGAAGGGAAATATGCAATGCCCTTCTATTAAACTCTGTATGCAGGGCAGTGTGCTGACACCGTCCTACAACCTTGAACACAGCTAGAAATGCATAAGGAGACTTGGTGACATGGCCCTTAGTCAGCAGATGCACTTCAATGCCACCCCTGCCAGCTAGCTGGCAAACCTGCTGCAGCAGAACAGTCATAGCTTTCTCACTGAATATTCAAAGTTGAATTACTGAACAAATAAGTACTTCATGATATAACCGCCAGGATCAAGATACTGTAGAATATGAAACAGGCTCATTAATGTTTATCTAGATTGTCAGAAAAAAACAAAAAAAAAATGATGTAGTGTCCTGAAAGTGAAAACTCAAGTTTATACAATTCAGAGGAAGTTGCCAGTTTATGCACTTGCTCAACAATGATGGTAGAGATTAAATATTTTGTTTTGTTTTGTTTTGTTTTTTAAACTTTTTACTGCAGATAAGAAGGCCACCAAAGTGGATAGCTTTGAAAAGTCAGATCTGGATTCCAAGTCGAATTCCACTGAGGCAAGTATCCTGGTCTTCACTACTTTCATATAATTCAAATGATCCTTTGTTCATGCTGCTTTTGATTGTAACAATAAAAAATACCTCACCAATATTGTAAGGGTAATGAAAACAACACAGCCAAGATTATCCAAATAACTTTAGAAATCACATCTAAAGGGCTGCTCATGACGGTAAATTTTAGCAGATTTGTCCCTAACTGAAAATTTTCAAAAGAAATGAAGAAAAAAATGTTTGCTTGGTTTTTTTCTAACTGTTGTTGTTAACATATAAATTTTAGACAATATCGAGTAACAATCAGACTGTACAGAATCAGAGAGAGTGACAAGCATATGTGTTTGTACAATTAACAAAAGATGAAAGATTGAAGTAGAATACATTGGAACACTAAGCGCTACACCTATAGCACTAAAATAAATATTAGTGAGATGTTACTTCCAATTCGTATTCTAACTCTGTCTTCTCTTTTTTAAATTAATAATTCTAAATTTGACTTTGAATACAGTATTATTTTACATATAATCCAATTCTGCATATTTTTCCATCACGAAGGATCACTGAGCTCTGTTCTTTTTGAAATGTGTACATGCCAATAATTACAATTTTACATAACATAAATCCAGTGCTACTTAATTTAGTACAACAGTTGCAGGATTGTTTTCTTCTGATTCGTTTTCCTTAATTTTCAAATATAAAATGACAAGCTAACAAATAAATAAGTCTCATCAATTCAATGGGTATATTCCAGTTAGATTTAGCAACAGAATTCAAGCCAATGTTTTCAAATTGTCAGTTTGCTCACCCTATACTGTGGTTGCTTTGCTGTTTGGTTATTCTTATGCATGCAATTTTGAACGAAAATGCAATGCCTTTTGGGAACATATTGAAGTGGTTTAAATATATGCGTTATTCTTTCATCATTCACTTAGGTGAACCCGCCAGTTAAACGAAAAAGAGGAAGACCTCGTAAATATCCTATTGAGTTAAAAGTAGTGGAAGGTAAGAAGAAAACTGCATCTCTATCAAAAACATTCTCAATCATTTCATAAAACTCAAAGCTTCATTTTTTTTCCTGTTTCAGGCCAAGAATCAGAAGCTGACACAAGCCCTGGCAATGTAAGCATTGTTCAGTTTTGATGCATTCACATTGTGGGATGTTTGGCTTTGTGTGCCACACTATATTTTCCTCATTGCAATAACAAAGATTGGCAGGATCCAGTCATAAGCTAGTTCCTTGAGTCTCAAAAACTTATTTTCCCTTGTACAGTTGCCAAATGAATTGGGGAAGTTTTGGACATAGGTGTTAAATTCAGAGAAATCAAAACTTCTTTTATGTTAGCAGAAACTACCTAAGTATTTCAATAACTCAGGTTTAGAAAGCAGCCTTTTTACATCATCATACCTTACATCACATGTGAACCGAAGGTAGCCCTTTTTTTTTTTTTTGTCGTGTCAGGAGCCACCGCTCCTGTTGTGAGAGAATTGGTCGTCTGCAAAGACGTTGCCCAGGGGACACCTGGATGTTTTTTGATGTTTTATCATCCTTGTGGGAGGCTTCTCTCATGTCCCCGCATGAGGAGCTGGAACTAATAGAGGGAGCTCATCCGCCTCTCCTCGGATTCGAACCTGCAACCTGTCAGTCCTGCCAGCACAGTGCTTTAACCCACTATGCCACCGGGGGCTCCCGAAGGTAGACTGCAAGCAGCCTTTACAGCTTTCCTGGCAACCTGAGAAGCTTCCAGATTCTTTAGTTTGTCAGCCATCTGGACAAAGGGCAAAAGATCACTGCTCCAATCTGCAGACATTGATTTTGGCTGCATTGGAGAGGAGATGTATATTTCTCCCCTCAGATATACTTGTTGTGAGGGTTGCTTGGGGAAGAGTTAAATTTGGGAGCAAAGTAAGAGAGCTATATCAGGGATTGTCAAATAAAACCTAATACACAAAAAAGTAGTACCTTTATTGGCTCACCAAAATACACAAAACTCATCATGCAAGGTTTTGAAGCTTCACTGGCTTCTTCAAGCAAAAGATGTTTAAAATTACATCACATTTAATTAACATGTATTTGTACCACTATGTGAAGTAAGATAACAATTACAGAATTTCTTAAATGTAGATTTATAATTTAGGATTAGCTTAACCTTTTAATTTATGTGAAAGAATATGTATCACATTATTGGTTGAATTAATAAAATGGAGAGTGTTGATATGACACACTTCATTAAATCAAATATTTTATTTTTATAATTTTAATGAATCCTCATATCAGGTAGTCCAGTATTATCTTCATATACAGAGCATTTATAATTGGTTTATAGTAACTGATACATGGCATATAGTGAGTTTGTGACTGGACTTCTAATATTTTGACTATTTTAAGTATTCAAAAGCACATATTATTTGGTGCCTAACTCAGAACATATGCCATATCTTCTCACATCAGTGGTTCCCAACCTTTGGTTTGTGGACCACCAGTGGTCTGCATGAACTAAAATATGGTCCACAGCCTCACCATTGTTACATCATTGCAATGATCTCAACTGGTCTGTGAAACCCTCTTATAAGTGCCCAGGCAACGGGGATGTTGGGAGGGGAGAGGCTGACTACCCACAAAAGGCACAACAACAGGCCTCCTGACTGCTGCTTCTCCTCCCCCTCCCTCCCCCTGAGCAGAGCCATTCCATGTGGTGCCTGGAAGTGAGGGCACCTTAGTGTCTTCTTTTTAGGCCTGTTCCTGGGGTTATTTGGGATGTTGATTCAGAAAATTGCATTTGATAGACCCCATCAGCTCTAGATTATTAAATATGGTTTTCTGTGGGCGAGCAGATGACAACTAGGGATGGGGTATGTTCTATATCAGAAACTAGAGCTGATGTGGTCTGTTCAGTGCAATTTTTGGAATCAGCACCCCAAATAACCAAACCAAATCTAAAGTTGACCAAAAACTGATTCATAACCCTTTTAGTACTAATGTTGGTCAAGTGGTCCTTGGTCAAAAAAAGGTTGGGAGTCACTGTTCTAAATACATACCTAGTGTTTTGTATCTCTAAATATAAAATGTGAAAAGTAGGGTGTCTTCTCTATTCATGCAGAAACCAAGGTTCTATGTTGCACTAAGACACTACATCGGCAGTATAAAAAAGGAGGAAAGATGAGGGAGGAGGAGAAAAGCAGAGCAGCTACTCCCAGTTTCGGAGGTTGTCCCTCCAGTTTGTAGATCGCAAGAGGAATTACATATCCATCATTTTGCCTCCGCATATGGTGTTCAATAGAGAAGAAAGCCTTCTGAATTGTATTAAACATTTGCTGTTTTTAATTTTAATTAGACAATGAAGACTTCAGGTCCTAGCAGCGAACAGAAGACTACTGCAAAAGGTAATGAGTTCAGTGTGTAAACCGCCCTGAGTCCCTTCGGGGAGAGAGGGTGGTCTATAAATAAAGTTGTTGTTGTTGTTGTTGTTGTTGTTGTTGAACACTGCATTTTTATCTGAGTTCTTTACATTTTCTTATATTGAATTTCTTTGTAGGCAAAGATTCAGCAGCAGAAAATCAGAGTGTAAGTACATGAAACTGTAATGCTTTCTGCCCTTTCTGCTGGGATAATTAAAAATATTTATTGGAAGTGGGTCCTTTTAGTTTTGTGCAGTATTCTGTACATCTTCTAAAAGTTGTTTCAATATAGATTGGACTGCTGGATGAAAAAAACATCTGTTATGTCTCCAAGTAGGACATTAAAGTGACAAACCCTCTCCGTATAACATCTTGTATTCATTAGATATTATATTGCTCCTGAGCACATGGTAAAACTCTAGGTGCCCATAGCCACTGGTACCTTTAATAATTAGATGTAGCAAATATAGCCTGGGTTTTTAATCATGTTGTCTGTGCATCACACACATGGATGTCCTGTGCCAATGCAATACACAATTTCAAAACCTGAATAGTTTGGCAATAGCCCTGTCCCTTTCTCATTTATGCACACTCACAAGGCACTAAGTTGCTAAGTTCCACTCCATTCATTTTTCTTCAGGTTTTTGGGCCAAATGCTCTGTTCTTTTACTTCTGACTTTTAGGTTTCCTCTCCTTCCTTTGCTGTTTTCTTATTTTTTTCATGTTCTCCTTCTTCAAGCAGACACCACCCCACAGGCCTAAGTCTCCAAACCTCTTTTCAAACATTGTGTTAATTGAAGGAAAACATTAATATAGCCATTCACCTGTATTGTTACAAGCTTCTGCACTTCACTGTTTTGTTTTTTAAAAAAAATAGAATTGTTGGAAAAGACTATAAGGGTCATCCGGTCCAATCCTCCACCATTCAGGAAGATGCTATAATTATTCTTAGTTGTGTCTGTGAATTGCACAAATAGGTTATCCTGTGCCTGTGCACTGCACCTTCAGAACCTTCTAGAACAGTGGTTCCCAACCTGTGGGCCTCCAGATGTTTTGGCCTCCAACTCCCAGAAATCCTAAGAGCTGGTAAACTGGCTGAGATTTCTGGGAGTTGTAGGCCAAAACACCTGGGGGCCAACAGGTTGAGTACTGCTCTAGAGCTCTAGAGATACATTTTAGGGAGTAACTGCACCCACTTTCCCCATCAGTATATGAGAGTAGTTGTGTATTAATTGTGTATTAGATTAGGTTATTAACTGCTTTATATTGGTGTTGAATTTTGCTATGTCCTGTGTCTTGTGAACCGCCGTGAGTCACCTCCGGGCTGAGAACAGCGGTATAGAAGTAAAGTAAATAAATAAATAAATAAATTGCCACCAAATCCCCAGTTCCTTTTCATCCGTCATATCAACAGCAAATTGGGGACCTCATCTCGTTCTTCATGATCTATGGAAAGCTTTAATTACAACTGCTTTTCTGGCTATTCAACCATGGACTGTTTCTTTCAGCTACTATCTCATGCAATCTTGTGGCATGTTTTCACTTTTATCTACAGCTTTGACTTCAGATCATTTTTTCATTATCCAACCTCTAGTTCTCTGACTACTGCCCATTACACGTCTACAGCAAGAATGTCTTCAAACATTTTTTTTAAAAATGTGCCAATTGCAGTGGGAAAATACCCAACACAAATGGTCACTTGAAATGTCTCCTGCAGCTTGGAAAGGGGCATATTGTATAAGACAGCTCCCATTGCCGGGCATTCACACCCCAGGCCATGCAAAATAGGGTTGTTGACGTCGGCAAGAGCAGTGAATAAAGAGCTTCCCTTTGATCAAACAAGGCTCTTCCATGCTGAAACAGATTCCGAGCTCTATGTGATAGAGTTCTTTTCCCTCCCTCCTGTCGGTGTCTTTCATCCCACCCATCCACCCCTGATTCTCCATGACGACATTCGAACTCTTCTAGCCAAGGGAGCCATTAACCATGTTTCACTAGGGCTGTATCAGTTTTCACTGCCATTCTACAGGGTGCTGTGTGGAATAGCTGCCACTTGACTTTGTATCTCATTACTGTGTTGACTCTATAACATGAAGGGACAGTGCTTTTGGAAGAGCAGTAGTTTTCTCATGTGTGGCAGGACACCCACATCCTTAGGTTAATAGCTTCCTAATTACCATTTCTGTGATTCACAGAGACCATGAAGACAAAAGACAGGTTGCTTGCCTGTAGCTGTGTTTCTTTGAGGGGTCATCTGTGAAATCACATAATCTTGTCCATCCTCCACACTTATACCTTTCCTTTCCTAGTGACATTGACTGTTGCTTGGGCAGCCACAGAACTGGAAATTTGGTAGCAACAATCCTTAGATACTGCTAAGGAGAGTGAGTGTGGTTAGCATCAAAAAAAATAATCACTAGAAGGTTCCAAGGGTACACTGCGCAAGTGAAGGATAACCCATTTGTATAATTTCACACATGGCCATTTGAAGAAACACAGTTACAAGTAACCTGTCCAAACACTTCTGGCAGATGTCTTCGAGACATCTGGCCTAATTCTGGCTATTGCTTTTCAGGCTGGCAGCCTCACCCCAAGTTGGGGTCACTACTGTGACCTGCAAATCTAAGCCATGTAGTCTTACAAGACAGTATGAGTCCAACTGGAACTCCTTCAGACCATCCTACTGTCATTTGATAAACAGACAGAAACTCAATCCATGGTATTTTCACCATCAAAAATGGCTGTATATCTGGCTAAGGAATATGTGACTACACTGGTAACCAGTCACAGGACATTTGCCACAGATAGGCATCCTATATTTGCTATAGAGATCAGGGCATAGGCTTTTCAGGTCTCGCTGATTATTGGGTACTTTTTTAAAGCCACCTTTACCTAATACCATTCATACTTTGGACAGATTTAAGTGTGTTTCCCCATATATGAAGTAGGGAAGGGGGTGAAATGCTTATCTCCCTCACTCATAGTGTTCGTAATAACAAGATCCCTAAATGCTTACAACTTTATGGCCGATTTTTTATTTTAAAAAATTCTTCTAACTATTAGGAAACTGAAGAAGAGAAAACAGAGGTCGTTTTGCGTCGGAGAGGAAGGAAGCCCAAGCGGCCTCATATTCCATCAGAGGAAACAGGTAAAACACAGAACCTCTGCTTCTCTTAACTTTTTATTGTCTAAGATGTACATTAGCTTATAGCAAAATCAGTTTTATTATCTTTATTCATTGGGGGAAAATCATTGGGTTATGGCTAAAGTAAATATTATGGAAAAAATGTGCAAATTGCTGTAATCTCATGTCAGAATTGGTATATTCCAGCTGCTTCTCTAAACCCACTTGAGTTTTCTGAGAATTCTGGCTGTGAACTGAAGATGTAAACTATTGCAAATGTGTTTGGATAGGTTTAAACAAGTATGAATTAAAACTCCAAGGAAATGGAAAATTACTTATTCTACTCACAGAGTCCATTTAGAATTCCACTTCTAAAACAAGTGTTCATTTCCTTTCTGGAGGCCTGGGTGGAAATTTGAGTGTGTGAATAAAATTTTGCAGGCATGGCTACACCTGAGCCAGATAGAAAACGTCAGAAATTAGCACCTGCAGTTGAAGAGGAAACAAAAGACCATGATGGAAGGAAGGAGAGTAGTGGTATCGGAAGGAATGATAATGATGACAACAGTGGAAGTGATGCTGATGAGATGCATTCAGGAGCCACAACTCGGGCAGCTTCAAGATTGGAAGCACAAAGGTAACATCAGCTTAGTTATGACTAAAACCTTTGGGTTAGTTGTTTTACTTTGCGAAGACCATCTTTATGTGATCCAGGGCATAGAGCAACATTTCTCAACCTGGGGGTCGGAATCCCTGGGGAGGTCGTGAGGGGATGTCAGAGGGGTCACCAAAGACCATCAGAAAAATCGTATTTTCTGTTGGTCATGGGGGTTCTGTGTGGGAAGTTTGGCCAAATTCTATCTTTAGAGGAGTTCAGAATGCTCTTTGATTGTAGGTTAACTATAAATCCCAGCAACTACAACTCCCAAATGTCAAGGTCTATTTTACCCAAACTCTACCAGTGTTCACATTTGGGTCTATTCAGTTTCCATGCCAAGTTTGGTCCCGATCCATCATTGTTTGAGTTCACAGTGCTCTCTGGGTGTATGTGAGCTACAACTCCAAAACTCAAGGTCAATGCCCACCCTTCCATTATTTTCTCTTGGTCATGGGAGTTCTGTGTGTCAAGTTTGGTTCAATTCCATCATTGCTGGAGTTCAGAATGTTCTTCAGTTGTAGGTTAACTATCAGTCCCAGCAACTACAATTCCCAAATGACAAAATCAACCCCCCTCCCCCAACCCCACCAGTATTCAAATTTGGGCGTATCGGGTATTAGTACCAAATTTGGTCTAGTGAATAAAAACACATCCTACATATCTGATATTTACATTATGATTTATAACAGTAGCAAAATTACAGTTGTGAAGTAGCAGCAAAAATAATGCTATTGTTGGGGTCATCACAACATAAAGAACTGTATTAAGGGGTCATGGCATTAAGAAGGTTGAGAAACACTGGCATAAAGAGTTCCTGTGGGGAGACAGAAGATTCAAGGTTGCAGTCTATGAGCAGAAAGAACTGTGTGGTTCTTTAAATACAGATCACCAAACCCATTAATTCATGTGTCAAGCTCAAAACCAGCATAAATTCTAACCTTAACATCCTGCTTAGCCATCCTCTTCCTTTCATCCACAAATAAGATAGTTTCATATATTTACTCCTGACTAGTTTAAATTCTGTCAGCCTGCGGGACGCAGGCTGATAGAATTTTGCCAGGAAAACTCGCTGTGTATAACGAATACTCTCTTCCAACAACCTAAAAGACGGCTTTACACATGGACCTCACCAGACGGTCAACACCGAAATCAGATTGACTACATCCTGTGCAGCCAAAGGTGGCGGACATCCATCCAGTCGGTGAAAACAAGACCTGGGGCTGACTGTAGCTCAGATCACGAACTTCTTATTGCCCAATTAAGAATAAAACTAAAGAGATCAGGGAAAATACACAGACCAGTTAGATATGATCTCACTAACATTCCTAGCGAATATACAGTGGAAGTGAAGAACAGATTTGAAGGACTAGATTTAGTAAACAGAGTCCCAGAAGAACTATGGACAGAAGCCCGAGACATTGTTCAGGAGGCGGCAACAAAGTACGTCCCAAAGAAAAAGAAAACCAAGAAGGCAAAATGGTTGTCTGCTGAGACACTGGAAGTAGCCCAAGAAAGGAGGAAAGCAAAAGGAAACAGGGATAAGGGGAGATATGCCCAGTTAAATGCGCAATTCCAGAGGTTAGCCAGAAGAGATAAGGAACTATTTTTAAATAAGCAATGCATGGAAGTGGAAGAAGACAACAGAATAGGAAGGACAAGAGACCTCTTCCAGAAAATTAGAAACATTGGAGGTAAATTTCAGGCAAAAATTGATATGATAAGAAACAAAGATGGCAGGGACCTAACAGAAGCTGAAGAGATCAAGAGAAGGTGGCGAGACTATACAGAAGATCTGTATAGGAAGGATAATAATATTGAGGATAGTTTTGACGGTGTGGTGAATGAATTAGAACCAGACATCCTGAGGAGTGAGGTTGAATGGGCCTTAAGAAGCATTGCTAACAACAAGGCAGCAGGAGATGACTGGATCCCAGCTGAACTGTTTAAAATCTTAAAAGATGATGCTGTCAAGGTGATGCATGCCATTTGCCAGCAAATATGGAAAACACAAGAATGGCCATCAGACTGGAAAAAATCAACTTATATCCCCATACCAAAAAAGGGAAATGCGAAAGACTGCTCAAACTTCCGTACAGTGGCCCTTATTTCTCATGCCAGTAAGGTAATGCTCAAGATCCTGCAAGGAAGACTCCAGTAATACATGGAGCGAGAGTTGCCAGATGTTCAAGCTGGGTTTAGAAAAGGTAGAGGAACGAGAGACCAAATTGCCAATATCCGCTGGATAATGGAGAAAGGCAGGGAGTTTCAGAAAAACATCTACTTCTGCTTCATTGACTATTCTAAAGCCTTTGACTGTGTGGATCATAATAAATTGTGGCAAGTTCTTAGTGGGATGGGCATCCCAAGCCACCTTGTCTCTCTCCTGAGGAATCTGTACAAGGACCAAGTAGCAACAGTCAGAACTGACCACGGAACAACTGACTGGTTCAAGATTGGGAAAGGCGTACGGCAAGGCTGCATACTCTCACCCAACCTTTTTAACTTGTATGCAGAACACATCATGCATGTGCGGGGCTTGATGAATGCAAGGCTGGGGTGAAAATTGCTGGAAGAAACATTAACAACCTCAGATATGCAGATGACACCACTCTGATGGCCGAAAGTGAGGAGGAGCTGAGGAGCCTTCTAATCAAGGTGAAAGAAGAAAGCGCAAAAGCCGGGTTGCAGCTAAACGTCAAAAAAACCAAGATTATGGCAACAAGAATGATTGACAACTGGAAAATAGAGGGAGAAACCGTGGAGGCCGTGACAGACTTTGTATTTCTAGGTGCAAAGATTACTGCAGATGCAGACTGTGGCCAGGAAATCAGAAGACGCTTACTTCTTGGGAGGAGAGCAATGTCCATCTCGATAAAATAGTAAAGAGTAGAGACATCAGACTGGCAACAAAGATCCGCCTAGTCAAAGCCATGGTATTCCCTGTAGTAACCTACGGATGTGAGAGCTGGACCTTAGGGAAGGCTGAGCGAAGGAAGATCGATGCTTTTGAACTGTGGTGTCGGAGGAAATTTCTGAGAGTGCCTTGGACTGCGAGAAGGTCCAACCAGTCCATACTTCAGGATATAAAGCCTGACTGCTCATTTGAGGGAAGAAGAGTAGAGGCCAAGATGAAGTATTTTGGCCACATCATGAGGAGACAGCAAAGCCTAGAGAAGACAATTAAGCTGGGGAAAGTGGAAGTAAAAGGAAGAGGGGCCGACCAAGGGCAAGATGGATGGATGGCATCCTTGAAGTGACTGGACTGACCTTGAAGGAGCTGGGGGTGGTAACGGCCGACAGGGAGCTCTGGCGTGGGCTGGTCCATGAGGTCACGAAGAGTCGGAGACGACTGAACGAATGAACAACAACAAGTTTATTTCAGCATAAGCTTTCATGGCCCTTAATTCACTTCTAGAGATGCATTGATGGAGTATCACAGCCCATGCAAAACAAAACAAGACAAAACAAAACAAACCACTGACCATTTCTGTTTAATGAATGCTGTTAGTAAATCAGCAATTGAGAGTAGTTTTAGAGTGCAAGGGTTTGACATGCCTTGGCTCTGGGTTTTAAATTTCCCAATTTAGGCATATACCAGGTTTAGAAATAGCCACTAGGTGGCTTCATATAATAGAAGTATACCTCAGTTAATCAAAATCAATTTGGTTCTGGTCATTACTACTTCAACAGAAACTTTGGTACCAGAGTCAGAAATAACTTTGAAAGAATGGGAATAGATCAAAACAAGAAGAGCATTTCAACGTGTTTCAGCAACTTTTTTTATCTAAAACTCATTATAAGCACATGTGAAATGAAACAAGATCAGGTAAGACTTGAATAAGTAAACAAAAACATTTCAAATCTTCTAGAGCAGACATGGGCAAACCTTGGCTCTCCAGATGTTTTGGGCTTCAACTCCCACAAGTCCTAACAGGTAGGCTGTTAGGAATTGTGGGAGTTGAAGTCCAAGACACTAAAGGGCCGAAGTTTACCCATGCCTGCTCTAGAGATTTAAAAGCTTCTTCCAAAACGCATCCAGAAATATGTTTTTTTTTTCTTTTTATTTCACTAACTCCTACTTTGCTTATGATTTCGATTTTGATGGCCCAATTTTTTTAACATGGTAAGGTAGACCTTTCTACTTTTCTCTGCTTCTGGATTATCGACAGGTACACACAGTCACAGTAGAATCAGCTACAGTAGCAACACTCGAGTTCATTATATTGTTTACTCTAGACATTTTGCCACCTGACATAAAATGCCTGTGTTCCTTCAATCTTCTTTCACCATCTATCTACTTAGGACTGAGGCTGCTAAAATAAACTTCCAGTTATACAGAGGACATGGAAGAAAAGGGGTCTGGGCAGGTGTAAAAATAGGCTTTGTTAACTGAGGTATAGCTGTAGTTGTTTCCACAATCCAGCAATGCTAACAACAAAAACACTAAAAATTTCTGCTTTTCCCTTTGCAATGGTAGACATGGTCCCATAACAGATTTGGAAACTAAGAGTATTCCCAGTCAAAGTATATTTGATTTTATTGTATCGTCTTTCTTTTGACTAACCAGTGTACAAATATGTTTCTACACCCACTGTGCAATCACATACATTGTGTTATTTATGCATATTTTTTCAGAAAGCAGCCTAGTAAGCCAACTACACGTGCAGCGTCGAAAAATCAAAGTCCAGATCCAGTCCCTCCTAGAAAGCGTAAAAGGGTAGCAGACAAGAAAGAATCACCAGCCACTTCAAAATCTAATAAATCACCCCACTCAGCACAGTAAGTATGGAAGTGAAAGTTACTACTGGCTTGGGTATCTCTTTGTTGCTTCTCTGCTTTTCTCCTCTCGCCCTTACTTTTTCTTGACTGGCCAACATTGGAGACTCGCTTTGATCCATCAAAACTCTTCTCCATGTCCCAATAGGCCTACATATTAAAAAAGCCTTCCAATTTTTGAGAGTTAACACTGAAAATCTTGATTTGTGCTTTACCTTGGTTTGAAGAGTCTCTTTTGAACATCCTCACTGTTTGCAGATACCTTTGCTAACAGCCAAGAGTCCAAAATATGAGCTCAGGGCCCAGATGGCCCAACTGTTGACAGCTGGGACTCTTAAGCTGGGGTGGCCAAGTAGACTTTTAAATGTGAAGAACATTTCCTGAGACAAAAAAAGGATCCCAGGGAAATATTAGTAGTAAGTGTTGTATAGATTGAGCATCCATTATCTGGAATTCCTAAAATCCATAATGCTCCAAAATAAAAAAAAAATTGTTTACATGGGTGACTGAGATAGTAACGTCTTTTCTTTCTGATAGTTCAGTGTACACAAACTTTGTTTCATGCACTAGTTTCATGATCTAGTTAGAATACTACTAATATTTAGTATTTATGTGAAATATTTAAAGTGTTTCTTTGTAACCTCAAGCCTGTAACATACAGCGGTGTTATCCCTGAATTGCAGAGCTTGCCTACAGCTACCTAAAAGTCCCTGAATTATTATGGAAATCACATTCTCAGTGTGCTACACCAGCTTGCATTGCAATGCCAGTAAGAGTGGGAAGAGCCTCCTTTCTGTAAACAAGTGTCTTGAAGGCCAGTTGGGGTTCTTGGTGCAAAAGTCCAAGTCTTACGATAGAAATGTTATAGTGCAGTTGGAAACATGTGATGTTAGCAATTAATATCTTTCATTTACAAAGGTATTGCCAATCTCCTCTACCAAAAAGAAGAGAAGAGATCAGGAATTTGTATGTTCCTGCATTACTTACGGTAGTGGCCGGGTAGCATAGTTAGATAGCAAAAAAGTTTTTGAATTTTTATTGTAATATCTCTGTTGAGATAGGAAAACCAAGTTGCCAAACTGTGTTGTAGTCATTGCTTGAGGCAAGCAGCAATTGGTTTCGGACAACCAGGTAGAGAGGCTTGTTTAAGCGAAGCAAATCCCTGTTTAAATTCAGAACTGTACTATGTGTCTTAATATAAAAGACATAAAGGATTTCACCTGGCTAATATCTATTTTGTGGTAGTAAATGTTACAGAATTTACTTGCAAGGCTGTGTTACTCCTTCTGGTGGGGCTTAAAAACAGAGAGAACTATCTCACAAGGACACAGAGGTAGCATCATATATATTCTGATGAAGAGCTTGGAAAAGTTACATAGACTGAGTAAGGGGTGTTAGGGGAGGCCAAAAGAGTAATTTGTCTAAGGTTTGATTTGAAAGGCAGTTCCAAAGATAAAATCCAACCAAGAAGACCAAGTAAAATTATTTAGTAGAGGTTGTGAGACTTTGGGTTGTTTATATGATGGTAGTGAAGTTAGAAAAAGAAAGGCCAGGGATTTATAAGCCTTGGATACAAGACAAAATTAACTTTTTTAAAACTTTTTAAAAAATAAAATAAATATATCTATAATAAAATATATAAATTTTAATAATAATAGTATGAATGAGTAAAATAATAATAATCATCATCATCACCTTTATTTATACCCCGCCGCCATCTCCCCAACGGGGACTCGGGGCGGCTTACATGAGGCCAAGCCCAAATTACAACAAATTACAATAAAATAATATACAAGTTACAATAAAATAAACAACATCACAGTAAAACACAGAATATGACTACAATAAACAAAATCCAAAAAATAGCAGTAAACCAAACATAATGACAATGAGCGGGCTGCATGTACATAAAATGATTTTAAAAACTCAGGGTGAGATAAAGGAGCAGAATTATTTGTGGGTGAGAACTCATAGAGAGACAGGGTGATAGACTGACCTTTGTACAAGGGGGGGGGGTGAACTCCTAGGACAAAAACCTTGAGGGGAGCAATAGGTTAAGAATATATATATCTCTCCAAAAGCGCAATGGAAGAGCCAGGTCTTGAGATTCTTTTTAAAGGTTTCTAAGGTAGGGGCTTTCCTAAACTCTAAAAAAATAAAAAATAACTTTAAAGATAAATATATATTTGTGCTGATTGTAAGTAGGCAACTGAAGTCAGCATTGTATTTGAGAAAGGGATGTCATAAGGTGGCTCTGGTGCCTTTTAAATGTGTTGAAGCTCAAATCATGTCACCTTCAGCAATAATGTTCAATGCCAATAACTGCTAGAAAGCATCAGGTTGCTTATCCTTTGGTTGAGGGAGGTGAATGATGTTGCCAGTAGAGATGAATCAAGGAAGCACCACAGCAAAGTCCAATATCATCTTCTCCTATGAATCGTTACTTAACCTGCTGAGAAGTTGTTCTAGTCATCTCTGCATCAGGGCAAGTTTTCACTTACAGGCCTAATTTTCAAACTACACCACTGGATTTTCAGCCCAAAATAGGTCTTAAAAGTGAGATGCCTATTTCTTGCTTTGTTTTCAAGTTTTGGGCCAGATTGTCGGTCCAAGGTGGTATTTAGGTCTATTTGTGGGGAACTTTTCACCTGGAGAATTGACTTAAAATTGAGGATCTATGGATTTGGAAGGCACAGAAAAGGAGTTGGGTGGTTCACACTTGCTCATTTTTAATTGATCACCAATGGTAACTGCATATTTGTAGTTCACATACAGTTGTTTCACTGCGTCAGCAGAATCTGGACAGTGAAATGACCCCTCACTCACCCTCTCCAATGAAGGAGGTCTCTGTACTTCCAATGACTTGACTGTAGTGGAAGCTCTCTGGGTAATTAAAGCTAAAACAGGTCAACCCTCCTGTTTAAGGAGCTCCACTGGCTGCCGTTTATTTTCCGAGCCCAATTTAAGGTGCAGATGCTTACCTACAAAGCCCTAAACGGTTTGGGACCATCCTACCTGCGTGACCGCATCTCCATTTATGAACCCACGCGCTCTCTTCGTTCATCTGGAGAGGCCCTGCTCGTGATTCCACCTGCGTCGCAGACGCGTTTGGTGGGGACACGAGACAGGGCCTTTTCTGTGGTGGCCCCCCGACTCTGGAACACCCTCCCCAAAGATCTTAAACAGGCCCCTACATTGGCAGTCTTTAGAAAGAACTTGAAGACCTGGCTGTTCCGATGTGCCTTTCCAGAATAGGAAACCTCCAACAACAATTCCCAGAAGCACTTTATTAGAACTAAGATTGCTGCACACTGCACACTGCACTTACCCTATAATCCTTACATATCACCTGTCACATCAGCACTTTTAATCCTTGTACCCATTACTCTGGCCCGGCCCAGTTTTATAATGTCTTGATGTATTGTTTATTGCTTGTTGTTTAATGCTGCTTTAACTGTTTTTAATTTGCTTTAGGTGTTGTATTGTTATGTTGTGTTTTGAGGCCTTGGCCTTTGTAAGCCGCATCGAGTCCTTCGGGAGATGCTAGCAGGTACAAATAAAGAAGAAGATGATGATGATGATGATGATAATGATGATGATGATGATGATGATGATGATGATGATAAAATTCTGATTTCTTTTTCCAGTTCAAAGTTGCAGTCCCCCAGGCATAAAAGGGAAGTCAGTCCCCTGGTGTCGCACAAGAAAGGTCATCCAAAAGCAAATGAGCCTGAGGCGAAGAAGTCCAAACGGTAGTTGTGCCCCATATTGGACAAATGTGGGAGAAAAAAAGGAAATTCTTCGCTGCTTCTGTTGAAAATAATAATTAAAAAGCCAAGAGGTTTGCATGCGCTTGTTTCCCTAGGTATGGCGTGTGTCACATATAGAAACAGCTTGATAAAATGCGTGTTCATACAGAAGATGACATACATTGCAGAAGTTTACTCTGCATCTCAAGCAGAGATTGTCAAGAGTGACTCCAAATGCTGATGCTTCCAATCCATTCATCACCAGTGGCCTCTTAATGACACCTTTTGTAAATATTAAGCCACGTATTTTAAAGAGATTGTATTTTACTGTGTATGAACTTAATCAATGGGAACACTTTATTTAATAGCAAAGACTGGTCTGTGAAATGTTACATTATCTTATGTTAGTCATTTTAACTGGATTTTTAAATGTTGTGCAGACATTATTAGCATTGTATAGGATGGGAGGGGGGGAGAAGGAGGGAGCCTCTTTCATCAAACTCAGCAGAGCTCCAGTAACTGACAAAGTACTTTCCCGCATGTGTTCAAGTCACATAGGTTCGTATAAGGGGGAACCTGGTACATGGTTCCTCTCCATGTCACATTTGTGCTTTTTCTGTATGGTAAGAGTTAGAATTGCATTTACAATGCTGAGTAAATGCACTCACTTTGAAGTATAACCTCATCTGTAATTTTTCTCCCAGCATCAAAGTAGCTAGAGCTTATTAAAGTGAAACTAGAACCTTTCAGATGAACCTTTTCTAAGGTCAGAATTGTTTCTGTTTGCAGCTGTTAATTGTTCTCTCAGTATTTCTCTTTTTCAGTTGGAACACTGAAATCAATAGTAGGTATAGGTCTTCACCGTTTTACCTTCCGCCATTTATCTTACACTTTGTATACTCCTATTCAGTGAGAGCTTAGAGCCTGGTCCAGTTCCACAATCTTTAGCGAACTTGCATTTTACTCTCACAAGAACAAATTTTCAAGTTCAGTTCCATGTAAAGCTTTTTTATTATCAAGATTTGTCTCTTGCAAAGATGTAAGTTGCCAAATAACCTGAGATTATTTTAAAATGTTCATATTCATGTTTTATAACTAAAATCAGCATTACGTATTGCTTCATTTGTTTTGCTTTTTTTTATTTGGGGACTTTTATTGTTGTAATGTGGATTTTTCTGTCAAATATTCTACTTTGTTTCTTACTGAACTTTTATATATAAATTATAAAATGTTTCCCAAAACTGAAGTCTCAGTATTTAAATGACAAGATTCTCTCTTAAGAATGTTTGATTGGTCACTTCCGAATACCACTGATCTTATGAGGAGTAACACAATCTTACATTACCTACATGGAAGCATTAGCTTTGGCTGAATTATAACTTCAGTGTATAATCGAGTCATTCGGGTGACATGAGGTTTCTAAGGTTGGTTTTGTGACCCTCAGCCCCTCCAGAAAAAGGATCAGTAGCCTCTCCCAGGATCTCCAGGACAGACCATAGGTTTAACTAGATTGCAGGGTACCTATCACTATTTAACATCAAAACAAAAAGTGTACTTCTGGCCACTAGTTTTCTCTTCTTTTAGCAGTCCCAGGAGCATCCCAATGAAGGAAATGAGCCCCCGGACCTTCCACATTTGCCCACCCCAGTGTAACAAGAAGATGCATTTGAACCAACATGTTTCCAAGTATTGCTTTCTGATACTGATATAGAAATGTTTATACACCCTTCAACTTCTTCACCTTTTGTTGAGTCACAACCTGGAGGGTCTACTTGGGAAGAGTGTAAGACAATGGTTCTCAACCTGTGGGTCCCCAGGTGTTTTGGCCTACAACTCCCAGAAATCCCAGCCAGTTTACCAGCTGTCAGGATTTCTGGGAGTTGAAGGCCAAAACATCTGGATGTCCACAGGTTGAGAAGCATTGTTCTAGAAGGTTCTGAAAGTGCAGTGCAGCTGTCTGGATTTCTAGGAGTTGAAGGCCAAAACATCTGGGGACCCACAGATTGAGAACCACTGGTGTAAGAGATGGTTAACTTGCAAAGAAATAAAGTGAAGGAGATGTTTTAGAGAGAAGTTATTAGGAGCAACATCCTCACTTCTCAGGAAAGAGAGAAAGGATGCCCATTTGAACACATAGGAGCATTTCTTTGAACATTGCCGCTCATCCCCACAAATGAAGAGGTCACACACATGGATGGGTTAACTAACGGCAACTTTATTAATTGTTACCTAATTAATATCTATGATTCTTCCCACCTTGCATTCCTGAATGCCTAATGAACTTGGTATTGAACTTGGCATTGAACTTGGTGAGGATAATTATGTTCCCATAATTATCAATGCCATGTTTCCAGCTCCTAGGCCATTTGCTTTCCCCCTCCCCTCTTTTATTTACCACATAAAGGAAGGAAGGTTACAGCTCCTGGCCTACATCAAATTGGCGCCTTGGTTGTGCACTGAATTCAGTTCCCTTGCTGTTTCTGGGTATGCCTATTTATTGGCCCTTACCTCCCAATTCGCCCTGTTAAAACAGTATAGGGTAGGCGGGAAAAAAACCTTGTAAGGTAGGGGAAAAAATCCTACCTACCCCCCCCCCCCCCCCCCCCCCCGGGCAACAACTTTAGCTATACTGTTAGTGGGCAGGAGAGCTGGGTTGCCAGTCAGATGCAGACTGAAGAGGAGGGCGGGTTGCTCATTGCGGTTCCATCCTCCCTGAAAGTAGTCGCATTAGGACAGTGGTTCTCAACCTGTGGGTCCCCAGGTGTTTTGGCCTACAACTCCCAGAAATCACAGCCAATTTACCAGCTGTTAGGATTTCTGGGAGTTGAAGGCCAAAACATCTGGGGACCCACAGGTTGAGAGCCCCTGCATTAATTAGGACTACTTTCATTCTGCGTCTTTTGCGGTGGAAGTGGAAAATCCCTCCCCAACCCCAGGTTCACCGGGGCTGGAAAGGCCCTTGCCACTCAACCCCCGCAAATGAAGAGGCCACACACATGGATGAGTTAACTAAGGGCAACTTTATTAATTGTTACCTAATTAATATCTGTGATTCTTCCCACCATGCATTCCTGATTGCCTAATGAACTTGACCACGAACTTGATTGTGAACTTGGCATTGAACTTGGTGAGGGAGATGTTTCAGAGAGAAGTTATCAGGAGCAACATCCTCACTTCTCAGGAAAGAGCATTTCTTTGAATACTTCTGGGCAACAAACATTACTCCTGAAAGCTCCAGGGCGGGTGGACTCGCCAAATGATTAGACTGAAAGTGGCTATACCTACGTGAAATGTTCTGTCATGACACATGGAGAGTAGGTCCAGGTATCTTAGAAAATAGTGAATGTTTTAATGGGACAGACTGGGGGAACCACAGTTGGTGAGGCCACCATGAAGTGATCAAAATAACATTTGCATTCACCTTCTCAATCTTGGTGATGAATGTAGTGAGGAGGAGGAGAAAGGGAGGAAAAGCATATAGCAGAAGTCCATTCCATGAGAAAAGAAATGTACCCCCTAGATATCCCCCTACTTTGATGGTTATGGACAACAACCTCAACAGGGAAGGAGGACTGTGCTCCCAATCCCCTTTCAGTTTACCCTCTAGATCTGGGACTCGTGCATTTGCAGGGACATATTCCTGTTGGTGATACACCTGCAAGATGTAGACATCCATGTGGACGATCTCCTCCCCCCACAAGTGGAAAATGGACTCTGCTCTCTTTTGATGTCTCTTCTGCTGCTGCTGGGGCACCTCAAAATAGACCTCTCTCTATCCCCAGTAAACAATCAGTGTGCCTGGTTTTGCAATGGGGCCATCAAAGTAGGGGGATCTCTAGGAGGTACATTTCTTTTCTCATGGAATGGACCTCTGCTGTGTGCCCTGTTTTTATATAAATCTTTATCAGTTTAGTTAATTAAAAGTCGGCCAATTATTCAACTATAAAATCCTTAAATGAGTTGCCTGTAAGGTATTTTAAAAAATACTCCTTCTTCAATCCCTCTTCTACTATATGACTATCTCAGAAATAAGCCACTTAGATTGATAGACTCCACATGTTGCACCGCAGAGAAAATTTGTTTAAAGAAGTATCCGAGATCAATTATATTGCTTAAATCACACAGACCATCTATGTTTCCCTTTTTGTTTCTGCCACAGGTGCCAGGAAGCAATTGAGAATTACAAGGGAATGTAAGATCAATTAGGTTTAGAGTTTAATTGTGACTTGTCACATATGCCATGCAATAATTTTACTCTGAATGTCAAAACTCATTAATGTGAGGGGCAGGAGACATTCATGAAAGAGGGAATGGCTTACAACCACAGACATAATAGCCTGTCACCATTTTGCATGTCTAAAATGGGAGGGGAGGTTGCCGGTTCACTGCCCAAAGAAAGCAAACCGCCAGAGAGAGAGAGAATGATCATTTCTGAGAGAATGATGGGCTATGCTGTTCTCTGTAGTATAAACAGAGCCTAGAGTGGTTGAGCAGTGTCCAACTGTGGAAGAAGAGGGACTGCACTAACACTTCAGAAGACCTTGGAGGACCCCACCACATCTACTCCCCCAATAAATGCACAGAACTATTTGCCCTTGTGGGGACATGAGGCATGTTTTGGATCCTTTCCCTCACTTGATTAGAATTTGCAAGGAAGCATTCTGAATTTCTTGCATATCCCTCTGAGACTAATATAATAAACTGTAAACAAGCAGCATTCAAGATGGAGTTGAAAAGTTTACTAGTTGCATGTAAACACACATTCAAAACATATACTCAGATTGCCTAAATTCTGAGAAAGAGTTGCAGGTAGAAGAATAGCTGAACAGAGCTGTGACTTAACACACTGATTTAATCTCAGGAGTGACTTGAGAAACTGCAAGTCGCTTCTGGTGTGAGAGAATTGGCTGCCTGCCCAGGGCACACCCAAATGTTTTACCATCCTGTGGGAGGCTTCTTTCATGTCCCCACATGAGAAGCTGGAGCTGACAGATGAGAGCTCACCCCACTCCCCGGATTTGAACCGCTGACCTTTCAGTAAGCAGTTCTGCCGGCATAAAGGTTTAACAAATTGTGCCACCAGCGGCTCCTACATATTCTGGTTAGCAAGGGGCATTGATTATACTATGTAACATGATTTTTATCCATGATTTTTATCCATTATAAATGTCATTTCCTAATTGGTTTTTCATAAAAACACAGAAAAAAATTATTAAACTTTGTTTTTACAGGACATCCTTCAGCACATTTTGCTCTAGTTTTTCAATGAATCTCTCATTAAGTCTCAACCAATTTCACATAGTTTTGTGGCAGCTAGAAAAACAAAGGTTCTGGAGTATAACAACTACTTTCAAAGTAATTACCTCACAATTAAACAGAAAATAACACTTTCAAACCATAAGATTTTTCAATTTTTGTTAAATAGTGTTATTGATGGCCATGTGCTATAATCTATATTTGAACAACTTCAGAAACCCTGAGAGATAGGGTGAAAATTCTGGGAATCATACAATCCTAGAGTTGGAAGAGACTATAAGGGCCAGTCCAACTCTTTTCTGCCATGTAGGAACACACAATCAAAGCATTCTGTCATAGCCATCTAATCTCTGCTTAAAAATCTCCAAAGGACACTCCACTACATTCCAGCCAAGCGTATTCCACTATCAAACAGCTCTTATTGACACCAAGTTCTTACTTATGTTTGGAGAGGGGGAGTGGACCACACCAAGTGACACCATTGGAAGTGGGGGGGGGGGGTGACACCAAATGATTGCCTACAAAAAATGTGCAGTGTTTCAGCAGTTTCCCTGTACTTAGATATGACCATATACACTTGAGGAGCCCCAAAAACTATCCTTTGGAACACTAAAAGGTCCCAAAGAACATTGCGCAGGTGCAGTTTCTCCCAATGGTGAGAAATCACAGAGGACCACTCGAACTACAGTTACTTGATAAGCAATCTGTTTTGTTTTGATTGTTTGTTTCTCCTTATATGTTGTTTTATATAATAGTTGCATATATATACCTGGCATTGTCCGCAGCCTCCCCACTTTCATCTGTTCTTTCCTTCCCTCTCCTTATACGTATCCTTTCCCTCCTTTTTGTTTCTTCCTCCCTCCCTTCTTCCCTTCTCCATTCCTTTATTTCCCATCTTTTCACTTTCTTTCTTTACCCCCTCCCTGCCTTTCTCCTTTCTCCAGCTCTGAGGAGACCTACTTCACAATGTCTCCACGGCAACATGGCTCTCTTTGTGGGTCTTTCCTTCCTTCCCCCTTTCCCCTCCTATGCATGTCACCTTTCTTTCCCAGTGACATCACACCATTTCACAGAGGGCCCTTCCACACAGCTCTATATCTCAGAGTATCAAGGCAGAAAATCCCTCAATATCTGTTTTGAACTGGGTTATCTGAGTCCACACTGCCTTGATATTCTGGGATATAGGGCCCCTCGTAACAGCCAATCCAGTGACATCATATGAGGCCACGTCACCTAGCAACAGCTTTTGTGGTACAGACAGATATACTTCAACTTTTATATATAGAGATGAACATTTTATATTGAGAGGTGAGATTGTTAAGAGGTTTAAGAATCTGAGGTAGCTGGACAATAAAGCTGTTGTATTTACTCAAATCTTATGCTAAACCACCTTTTCAAAATTAGGGTGTGCATTAGACTCACATAATACAGTAATCTTAGAGCTGAACCAAAGCAAAAGAGGAAGCTGCTTCAGGAGCACCTGGACCTCATATTTGAGGGATGTCACCTGTAATTTAATTGTTATTTATTATTTATTTGTTTATTTACGGTATTTCTATCCCACCTTTCTCAGCCCTAAGGTGACTCAAGGCGGGTTACAGATTGGCAACAATTTGATGCCATACATTCCTAATAAATACAGTTTAAAAATTCAGTATAACAATATAAAAACCATATAAAAATAATTAAAAACATATAATCACCAGGGTTGCCCTGTTAAAATAATTTTCCAATAGCTTCGACTAGCCATTCCATGTTCATTCTTCATAGTTTCATGATTATCTATTATGCTGCCTTATCAAAAGCTTGCTTGAAGAGCCAAGGTGTTTTTTTTATAAAGTCAGGAGGGAGGGGGCTGATCTGATTTCACTGGGGAGGGAGTTCCATGGCTGAGGGGCCACCACTGAGAAGGCCCTGTCTCTCGTCCCCGCCAAATGCACCTGCGAGGAAGTGGGATCAAGAGCAGGGCCTCCCCAGATGATCTTACACTCCTAGATGATTCATAAAGAGATATACGTTTGGACAGGTAAGCTGGGCCGGAACCGTTTATGGCTTTATAGGCTAAAGCCAGCACTTTGAATTGTGCCCTGTAGCAAACTGGCAGTCAGTGGAGTTGGCGCAACAGAGAAATTGTGTGCTCCCTGAGCGCCGCTCCCCTTAGTAACCTGTTACAGACCAGTGGTTCTCAATCTGTGGGTCCTAAGATGTTTTGGTTTTCAACTCCCAGAAATCTTAACAGCTGGTAAACTGGCTGGCATTTCTGGGAGTTGTAGACCAAAACACCTGGGGACTCACAGGTTGAGAACCACTGTTATAGATCAATGCTGTGTAACCCTGGGGTTTGTAGTTAGGTTTGGCAGTGCAGGCTCAAGGCCTTGTGAAACTACAGCCCCCATGACTCCATAGCATTGAATCAAGGCAATTAAAATGGATTCATACTACAGCATAGATGTACCCCAAGGTTGTCTTTTCAATTGCTGGAAGCTTTTGTTTTTAAAGAAGGAATTCTAAGCACGCAACAACTGTAATAGCCATATTACAAAGAGTGCACATTTTGCTGCTGCCCATTACAATAATCAGTCAATACTTTTTTTGGTTACAGAGTTTTGAAAATTGAGGTATGCATTAGATTCGATGGTGCATTAGACTCGAGTAAACATTGTTGTGCAGAAGTGGATTTTAGCCAAGTTCCATGCAAAAGACACACAGACAAGAGGAAAAAGGAACAGTAAAACTTTACTCTTATCAGCAGAGGCATAAACTTGCAGTGTTGCATACAAAATCAAACAGTGCAACAAACTTACATAGTCCTTGTAAGTAACACAGAATAAGGCTTCTTCATCTTCATTCAAATGAGAGAGCAAAACATAAACCTTGAGTAAATAGCTATTCTATCATAGCAAAGAGCATCCCTGTTGGAGCATAGCAGCATTTTATTATTTATTATTTATTTACTTAAAACATTTATATTCCGCCCTTCTCACCCCGAAGGGGACTCAGGGCGGAGCACAGCATATACACGGCAAACATTCAATGCCGGGACACAGATTCACATACAATACATAAACATTATAAACATTTAACAAAATATTAAAATACACCAATTAAAACTGTTCTAGTCATCCACATCAAATCATTGGCCTGGTCATCTTTCCTATTGCCGATTTATTGCCCTGTCCCGAAAGCTTGGTCCCACAGCCAAGTTTTTACCATCCTTCTAAAGGACAGGAGGGAGGGGGCCGACCTGATCTCACCAAGAAGGGAGTTCCATAGCCGGGGAGTAATCACCGAGAAGGCCCTGTCTCTTGTCCCCACCAATCTTGCCCATGACAATGGTGGGATGGAAAGCAGGGCATCCCCGGAGGATCTTAATCTCCGTGATGGTTCATAGGGGGAGATGCGTTCGGACAGGTAATTTGGGCCGGGGCCGTTTAGGGCTTTATAGGCCAAAGCTAACACTTTGAATTGTGCCCGGTAGCAAACTGGCAGCCGGTGGAGCTGGCATAACATGGGAGTTGTATGCTCCCTGTATGCTGCCCCAGTTATTAACCTGGATGCCTCTCGTTGGACTATTTGAAGCTTCCGAGCAGTCTTCAAAGGCAACCCCAAATAGAGTGTGTTGTAGTAGTTTATCCTAGATGTAACGAGAGCATGGACCACCGTGGCCAAGTCTGACTTCCCAAGGTACGGGCGCAGCTGGTGCACAAGTTTTAATTGTGCGAACGCTCCCCTGGTCACCGCTGCAACCTGGGATTCCAGGCTCAGTGATGAATCCAGGAGAACTCCCAAGCTGCGAACCTGTGCCTTCAAGGGGAGTGTAACCCCATCCAGCCCAGGTTACAACCCTATACCCTGTTCGGCCTTGCAACTGACCAGGAGGACCTCTGTCTTGTCTGGATTCAACTTCAATTTGCTTGCCCTCATCCAGACCGTCACAGCGGCCAGGCATTAGATATATTGCTTCTCTTCCTCAGAGTAGCATATTGCTTCTTTAACTGTATTCTAAAATCCATACAGTTATACCCCACCAGATGTGGCCCAAACATGCTAGCTGACCTACATTACCAGCTGCACATAAAAATTAACATCATAAGGTTTTTCTTTAACATACACTTGATCCTGCTACGACTTACTGTAACAAACATGGTAACTCTCTTTGTTTGAGACTGTGGAAGAATGCATCAGAGTCGAAGCAAAATGCTGAGTGGGGATCCTGGGACGCACAGTCATATTTATAATCAGGGAATGGGAAGAACAAAGCTGATGAAAGCTGGCATAGATAATACTTGACCCAATGAACCTACCTAGCTTAATATAAAGCAGCTTCACCAGAAAAAGCAGACACAGGGAAATACTTCCTCTATATTAGCAGTCTTCCCCAAACCACTGGCCTTTATATGTTTTGAACTGCAGTGCTATTATATCCAGCCAGCATGCCATGCTGAGTGAGATGATGGCAGCTGTAGTTCAACACATCTGGACTGTGCCAGGTTAGAGAATGTCCCATCATAGCTAGGAACCAGAGGGGTTTTCCTATGGTGAGATTTCAATGGGATCCCGCTATTAGAAGTGCAGCAGAGCAAATGGAATGGGATGAGATGGAAAGAGTGCTAAAGTGAATTGATGGGGCTGATTGGAACTGTTTGCAGTGCTCTGGGTGCCAGAACTCAATTTTCAGCCCCAGAGATGAGGTTACAGAAATGCCTTTTATTTTGCTTTCCAGCAGTTGTGGCTTGAAGCCTTTAAAGATGACAAAACAGGGCGTTTGTTTTTTGCGCCCTCTCTAGCACAGTCAGCAAGATTCAGACATTTATTTCAGTGAGGTTGTAAACTTCTATAAGGAATGTTTGTATTTGAGTCTCCTGGTCTTAAGAGAACATGGATTTTTTTCCCTTAAAAGGAAAATAAGATGAGAGACATTAAAATCTTGTTATTTTAACCTTTCAAAACGGAGAAATGCTCCAGGAAAAGTTACATGTTTTTAAGTCTCATTGGTGTTAATGGGAGTAATTAAAGGAGCGAGTATTGCACATTTCTACTCCTTTCATGCATGATGCGAGTTGGGGTTCCTAAGCAAACCGGGAGGATTCATGGGTTTAGTTCCAAGCCTCAGATGGATCTGCTTCAAGCCATGATTGGTTAAATCCTTTTTGTCCATCTTAAGGCACTTCCTAACTGTTTTATGGGTGATTGGTGCTTTCAAACACACTACTAGACATGCATACTATATATACTCAAGTACGTCTAGAATTTTTTGGCAAAAATAAACAGAAAAAGCCTGGGTTGACTCATCCACAGATCAATAATAATAATAAGAATAATAATAATAATAATAATAATAATAATAAACAAGAAAACTCATGACCATTCATAATTCATTACATCCTCACAGTGATGTTGACTGGCTCTATCTGCCTAGAAAGTCTGGGGGCAGAGGACTTTTACAAGTCAAACAAGCTGTTGAAGAAGAAAAACATGCCCTGGCAAAATATGTCAAGGAAAGCCAAGAACCTGCTTTAATTGAAGTCAATAATCGGAAACTTCTCAAAGCACAGCAGACAAAGAGTCAGTACAAGAAAACTGCACTCCAAACCAGAGCTGACAGCTGGCACAACAAAGCCTTACATAATAATAATAATAATAATAATAATAATAATAATAATAATAATCCTTTATTTGTACCCCGCTACCATCTCCCGAAGGACTAGGTGTAGCTTACAAGAGGCCAAGCCCAAATACAATAGTAAAACAATAACAACAGCAATAACTCAAAAAGACAAAGCAATAACATTAACAACACACAATGATGCAATTAAAAACAATGGCAGGGCCAAATGTAATGAAAAGTTTAAAAGTGCTGGGCGTGACCAGGTGGGGTGTTTAGAGGGGGGTGGGCATATAGGTATCCTAGATCTCTGATAAAGTGCGTTGGGACATAATGCTAGGAGTTTCCTTATTCTGGAAAGGCACACTGGAACAACCATGTCTTCAAGCTCCTCCTAAAGATTGCTAGCGACGGGGCCTGCCTGATGTCTTTAGGGAGAGGGTTCCAGAGTCGAGGGGCCACCACCGAGAAAGCCCTATCCCTCGCCCCCACCAATCGCGCCTGCGACGCAGGTGGGACCGTGAGCAGGGCCTCTCCAGATGAACAAAGATATCATGTAGGTTCGTACTCAGAGATGCAGTCACGTGGGCAGTTCCTTGAGAAGACTGAAGGAAAAGTTGACAAGGAGAAGACCTGGTTATGGCTCATGAATGGAACCCTGAAGAAGGAGACAGAAGGCCTGATTCTTGCAGCTCAGGAGCAAGCCATCAGAACGAATGCAATTAAGGCCAGGATTGAAAAATCCTGGCCTTAATTGCGGATGACCCAAAATGCGGATTACCCAAAATGCAGACTGTGCAAAGAAGCTGATGAAACCATGGACCATCTCCTCAGCTGTTGCAAGAAAATCACAGATGGACTACAAACAAAGGCACAACTCTGTGACCCAAATGATTCACTGGAACTTATGTCACAAGTACCACCTACCAGCAGTAAAGAATTGGTAGGATCACAAACCCACAAAGGTCGTGGAAAATAAATATGCAAAAATACTGTGGGGCTTTCGAATCCAGACTGACAAAGTTTTGTAACACAATACACCAGACATCACGATTGTGGAAAAGAAAAAAGTCTGGATTATTGATGTCGCCATACTGGGTGACAGTCGCATTGAGGAAAAACAACAGGAAAAACTCAGCCGCTATCAAGACCTCAAAATCGAACTGCAAAGGCTCTGGCATAAACCAGCACAGGTGGTCCCAGTGGTCATTGGCGCACTGGGTGCCATGCCAAAAGATCTCAGCCAGCATTTGGAAACAATAAACATTGAGACAATCATGATCTGTCAACCGCAAAAGGCCACCTTACTTGGATCTGCGTGCATCATTCGAAAATATATCACACAGTCCTAGACGCTTGGGAAGTGTTCGACTTGTGATTTTGTGATATGAAATCCAGCATACAGATCTCGTTTGCTGTGACATACTGTGCTTTATTTATATTATGCCCTTCTACCTTGGGGACTCCTACCTTGGGGACTCAGAGCGGATTATAGCATTTATACATAGGCAAACATTCAATGCCCTTACAATGAGACATACGAACACAAACAAAGGCAGAGGCTTCTCCTTTCATTTCCAGCTTCTGGAGGTGGTGCTCATCTCTGGCTCTGGGGAGGTGCTTTCTCCATTTTCAAGCCAAAAAGTCTACGTTGTCACCTCCTGGTTGTGTGGCCAGCAAAATTGCTTGGAGCATCTCTTTGCCTTTTCCCACTGAAGCGGTACCTATTTATCTACTCACATCCGCATGTTTTCTAACTGCTAGGTTGGCAGGAGCTGGAACTGACAAATGGGAGCTCACCCCATCTTGTGGATTTGAACTGCCATTCAGGTCAGCAATTCAGCAGCACAAGGGTTTAACACATTGCGCCACCGTGGCTCTAATGTAAGCATTGTCGTTTCACTAAGATATTAACCCATTATCACAGTAGAGTGACAGGCAAAGGCTCTTAATCCATCCCAGGAGAACCTAAAAGATGTATTGATCTCCTTTATTTTTTCCACTATAGGGTTGCTTCTGATACATCACACACTTTACTCATTCTGCCCTCAACTTATCCACAGATGATATAACAGTCGTAATTTTAGCCACCAAAGCCAACCCTCAACTTATAAATGAGATTGACATATATGAGTATATGCAGTAAATATGCATGAGCAACCATGGAGTTACATGTACCTTGAATCAGTAATATTACGTTTCAGGTTCCTGCTCAGAATAAATCCGCACTGTCCATTTCTAAAAGAAGTCCATTACCTTCTGTCTTGACTGATTGGCCTTTATTGGAATGGCGTGCCTTCAAGCAATTTCTGACCCTCAGGAAAACCCACCACAGGGCTTTCTCAGCACCGTTTGCTCAGAGGTAGGTTTACCTCTGCTTCTCTGTGCGGCTGAGAGACTGACATTCGCCTAAGTTCACCACCAACACAAATCTGCATTTCCCACCTGCTCAAATGACCTGGCCACGGTGATTCCTATGCATGTTTATTTTAAAATAAGATCCACTGCACTCAGCGATGTTCTCTTCTAACATGTGAAGCAGAGCTTTTCAAACATTTTCTATTGGTGACATGCTTTTTAGACTTGCATAATTTTTGCAACACGTAGTTCAGTTTTACTAGCAAACCAGAGGTTAAACCAACCTCTTTTAACAGATATACAGACATTGTAATAATGGAGTTAATGGGGCATAGAATACATTTCTCTTGTAACCTTTATATTGTATAAAAGATATGATTTATTGCTTGTTTCACATAGATTCAGAGGTTTCTCCTTATGTGTGACACACCTACACACCTCAGCGGACATGCTTTTTTTCATGTCAGAAGTGACCTGAGGAACTGCAAGTCGCTTCTGGTGTGAGAGAATTAGCTGACATGCAAATGTGTCATGACACAAGTTTGGAAAGCTCTGATCTACAGGAACGCACCTCTTGAGCATACATAAAATTGACGGGAGATAGGTAATTTGGGCTGGATTGTGGCCTGGTTTGGAACATTTGGAAGGCTGGTTGCATTTCAGCCTTATTCCCATTTTGGCTCATTCTCTCCATGTGGATATTGGCATCCAGAAGCTTTTAGCAATAAAAGAGAGCTCTGTCCAAACAGCACCTGGTGGAATCCAACAGTCCCACCGCAGCCCTATTTTGGCAGCTACAGAGTAGTCAGTGGCACCTCCTTGCCTGTAGGTGGCACACAATATCTATCTGTGGCAGATCTATCCTCCCCCCAACTCTCTCCCCATCTTTCTGCATTTACAAGCCTGTCAATGGAACTCTGGCTGGATATACACTGCCATATAATGTAGCTCGAACTGCATTATATGATAGTGTAGATCCAGCCTGTTTTAGGCCAAAATTACAATCTGCTTCTTCAGGTGCAGATTCTTTACTTTCAGAAACTGAGTCGGAAGAATCCCCCTTCAATGCTACAGAGTCGATCCTACCTCTGAAGTATCTGAGGCACCAATTAACAGTAATAATAATAGTAATAATAATAATAATAATCCTGACCTCACGATCATGTTAAAAAACAAAGTATGAATTGTTGAGGTTGCAATTCCAGGCGACAGCAGGATTGAAGAGAAACAAGTGGAAAAGCTGGCACGATATAAGGATTTCAAGATCGAACTGCAAAGACTCTGGCACAAGCCAGTCAAGGTGGTCCCAGTGGTGATCGGCACACTGGGTGCAGTGCCTAAAGACCTTGGCCTGCACTTAAACACAATCGGTGCCGACAAAATTAACATCTGCCAGCTGCAGAAGGTCACCTTACTGGGACCTGCACGCATTATTCGCCAATACATCACACACTCCTAGACACTTGGGAAGTGTCCGACGTGTGATTGAATACAACAGCCAGCAAAGTGATCTTGTCTGCTGTGGACTCATCTTGTTTTGTTTCAAATAATAATAATAATAATAATAATAATAATAATAATAATAATTGTATTTCTTACCCACCTCTCCTCGTGGCTCGAGCCAGATTACAACTTTGCTATAGCACATAATCATTATATAAAATACACATATTAAAACATATTTCTACAAAATACATATATTAAAATATACAAAACAAAGATTAAAATATAATGAGTTGAAAATTCATTATTAAAACTCCATGAAGGTGGACAGGGAAAAATGCTGTAGATCAGATGCTCATCCTCCCCTTTCTCCCTGCTCCTTTGCCTCGGAGTGTGGTGTAGTCTTCTTCTCTGAAGATTTTGAAGCAGAGGCTGAATGGCCATCTGCCAGGAGTGCTTTGACTGTGTATCCCTGAATGGCCATCTGTCAGGAGTGCTTTGATTGTGTATCCCTGAATGCCAGGATGGACTTTGGACTGTATAGCCCTTGTGGTCTCTTCCAGTTTTAGAATTCTGCAAGTGTATAGTTCTATGGAAGAAATGGCAGTGGAAACAGTTGTACAATTCATGCACCTTGACATCACTTTATATAACTGCCATGGCACAATGCTACAGAATCCTGGGAATTGTAGTTTGGTGTGCCACCAGCACACTTTATCCAAGAAGGCCAAAGACCTTGCAAAATTACACAACCCAGATTCCATAGCATTGAGCCATGGCAGTTATTTTGGTGTCAAACACCATGGATTGTACAGTGCAGTTGCACCCTAAGTCTACGAAAGCATAGGCTACAATTTGTTACTCTCTGAATCAAAAGTGATACAAGATCCCTCTGCATACACACATCACTCTATAGCTAGATTGTACATTTGGGGTCCTTTCACAATACCCTATTATCGTTGCTATGTTTGTGCTGTCTAGCGGAGAGTCCCAAGCATCCCTTCCTGAACTGCAAATCTTAGGTTCCTCTAAGATGTTGCCAAGACAGTTAGTTGCATCATAGCACTGTTATTATGCAGTAGTGGGGGAAAACCCACAGATATCTCCAGCACCTCAAAGCAGGGAAACTTGAAGCAGGAGATGATACCTCAAGCACCTGATCTGACGTGCCATGAAAGGGAAGCAAACATATTTGTCCTGAATGTATTGACATTGAAGTGTTGTAGTTATTGTTGTTGCCAAAAGTTGGGGAGTGACTCTTGTGAGATTGTAGAATAACTTGATGCCCAACAGAGTGTTGGGAAGTGGTCCTCTGTTGATGGCAAGGGGACTGACTTCCAAATTATAGGTATGAATAGTCAAGCCAAAGTCCCATGCTAACTTGCAGTTCCTATGAATTTCAGTGGACCATCCAAGGCCCTGTTTTTGGATAGCAAGGCCCCATCTACATGGCCATATAAAATCCAGATTATCTGCTTTGAACCTGATTGTATGGCAGTGTAGACTCACATAATCCAGTTCAAAGTAGATAATATCGATCAGTGTTTCTTAACCTGGGGGTTGGAACCCCGGGGGGATCAAGGGTGTCAGAGGGGTCACCAAAGACCATCAAAAAAGACATATTTCTGATGGTCTTAGGAACCCTTTTGGCAGAGAAGGCTGAAGATCTCTCCGCCTGTCCTCTTCCTTTTTGGTGTTGGTGAACTACAACTCCCAGAATTGAAAAACAGCCTCCCCAACTCCACCAGTATTCAATGTTGGCCATGTCAGTAGTGTGCCAAATTTGGTGCACAGATTCCTTGTGGGCTGGGTTCAGAGTGCTATTTGATCGTAAGTTAACTATAAATCCCAGCAACTACAACTCCCAAACATCAAGGTCTATTTCCCCCAAATTCTACCAGTGTTCGCATTTGGGCATATTGAGTATTTGTGCCAAGTTTGGTCCAGATCCATCATTGTTTCAGTCCACAGTGCTCTCTGGATGTTGGTGAACTGCAAGTCCAAAACTCAAGATCAATGCCCAAGAAACCCTTCCATTATTTTCTCTTGGCCTTGGGAGTTCTGTGTGCCAAATTTGGCTCAATTCCATTGTTGGTGGAGTTCAGAGTGCTCTTTGATTGTAGGTTAACTATAAATCCCAGCAACTACAACTCCCAAATGACAAAATGAATCCCCCCCCCCCCTCAACTCCACCAGTTTTCAAATTTGGGTGTATTGGCTATTTGTGTAAAATTTGGTCCAGTGAATGAAAATATATAAATATATCCTGCATGTCAGATATTTACATTACAATTCATAACAGTAGCAAAATTACAGTTATGAAGTAGCAACGAAAATAATGTTTGGGGGTCACCACAACATGAGGAACTGTATTAAGGGGTCACAGCATTAGAAAGGTTGAGAACCACTGATGTAGATTATCTACTTTGATAATCTGGATTATATGGCAGTATAGAAGGGGCCTAACCCTTCTAGATCCCATTGTTAGTCCGTAGTAGAGTAGGCACATTGAATCACTGGAATTTATCTACATGTTGTCACCATTCAACAACTACTTGTATCTGTGTATCTCTGTGTGTGTGTCTTCAAGTTGCCTCTTGATTTATGGCAACACCATGAATTTCTAGAGCTTTCTTAGGCAAGGAATACTCAGAGGTATAATCTAGAATAGTGTAGTGTGAAAGGGTCCTTGGCCTAAATGTTGCTCATCTTGAAAATAAGCTAATGGCATGGCCTGTGCAAGTTTTAAATTTTGTCCCTTATCAGCCATCAATTAGGCCACTTAGTCAAAGGTGATGGACAAAGGTGGCAGTGGGCAAAATGTGGAAGCCTGGCACATGCAGTCCTGAAAACCGCTCCTCTGCCCAGAGTGAAGAAATGGGTCAATCATGCCCCCAGAAAGATCTCTTGGTCACATTAACTGATAGACTGGGCTTTGTTGTCTGTTCATTGCAGACATGCATGGCATATGGAACATAAATTCTGTATTCCCTGCACGCCTACTAGTAGGGGGTCTTTCCATTGGTAAACTTCTACTCTGACACTTGCTGTATTGGTTTATTACACCAGGCTATCATATTTTCCACCTTCCAAATATGCTTATATGCACCTTTCCACTCCCCCTACAATATCCTTTGCTTGACACAATAACAAGAAATAGAGATATGATACAAGTGTTAGAAAATCTATTGTCGAAGGCTTTCATGGCCGAAATCACTGGGTTGTTGTAGGTTTTTGGGGGTGATGGCCACGTCCCAGAAGCATTCTCTCCTGATATTTTGCCTGCATCTATGGCAGGCATCCTCAAAGGTCATGAGATCAGAGGTCCTCACAACCTCTGAGGATGCCTGCCATAGATGCAGGCAAAACATCAGGAGAGAATACATCTGGAACATGGCCCAAAAAGCGTACAACAACCTAAGTGTTAGAAAGTACATACAGAGAAAAGATAAGAGTTTCTTGCTTTTCCATATTTCTGTGGTCATCCAGCAAAGCTGAAAATCAGGACATCCAGGATCAGTGGAAGAAACTATTACTTTCCACAATGCATCGCTAACCTGTGGAACTCACTGCCACAAGATGTAGTAAATGCTGGCAACTTGGATCCATTCATGCCAAGCAGGCATATAGAAAGTGTATCCTTCAAGCATCAAAGTAGCAAGTTCTTTAGGTTTTTCAATGTTGATCAGTCTCCAGTTCTTTGATTTCGGACAGACAGCAAACTGGGAGCCAATGCAATTCCTTTAAAAAAAAATCAGGATGAGAGGCTTTCTGAATGGAATTGCAGCAGGAGTCTAGCTACTATATTTTGCACTTGTTGCAGTTTCTGGAATGTCTTCTAGGGCCTTCCTTCTTGAACTGTGGGTTCCAACCACAAATGAAATCCCTTTAGCTCAATGTTGGAGATGCAGAACATTTGGCCACAGTAAAAGGTTTCCGAATGCCACCTAGTGGATGTTTTAGACATCTATCCAAATCTGTAACAATCCACAGAAAATGCTTCAGCTGTACTTCATGAAAAGAACAATCCGCCTGCTTAGCAAGCCTTGCAAATGTTGATTTATTATCAGTAAATGTTTAGTTTGTCTACCTAGTTTATATACCTCTGTATTCAGGCTTATGTAAAAAAAATAGGCGGAAAGTTGAAGAAGCCCTGTTTTTGGGCAACCCCACACAGAATGTGTAGCATTCCTCTAATGGGAATAAGGCTCCTTCTACACTGGCCTATATCCCAGTATCTGATCCCAGATTATCTGCTTTAAATTGGATTGTATGAGTCTCCCCTGCCAGAAAATATGGAATAAAAAGATAATCTGGGATCGGATCCTGGGATATAGGGACAATGTGGAAGGGGCTTTAGTCATCCCTCTCCAGGAAATGTTATAGTTAATGGAAAGAGGTCCCAAACACCGCTAGGAATGGGGCCTGTCTGACTAGGAGGATGGCCTTCCTGCTAGCCCCTGTGGGATGCAATGTGGAGCTCATTTAGCCTTTGACCCAACACTGCACCTCTCATGGTCCTATAAGTTTCTCAGTGAACTGTATTATGTGAGTCTACACCAACCATATCATACAATTTCAGTCTGTGCTATATAGCAGCGTACATCCAGCCATAGTGAGAAATATTTACATGTCCCCACGTATATATGTATAAAAAACCAAATACTTACGATAACAAGGCTTGCTTGACAGGCCAGTTTCCCTTTTTATGAAGTACAGCTGCAGCATCTTCTGCAGAGTGCACTGTAAACACTGCACAATAGATGTGTGTCAATGTCTAAAGACAGCTACTAGGTGACAACCCTGAGATAGATCTTGCTAACTGGGGGAGGGGGCTCCCTTAAGCTCCCCGGTGACCTTAACCCTGCCCTCTCATCACCTGAGGGAGACCCCCCCCCCCTCATTGCCACCCTGGAAAACACCCCCATGAACCCCCACCTCACCCTTCAAGGAGAAAAGGCAGCCATTAGTCTCTCAGATTTTAAGAATCACTTGCTCAGGATCTTATCTACAGGAAAGGGCAAACACAAGAATACAAGTGCTACACATGCCATTGGGGCATGATTCCTTCCTTCGTGGTGAAGCAGGGCTGCGGTGGTGTAATGGGTTAAACCCTTGTGCTGCTGAAGGTTGGCAGGTCAAATCCACAGGACTGGGTAAGCTCCCACTGTTATCCTAGATCCTGCCAACCTAGCAGTTCGAAAATATGGAAATGTGAGTAGATCAATAGGGGAAGGCACAAGACACTCGAAGCAATTATGCCGGTCTGGCTCCTTGGCTTGGAAATGGACAACAGCACCTCCCCAGAGCCAGAGATTAGCCGGAAATGAAAGGAGAACCCTCTGCCTTTGTTTGTGTTTGTGTGTCTCATTGTATTGTAACAAGGCATTGAATGTTTGCCTGTGTCTGTTTATATTGTAATCTGCTCTGAATCTTCATGGGGAGAAGGATGGAATATAAATAAAGTATTATTATTATTATTATTATTATTATTATTATTATTATTATTATTATTATTCCTCTCAGATTTCAGTGGTCTGAATTACTCTCACTCCTCCAGGAATCCTGATTTTTCTCCTTCTCTTCTCCTCCTCCTCTTCCTTTTATTCCTACTCCTCCCTCCTCCTCTTCTTCCTCTTTCTTCTTCCTCCTCCTCCTCCTTTTCTTGCTCCTTCTCCCTCTTCCTTCTCATCTTCTTCCTCATCCTCCTCTTCTTCTTCCATCTCCTCCCTCCTTCTCCACCTCCCTCCTCCTTCTCTTCTTTTCTTCTTTCTCAGCTTCTCTCTCCTCCTTTCCCCCCTGGCCATTCCATTCTTTCCTCTTTTATTGGCCTTACTATGAATTGTCAAGCAAGGCTGAGAGATAAAGTTCGAATTGGCGGTCTCCATACAGTCCATTGTCTTCGGTGATGATGGCAGGTGCCCAATCGCGCAATGAGACATCAGGCATGGGCAAGTTTTGGCCCTCCACTTGTTTGGGCTTTTAACTCTCAGAAATCCCAGCCATCTTACCGGCTGTTAGGAATTGTGAGAGTTGAAGTCCAAAACACCTGGAAGGCCGAGGTTTGCACATGCCAAGGCTAGGGTTTTTGACTGTACTTTTTCCTGCCTGGCAGAATAGGGTCAAAGGCTTCCAACTCTAGGATGACCCGATCCTAGGCGTTACAATTCGCAAGCCTCCCGTGGACTGGACGTGGCCCCTCCTGCGTTGGCTGCTAATTCAAAAAGATGGAGAGAGAGAGAGAGAGACATGACTTATCTAAAAGGGAGGGAGGGAGGGAGGGAGGGAGGGAGGGAGGGAGAGGAGGGAGGGAAGGGAGGAAGGAAGGAAGGAAGGAAGGAAGGAAGGAAGGAAGGAAGGAAGGACGGAAGGAAGGAAGGAAGGGAGCTCCTCCGAACTCCAGGCAGCCTGAGGGGACCCCCAAGGCCATCCATCCAGGCACAGAGAGAGAGAGAGAGAGAGAGAAGGGCGGCTGATCAACGTGGTAAAGAAAGGAGGGAGGGAGGGAGAGGCGGGAAGAAGGAAGGGCAAAAGCGTGGAAGGGAAGAGGGAAAGGGAGGGAGAAAGAGGGAGATAAGGAAAAAAGAGAGGGAGAGAAGAAGCACGGAAAGAGAGAAGGATGGAAGGGAATGGATGGAGAGGAAGGAAGGAAGGAAGGAAGGAAGGAAGGAAGGAAGGAAGGAAGGAAGGAGGAAGAATAGAAGAATGGAAGAATGGAAGAATGGAAGAATGGAAGAATGGAAGAATGGAAGGAAGGAAGAATGGAAGGAAGGAAGGAAGGAAGGAAGGAAAGAAGGAAGGAAGGAAGGAAGGAAGGAAGGAAGGAAGGAAGGAAGGAAGGAAGGGAGGGAGGGAGGGAGGGAGGGAGAATGGAAGAAAGGAAGAATGGAAGGAAGAAATAGAAGAGGAGGAAGAATAGGAAGGAGGAAGGAAGAGTGGAAGAAGGAAGGAAGATGGAAAAGGAAGGAGGAGGAAGGGAGGGAGGAAGGAAGGAAGGAAGGAAGAATGGAAGGAAGGAAGAATGGAAGGAAGGAGGGAAGAATAGAAGAATGGAGGTAAGAATGGAAGGAAGGAAGGAAAGAAGGAAGGAAGGAAGGAAGGAAGAATGGAGGTAAGAATGGAAGGAAGGAAGAATGGATGAATGGAAGGAAGGAAGAAAGGAAGGAAGAATGGAGAAGAAGGAAGGAAGGAAGGAAGGAAGGAAGGAAGGAAGGAGGGAAGGAAGGGAGGGAGGAAGGGGGGAGAGAGGAAGGAAGGAAAAGGAAGAAGAAGGAAGGAAGAAGGAAGGAGAAGGAAGAAGGAAGAGGAAGAAGGAAGAAAGAAAGGAAGAAAGAAGGAAAGAAGGAAGGAAGGAAGGAAGAGGGAGGGAAGGAAGAAAGAAGGAAGGAAGGAAGGAAGGGAAGAAGGAAGAAAGGAAGAAGGAAGGAAGAATAGAAGAATGGAGGTAAGAATGGAAGGAAGGAAGGAAGGAAGGAAGGGAGAGTGGAAGAATGGAAGGAAGGAAGGAAGAATGGAAGGAAGGAAGAATGGAAGGAAGGAGGGAAGAATAGAAGAATGGAGGTAAGAATGGAAGGAAGGAAGGAAGGAAGGAAGGAAGGAAGGAAGGAAGGAAGGAAGGAAGGAAGGAAGGAAGAATAGAAGAATGGAAGAATGGAAGAATGGAAGAATGGAAGAATGGAAGAATGGAAGGAAGGAAGAAGGAAGAAGGAAGGAAGGAAGGAAGGAAGGAAGGAAGGAAGGAAGGGAGGGAGGGAGGGAGGGAAGAAGAAGGAAGGAAGGAAGAGAATGAAGAAGGAGGGAAGAATGGAAGGAAGAATGGAAGGAAAGAAGGAAGGATGAAATGGAAAAGGAGAGGAAGGAAGGAAGGAAGGAAGGGAAGGAAGAAGGAAGGAAGGAAGAAGGAAGGAAGGAAGGATGAATGGAAGGAATGGTGGATTACTGGAAGGAAGAAGGGAAGAAAGGAAGGAAAAAAGGGAAGAAGGGAAGGAAGGAAGGAGGAATGAATGAATGGAAGGAAGGAAAACAATTCGTTATACGCGGTCCTTCACTAAGGTGGGACCAAGGCCTTTGCCATCCCTCCAAGAGAGTAGGACCCGGCCGGAAAATCGAACTTCTCCTCAGACAGACCAGGGCACTGAAAGAAGCTGAAACACCCTTGAAGTTGAGGAACTGTTTGCAGTGACTCGAGGCGGAAAACGGGAATGCTTTCCACTTATTTTCCCATATCAAAGTAACGAGAGAGGCGTCGCAAAGCCTCACATTGACGCCCGCGTAGACACTTCTAGCATTCAACCGCACTATTGGAGTTTGTTGAGCGTGTATGTCCCGGATGGGCGGGAAAGGGTTAAAGGCTCGCGCCGTGGGAGCCAATCCGAGGGCGGCCCGAGCGGAGCCCAGCCCAATGGGAGCGCGCCGGACGGTGGAGCTGTCACTCAGCGGCGAGGCATGACAGCCGGCCGCGCGAGAAAAAGGCAGCGAGCGGCCGAGACGAGAAACAGAGGCGCGGCAACGACGGGGAGGGAGGGAAGGAAGGAAGGAGGGAGAGAGAGAGGAAGGAAGGAGGGAGGGAGTGGGGGTCCCGGCAGCAGCGCAGGCCAGCGGAAGAGCCTTGAATGGGAGGGCTGCGGTGGGCGCCGAGGGCTCCCGCTGCTGCTGCTGCTGCTTTTGTTGCTGCCTCTGCTGCCATGCGCGGGCCCAGCTGAAGGGCGGCCCAGAAGCGCCATGGCCCTGCGCGGCGGCGGCGGCGGCGGAGGAGGCAGCGTCCCAGCCCCGACGCCCTTCTCCATCCAAGCCATCCTCAACAAGAAGGAGGAGCGGGGCTTCGCGCACGGGCGGCTGCAGCTCCCGCCTCCGCCGGCAGGGGGCGCCCTGGCCAGCCCCGACGCCTGCTGCTGGAAGCTCTTCCAGGCCGCCGCCGCTCTCCAGCACCACCAGCCCGCTTTGGGGGCCCCCGCCCCGGCTCCTTGGGACTCCGACTCGGCCTTGAGCGAGGAGCGGGAGGAGGAAGAGGACGACGACGAAGAAGAAGAGGAGGACGAGGAGGAAGAGGAGGAGGAGGAGGGAGAAGACGAGGGAGTCCTCCTCCCCGAAGGCCCCGCCAAGGACCACTCGGAGCAGCCTGACCCATCCTCAGGTAGGCAGGGAACCGAGGGTGGCGCCCCAGAAGGAAAGGGCTCTCCACCGAATCCTTGTTTCCACAACAAGCCATTTCCCCCCAAACCCACCAGGAAAGGAAGCCCTGCCTCCTCCAACTGTTAGACTCGCTAGGAGTCCCTCAAAGCCCCGCTGATTTCTCGTCTTCCGTCAGCGGGGAATGGAAAGGAGCGATGTTATTATTATCCAGGCTTACAGGCGTCCTCCCTTCTAAGTTGGACTCGAAAGAGTCTGAAACTCAGTTAAAAACATCCGATTTGCAAACTGCTCCTAGTTAAGAACGTCGCCGGCAACAGGAAGGAAGAGAAATCGACTTCTAGGGACCTCATCACACTAGAGAATGAATCCACTTTAAATCCGGTTCGTGTCCCTCAGAATTTTGGGGTTTGTAGTTTAGGGAGGAGCCTTTAACACCCTCACGAAACTACAAACCCCAGAATTCATTCTCTAGTGTGATGATACATTAAGAAGGAAAATTCACTCTTGGAAGAGATATTATCACTCCCTCGGAAGGGATATTCACTCCTGAAAGAGTTATTATCATGGGAAGGGGGGGGGGGGTCTCAACTTCAGTGGAGATTAATCTTTGTTGCATAACAAGCCCCCTTTGTCAAAACCCAATGAGCCCGAGAACAAAAAGTGAGGGGATCTCTTCTGGACGGGCACAGACAACACAGCAAACACCACAGGGCTGCTAACTATGCTACGATATCCAAAACTCGCTGCTGTCGCGCGCTCTCTCTCTCTCTATCTATATCTTCAAAACTGTATCTCTTCTGACTTACAAACAAATCCAGCTTAAGAACAAACCTACAGGACCGATCGCGTTGGTAACACGGGGGGACTGCCTTTATTTGGTTAGCTGTAGCAGACTCCTGCCATGCAGTTTCAGAGAAGTCGGGTTTTGGACTGTGGTCCTCTGGAGGAAAGGAAGGAAGGAAGGAAGGAAGAAGGAAGGAAGGAAGGAAGGAAGGAAGGAAGGAAGGAAGGAAGGAAGGAAGGAAGAAGAAGGAAGGAAGGAAGGAAGGGAAGGAAGGAAGAAAAAGCAAAGAAGGAAAGGCAAGGACAGGAAGGAAAACCAAGGAAGGAAAGGAAAGGAAAGAAAGCAAGAAAAGAAAAGAAAAGAAAGGAAAGGAAAGGAAAGGAAAGGAAGAAGGGAAAAGAAAGGAAAGGAAAGGAAGGAAAGGAAAAAGGAAAGGAAGGAAGGAAGGAAAGGAAGGAAAGGAAAGAAAGGAAGAAGGGAAACAAGGAAAGGAAAGGAAAGGAAAGGAAAGGAAAGAAGAAGGAAGGAGGAGGAAGGAAAGGAAAGGAAGAAAAGCAAGAGGAAGAAAGGGAAAGGAAGGAAAGGAAAGGAAGGAAGGAAGGAAGGCAAAATAAGGAAAGGAAAAGAAAAGAAAAGAAAAGAAAGCAAACAGGCAAGGAAAGGAAAAGAAAAGAAAAAAGAAAAGAAAGCAAGGAAGAGAAGGAAAAGAAAATAAAGAAGGAAGGGAAGAGAAGGGAAGCAAGGAAGAAAGGAAAAGAAAAGAAGGAAGGGAAGGGAAAACAAGGAAAGAAAGAAAAAGAAAGGAAAGCAAGGAAGGAAGGAAAGGAAAGGAAAGGAAAAGAAAAGGAAGGAAGGAAAGAAGAAAGGAAGTAAGGAAAGGAAAGGAATGCATAGAAAGGTAAGTAAAAGAAAGAAAAGGAAAGCAAGCAAGCAAACAAGCATGGGTGGGAGGGAAGGAAAGGAAAGGAATTCTCTCCTCTGTGTGCTCGAAACCATATCGTACCAGAAGTCAATGCTGACTGCTTGCAGAGAGGAACACAACCGTGTGTCCTACTTGGGGTTTTGAGGATTTCTTTTAAAATGGGCTTCTTCCCTTAAGTGCTCCTGTGACTGGATCTCCACCGCCCTGTGATGCAGTCCCTGCATTCTGTTGCCAGTGCAGCCCCCATAATACAGTTCAACTGCATCTAACTGTGTTTTGTGTAAGTCTACACTGACCATACAATGCTGTTCCGCACTGCATTATATAGCAGTGTGGATCCAGCCTGTTTCAACGCTATTTGTTTGGCGTGGAGGCTTCCACCGCTCCATCAAAAGTAAGCAGGCTATTTCGACGAATGGCTGCTTCTCTTCAGCACGTAAAGCTTGCTTACATTTCTGTTTTCTAGCCCTGGAAATACCAAGCCTGGGCACTTTCCCTCTCTTATCCAATCTGTGAATGGACAAAACTAAAACTCAACGCTTTTAGCTTTAATCCAGGCGCCCAGGTCTGCAATCTTACACACAAGTTTTGTTCCTGGCTTATAAATGTCATTTCCTAATTGGGTCTATCATTTTAAAAAACGAGAAAAATTGATTAAACTGCAAAAACTTTTGTGTGTAGGACATCCCGCAGCACATTTTGCTGTAGTTTTACAACGAGAGTCTCAACCAACCTAGTTTGTGAAGGTTTCTTTAAAGTAAATGCTGCGCAATTAAAGCGGAATAACACAGCACCCAGGAGGGCCCTTCCACACAGTCATATAACCCAGAATATCAAGGCAAAAATCCCACAATATCTGCTTTGAACTGGGTTTTCTGAGTCCACACTGCCATATATTCCAGTTCAAAGCAGATAATGTGGGATTTTATTCAGCTGTGTGGAAGGGGCCTAAGTTGCTGCCATAAAAGCATTCCTGAAGGAGGTCCATCCAAACTCTTGTTGTTGTACAGCCCTGAGGCGAGCCTCTTGCGGGGGTTTCTCTGAGAGTGTGTGACTCACCCAATGGGCTTCAGTGATGAGGAGCGACTCAATGGCCATCTCTCCGGGGTGCTTTGATAGTGTTTTTCCTGTACTTGAGTGGTTGTGGGCTGGATGGCCCATGTAGTTTCTTCTGACTCTATGATTCTATGAATCCCTGTCACCCAATGAAATAAAATTGACGCCTTGACTTTACATCATCATCATCATCATCATCATCATCATCATCATCATCATCATCATCATCATCATCATCTATATAAATAAAAATGTAATGTTCGTTTGTGGGATTAGCATAACTCAAAAACGACTGGACGAATTGACACCAAATTTGGACACAATACACCTCTCAGTCCAATGACTGACTATCACTCATAAAAACACTGAGAAAAGGACTTAAAAAGTAAAAAAAAACCCCTCCCATTACAACGCATGCACAAAACCACACACGCACACACACAAAAATACACGTATACACAAATATATACACACATATGCATATATATGCACACACAAAACACATATACACAGACTGGGCCACAGCACCGCGTGGCAAGGTATGGCTAATAATAATAATAATAATAATAATAATAATAATAATAATAATAATAATAATAATAATAATATAACAATAACTCTTTACTCCAATTCATCTTCTATGACACTATAAGTAACAGGATTTGGAAAAAATATATCTGATCCTGCTTTGAAAGTGTTATTTCCTGTTTAATTGCGCAGTACTTACTTTGAAAGTAGTTCTTATACTCCATAAACTTTGTTTTTGCGGCAGCCACAAACTATGTTGAATTGGTTGGGAATTATGAGAGATTCATTGAAAAACTAGAGGAAAATGCTTTGCAGGATGTCACGCACCAAGTAAGTTTTTACAGTTTAATCGAACTTCTATATATATATTTTGTAATAGAAGCGATTAGGAAATAATAATAATAACAACAACAACAACAACAACAACACAACAATAATTACACTCATCTTGTTATGTTTCAAATAATAATAATAATAACCAGTAAAGGTGGTCCCAGTGGTGATCGGCACACTGGGTGCAGTGCCTAAAGACCTTGGCCTGCACTTAAACACAATCGGCGCTGACAAGATTACCATCTGCCAACTGTAAAAGGCTACCCTACTCGCCGATATATCACACAACCCTAGACACTTGGGAAGTCCAATACAACATAGAATCATAGAATCAAAGAGTTGGAAGAGACCTCATGGGCCATCCAGTCCAACCCCCTGCCAAGAAGCAGGAATATTGCATTCAAATCACCCCTGACAGATGGCCATCCAGCCTCTGCTTAAAAGCTTCCAAAGAAGGAGCCTCCACCACACTCCACACACAACAGCCAGAAGAGCGCCTGCTGTGGACTCATCTTTCTAATAATAATAATAATAATAATAATAATAATTATTATTATTATTATTATTATTATTATTAATTGTATTAAAGGTTAAAGGTTGTCCCCTGACATTAAGTCCAGTCATGTCTGACTCTGGGGTGGTGGTGCTCATCTCCATTTCTAAGCGGAAGAGCCAGCGTTGTCCATAGACACCTCCAAGGTCATGTGGCCGGCATGACTATAAATAATAATAATAATAATAATAATAATAATAATAATAATAATAATAATAAGCCTTTATTTGTACCCCGCTACCATCTCCCGCAGGACTCCGGTGCGGCTTACAAGAGGCCGAGCCCAAAGTACACCATTAACAAAAACACAACAGACAACAATACAATGCAACAATAAATAAGCAAGCCAATAAAACAATAACAAAAGCACGAACACTGTTAAAAACCTGTGGCAGGGCCAAATGTAATGGTTAAAATTCTAAAAATTCTGGGCATGTCCAGGTGAGGTAGAATGGATATTTTGGGAATAGAAGGGTGTGCAGACAATTCTAACTCTCTCAAAAAGTGCATTAGGGACAATTGCTTGGGATTCCTTAATCTGGGAAGGCACACTGTAACATCCATGGCTGCATGGAGCGCCGTTACCTATTGATCTACTCACATTTGCATGTTTTCGAACTGCTAGGTTGGCAGAAGCTAGGGCTGACAGCGGAAGCTCACGCCGCTCCCCGGAATCGAACCTGCGACCTTTCAGTCAACGAGCTCAGCAGCTCAGCGCTTTAACCCACTGCGCCACCGGAGGCCCCTATTAATTGTAATTATTATTATTATTATTATTATTATTATTATTATTATTATTTTCGTGTCAGGAGTGACTTGAGAAACTGCAAGTCTGGTGTGAGGGAATTGCCGGTCTGCAAAGACTTTGCCCAGGGGACGCCCAGATGTTTTACCATCCTAGGGGAGGCTTCTCTAATGTCCCGGCATAAGAAGCTGGAGCTGGCAGGTGGGAGCTCACCCTGTTCCCGGCACAAGAGTTTAACCTATTTCGCCACCAGGGGCTCCTGATAATAATAATAATAATAATAATAATAATAATAATAATAATAATAATAATAATAATAATAATTTTATTTATAGACCGCCCTCCCTCTCCAGGGGACTCATTTATAACCCAAGGAAAATTCGTGTTACATAGTGTGATGGGCTCTGAGGCTCCACCGTCTTGGTTGAAGCCTTGAGCATTACTCAGTGCTGCAGTGCCAAGAATGGGTGCCATGTAGCAACTGATAGCTGTGTAAATCTACCTGTTTGCCCCTGAATTGGAGAGGAAGGCAATGGCGGAGACGGGGTAGGTTGGAAGTACCTGTGATAGCAAAAGGGACAGTTGTGATATCTTCCAGACAGAGACATTTTCATTTACGAGAGGGGGGAAATAGTTTTCCTGGCTGCTCCAAAGGGACATATATATGCAGAGAGCTTGTACATTTGCCTTGGTTTGCTGGCAGCAACCTTGGTGGTCTACCAAGAAAGAAACCGGGGGGGGGGGGGGGGGCAAGAAAAAAAGGAATGCCTTGTCATAGCAAAAGCAATAAGTGAATCAGGAGATGAAGGAGGCGAGGAAAGAAATAATCGCTGGCCTTTTTCTCGGCCTTCCTCGCTGCTTGGGCTCTATCCATGCTTTCACCCCCTCAAACAGTCAGCCCTGCTTTCGAGGAAAGTGCGGCGCCCAGAAGAAGCTCATCCTTCTCCGCCAAGCCTCGTCTTGGCTTCACAATCCCTACCTTTTTAAAGGATACTATATTATCCTATATCGTCCAAGGCTTTCACTGCCGGAATCACCGGGGTGTTGTGTGGTTTCCGGGCTATATGGCCGTGTTCGAGCAGCATTTTCTCTCCTGACGATCCTCGGAAGGTGCCTGCCACAGATGGAGGCGAAACGTCAGGAGAAAGTGCTGCCAGAACAGGGCCATCCAGCCTGGAAACCACACAACGCACATTATATTATATGATATTAAATAATATAATATATCTTATTTATTTATCATGTGAGAAGCAAATGGAGAAATCGAGAATATATTTCTGTAATATAATATAATCTTCTATAAATAAAAATGTAATGTTCGTTTGTCTGGAAACCGCACAGCATACACATTATATTATATTACTAGCTGTCCTCTGCCACGTGTTGCTGTGGCCCAGTCTGTGTTTTGTGTGTTTTGTGTGTGTATATATTTGTGTATATGTGTATATATGTGTGTTTGCGTGTGTGTATATATGTGTGTGTGTATGGTTTTGCTCATGCGTTGTAATTTTTTGTTTTTTTGGCTTTTTAAGTCTCTTCTGCTGTGTTTTTCAGTGTTTTTATGAGTGATAGTCCTGATGCGTATATTCTGTCCAAATTTGGTGTCAATTCGTCCAGTGGTTTTTGAGTTATGTTAATTCCACAAACTAACATTATATTTTATTTACATAGGTGTAATATAATATCTATTTATTTATCATGTGAGAAGCAAATTGAGAAAATGAGAATATAATGTATTAAAATGTATTACTATAATATAATATAATTATTATATTATATTATATTATATTATATTATATTATATTATATTATATTATATTATATTATATTATATTATATTATATTATATAGTGCAGTGTGGAGGATGATAGACTATCTACAATGGGACTTGCATATGGGATTCGTAGTTCACCCACACCCACTGATCCAGCTGACATTGGATCTAGACTCAATTTGGATCACAGATAAGCAATGTCTTTCTCAAATAACCCTGAGCACCGCTGGTCCCCAAGCTAGTACTATAATGTAATGTAATGTAATGTAATGTAATGTAATGTAATGCAATGCAATGCAAAGCAAAGCAAAGCAAAGCAAAGCAAAGCAAAGCAAAGCAAAGCAATGCAATGCAATGCAATGCAATGCAATGCAATGCAATGCAATATAAGGATATTTTACAGAGCCAGCCTAGTATAGTGTTTTGGTGTAGTGTTTCCCACTGCTCTGCCATATCCCTCTGCAATATCGGTTGCCAGAAGACAAATCCCCCATTTTCTGCTTTTAACTGGAATATATGGCAGTATGGATTCAGATAATCCAGTTCAAAGCAGATATTGTGGGATTTTCTGTCTTGTTTACAGTAATAATAATATTAGATAGTCTAGGCTATTTTTCCAGCTACTAGAAGATCATTTATATATTCAGCTAATGTTGTCCACTTGCTGATGGGCAAACTCCAGTTGTTGTTTCCCATTCCAGCATTCATAAACCTATATCCACAATAAAATCCCATTCACACAGAAATCCTGGCTGTTTTGGTTTGTCCTTGTGTCGTTGATTCAGAAAATGGCATAGGATATACCGCATCAGCTGCAGTTTCTTTGGCCCCTTCTACGCTGTCATATAAAATCCAGATTATCTGCTTTGAACTGAATTATATGGCAGTGTGACTCATTAAATCCATAACAACAACAACACCGGGGGACTCAGAGCAGATTCCAGCATATGTGCTTTGATCATCTGAATAATCAGTCTAACCAGTCTAGAAGGTATACAATGGTATAGTACAATATAGTAATATATAATACTGATATTGTGCTATGCTAATAATATAATATATTGTATGTATAATATATACCTTGTAAATGGATAGATAGATAGATAGATAGATAGATAGATAGATAGATAGATAGATAGATAGATAGATAGATAGATAGATAGATAGATAGATAGATAGATATAGATAGATAGATAGATAGATAATAGAAGGGGCCTTTGATATGTTTATCATGATTTTCTATGGGCGAGCAGATGGAGACTGCTACATAGCATATATTATGTTCTGTATCTCAAAAACTAGATCTCATGGGGGGAAAGTGGTGTCGTTTTTGGAATCAGCAGATCAAATATATCCAGACACAGTGATGATATTTGAGGGACTAAAATACTAAGTGAGTCAAAAAGTTTTGCCTCCTGTGTCATAAAAACGTTAGGAATGAACCCATAACAGCAAAAGTTACTAAGGATCATAGCCTGTCCTCGACACAAAACTACCACTCAACATAAGCCTCTTCCACGCAGCTGAATAAAATGCCACATTTTCTGTTTTGAACCGGGATATATGGCAGTGCGGACTCGGATAACCCGGTTCAAAGCACATATTGTGGGATTTTTCTGCCTTGATTTTCTGGGTTCTAGGGCTGTGTGGAAGGGCCCATAGTCACCATCAATTTGTACACATTTGCGCCATCTTTTAATGCAGCCATAGCTTGTCTTTCAGAGGTCCAAACAGGTAAAAGTCAGAAGGGGGAAAAAGTCATAAACGTTGTTGCTGAAGGCTTTCTTGGCTGGAATCACTGGGCTGCTGTGAGTTTTCTCAGCATTCTCTCCTGATGTTTTGCCTACATCTATGGCAGGCATCCTCAGAGGTTGTGAGATCTGTTGGAAATGCAAACAAGCAAAAAGAAAGAAAGAAAGAAAGAAAGAAAGAAAGAAAGAAAGAAAGAAAGAAAGAAAGAAAAGAAAAGAAAAAAGAAAAAGTTCTGTTGGAAACTAGGCAAGTGGGGTTTATATATCTGTGCAATGTTCAGGGTGGGATAAAGAACTCTTGTCAGCTTGAGGCAAGTGTGAATGTTGCAATTGGCCATCTTAATTCGCATTGAATGGACTCGCAGCTTCAAAGCCTGGCTGCGTTGACCAATGATTAGTTCTATGTGCTGTCGAAGGTTTTCATGGCCGGAATCACTGGGTTGCTGTGAGTTTTCCCGGGCTGTATGGTCATGTTCCAGAAGCATTCTCTCCTGACGTTTCGCCCACATCTATGACAGGCATCCTCAGATTGTGAGGTTTGTTGGAAACTAGGCAAATGAGTTTTATATATCTGTGGAATATCCAGGGTGGGAGAAAGAACTCTTGTCTGCTTGAGGCAGGTGTGAATGTTGCAATTGGCCATTTTAATTAGCATTGAATGGCCTCAAAGCTTTAAAGCCTGGCTGCTTTGCCCAATTCTTTAACCAATGATTAGTTCAATATGTTGTCAGTGGCCGGGATCACTGGGTTGTTGCGAGTTTTCCGGGCTGTCTGGCCGTGTTCCAGAAGCATTCTCTACTGACGTTTCGCCCACATTTATGGCAGGCATCCTCAGAGATTTTGAGGTTTGTTGGAAACTAGGCAAGTGAGGTTTATATATCTGTCGAATGTCGAGGGTGGGTCTGTGGGAGGTAAGGCTGAAGTGATCACCTTGCAGCTTCAAGTGATCACCTTGCAGCTTCAAAGTCTGGCTGCTTCCTGACTGGAGGAATCCTTTGTTGGGAGGTGCTAGCTGAAATTCAGTGACGACGCTTTTAGCTTCAAATTCTTGGTTCTAATCAGTCAGTCGTAAAAAAAGACTCTTATCAGTAGAGTAAAGTTACCTCTGTCATATCATAAATAGATCGTCCAGTAGTTGTGAAAGAAAAAAATGTTAGAGCGATGGAGGCATTACTTTTTGACCCACCCTCGTAAGTATGTGTTGGCCAGTGTAATATTTGCAAGCTACTGTAGTAGGCTTGACCCCCGCTGTGTTGACTCGCCCTCCAAGCCTTTATTTCGTGGATACTGCTGTACTCCTTCAATCCCCTTCCAGTTTGTGATGACTCAGTCTAAGGCAACCCTGTTATGTGGCTTTTGAAGCAAGATGTGTTCAGAAGATGTCACTCCAAATCGTGACTCCATCATCATAGGAGTTAGTTCCGAAAAGGCCTCGGTCGCTGAAATAATGCAACAGGAATATATGGCAGTGTAGACTCAGATAATCCAGTACAAAACAAAGATATTGTAGGAGGAACAAAAAATATTCAAATCATGTTACATAATGTTATTGATGGCCTGTGTTATAATCTATAGTTGAGCAACTGCGGAAATAGGAACAGATTGTTTTTCTTCCAAATTTTGTTGCACCGTGAAATTATTAATACAAGATACAAATACAATCCTATTAGAACTTCTATTATATTTCCAAGCTACTACCATGTCTACGGATAGTTTCTGTTTTATCGCGTCAGGAATTACGTGAGAAACTGCAAGAAACTGCAAATCGCTTCTGGTGTGAGAGATTTGGCTGTCTGCAAGGACGTTGCCTAGGGACGCCCCTTGAGATGTTTTACTATCATGTGGGAGGCTTCTTTCATGTCCCCGCATGGGGAGCTGGAGCTGACATATGGGAACTCACCCCGCTCTCCCAGATTCGAACCGCAGACCTTTCCTTCAGCAAAGAGTTTAACCGCAGAGTCCTCAAACTAAGACCCGACGACCGGATGCGGCCCTCCAAGGTCATTTACCCGGAACAACAACAATCCTATCTCATCAGCCAAAAGCCAGGCCCGCACTTTCCATTGAAATACTAATACATTGATATTTGTTAAAATTGTTCTTCATTTTAATTATTGTATTGTTTTTAAGTGTTTTTTTGCTCTACAAATAAGATATGTGTAGTGTGCATAGGAATTCATTCATGCTTTTTTCAAATTATAATCCAGCCCTCCAACAGTTTGAGGGACTGTGACCTGGTATTCTGTGACCTGGTCCTCTGTTTGAGGACCCCTGGTTTAACCCTTTGGCAAGGTGATACCTTTGTTGTAAATAGTAATCTTCTACAAGCCTCCTATACTAGTTATTTGTTATGCATATAATTGAGATTGCAGACTGTACTTTGTGTGTGTATATTGGTATGCAGTTTTCCCCTTAACTCTATGTTGTTAAGAGATTGTGGGAGGGACTACAGACCATGTGACCCTGATCTTAGAATGTTCAGAGTGGGACTCCATTTTAGAATGCGTTGGAATCAGAAGTCAGTTGGAATCAGTTAAGTCAGCCCTGCTGGTGCAATGGGTTAAACCCTTGTGCCAGCAGGACTGCTGACCAACAGGTCAGCAGTTCGAATCCGGGGAGAGGAGGTTGAGCTCCTTCTGTCAGCTCCAGCTCCCCATGCAGGGACATGAGGGAAGTCTCCCAAAAGGATGGAAAACATTAAACATGTCGGAGTCCCCTGGGCAACTTCCTTGAAGAGGCCAATTCTTTCACACCAGAAGAGACTTGCAGTTTCTCAAATCACTCCTGACAAACACACACAAAGTTTAGTCAGTTAGGAGTCAGTTGAGGCTTGAGTCAGTTGAAAGTTAGAAGTTAGTGAAGTTGGAAGATGTCAGAGCAGAAATATAGTCAGTATGTTGCAGTGAGATGTTCAGTTAGTTAATATATGAGTCCTGTTGAAGGCTTTTATGGCCAGAATCATTGGTTTGCTGTGAGTTTTACAGACTGTATGGCCATGTTCCATACAGTCAGGAAAGGAGAGAATGCTTCTGGAACAAGGCCATACAGCCCGGGAAAACTCATAGCAATATACAAGTCTGTTTGCATCAAATGTGTAGTACAGTCTGAAGTATAATTCAGTTAACATGAAACCTATAAGCAATGTACTTGTATGCTAAATACATGAAGTTTGTAAGTAAATCAACTATGTTAAACTTTTAATGAAGATTACCTATTTTTGTCTCTTGAGAACATGATTTGAAAGCAATATATTTTATGGGAGAGTAGATGATATATTTTTGGGCAACTGAAACAACACTTCTGGAGATCTGCTATATATTTTATGCATTTGCATATCTTTGTTCCTAACAGTTTAAAGCAGGGGCCCAGATGTGGCCCTCCATGGTCAGCTCAGGGTCAAAGTAAGCCTGAAATGATTTGAAAGCACACAACAACAACAACAACAACAACAACAACCCTATCTCATCAGCCAAAAGCAGGCCCACACTTCCCATTGAAATACTAATAAGTTTATATTTGTTAAAATTCTTCTTCATTTTAATTATTGTATTGTTTTAAGTGTTTTTTGCACTACAAATAAGATATGTGCAGTGTGCATAGCAATTCATTCTCTTTTTTTTCAAATTATAATCCGGCCCTCCAACAGTTTGAGGGACTGTGACATGGCCCTCTGTTTAAAAAGTTTGAGGACCCCTGATTTAAAGAGATAACTGGGTATATCAGTCAAACAGCTGACAAGTGTTATTTGCCTTGTATGAATACAAGGGGATATTTACCACTAAGGAGCAGGTTGACTCAAGTGATTTTTAAACTCTTCTCAGGAAGATCATACTTTACCAATTTTTTTTAAAAAAAGTTCTGATTCAAAAACTTGCCATCAGGCAAGATTTTTTTTCTAATAGTATCAGAGGTGACTTTGAGAAACTGCAAGTCGTTTCTGGTGTGAGAGAATTGGCTGTCTGCAGGAACGTTGCCCATGGGGACAGTTGGATGCTTTACCTTCCTGCAGAAGGCTTCTCTTTAAAAACACAACATTTAAAAACTTGGCATTCTATTAAATGTCCTTTGACCAGTAGCTGGCTACTAGGAATGCCTCTGGTGTTGCTATAAGGTGTTGCTCCATTGTGCATGTGGCAGGGCTCAGGCTGCATTGTATTAGGTGGTGTATGGTTTGCTCTTCCCTACACTCGCATGTTGGGAATCCACTTGTGGCCCCATTTCTTAAGGTTGGCTTTGCATCTCGTGGTGGTGCCAGAGTACAGTCTGTTCATCATCTTTCAAGTCACCCATCAGTATCAGCCATGGCTTGAAGTTCTGGGTTTTAGCCTGCCACTTTTGGACTCTCGCTTGCTGAGGTGTTCCTGTGAGTATTGAGAAGCCTCCCCGCAGGATTGCAACACATCCCTGGATACGTCTTTGTGATTCTCTCACATCAGAAGCAACTTGCAGCAGGCAACCAAACAAACTAACTAATTAGGGGACTGGGTTGTTGTAAGTTTTTTGGGCTGTATGGCCTTGTCTAGAAGCATTCTCTCCTGACATTTCTCCTGCATCTGTGGCAAGCATCCTCAGAGGTTGTGTGGTTTGTTGGAAACTAGCTCTTGTCTGTTGAAGGGAGGTGTGGATGTTTCAATTGGCCACCTTAATTAGCATTTGATGGCCTGACAGTTTTTAGGTTGTGGCTTGATACTGCCTGGGGAAATCCTTTGTTGAGAGTTGATTGTTGAGAGTCCCTGATTGTTTCTTGTCTGGAATTCCCCTGTGTTTGAGTGTTCTTCTTTAAGAGATGCCATTGAAATCCACAAGCATGTGGACAATTTCAACAGAAAGGAAGAAACCGAGGGAGAAGAAGAATCAGACGATGAGGGTTTGAAAGTGTCCATTTCTAGACTAAAAGAGGAAAAGAGACAGAGCACAGACTGCGTTCAGCTAGAATAGCTGCTAAAAATGCTGAGCTAATTGGGAGACGCCCTAGCACCTCCTGCGTGGGGAATTCAGGGCTATAAATCAGAAGAAGGAGCAGTCAGCTTTCGCTGGTAACAACTACCCCAATAGTGATGTTTTGACTCCAATGTAGCCTGCTTTGTGTCTGCTGCTAAGGACTTAGTTCATTGCCTGTTGCCTGATGGAAGACTGGTGTTCCTTTTGGGACTGTGTTAGAGACTTTAATTTGTGTCTGGATTAAGACTTCCTTGCTTTCTTTTGAACTTTTCAATTGCATTTGCTTATCCTTTGTGTTTGCTGAAATAAAGAATTTTTCTTTTACTTTCAAAATAGTCTAAAGGCTGTTTTTGAAGGGCAACTCAGGACAGAAACCATGAAAATGAACAAAATCTGGCTACTAGCATTTAAACAAACTCTAAAATTATAATAATAAATAAAGAAGAACACTCAAACACAGGGGAACTCCAGACAAGAAACAATCAGGGACAGCTAATCACCTCTCAACATAGGATTCCTCGAGGAAGTAACAAGCAACACCTAAAAACTGTCAGGCCATCAAATGCTAATCAAGGTGACCATTTGAAACATTCACACCTAGCTCCAACAGACACAAGTTCTTTCTCCCACCCTGGACCTTCCACAGATATATAACCCAATGTTCCTAGTTTCCAACGAACCACACAATCTCTGAGGATGCTTGCCAGAGATGCAGGCGAACATGGCCATACAGCCCGAAAAAGAGTCCCAATCCGGAGGGTTGTGTGCAAGGGGGAGGGGGGTGATGTGACAGTGGCTGTGTGGGGGGGGAGAGATGTATGTAAATCTATGTTTGCACTAGCCGCCCACTGCCAGGCGTTGCTGTGGCCCAGTCTGGTGAGCTGCAAAATAAAGTAATGAGAAAGTGTTGGTTTCTGATATATGTAATGTCTTTATGCTTGTGGGTAAACAATATTTCTTGCTGTTTCTTTGCCAGTGTTGATGTGGAGAGTGTCTGGTTTGCCTGCTCTGGAACATGCAAAATAGAATTGTCCTTCTTTAGGGTCCCTTTCAAATCTATAATACTATATCTGTCATATAAACATGTGTGTGTGAATCATATCTATCTATCTATCTATATCTATGGCTGACTGTTTGTCAGGAAGGCTTTGATTATATTTTCTTGCCCTGATGAAGAGAGTTGGACTGGATGGCCTTAAGTATTTTCTGTTGGTCATGTGTCGGAGGTTTGCCCCAATTCTGCCATTAGTTGGGTTCAGAATGCTCTTTGGTTGTAGGTGAACTATAAATCCCAGCAACTACAACTTCCAAATGTCAAGGTCTATTTCCCCCAAACTCCATCTGTTTTCATATTTGGGCATTTGGAATATTCGTGCCAAGTTTGGTCCAGATCCATCATTGTTTGAGTCCACAGTGATCTCTGGATGTAGGTGAACTACAACTCCCAAACTCAAGGTCAATGCCCACCAAACCCTTCTAGTATTTTCTGTTGGTCATGGGAGTCCCGTGTGCCACGTTTGGTTCAATTCCATCGTGGGTGGAGTTCACAATGCTCTTTGATTGTAAGTAAACTGTAATCCCAGCAAGTACAACTCCCAAAGGACAAAATCATTTTTGTTAGTGATGGTCACTCCTTGGGTTAGTAGGTGTCTTGTGTCCAAATTTTGTGGCAATTTGTCCAGCGGGTTTTGAGATATGTTAAACCCACAAACGAACATTACATTTTTATTTATATAGACTAGCTTTACCCACCACTGATTGCTATGGCCAACCTCCCTTCCTTCTTTCTCTCCTTCTTTCTCTCCTTCCTTCATTCCCTCTTTTTCTTTCCCTTCTTCTTTCACTTCTTTTTCATTTTCCCTCTCTACCTGTTTTTTTCCTCCCTTCCTTTGCTCTTTGGTTCCATCCTTCCTTTTTTCTCGCTTTCCTTCCTTCCTCCCCTCCCTCTTTCTCTCTTTCCTTCTTTCTCTTCTTCCTCCTTTCCTCTTTCCCTTCTTTCCCTCTTCTTTCCCTTCTCTTCCTTCCTTCTCTACCAGTTTTTTCCTCCCTTCCTTTGCTCTTTGGTTTCATCCTTCCTTCTTTTTCTCCTTCTTCCTTCCTTTCTCCTTTCCTTTTCTTTCCTTCCTTCCCTCCCTCTTTCTTTCGTCCTTCCTTCTTTCTCCTCCTCCTTCCTTCCTCTTTCTTTTCTTCTTCCCCTCTTCTTTCCTCTTCTTTCTCCTTCCTTCTCTACCTCTTTCTTCCTTCCTTCGCTTTTTTCTTCCATGCTTCCTTCTCTTTTTCTTTCCTTCGGAAGGGAGGGAGGGGGGGGGGTGCTTCCCTCCCTCCCTCTTTCTCCTTCTTCTCTTCCTTCCCTCCCTCTTTCCTTCTCTTTTCCCTCTTTTATTTCCTTCTCTTTCCCTTCTCTTCTTCCTTCTCTACCTTTTTCTTTCCTCCCTTCCTTTGCTCTTTGGTTCCATCCTTCCTTCCCTCCCTCCCACTTTCTCTCTTTCTCTCTTTCTTCCTTTCTCTCCTTCCTTCCTTTTCCTTCTTTTACTTTTTTATTTCCTTCCCTCCTTCCCTCCTTCTCTAGCTTCCTTTCCTTCCTTCTCTCCTTCCCTCCTTCTTTCCCTTTTCCTTCCTTCCTTCCTTCCTTCCTTCGCCCTTTCTGTGTGTGTGTATGTGTGTGTGTATATATACACACACACATACACAGAAAGGGCGAAGGAAGGAAGGGAAAGAAGGAGGGAAGGAGAGAAATATATATGTGTGTGTGTGTGTGTGTTTTGTGTGCGTTTTTGGAGTTTTTTTTCTTTTTAAGTCTCTTCTGCTGTATTTTTCAGTGTTTTTATGAGTGAGGGTCACTTGTTGGCCTGAGAGGTGTATTTGTGTCCAAATTTGGTGTCAATTCGTCCCGTGGTTTTTGAGTTATGTTAATCCCACAAACAAACATTACATTTTTATTTATATAGAAGAAGATTGTTTACCCCCCCCCCTCTCCTGATGCCTCCCTTGACTCAGTCTTTCCCCATCTGTTGCCTCCCCAGCAGACCGCAGCCGCCTGGAGGACCCCAACGAGGAAGAGGAGGAGATCTCTGCGTGTCCTCGCCACCCGCGCGGCTGCGTGGACGGACTGTGCAGCCAGGCGCTCCCAGGGAGGGAGGCAGAGGAGCCTGCGGCGGAGAGGGCCACTCCGAGAGCGCCTTCCTCGTCCTCCTCGTCTTCCTCCTCCTCGTCTTCCTCCTCTCCCATGGCGGCGGCCCCTCCCGCGGCCCCGAAGGCGAGGAAGAAGCGCTCTCGGGCGGCCTTCTCGCACGCGCAGGTCTTCGAGCTGGAGCGGCGCTTCAACCACCAGCGCTACCTCTCGGGGCCGGAGCGGGCCGACCTCGCCGCCTCGCTCAAGCTGACCGAGACCCAGGTCAAGATCTGGTTCCAGAACCGGCGCTACAAGACCAAGCGGCGCCAGCTGGCCGCGGACCTCCTGGCCTCCGCGCCCGCCGCCAAGAAGGTGGCCGTCAAGGTCCTCGTCCGCGACGACCAGCGCCAGTACCACCCGGGGGAGGTGCTCCGGCCCCCGCCGCCCCCGCCGCCCCCGCCGCTACTCCACCTCCCGCCGCCCTACTACTACCCCTACTACTGCCTGCCCGGCTGGGCCCTCTCCGCCTGCGCCGCCGCCGCCGCCGGGGCCTCCCAGTGACTGACCCCCAAAACAAAAGGAAGGGCGCCCCTCTTGCGCCTTGGGACACTTTCTCAGAGACGATCCAGGCCTCCTCCTTTCCCGCAAGACCCCCGACTTCCCCCCTCCCCGGAATTCCGCCCCACATACAAGGCTTCTCCCCCCCCCCCCTTCCCTCGGGAGCCTTGCCAGGTCCAGCACTTTGCGGTTGTATGGAAATTGTTATTGTGACGACGATAATTATTGTTATTATTATTTTTATAGTCAATGTGAATATCTTATTCAGGCCTCTATTGGGGTGGGTGGGGCGGGTAAGGGAGGGGGGAGTCCTAATCACCCTCCAAGTGCCTTTTCTCTCCTCCTTTCTCCTCCTTTGCAGGGTCTCAGGCCCCTTCCACACCGCTGAATACAATCCCACCTTTTCTGGGATAGATTTATTTATTTAGAACTTTGATAACCCCTTCCAACAGTCAACTATTCGATGCCGACACAATATAATAACATAACACAAAATACAATTAGTAAAGGTAAAGGTTTTCCCCTGACATTAAGTCCAGTCGTGTCCGACTCTGGGGTGTGGTGCTCATCTCCATTTCTAAGCCTGAGAGCCGGCATTGTCTGTAGACATCTCCAAGGTCATGTGGCCAGCATGACTGAATTGAGCGTCATTACCTTCCCGCCGGAGCGGTACCTATTGATCTACTCGTATTTGCATGTTTTGAACTGCTAGGTTGGCAGAAGCTGGAGCTCACCCCACTCCCCGGATTCGAACCTGTGACCTTTATAGTCCTCAAGTTCAGCAGCTCAGTGGTTTAACACACTGTGCCATCACCGGGGTCCCCAAATACAATTAGCATATATTAAAAACAGTTATAAATATACATTAAAACAGATTGCCGATTCAAATCCTCATCCAAATCAGTCCATTGCGGTCCACTAAAACCTTACCTTCACCAGTAAATCAGTCTATTCTGCAATGGCTTGATTCCACAGCCAGGATTTGAGTTTCTTTCTGAAGATCAGGAAGGATGGGGCAGATCTAATCTTATTAGGGAGGGAGATCTACAACTGAGGGGCCACCACAGAGAAGGTCCTGTCTTTCCTACCCACCAAAGATGGTGGTGGGACCGAGAGCAGGGTTTTGCGGGAAGATGCTAAGGTCCTTGGTGGATCATCCTGCTAGGTCCTGCTCTCGGTCCCACCACCATCTTTGGTGGGTAGGAGAGACAGGGCCTTCTCTGTGGTGGCCCCTCCGCTGTGGATCTCCCTCTCTAATGAGATTAGATCTGCCTTGGTGGTTCGTAGAGGGAGATAAGTTTGGACAGCCAGTGGAGCTGGTGTAACAGGGGAGTTGTGCACTCCCTGTACCCCGTTCCCTGTTCCCATGAGCAGCCTGGCCTCCTAGTTGGAATAGCTGAAGCTTCCTAGCATCTTCAGAGGCAGGCCCACCTATATTCCTATATTCGGGATGTAACCAAAGCAACCAGAGTGTGGACCACCGTGGCAGTGTGGACTCAGATAACCCAGTTCAAAGTCCAATGCACTCTCTTTACTTTTGAGGCCCTTGGTTTCAGCCTTCTGTGCCAGGAGAGGAAGGGGAGTGAGCTGACAGCCCAGGTGCCAAGTGCACTCAGCAGGCCTTAGGCCCTGTGCATTGAAGTCTCCCCACACTCCCATACTAGTGGTTGGTGGCTGGGAGTGGTGTGTGTGGAGCCCCTCAGCTGCCTTCTGGTACTCTCTGGATCCAGGTAAACAACAACTCCCATTTGAAAAAGGGCGACCGTTCCCCAATCCCTGCCTCTATACACAGTTGGGCACATTGGCTCTATGTGCCAGGTTTGGTCCAGATCCAGCATTGGCTTGGTTTCCATCCATAGAGACATCACTATCAAACCAGGAAAAAGTAATTGACAAAATGGCCAGAGAGAAGAAAAGAAGACTTTTGCTGTAAAGTAAAAAAAAAAAAAAGTCAGAAAGTATTCTAAACGATTATGTTTATTCATATAATGATCTGATCACCATGCTCAATATATCTCATATGCATGGGGGTATTGGGATAAAGATACAAAAGGTTTGCCAGGGTAGACCCTCTTTCACTCAGACTCCCCCCCCCCCCCCCAATCAAAATCCTGGCTATGGGCTTGGCTGTATGGAAGGGCCCTTGGTCTGGATCTACTCTGCCCTCTATCCCAGGACCAGGCTTTGCACAGAACTATATGAGTCTACACTGCCATATAAAATGGGATAAGCAGATAATCTGGGGCCCTTTCACATAGCCATATAACCCAGAATATCAAGGCAGATAATCCCCATACAAGCTTTGAACTGTTATCCGAGTCCACTCTGCCATATAACCCAGTTCAAAGCAGATAATGTGGGATTTTACACAGCTGTGTGGAAGGAGCCTATGTTCAGATCCTGGGATATAGAGTAGTGTAGATCTAGCCTCGAGGAGGACCCAGTTCGACCTCCCACCCTTCTCTTTTGGAGGAGGTCTGCACTCTGTTCTTTCTCTCTTTCTTCTCCCCTTGAATTGTGAATATGTGTTTGTTCCTCCCTTCCTTCTGTATTGTTCTTCTCTCTCTGTGCGTGTTTTTTATTTATAAAGTTCAGTTTAACTCTTGGGCTGCAGCTGTCTCTGTTCTTCACTTTCCGTAGCTGTGAAATCTTCAAATTATTTCCGAGTCAGGGATTTGTGAAATCCAGGGAACGGTTTACAGCAGGCATGGGAAAACTTCTGAAGTCCAAAACACCTGTGCTTATGCCTGGCTTACAGGGCACAGGTCCCTTTTCAGCGTCTTTTTGACAACAACAAGAAGGTAGTGTGAGTGTCAAACCCATTGGGGGAAACTACTTTCTATATTCAAGCAATCCCCGAGTTACAAACATCGGTTTTACAAAGGACTCACAGTTAAGAACAGGGGTGAGACAACAGGAAGTGAGCGAAACCCACCCCTGGAAAGGGAAATGCACTCCTGAAAGAGTTATGATGGGAGAAAGGGGTCTCCACTGAAGCTTTAGCACCAATCCTTGTTTCCACAACAAGCCAACAAAGCCAGCAAAGCAAACACCACAGGAGTGTTCACTCTTACCTAGGCTATCCAAAGCTAACAGGTACATTATTTAAATGTAAGTCCAGACGATGTATGTATCTAGGTATGTATAAGTAAAGATAACGGTTTCCCCTTGACATTAAGTCTAGTTGTGTCCAGCTCTGGTGGTGGTGGTGGGGTGGGGTGGTGGTGGTGGTGCTCATCTCCCTTTCTTCTCAGTCATGTGACCGGCATGACTGTATAGAGTGCAATACCTATTAATCTACTCATATTTTGAACTGCTAGGTTGGCAGAAGGTGGGGCTAACAGCCGGAGCTCATCCTGCTCCCTCTGATTCGATCCACCGACCTTTCAACCAGCAAGTTCAACAGCTCAGCGGGTTTAACCCACTGTGTGTGTGGGGGGGGGGCGGGGGGGGAGGTGTTCCATATCTCTATAAATGAAAATGTAATGTTCGTTTGTGGGGTTAACATAACTGAAAAACCACTGGGTGAATTAACACCAAATTTGGACACAATACACCTATCAGGTCAACGAGTGACCATCACCCATAAAAACTCTGAAAAACACAGTGGAAGGGACTTAAAAAGCAAAAAAAAATACATTACAAAATCACATATATACACAAATACACATAGATATACAAATATACACATATATATGCACACACAAAACACATAGACACAGACTGGGTCACAGCAAGGCGTGGCAGGGGATGGCTAGTCTATATAAATAAAAAATGTAATGTTCGTTTGTGGGATTAACATAACTCAAAAACAACTGGACGAATTGACACCAAATTTGGACAGAAGGCACCTATCAGGCCAACAAGTGACCATCACTCATAAAAACAATGAAAAACACAACGGAAGAGACTTAAAAAGCAAAAAAAATATTAAAAAATATTACAAGGCATGCACAACACCACATATATACAAATATACACATATATACACACACAAAACACAATTACACAGAATGGGCCACAGCAATGCGTGGCAGGGCATGGCTAGTGTGTATATATATATATATATATATATATATACACACACACACACACAAACACACACACACACATATATATATTCATATACACACATATATAGGCTGGAGTAACGTTTTAAAAATGTACCTGTTCCAACTTACAAACACATTCAACTTAAGAACAAACTTCCAGAATCGATCTTGGTAGTAATTTGTGGACTTTGCCTGTAAGCCTCAAAGTCAATGCAGCATCGATTTCCATGGAAAGCTCCCAGGCCCTTCTGCTCCAAACCCAAATAAGACTGACTCCTAAATTCCTGCCGCCTGGATCAAACCTGACTCCAGCTCAGTCCAGTTCCAAAGCCTTTCAGTTTACAATACAAATCGTCAAATCCACTGGGAGCCTTTTGGGACAAGGCTCATGGGCAGGCATCCTCAAACTGCGGCCCTCCAGCTGTTTGGGCCTCCAACTCCCAGAAGCCCTAACGTGCTTGTACAATTGTCAGGAATCCTGGGAGTTGAAGGCCCAAATAGCTGGAGGGCCGCTGTTTGAGGATGCCTGCTCTTGGGGATCCTCTCTCCCCTTCCACCTAAAAAAAATCTCAGCAGAGAGGTTAGTTCTTGTGTCCCGGAACACCGCCTGAGCTCTGCGAATGCAGCATTCGGAAGGAACACCGCCTGAGCTCTGCGAGTGCAGCATTGGGAGGGAACACAGCATGAGCTCTGCGAGTGCAGCATTCGGTGTTCCCGCCTGAGCTGGGCGAGTGCACCATCCTCTCCCGAATGAAGCAAAGTGTGTATGAGGACTGAGACATCCTGGGATACCAAGGTGCTTGTTTATAAAGCCATTGTCCTCCCAACCTTGCTATACGCCTGTCTACAGACTTGGACTGTCTACAGACTTCAAACACAACTCCATCAGCGGCCTCCAGAAAAATCCTGCAAATCTCTTAGGGAGACAGAGGACAAATGTCCACGTGCTGGAAGAAGCAAAGACCACCAGCATTGAAGGGAAGCTCCTTGCCATCAACTCAAGGCGCCCTAATGCCAGATCACCTTCTCCCAAAGCAGTTACTCTTCTCCGAACTCAAGAATGGAAAACTGAGAACTTAAGCATTCTAACTGGAGGTCAGCTGTGACCAGCAGTGCTGCAGAATTCGAAACGGCATGAATAGAGGGCAAAAAGGAGAAACTGCCAAGAGGAAGGCATGTCAAGCTGGAAAGCAATGTCCTCACTGCACAAGAACATGCAGATCAGGATCAGGAATAGGGCTCCACAGCCACTTAGGGACACCACATCTGGAAGACAATCATCCTGGAGCTACGAGGGATCAACTAAGTAAGTAAGTCTTGTGTCTCACTGAAGCAAGACGGTGGACAAAAATCCTTAGGGCTGGACAAAATGAGGCAGCCGGTAGATATGGTTAGAGCACAACTTCCAGGGGATGCTGGGAGTTGCAGTCCAACACTAGAAGCCCACGCTTTGCCCACCAACCAAACGGAGGGAGCTGTAGAACAACAACCGCCTCTACGATATATTGTTTGCTCTTGTTGAAATAAGCAGATGTTTTCCTTGTGGTTTGATCATTTAGACGAGGGGTCCTCAAAGTGTCCTCAGAAACATTGGCGTCCATGCCATTGGGTGGGAGGAGGGGAACACGAGGCCCCTCAGGTGTGGCTGGGCCAGAGCTCTCCCCATTCCAAATGGGAATGCCAGCCCAAAGCGACGCGACTTTGGGACGCGGCAACGGTGTGTTCTTTCCATTCCTTGCACTCTTCCAGCATCTCAGAAAGGCTCCTGCTACGAGGGTTTGGCTACAGACGTGCGTTTCTTTCCCATACAAGTGAATGACATCCGTGAAATGGCTGATACCTCACAATCCCTCCATGACAACATGTCTTCTCTTGGTGGCTTTTCCCTTCCCTTTATACATATGTCACCTTTATTCCCTAGGTCCCCCCCCCCCCGTGTCAGGGATGCCCGGATGTTTTGATGTTTTTTTACCATCCTTGTGGGAGGCTTCTCTCACGTTCCTGCATGGGGAGTTGGAGCTGACAGAGGGAGCTCATCCACGCTCTCCCCTGATTCGAACCTGCGACCTGTTGGGCTTCAGTCCTGCCGGCACAAGGATATAACCCACTGCGCCAGCCACCAGGGGATCCTTATTCCTTATAGTGACCCTTTGTGGTGCAAATAGATGGACATATTTACATTGACTTTTCCATGAAAGCATCAGCATAAAACTAGAGGATAAGCTTATCCCGGGATTTTTTTCTTTTCCCCGTCCAGCAACAGAGAAGCGGCTTCAAAGCCCATTGAAAGAAATATGAGGAAGGATGTCTCCTTTCTCAGCCATACAATGCAACTTGAACTACATTACGGCCAGTGGATTATATCCATAAACTGCCTTTTTGACCAATGGGCGGACGCTATCCCTCTGGTGCAGTTCAAGCAGCATTATGTGGCTGTGTGGCTTCAGCCTCAGTGAAGCCAAAGCCTTTCCATTGATCAATAGATTAAAGAAGGCCGCTTGCCTATTGGGAGGTAGCTTGAAAGGCCACAATCCTCCTTTTTACAGCTAATAAGAACCCATAGGTTTCCTTTCACTGTAGAAATGTATTTCTCGATTCACAAGCTCCTTCTCTCCAAACGATTTATATTGTAATGCATTGTCGAAGGCTTTAGCTTCTTTGAGATTTATAGAATATCCTCCCAAGTAGGCTAAGAATAAGAGTCAGTGCAGGGGTCCTCAAGCTTTTCAAGCCTTCACAGTCCTCCTGGCCCTCTACACTGCCATATAATCCAGTTTATCAAATCAGATAATCTACATGATCTGCTTTGAACTGAATTATAATTTAGGTTATAAAATCAAATAGTCCTCATGGTCTGCTTTGAACTGGTTTATATTAGTCTACACTGCCATATAATCCAGGTTATCAAATCAGATAATCCACATTATAATCTTTGAACTGGATTATATTAGTCTACAAAGGTTATCAAATTATAATTTATTTATTTTATTTATTGTTTATTTACTTCATTTATATACCGCTTTTCTCAGCCCTTGGACGACTCAATAATCCACAGTATCTGCTTTGAACTGATCTATATTAGTCTACACTGCCATATAATCCAGGTTAGCAAATCAAATAATCCACATGATCTGCTTTGAACTAGATTATATGAGTCTACACTGCCATATAATCCAGGTTATAAAATCAAATAGTCCACATTATCATATTAGTACTGGATTATATTAGTCTACACAGCAATATAATCCAGGTTTATCAAATCAAATAATCCACATGATCTGCTTTGAACTGGATTATATTAGTCTACACTGCCATATAATACAGGTTATCAAATCAAATAGTCGACATTATCATATTAGTACTGGATTATATTAATCTACACTGCAATATAATCCAGGTTATCAAATCAAATAATCCACAGTATCTATTTATATTAGTCTACACTGCCATATAATCCGGGTTATCAAATTAAATAATCCACATGATCCGCTTTGAACTGTATTATATTAGTCTACACTGCCATATAATCCAGGTTATCAAATCAATCCACAGGATCTGCTTTGAATTGGATTATTTTAGTATGTGATCCAATGCAAGGCAGATAATCTGGATTGTATATGGCAGTGTAGAAGGGGCCTCAGCCACCGATTTGATGGAGCTGGCCTTCTTAAACTGTGTTAAAGGGGACGTGATTCAGAATGACATTTTTAAAAGGCGAAGGCATTTCTTCCTCACTATCTCTGAGGATGCTTGCCATAGATGCAGGCGAAACGTCAGGAGAAAAATTGCCTCCAGAACATGGCCATATAGCCCGGAAAAACCTACAACAACCCATTTCTTCTATTGTCACCAAAGCGAAACCGACAGTATTGGGGCCATCCCTATATAGAAAAGGGACAGGCACAGTCACCAAGGGAACCCGAATTTAGCAAACACGTGAAAGCTTGTTTAGTTTCTCGCTCTCTCCCAGGCAGACATTTGGGGGCTTGGGAAAGACGTCGAAGGGAGAGCAAAGTTATAGTAAGGGACGATGGTTCTCCCCGGTGCTCTGGAGGGAGGCCTTTTCTTTAGTTCTTCAGGGGTGCCCCCCCCCCCCGCCGCCCCACGGTTTTTCTTGCCATTGGGGCGTTTCTGGAGCACAACACGCCGCTTTTCCTTCCTTCCCGGCGCTGGAGTGAGAAGGAAAGAGGGAGCCTAGAGGGAGGAGAACGCCCGGATGTCGGCTGTTCTAGGGAAACCCATTTCCAAGAAACCCACCCACCTCGTTTGTCAATAAGGGACACGATCCGCCGAGGACTTCTCCTCCATCTGTGGACTTGGAAGCCGGTATGTAGGAAATCCAGCCTTGGATGATCCAGACAACTCCAACGGGAATTGAGAGGAGAAGAAGATGCATTGGTTTTAAACCCTTAGAACCAAGTCACAGTCCATAACAAACACTTGAGACAATATTCTAAATGTACACGACAACAAGCCAGATTGTTTTTCTTCTCGTTCTGGTGCATTGTGTCCAGACTGGGGGTTGGAAAGCGATTATCTAAGGTTTGTACCCTGGCTTGCAAATAGGAAAAGACGACGCACAATGCAATCTAGACCGGCCTAATCGGAAGCAAGGCTTATAAAGGAGAGTCCACCATATCTCATTTTGAAAACTCATGTTGTTGAACCAAAAACTCAAGAAAGACCTCGATTTTTTTTCCACCTGGAAAGCTCAGGGTTTCCATGCTGCAGCCTCTTAAATCCAGGTAGCTAATTTGCATATTACACATTCTTGTGATAATTTGCATATTACAAATTCTTATAATAATTTGCCTATTACACGTTCTTGAAATATTTTGCATATCACATATTCTGTAATAATTTGCATATTACACTTTCTTGCAATAATTTGCATATTACACATTCTTGTATTAATTTGCATATTTCACATTTTGCAATAATTTGCACATCACATATTCTTGTAATTGCATATTACACATTCTTATGATAATTTGCATGTTACACATTTTTTGCAATAATTTGCATATTACACATTCTTATAACTTGCCTATTACACATTCTTGAAATAATTTGCATATCACATATTCTTGTAATAATTTGCATATGACACTTCTTGAGATAATTTGCATATTATACATTCTTGTAATAATTTCCATAGGTCACATTCTTGCAATAATTTGCATATCACAAATTCTTGTAATTGCATATTACACATTCTTGTGATGATTTGCATATTACACATTTTGCAATAATTTGCATATTTGACATTCTTATAATAATTTACCTATTACACATTCTTGTAATAATAATAGTAATATTTATTTATTTGATCAGTCATATGACCATTTCAAAATAGAACATGAGTAAAAAAAACAAGGCAAAAGGTGACGACAGCAGCTGACCTTCTATTTATAGTCAGAAGCATTCTTGTAATAATTTGAATATCACATATTCTTGTAATTGCATATTACACATTTTTGCAATAAGTTGCATATTACACATTTTGTATTAATTTGCATATTTCACTTTCTTGCAATAAGTTGCATATCACATATTCTTGTAATTGCATATTATACATGCTTGTGATAATTTGCATATTACACATTCTTGCAATAATTTGTATATTTTACATTTTATAATTGCATATTGCACTTTTTTGCAATAATTTGCATATTTCTCTATTTTGTAATAATTTGCATATTGCACATTCTTGCAATAGTTTGATATTTCATAATTTTGTAATAATTTGCATATTGCATATTCTTGCAATAATTTGCATATCACATATTCTTGTAATTGCATATTATACATTCTTGTAATAATGTGCATATTTCACATTCTTGCAATAGTTTGCTATTTCATAATTTTGTAATAATTTGCATATTGCACATTCTTGTAAATATTACAAATTTTTGCATATTACAAATTCTTGTGATTATTCATAAAATGTGTTGTGCAGATTATTAAAATTATTCATAATTTGCATTGTAATGTATTGTAATGATGCAGATTTAGTGCTTTTTGATACCACCATGTTTCACCCCTGCAATAATCTCTTATAGGTAATATTCTAGGTTATTAAATTTTCTATAACACAGTCAAATAATACTGTAACAAAATTCGAAAAATGTTCTGTTCCTGGTTTGAAAGTGTTATTTCCTGTTTAATTCTGCTTCCTTGGAAAGTAGCTCTTCTATGCCAGAAACTTCGTTTTTGTGGCTGCCACAAACTATGTTGAGTTGGTTGAGACTGGATGAGATATCCATTGACAAACTAGAGCAAAATGTGCTGCAGGATGTCCCGCAAAAACAAACTTTTGGCAGTTTAATAAACTTTTTCCCCATGTTTTAATGATAAACCCGATTAGAAAATGACATGTATGAACCAGGAACAAAAATCACGTTACATAGTGTAATGCCTATAGTGTTGGTTTAGAAACACTGTCGAAAATTCTAATTCGGATTGAACTAGCGTCTCTATTTACGGATCCTTCTTAGCACTGAGCTTGGTAGGACTTACATTCCAGAAATAAGGCAGAGAAGCAGCCCCCCCGCCCCCGCCCCCAAGGTGTTGGGAATGAAATCCTAGCTCTGTGGTTCCTGCATTTTGAAGATAGAGTGGTCTGGTTTCAAGCCAACTATGCAGAACTCCACGATGCTTTCACACTACACGATTTACTACCATGGGATCGATCTAACGGAATGTTTTGGCTGTCAGGTGTCTATTTTCTGGGCCGGAGCCTTCCTAGCATGCCCTTAACCAAACTGCAAACCCATTAACCAAGCAGCCATGACACTTGAAGGGAAGTCTTAAGCACTCTGGTGGTGTTAAACCTGTGGCCCTTCAGGTATTTCGGCTGATTCCCAGAGTTCCTTCCCATTGGACAAACTGGCTAGGACTTCTGGGAGTTGGAGTCCCAAACACCTGGAGGGCCACAGGTTTGACACCTCTGATCATAATGATGTGAAAAGGGATCTGGGCCTGAGACAAATACATTGGAAGCACAGGCTTTCAACACTTACGTCTACTTGAACCAGGTAAGAAAAGAAACTTAAGTATCAAAGCTTAAGGCTCTTCCACACAGCCTTATATCCCAGAATATCATGGCAGAAAATCCCACAATAGCTGCTTGAACTGGAATATCTGAGGGCTCCTCCGCACAGCCCTATATCCCAGAATATCATGGCAGAAAATCCCACAAACATCTGCTTTGAACTGGGTTATCTGAGGGCTCTTCCACACAGCCCTATATCCCGAAATATCAAGGCAGGAAATCCCACAATATCTGAGTGTGGACTCAGGTAACCCAGTTCAAAGCAGATATTGGGATTTTCTGCCTTGATATTCTGGGATATAGGGCTGTGTGGAAGGGCCCTTAGGTGCCTTCTGCACTGCCCTATTTCCCAGGATCTGATCCCAGATTCTCTGTTTATCCCAGATTATTTGGCAGTGTAGACTCATATACTCCAGTTCAAAGCAGATAATCTAAGCTCAGATCATTGAATTTAGTGTAAATCCAGCCTTAGACACCCACTTTCTTCCCTTTGGTTTCTAGAATAGCTGCTTTGAACAGTGTAGACTCATATAATTCAGTTCAAAACAGATAATCTGGGATAAGATACTGGATTATATCATAGGCCTCTTCCACACTGCCTTATAAAATCCAGATTATCTGCTTTGAACTGGATTATCTGGCAGTGTAGACTCACATAATCCAGTTCAAAGCAGATAATATGGACTATCTACTTTGGTACACTGGATTATATGGCAGTGTAAAAGGGGTCTTTCCCAAACTTTGGCTATCCAGCTGTTTAGAACCTGTATTCTTGGTCACAGGGACTTCCTAATATCAGGAGGAACTAAGCCTCTTCTACACTGCCATATAAAATCCACACTGCTTGCTTTGGACTGGATTATGTGGCAGTGTAGACTCACATAATCCAGCTCAAAGCAGATAATGTGGATTATTTACTTTGGTAATCTGGATTTTATGGCAGTATAGAAGAGGACTGAGTTTGGCAACCAATACTATAGAACCTGTGGGTCCCAAGATGCTTTGGTCTTCAACTCCCAAGATGTTTTGGCTGGGATTTCTGGGAGTTGTAGGCCAAAACATCTGGGGACTCACAAGTTGAGAACCATTGCTCTAGAACAGTGATTCTCAACCTGGGGTCCCCAGATGTTTTTGGCCTACAACTCCCAGAAATCCCAGCCAGTTTACCAGGTGTTAGGATTTCTGGGAGTTGAAGGCCAAAAACATCTGGGGACCCCAGGTTGAGAACCACTGCTCTAGAATGAATGGGGTTTGATGACAATTCTCTCCCACCAGAAGTACTTGCAGTTTTTCAAGTTGCTCCTGACACACACACAAAACCCCCCCAAACCACCCATGTTGGATGTACATTCCCATATCATCCAGATTAGCAAATCAGATAATCCAGATTATCTGCTCTGAACTGGATTATATGAGTCTACACTGCCATATAATCCAATTCAAATTCAATTGAATTTTTGCCATTATTTATGTGTAAACCGCTTTGAGTCCCCCTAGGGGTGAGAAAAGCGGTATATAAATACTGTAAATAAATAAATAAATAAATAAATAAATAAATAAACCAGATAATATGGATGAATTCTAGGGCCCCTTCAACATATAAAATCTAGATAATCTGCAGAAAATCTGGATTGTATATGGCAGTCAGTACTATGAATTCTAGGGCCCCTTCAACATTGCCATATAAAATCCAGATTCTATTGAATTGGATTATATGGCATTGTGGACTCAGATAACCCAGTTTGAAGCAGATATTGTAGATTATCTGCCTTGATGTTCTGAGTTATATAGCTGTGTGGAAGGGCCCCTAGACTCCCAGTTGGTGAGGCCAGAGACTTCATCACACTAAAGAATGAATCCACTTTAAATCCGGTTTCTGCCTCGTGCAGAATTCTGGGGTTTGTAGTTTAGTGAGGCTGTTAAAGGCTCTTCCCTAACTACAAACCCCAGAATTATGGATGAGCCATGAGAGTCAAACTGTGCAGATGCATTGCAGTTTCCAAGGTCCCAGTGTGGAGTGAGTGGACCTCAGGTGGACTGTTTTCTGAGCGCAGTTTCCTCTTTGTTACCCCAGAGAAGCAGAATAATGGAATGAATCTATATAAATAAAAATGTAATGTTTGTGGGATTAACATAACTCAAAAACCATTGGAGGAATTCACACCAAATTTGGACACAATATACCTCTCAGGCCAACGAGTGACCACCACTCATTAAAACACTGAAAAACACAGCAAAAGAGATTTAAAGAGCCCCCCCCCCAAAAAAAATTACAACGCATGCAAAAAACACACACACATACACAAACACACATACACAGACTGGGCCACAGCCACGCACGGCAGGAGACGGCTAGTCTATATAAATAAAAATGTAATGTATTGTCGAAGGCTTTCATGGCCGGAATGACTGGGTTGTTGTAAGTTTTTTCGGGCTGTATGGCCATGGTCTAGAGGCATTCTCTCTTGACGTTTCGCCTGCATCTATGGCAAGCATCCTCAGAGGTAGTGAGGTCTGTTGGAACTAGGAAAAGGGTTTATATATCTGTGGAATGACCAGGGTGGGACAAAGGACTCTTGTTTGCTGGAGCTAGGGGTGAATGTTTCAACTGACCACCTGGATTAGCATACAATGGGCTGACTGTGCCTGGAGCAAACTTTTGTTGAGAGGTAATTAGATGTCCCTGCCTGCTTCCTCTCTGTTGTAATGTTCAGTTGTGGGATTAATGTAACTCAAAAACCACTGGGCGGATTGACAACAAATTTGGACACAAGACACCTACAAACCCAAGGAATGACCATCATTCAAAAAATCAATTTTGCCATTTTGGAGTTGTACTTGCTGGGATTTATAGTTCACCTACAATCAAAGAGCATTCCGAACCCCACCAATGATGGAATTGAACCAAACTTGGCATACAGAACTCTCATGACCAACAGAAAACACTAGGAGGGTTTGGTGGGCATTGACTCTGAGTTTGGGAGTTGTAGTTCACCTACATCCAGAGAGCACTGTGGACTCAAACAATGATGGATCTGGACCAAACTTGGCACGATGATAGTTGTATTGTGTCCCATGTGGCATCACAAAAAGTATTGGGGTGATGGGCACAAACTTTGTCCCCTTCCCCCACTGCCATATAATCCATATTATCAAATCTGATAATCTACATTATCTGTTGCCTTTCCTGCAACAGACCAGCATGACTAACCTCCTTGAAGTTTGTACAGCTGAGGATCCCATGCATCAAGCACCATTAGCTCTGTAAAATGAAAGCCAGAACACATTTTTACATTTACAACTGTAGACAACTTTCCCTGCATCTTCTTCCCCTTTATCCTCACACTATTCTCCCACTCCCAGAGGAAAACTGACCCACCTTCTTAAGGGCTGTTTAGTAAGGAAAGGTTTCCATTGGCAGCAGTGTGGTTACCCTTTGAGAAGTTTGACAGGGTCACAGCATCCAGGGAAGGGTAGTGTAAGGTTTTCCCTTGGAAACCTCCCATCATTAAACTTAATTAATAAAGGGGGAGTTGTTGCACAAAATGAGAAGAGAGATATCCACCTCCTGTTGTGATCCCCTGAAAAATGAGGAATGAATAGTCTAACCTCCAATCTTAATTGACCAATGGGAGGATTGGATATGAGGGAGATTAGATAGAGGAGAGATTACCCCCACAGTTGGAAATCAGGTCCCAAATGGCAATTCATGCTCCTGGCTAAGCTAAGCTCTTTCTTGAACACAAAAAGGAGTACATGGTGTGTCTGTGTATGTGTGTGTTTGCTCTTGCCACTGAAATGAAACAAAATATTTTGACTTGTTGGCTTGTGGATGGAGCTGTCAGCTCACTGACGTCACTGGGAAGGAGGCCCCTCTCAATCCACATTGGCAGCACACTCCTCCGCCTGCCTCTGACATGACATGGGATTGACGCCCTCAAAGCTTGGCTATCATTGCAGCCTCAGCTGTCAAGGGCACCCCCTCCCTGCCCCACTGATTTCTATGAATCTTCTTTCCAACTCCTTTAGTGCCAGGATCTGTCTGTTTCAAGCAAGCCAAGAGCTTTCTGGCCTCTGAATCATGTGTGTTGAAATCCTTGGCTGTTTCCTATGTATGGGCATTGCTAGGGCTGGGACCAAGGCAGCCCCAATTTCAATCTGTTTTCAAGGTCTCTGGGGCCCCTTCCACACAGCTGAATAAAACCCCACATTTTCTGCTGTGAACTGGAATATTTGGAAGTATGGACTCAGATCATTCAGTTCAAAGCAGATGTTGGGGAATTTTCTGCCTTGATATTCTGGCTTATATTGCTGTGTGTAAGGTCCCTGGGCCCCTTCTACACTGCCATAGAATCCAGATTAACAAAGCAGATAATCCACTTGAACTGCTTTGAACTGGATTATATGAGGCCCCTTTCACACTGTTCTTATGTCCCAGGATGTGATCCCAGATTATCAGTTTATCCCAGATTATATGGCAGTGGAGACTCACATAATCCAGTTCAAAGCAGATAACGTGGATTACCTATGTTGATAATCTGGATTATATGAACATCTACAAGGGACCAGAGGCAGTGTAGTAGGGGCCTAAGTCTGTATCTACACTGTAATAGGAACCAGATTATCACAGCAAATAATCAACATTATATGCTTTGAGCTGGGCTATATGAGTCTACACTGCCATATAATCCAGTTGAAAGCAGATAATCTGGATTTTATATGGCAGTGTAGCAGTAGCCTGTGTCTACACTGCCATATAATCCAGTTGAAAGCAGATAATCTGGATTTTATATGGCAGTCTAGCAGGTGCCTGTGTCTACACTGCCATATAATCCAGTTGAAATCAGATAATCTGGATTTTATATGGCAGTTTAGCAGGAGCCTGTGTCTACACTGCCATATAATCCAGTTCAAAACAGATAATCTGGATTTTATATGACAGTATAGAAGGGCCCTGGGTTTATTAGCAACTAACGTACATACTAATGTTGACAAATGGGACTTCCCTCCCTCCTTTCTATCTCCCTTCCCTTCCCCTCCCCTCCCTCCCTTTTCCAGCTCTGAAGCCCCTTCTACACTGCCATATAACCCAGAGTATTAAAGCAGAAAATCCACATTATCTGCTTTGAACTTGATTTTCTGAATCTGCACTGTCATATAATCCAGTTCAAAGCAGATAATCTGGATTGTATATGTTACTGTAGAATGGGCCTGAGAGAGTTTACCTCACAATGTCCTCTTTGTGACTCTTCCCTTCCTTCTTCCCCTCCCCTCATACCCTTCTTCTTTTCATTTCCAGTGATATAACTGAGTGCCACTTCACCTAGGGACAGCCTTTTGTAGTAAAACAGACAGACAGAAACAAATACACATCCTTTGACTTCTATAGAGATAGCACCAAGTGGCCAGTGGTGCCTTTAGAGGGGTTTTCCTCAGTGGTTTAACTGCCACAGCTTTCAATAATAATCATAATAATAATAATAATAATCAACAACAACATCAACATCATCATAATCATATTTATATATTTATACCACCTTTCTCCCCAGTGGAAACTCAGGGCGCATAGAGATGAAGAAGGCATATTTAGTCCTCTCCTCTTCTATGTTGCAGCACCACCAAACCACAATCCTTCCCCTGTTGTTGTTGTTGTTGTTGTTGTGTACCTTCAAGTTGTTTCTGACTTATGGCAGGTCAAGCTATCACAAGTGGGTAATCCTCCTTCAACACCACATTTAAAATGAGTTACATTTCTTTCTGTCCACCCATTAATGTTATATCAACACAAATGAATTATTTCTGATTGATGTGCTTCCTTCCCTGCATGGTGATACAATGTCAGAGAGATGAGATGCTTCAGTTGATGCCAGTAGGATTTATCCCCTAGATGTACCTCTGTACATGGCATTCATCGACCTTGCAAAGGCATTCGACACAGTGAACCGCAGCGCTCTCTGGACCATCCTCCAAAAAATCGGGTGCCCAAACAAATTTGTGAACATCCTGCGGCTCCTCCATGATGACATGATGGCAACAGTTTTGGACAGCAATGGCTCCCAAAGTGACCCATTTAAGGTGGAATCTGGTGTCAAACAGGGATGTGTTATTGCCCCAACTCTATTTTCCATCTTCATTGACATGATACTTCACCTTGTTGACGGGAAGCTTCCCACCAGAGTGGAAAGGACAGATGGCAAGCTGTTTAACCTCAGCAGACTGAAAGCCAAAACCAAGGTTACAACAACATCTGTTATAGAACTCCAGTATGCTGATGACAATGTCGTCTGTGCGCATTCAGAAGATCTACAAGCCACTCTAAACACCTTCGCAGAAGCATACACGAACATCCATCGAGAAAACCAAAGTGCTGTTTCAGCAGTCACCAGCCATCCCCTCCCCAATGCCAGAGATACAGCTTAATGGTGTAACATTAGAAAATGTTGACCATTCCCGCTACCTTGGCAGCCACCTCTCCACCAAAGTCAACATTGACACCAAAATGCAACACCGTCTGAGCTCTGTGAGTGCAGCATTTTTCTGAATGAAGCAGAGAGTGTTTGAGGACTGGGACATCAGTAGGGATACCAAAGTGCTTGTCTATAAAGCTATTGTCCTCCCAACCCTGCTATATGCCTGCGAAACGTGGACTGTCTACAGACGTCACATGCAACTCCTGGAACGATTCCATCAGCGCTGCCTCCGGAAAATCCTGCAAATCTCTTGGGAAGACAAGCGGACAAACGTCAGTGCTGGAAGAAGCAAAGACCACAAGCATTGAAGCGATGGTCCTCCGCCATCAACTCTGCTGGACCCCCGTTGTCCAGATGCCTGACCACCGTCTCCCAAAGCAGTTGCTCTACTCTGAACTCAAGAACGGAAAACGGAATGTTGGTGGACAGGAAAAGAGATTTTAAGATGGGCTCAAAGCCAACCTTAAAAACTCTGGCATAGACACTGAGAACTGGGAAGCCCTGGCCCTTGACCGCTCCAGCTGGAGGTCAGCTGTGACCAGCAGTGCTACAGAATTCGAGGAGGCAGGAGTGGAGGGCGAAAGAGAGAAAAGTCCGTGCAGCCTTCCACCTGGAAACCAATGCCTTCACCGTGGGAGAAGATGAGGGTCAAGAATAGGGCTCCACAGCCACCTACGAACCCACAAGGAAACGCATAATGGAAGACCATCTTACTCATCCAAGGAGGGATCGCCTAAGTAATCCCCTAGATTTCTTGCCAGAAGGGGTTGGTGGTGCAGTATATTATTATTATTATTATTATTATTATTATTATTATTATTATTATTATTATTATTATTCCTACACAAAAACACAGCATGTCACAGCAAACAAGATTATTATTATTATTATTATTATTATTATTATTATTATTATTATTATTATTATTATTATTGTGTTCATTTATACCTTGCTTTTTCTCGCCACAAAAGAAGCATTTCAATATAAAGCTGTTGTGAAATCGCCATTACTAGGAGCACAACAGCACGAAAACAAAATAAAAATCAACCGGGTTTGGCTCCGTTTTATTTTCGGCTGTCAGAGCATAGTGTGATGAACATACATCCTACAGCGTTCTAAACCGCTCTTCCCCGCAATTAACAACAATAATAACGACGCGTGAGTAGGAGGACCTCCTCGTATAGACAGAGATGTTTTCCATACTCAAGACATACAGAGATGTTTTCCATACTCAAGCCTCCAAAGATTTGAGCGGAGGAGACAGAAGAGGTTACTAGACACCACCTAAGCCAAAAAGCAGAGAATCCACATGATCTGCTTTGAACTGGATTATATGAGTCTACACTACCACATCATTCAGTTCAAAGGAGCCCCTGGTGGCGCAGTTGGTTAAACCCCTGTGCCAGCGGACTGAAGACCGACAGGTTACAGCTTCGAATGGGGGGAGTGCGTGGGTGAGCTCCCTCTATCAGCTCCAGCTCCTCATGCGGGGACATGAGATAAGCCTTCCACAAGGATGGTAATGACATGGGGTCACATCAAAACATCCGGGGCCGTCCCCTGGGCAACGTCCTTGCAGACAGCCAATTCTCTCACACCAGAAGCAACTTGCAGTTTCTCAAGTCGCTCCTGACACGACAAAAATAAATCAGCTCAAAGCAGATAATCTGAATTGTCTATACCAGTGTAAATGGGGCCTGAGAGTGTGATTTGCCCAAGTGGGTCTCTCTGTCTGAGCCTAATTCGAACCCTGGTCTCCACAGTCCTAGGGCCCTTCCACACAGTAATATAATCCGGAATATCAAGGCAGAAAATCCCACAATATCTGCTTTGAACTGGGTAATCTGGGCCCCACCCCACACAGCTGAATAAAGTCCACATTATCTGCTTTGAGCTGGGATATATGGCAGTGTGGACTCAACTCAGTAGAAGATATTGTGGGATTTTCTGATTTGATATTCTGGGTTATATGGCTGTGTGGAAGGGCTCTGAATCCACGTTGCCATAAATACCAGTTCAAAGCAAATAATGTGGGGTTTTATTCAGCTGTGTGGAAGGGGTCTTAGTGGTAGGAAACTATATAGGTAACAACAAAACAACAATAATACATGTATTTATTATATTTGTTATGCTATTTTAACATGATCAAAACAAGAGCTAAGACAGGATCAAAACAAGCCTAGGACAATCTATATATATAAAAATTCTCTGTGCATAATGAGTACCTTAAAAACAAAAGAACCAATGAACGAAATCACACCAAATTTAGCAACAAAACGTCTCACAACACAAGGAGTGACCATCACTCAAAAAAATATGATTTTGTCATTTGGGAGTTGTAGTTGCTGGGATTTATAGTTCACCTACAATCAAAGAACATTCTGAACTCCATCAACAATGGAATTGAACCAAACTTGGCACACAGAACTCCCATGACCAACAGAAAATATGGAAGGGTTATGGGTATTGACCTTGAGTTTGGGAGTTGTAGTTCACCTACATCAGAGAGCACTGTGGACTCAAACAATGATGGATCTGGACCAAACATGGCACGAATATTCCATATACCCAAATATGAACACAGATGGAGTTTGGGGGAAATAGACCTTGACATTTGGGAGTTGTAGTCACTGGGATTCACAGTTCACCTACAATCAAAGAGCATTCTGAACTCCATCAACAATGGAATTGAACCAAACTTGGCACACAGAACTCCCATGACAAACAGAAAATACTGGAAGGGTTTGGTGGGCATTGATCTTGAGTTTGGGAGTTGTAGTTCACCTACATCCAGAGAGCACTGTGGACTCAAACAATGACGGATCTGGACCAAACTTGGCACAAATACTCCATATGCCCAAATATGAACACAGATGGAGTTGGGGGAAATAGACCTTGACATTTGGGAGAGGTAGTTAATGGGATTCACAGTTCACCTACAATCAAAGAGCATTCTGAACCCCACGAAGGACAGGATTGGGGCAAACTTCCCACACAGAACCCCCATGACCAACAGAAAATACTTAAGGCCACCCAGTCCAACTCCCTTCATCAGGGCAAGAAAACATAATCAAAGTCCTCCTGACAAAGCCACCCAGCCATAGATATAGATCAGTGTTTCTCAACCTGGGGGTCTGGACCCCTGGGGAGGTCACGAGGGGGTGTCAGAGGGGTCACCAAATACCATCAGAAAAAACAGTATATTCTGTTGGTCATGGGGGTTCTGTGTGGGAAGTTTCGCCTAATTCTATCATTGGTGGGCTTCAGAATGCTCTTTGATTGCAGGTGAACTATAAATTCCAGCAACTACAACTCCCAAATGTCAAGGTCTATTTTCCCCAAACTCCACCTATGTTCACATTTGGGCATATTGAGTATTCATGCCAAGTTTGGTCCAGATCATCATTGTTTGAGTCCACAGTGCTCTCTGGATGTAGGTGAACTACAACTCCAAAACTCAAGGTCAATGCCCACCAAACCCTTCCAGTATTTTCTGTTGGTCATGAGAGTTATGTGTGCTAAGTCTGGTTCAATTGCATCATTGGTGGAGTTCAGAATGCTCTTTTAATTTAAATGAACCATAAATCCCAGCAACTACAACTCCCAAATGGCAAAATCAATCCCCACCACTCCACCAGTATTCAAATTTGGGTGTATTGGGTATTTGTGCCAAATTTGGTCCAGTGAATGAAAATACATCCTACCTATCAGATATTTACATTATGATTCATAACTTCAACAAAAGTACAGTTATGAAGTCCCAACAAAAATAATGTTGTGGTTGGGGGGTCACCACAACATGAGTAACTGCATGAAGGGGTCGTGGCATTAGGAAGGTTGAGAACCACTGATATAGATAGATAGATATGATTCACACACAGAGAGATATAGTATCATAGATTTGAAAGGGACCCCTAAAGAAGGACAATGATATCTTGCATGTTTCAGAGTAGGCAAACCAGGCACTCTCCACATCAACACTGACAAAGAAACAGCAAGAAATACTGTTTACCCACAAGCATTTAAAAAAAAAAATACATATATTAGAAACCAACACTTTCTCATTACTTTATTTTCCAGATCAACATACTGGGCCACAGCAACGCGTGGCAGGGGACAGCTATACAGAGTGAAAATACAAGTTCATGCTCAAAGGCTGGTTGTGAGGAAGACGGGGCCTCTGAGCATGTGCAGAATGCTCTGTGTGTGTGATGGGGGTGGGGTGGCGCTTCCAGGCCGGACGAAGGCTCTTGATAGTCTACAGTCTTGGGCCTCCCCCCCCTCCGCCCCCCCCCCCGCTTGGAAGGGAGGGGGAGGCCTTGGATTTCTCCCGTCAAGGCTAATTTGCGCCTCCAAGCCTCGCGGACGCGGCTTGACATCCATAATGAGCGCTAATCATTCCGAATTATTTTCCGCCGGCCGCCCAGACATGGCCCAGTTGTTGTGACAGATCGCGTTTCAGACCCGCTAATGACGGACAATTACCGGCCCCGTTGACACCCGGAGCCCCGCGCCACATGTGGCCCCCCCTCCCTCCCTCTCCCTCTCTCTCCCTGCTCGTTTGGAGCAAAAACAAAAGGGCCCCCGAGCATCTGCAGAGTGCCTGCCTTCCCCCACTGGCGGAGGGAAAGGAACCACGTGGCCCCCCACGTCCTTCTTGGGCCCAGAATGCCTCCCCATTGGTCCAACAATCCTGGAGAAAGTGTCCTTGGGAGGAAAAGGAAGGCCTGAGCGTTTCAAAAGGATGGACCCAATTTCAAAGCGGTATCTTTTAATATGCATATGTTTTAATGTTTGTTATTATGGTTGTGTTTTAACTGTATTTAATATGTGTTTTTATAGATGTATTTGCTGCGTTGTGCCCCGCCTCCAACTGAAAGGAGAGGCGGATAATAAATACAAAACATATTATTACATTATTTATTATTATTTAATATTTATTATTATTATTATTATTATTATTAATCATTATTATTTTTTCAGAATGCATTTGACAATGTTGTGGCCCGCCTCCAACCGAAAGGAGAGGTGAATAATAAATATAATCATAGTATTAATAATAAATAATAAATACATACATTATTTATTATTATTTATTACTATTATTATTATTATTATTGTTAATCATTATTATTTTTTCAGAATACATTTGACAATGCTGTGCCCCGCCTCCAACCGAAAGGGGAGGTGGATAATAAATATAATCATAGTATTAATAATAAATAATAAATACATACATTATTTATTATTATTTATTATTTATTATTATTATTTATTACTTATTGTTATTATTTTTTCAGAATATATTTGACAATGTTGTGCCCCGCCTCCAACCGAAAGGAGAAGTGGATAATAAATAAAATCATAGTATTAATAATAAATAATTTATTATTATTAATAACAAATAAATAATAATAATAATAAATAATAATTATTTATTACTATTATTATTAATCATTATTATTTTTCAGAAAGCATTTGACAATGTTGTGCCCCGCCTCCAACCGAAAGGAGAGGTGGATAATAAATATAATCATAGTATTAATAATAAATAATAAATTATTATTTATTATTTATTACTTATTGATATTATTTTTTCAGGATGTATTTGACAATATTGTGCCCCGCCTCCAACTGAAAGGAGAGGCAGATAATAAATACAAACATATTATTACATTATTATTGTATTGTCGAAGGCTTTCATGGCTGGAATCACTAGGTTCTTGTGGGGTTTTTCGGGCTATAGGGCCATGTTCTATCTAGAGGCATTTCTCCTGACGTTTCGCCTGCATCTATGGCAAGCATCCTCAGAGGTAGTGACCTCACTACCTCTGAGGATGCTTGCCATAGATGCAGGCGAAACGTCAGGAGAAATGCCTCTAGAACATGGCCCTATAGCCCGAAAAATCCCACAAGAACCTACATTATTATTATTATTATTATTATTAATTGTTATTATTTTTTCAGAATATATTTTACAATATTGTGCCCCGCCTCCAACTGAAAGGAGAGGCGGATAATAAATACAAACATATTATTACATTATTATTTATTATTATGTATTATTATTTATTGTTATTATTTTTTCAGAATGTATTTGACAATGTTGTGCCCCGCCTCCAACCGAAAGGAGAGGTGGATAAAAAAATACCAATATATTATTATATTATTAATTATTAATAATTATTATTAATTAATTATTGTTATTATTTTTCAGAATGTATTTGATAATGTTGTGCCCTGCCTCCAACCGAAAGGAGAGGCGGATAATAAATGCAAACATATTATTACATTATTATTAATTATTAATTATTATTTTCCAGCATGTATTTGACTATGTTGTTCCTCGCCAACTGAAAGGAGAGGTGGATAATAAATGCAAACATATTATTACATTATTAATTATTATTATTATTTATTTATTATTGTCATTATTTTTTTCAGAATCTATTTGACAATGTTGTGCCCCGCCTCCAACCGAAAGGAGAGGCGGATAATAAATACAAACATATTATTACGTTATTAATTATTATTATTATTATTATTTATTATTATTTATTATTTATTGTTATTATTTTTTCAGAATGCATTTGACAGTTGTGTGCCCCGTCTCCAACCGAAAGGAGAGGCGGATTATAAATGCAAACATATTATTACATTATTAATTATTATTAATTATTAATTATTGTTATTATTTTTTCAGAATGTATTTGACAATGTTGTGCTCTGCTTCCAATCTAAAGGAGAAGCGGATCATAAATACAAACATATTATTAGATTATTAATGATTATTATTTTCCAGCATATATTTGTTGCAGCCGAAAGGAGAGGCGGGTAGTAAATACGAACATGTTATTACATTATTATTATTATTATTATTATTATTATTATTATTATTATTATTATTGTTGTTGTTGTTTTCCAGCATGTATTTGACTATGTTGTGCCTCGCCTCCAACTGAAAGGAGAGGTGGATAATAAATGCAAACATATTATTACATTATGTTATTATTAATTATTATTAATTATTATTATTATTATTATTATTATTATTATTATTGTTGTTATTATTGTTATTATTTTCCAGCACGTGCATGTATGCTCAGTCAATCTCACTGGAGCTCATTTCCAACAAAGTGCAATTCTTCCTGCAGCTCTAACCAGGCTTTTTGAAACTCTCTCTCTCTGCACCCCTCCTTGACCTGTTTATTTATGCCTGATGTGAGTTTCAAACTGCATTACGTGCCAGTGCAGACGCATACAATCTGAAGGATTTTCAACCCAGTCCATTTCCTAAGCCTTTGGTCCGCTTTAGGAACGCTTAGGGCCCCATCTACAATGCAGTATAAAATCCAGATGATCTGCTTTGAACTGGATTATATGAGTCGACACAGCCATATAATCCAGTTCAAAGCAAATCTGGATTTTATATGGCAGTGTAGAAGGGGCCTTGGACGCTCTTGCTTTTCTTTCTCTGAGAAATTGTGGGATATGATTAGCCTATATTAACAACCATAATAATAATAATAATAATAATAATAATAATAATAATAATAATAATAATAATAATAATATAGCGTAATTATAATATTGGCCTCCCTCTTTCCCTCTTCCTTCTTCAACAGACCGTTTTATTTCGACCAACCTTCTATTTTAAACTGTTTTTTTTAAATTAACAATCTGGGTCTTGAATTTTTTTTCCTGTTCCAAAACACGTTTCTAAATTCTTTCCAGCCCATTGCTACATTATTTTTAATAACGTTGCCTATGTGATGGGTTTGGAGGCAGAAAGTGAAGGAAAGACAGGAAAAGTTTGGATCCCAAAAGGGTTGTTCTTGGTTAGGATGAGATGGTGGACAGGAGAGGAAAAATGCATCCACTAGACCTGTATTGCCTACTCCTGATCTAGCAATCTAGAGATGGAAGAGACCTCCAAGGACCATCCAGTCCAACCCCCTGCCATGCAAGAAGGCACAGTCAAAGCACTCCTGAGACAGCCTCTATGGAAAAACCTCCAGAGAAGAGGCTACTTCACTTTCTGAGGCAGCCTATGCCACTCTCTTAACAACTCTCACTCTCAGGAAGCTCTTCCTAATATTTTCAGTCAAATCCCTTTCCCTGTCATTTGGAACCATTGCTCCCCTGTGCCCTAGTCTCTAGAGTAAGTCAGATTTCCCCTCCCTCCTCCTCAATGGAACAGCCTTTGAAATCTTGAAATATGGTTCTCATGTTCCCTCTTTACCTTCTCTTCTCCCAGCTAAACCCCCCCCCTCCCCCGGGGAGGAAAGGAGGAAGGAAAAAAGAAGGAAGGGAGGGAGGGAAGGAAGAAAAGACAAAAGGAAGGAAGTAGAGTAGAGAGAAAGTGGGAAGAAGGCGGGAGTAAAGAGGGAATGAAGGAGGAAAGGATGGAAGGAAAGGGGGGCGTGAGAAAGAGAGAGGTAAGGAAGGAAAGGAAGGAGGGAAGGAGGAAGGAAAGAGGGAAGGAAGGAGGAAAGGGTGGAAAGGAAGGAGGGAGAAAGCAAAAGGGAGGTAAGGAAGGAAAGGAAGGAGGGAAGGAAAGAGGGAAGGAAAGAGGAAGAGGAAAGGGAGAAGAAAGAGGAAGGTAAGGAAAGAAAGGACGGAGGGAAGAAGGAAGGAAAGAGGGAAGGAAGGACGAAGGGGTGGGAGGGAAGGAGGGAGAGAGAAAGGGGGAGGTAAGGAAGGGGGGAAGGAGGAAAGAAAGAGGGAAGGAAGGACGAAAGGGTGGGAGGGAAGGAGGGAGAGAGAAAGGGGGAGGTAAGGAAGAGGGAAGGAGGAAGGAAAGAGGTAGGAAGGATGAAAGGGTGGAAGGGAAAGAGGGAGAAAGAGAGAGGTAAGGAAGGAAAGGAAGGAGGGAGGAGGGAGGAAAGAGGGAAGGAAGGACAAAAGGGTGGAAGGGAAGGAGTGAGAGAGAAAAGGGGCGGTAAGAAAGGAAAGGAAGGAGGGAAGGAGGAAGGAAAGAGGAAAGGAAGGACAAAAGGGTGAAAGGGAAGGAGTGAGAGAGAAATAGGAAGATAAGGAAGGAAAGGAAGGAGGAAGGAAAGAGGGAATGAAGGAGGAAAGGGAAAAGGAGGGAAGAAAGAAAGAGGGAGGGAAAGGAAGGAAAAGAAGGAGGAAGGAAAGAGGGAAGGAAGGACGAAAGGGTGGAAGGGAAGGAGGGAGAGAGAAAGAGGGGGGTAAGGAAGGAAAGGAAGGAGGGATGAAAGAGGGAAGGAAGGACCCCCAATCCTTCTTTCTACAACAAGCCAAAGAGAGTTTGCTTTCTCCTCTCTTTGCTGCCAGGCCTGCAACCCAGAGTCAGTTCCCATTACAGTTTTCCCACCATTAATCGGAGGGAGATTATGCTGATCTCTTTAAATCCGTTTCACTCGGAACTCGGATTCTTTCAAGAGGGAGTCACTTGTTGCTTCCCTTTCTGTCGTCCGAAGCTGCGATTGCGAAGCCGTTTCGGGCCAGTGTTTCGAACCTCAACCCGTTTGAAAAGTGAAGAAGAGGTACGTAAATAAAAGCTTTTAGGACTCTAATCCCACCTTTTGTGATTTTCATTTTTTTTTCAGTAGATAAGCCCTTTCTTCCGTGAAAACGGATTCACATCCTCTACTGTTTCCCACCAGGAAAGGGAGCCTCTCCCAGACAAGGGGACCTACGTATCCGCGGATCCTGCCTTCTCGAATTCCATTACCCGCAGGCAATTTATTCCAGAATAAACATTTATATTCCGCCCTTCTCACCCTGAAGGGGACTCAGGGCTGAGCACAGCATATACACGGCAACTATTCAATGCCAGGACACAAATCTACATACAATACATAAAAACTAAAAAAAAATTATCAAAATATTAGAATCAGACAATGAGGTTTTGAAAGTGCCCACATTTCTAGAGAGCCAAAAAGAGATAGAGCACAGACCTGGTTCAGCTAGAATAGCTGCTAAAACCGCTGAGCTAATTGGGAGATGCCCTAGTACCTCCTGCATGGAATTCGGGGCTATAAATCAGAAGAAGGAGCAGTCAGCTTTCACTGGTAACAACCCTGATAGTGCCCACATTTCTAGAGAGCCAAAAGGAGATAGAGCACAGACCTCCGTTCAGCTAGAATAGCTGCTAAAAACGCTGAGCTAATTGGGAGATGCCCTAGTACCTCCTGCGTGGGGAATTCAGGGCTATAAATCAGTAGCAGGAGCAGTCAGCTTTCACTGGTAACAACCCTGATACTGATGTTTTCACTCCACTGGAATCTGCTTTGTGTCTACTGCTAAGGACTTAGTTCATTGCTCATTGTCTGATGGAAGACTGGTGTTTCCTTTGGGACTTAAATGCTAACCAAGCTGGCTAGTTGCAACATTCACACTTGCCTCAAGCAGACAAGAGTTCTTCCTTCCACCCAGGACACTCCATAGATACATAAACCCCACTTGCCTAGTTTCAACAGACCTCACAACCTCTGAGGATGCCTGCCATAGATGTGGGCGAAACATCAGGAGAGAATGCTTCTGGAACATGGCCACACAGCCCGGAAAACACACGGCAAAAGTGTTTCCAGCCATGAAACTCTTCGACAATACATAGTGCTACTCATTTTGAGCTACCATTTAGAGATGCATTGCACACAGTCGTAACAGTGGGACATCTTCTATATTGTCAAGCGACTCCTGTTGAATGTTTAAGGGGGCCCTACTTGCTATGGGTCAAGCTGAGAGCCAGGCCAAGCCAGGGCTCCCAAATAAACCAAGATCCCAACAAAACTTGGTGCCGAATGCCTCCGAAAAGGGAGAGAAAGAAGTCCACTCCCGGTAGCCCGGAGTGTGCCGGCCCCGACCTGCTGACACCCGGGATTTATGGTTTGTTTCTCCTACCCCCTCGCTCTGTTTTCTCACTCCTTCCCGTCACGTGGGGCACATTCCTGGCTTTCCAGGCGCCCAGGGTCTCTCTCTCTCTATTTTGGGTTGGATGGGGGTGGAAGGGGAGGCTCTCCAAGTGTGCGCATTGCAATTCCTAGTCAATGAGGTGTAGCTACAGGGCGGAATTGGTACCGCTTTGGTACCGCTTTGGCTGCCATATCTCAATGCTATCCAATTCTGGGGTTTGGGGTGACACCAGAGCTCTCTGACAGAGGCTGGTTCAACACTGCTATGCAATGCAGTGTGGATCTGCATTGTAATATCAGTATAGAGCTATCTAATGCAGCTGAATCCAGTTAAACTGGGTCTCAACTGATTCTACAGTGCAGATTCGGACTGCATATGGCAGTGTTGAAGGCTGAATAGCTCACCAAAGGACAGGCCCTTAATTTCTAGAGCATTGAGCCAGACCACTCCTATTTACAATGGTCTCAAACTGCTATAAAATCAGTGAATGTTAACTCTATGTATCTTGTTATATGTATTTATGTTAAGGATGTTATTCCCCTCCTTGAGCTGCAAGGAGAGGTGGGTAATGCAGTTATTATTATTACTATTATTAAAATTATATTATTACTAGCCCTCCCCTGCCATGCGTTGCTGTGGCCCAGTCTATGTATAGGTTTTTGTGTGTACATATATTTGTGCATATACATATATGTGTGTGTTTGCTTATATATATGTAGTTTTGTGCATGATTTCTAATGTATTTTTTGTTTTTTGGCTTTTTAAGTCTCTTTTGCTGTGTTTATCAGTGTTTTTATGAGTGATGGTCACTCGTTGGCCTGACTGGTGTATTGTATCCAAATTTGGTGTCAATTCGTCCAGTTAATTCGTCCAATTCATCCCACAAACAAACATTACATTTTTATTTATATAGATAATAGTTATAATAATTATAATAATTATAATGTAATATAATAATTATATAATATATACATTATTATCATATAAGCTGCAAGGAGAGGTGGGAAATACATTTATTATTATTATATAACAATATTATTATTTTGTTATATATTATTTTATATAATGTTTTCTATATCATCATAATAATTAATACCCACCACTCCTTGCAGCTTATATAATCTAATAATATAATCTTATATAATCTATAATTATTATTATATAGTTTTATATCATAATAATATATTATAATATTATATAATATATAATTATGATATAAAACTATATAATAATAATAATAATAATAATAATAATAATAATAATAAATATATTACCCACCTCTCCTTGCAGCTGGAAGGGACACACAACATCCTTACAACAAACGCATATAACAAGATATACAGAGGCCCTTTCCACACAGTTGTATACAATCCACATTGAACCGGATTATACGGCAGTGTGGACTCAGATATCCCAGTTCAAAGCAGATACTGTGGATTATCTGCCTTGATATTCTGGGTTATATGGCTGCGTAGAAGGGCCCAGAGTTAGAATGCTCTGATTATAGCAGGTTGACATTATTATTACTTTATATTTTATTATTATTTTATAGCAATAACAATTACAATTTTATTTATTATCCGCCTCTCCTCCTGGCTTGAGAAGAGTTACAGTATAATTGAAATACATAAACATTGTAAAAAAAAATCTATAAATAAACATATTTTACAATGTGTTTTACAATACACATTGTAAAAAAAACTATAAATACACATATGTATTTCTAGAAAAGATACACATATTAAAATGTATGTCAATAAAATGCATATGAAATACACAGAACAGAGATTAAAACAAGACACATGCTATTTCTTCTTATCCTTCTTTCTCCTCTTCCTCTTCCTCCTCCCCCTCCCCCTTATCTGCTTTGAACTGAATATATGACAGTGTGGATTCTGATAATCCAGTTCAAAGCAGATATTGTGGGATTTTCTGCCTTGATATTCTGGGTTATATGGCTGTGTGGAAAGACCCTGAGACAAACCTGCTTAGTGGGAATAGCTGAAAAGACACATAGTTATTAGTATTATTTTATCAAACACCTGCTATGGAATAAAAGGATTAAAGTGTTTCAGAGGATAGTGCAGGACTAATGTCCCAATTTTATTATTGGAATAGCTTGGATGTGTTTCTACTATTTATTAAAACTGCCCTGAGGACAAACAAGCCAGCCCGTATGCATCACAGACCTATACAAATCTACCCAAAAGTCATTCTTAGCAGAGAGTGGGACTAGGGGCTCTTCTACACAGTCATATAATCCAGATTATAAAATCAGATGATCCAGATTATCTACTTTGAACTGGATTATATGAGTTTACTCTATCATATAATCCAGTTCAAAGCTGATAATCTGGATTTTATCTGGCAGTGCAGAAGGGTCCCCAGGGCCCTTCCAGCCAGTGTCTATATGCCAGGATCTGATCCCAGGATTTCTGCTTTAAACTGGATTATATGAGTCCGTACTGCCAGATAATCTGGGATAAATAGAAAACCTGGGATCAGATCCAGGGATATAAGGCCTGTCTGGAAGGGCCCTCATTCTCTGCTAAGGATAGAACTTCACCTTTAAAAAGCTATAGTTTCCAAACATTGGAATACTTGAGTTGAAGATATGACCAGGCTGTGGTGCAGCTAGTTAGTTGCCAGCTGCATGAAATCACTACTGACCAAGAGGTCATGAGTTTGAAGCCAGCCCGAGTCGGAGTGAGCTGCCGACCATTAATAGTCTACCTTACTGTTGACCTATGCAGCCTGAAAGACAGTTGCATCTGTCAAGTAGGAAATTTAGGCACTGCTTTATGTGAGGAGGCTAATTTAACTAATTTACAACACCATAAAAAATCTTCCTGGAATGTGCGTAGGAATGGGGAAGTACTCCATTAAGGACTTGGTGTCACAAGTGGATGGTGAAGCGGCAGCTCCCCCTGTGGCCGGAATCGAGCATACCCTCATGAAGCCAGAAAGCTGGAATGTTAAATTGCCTCTGAGTCTGACTATATATGTTGTATGTCTAATTGGCATTGCATGTTTGCCATGTATATGTGCATTGTAATCCGCCCTGAGTCCCCTGCGTGGTGAGAAGGGCGGAACATAAATACTGTAAATAAATACATAAATAAATAAATCCCAAGTAGTTAATGAGTTTAGGAGTTTAAGTTCTGGCTAATTTTTCCTTACATTTTCTCTTAGAAGTCTATTAAATAACTTGAACACAATCTATCCAAAATTAACACACTTTTTTCATTTCCTTCAATGGAAGAGATGGGCTTAATTTACTGAAAGAAATGTGGCTTAAGTGTGGACATTTTGGCTGGACCATGGTCTATGTCTTTATTATTGAAATCCAACTGTGTGGATTAACGTTTTGTTTCGGAATGAACTGCAGATTCCAAAGGATATTGGCCATCTTGTAATTTTTAGGTGTGCCTTAATACCATGTCGATTTATTCCCACCTGGAGAATTCCTAAAGTTACAATCTTTGATCTTTGTTCTCAAGAAACGAGGGCCCAAGATGCATATAAAACGGGCATTAAAGTGGTTTTCTACCTTAGTTTTCTTCATTAGCCCTCTACCTTACCACCCACCTCTGCTGTGGATTTAAGGGACTCCACATAATTGAGTCTGTAAATTAACAAACACCCAGACAGCTGCAGAAACTGAGCCCTAGGTGGGACATTGGCCCTAATGTTCTCATATTAGCACGTTAAACAAGCAGAAGGGGAGCTCTTAATTATGCCTTGTTTTATAGGGGCATGATAAATTCCTTTTCCCTGGCCTCTCTGCCATGTCAATGGATGTGTTTGTGCCCGCGTTGAATTAATAGAGATAACCAAAAACAACCAAAACTCTCCTTGGATTGGAGGATTGTTCTATGCATCTGACAAACATCAGACCGAGCCAGTAATGAACCTGGAGCACACCCCAGTCTGCTATTCAGCGTTCGAAATGACCAGTTATTCAGCATTACAAACTGACAGCTTGTAAATGTAAATTTTATTAAATACACAGCAATAAAAATTTGTAGGTTTCTGTCACTTTGAATAAAAGGCTCAGAGCCTTTTAAATTACAGCTTGTGCTAGCGCAAGGCCAGACCCAGGCAGCTTTCTCAAACTGGAGCTTTTAAAAGCTTCATTATTTACACTCACTCATGTAATATCCTTTGCAGGATCCAGATACGCATGTCTCATATCACACATAGGGATGACGGCCTGGCATTTTGTGGCTCTTAAAAATATTGTAGGCAGTGCATAAAACTTGGCTGCCCTGGCCAAAAGCAGAGGGGAGGAACCACTTAATTTCCACTAGCCGCTAGGTTTTTCCAGATGTCTTTTTCCCCTCCAGTTTTTCCCAGACTCAGATTTCCATGTACTGTTGGACTATAGTCCCAAAAACTGACCAGTGATCAGTTACACTGGGAATGATCATCTAAGAACATGTGAGGCCCATGGATGGTTGCTCTTCAAGGTTTAACTCTACCTGGCTGTCCTGCTCCAGTGGAATATCAAGACCTTATAAAGCAGTGTTTCTCAGCCTTCCTAATGCCACAACCCCTTAATACAGTTCTTCATGTTGTGCTGACCCCCAACCATAAAATAATTTTTGTTGCTACTTCATAACAAGTTTTAACTGTGCAAATGCTCCCCTGGACACCACTGAAACCTGGGGTTCCAGGCTCAGCTATAAGTCCAGGATCACATCCAAGCTGCGAACCTGCATCTTCAGGGGGAGTGTAAACCCATCCAACACAGGCTGTAACCCAATGCCCTATTCGGCCTTTCAATTGACCAGGAGTACCTCTGTCTTGTCTGGATTCAATTTCAATTTGTTCACCCTCATCCAGTCTGACACAGCAGCCAAGCACCAGTTCAGGACCTGAACAGCCTCCTTAGTAGTAGGTGGGAAGGAGTGACAGAGTTGGACGTTATCTGCATACAGATGACACCGCACCCCGAAACTCCAGATGACCTCCCCCAGCAGCTTCATGTAGATGTTAAACAACATGGGAGACAGTATTGAACCCTGAGGAACCCCACAAGACAATGGTTGTGGTGTTGAACAGAAGTCTCCCAATAACACCATCTGGGAACAACCCTCTAGGAAGGACCGGAGCCACTGTAAAACAGTACCTCCAAGGCCCATTCCCACGAGGGGTCCCAGAAGAATACTGTGGTCAACAGTATGGAAGACCACTGAGAGATCCAGCAGAACCAACAGGGACACAGCTCCTGGCGTAAGATCATCCACTAAGGCAACTATGGCTGTCTCGGTACCATGTCCCGGCCTAAAGCCAGACTGTGCCGGATCCAGATAATCCGTGTCTTCCAAGAATACCTGGAGTTATGAGGCCACCACAACTCAGTTTAAACAATGAATAGTATGGTTACCATTACATTTTAATGCCTTCTCCAAATTACCATAAACCAAAAATAAATAAATAAACAGTTTCTAAATAAATATATTTTGTCATCATCATCATCATCATCATCAGTGATCCCTTGTGTTGGAGTATGTTGGGATACTCATAACAGCACTTCATTTTGTGTCATATAATTTAGTAGGACTCACAATGGGGCACTGAGGCAGATGTTTCAATTCTCTGAAGCACCCAGAGCATTAAGCCTGAAGCCTCTCTCCTCCTGGTGTCCTTTCACTAGTGACGAGTTTTATTATGTGCCTGTTACCTTGGAATTTGCCACAGAAACACTGCTATCTTGTGTAGTCATCTCTACTACTGATAACACTATATACATAGCACACAGGGCCTTTCAACACAGCCCTATATCCCAGAATATCAAGGTAGAAAATCCCACAATATCTGTTTTGAACTGGGTTATTTGAATCCACACTCAGATAATGTGGGATTTTCTGCCTTGATATTCTGGGATATAGGGCTGTGTGGAAGGGCCCACAGAGAACAGATGGGTCATGCAGGAGGGAATCTGACTGATACGTATTTCCATCTGCATTATCAGGAGAAGACATATATCTGTGTGGATTTGTCCCAAATAATCTTTTGAACTATATCTGCACCTTCCTACTTAGGACTAAAGGGGACCCACCTAAAATCAAAACTCTGGATTCAACTTTGTTGCTGCTATGAACCCACAAGTTATTACTGATGGAGACCCTCTAACATGTTCTTATTGGCAAGATTTCTTCAAGGGGGGTTCCTTGTCTTCTTCTGAGGTTGAGAGCATGCCAACTTGCCTAAGTTTACCCAGTGGGCTTCCATGGCCAGGGGTCTTAGTTCAATACTCAAATCAGTACACCATGAAAATCTCAATTTGGTGCTAGATTTCAAAATAAAATGGAATTTCAAAGGGAAATGTCATTTAGAGGAACAATATAGCTGCCTAAAAGGGATGATATTGCTGGACATTTTTGAACATTTGTTTGAAAATCCAACCTCAGTTGTTGGTGTTGAAATATTTGGAAAATCTGTCTTCAGATAATAAATGGAGAGATGATGGCGAGAATTTTCCATTCCTTTCATCTACACTGTGCACAGATATAATTTCCTTTTCACATAGTAAATGCAGAGCTCATATAATCTGAAGGAGTTGTCCTCTTGGGAATTGGAATTCTTGGCAAGAATGTAGTTAAATGCAGAGCATTCTAAAAACAGTTGTGTTAATTTACTAAAATAACTCAGGTTACGATGAAAATTAAGGTTCTGGCCATGCATGTGTACTACTCCCTCCTTCCACAGTTCACTTTGTGTGTTTTGAAATGTCTCATCAGAAACAACAGTATTTCATTGGCTAAAGGCAAGAATCCAAGAGTACACAATGGTGATCTTCACAACTACTTCTCATGAAATAGAGAAAGGCCTTTCTATGTCAAGGAGAATAAAATAATGCCATTGAGATGGAAGCTGAAACCATAGAAATTGAAAAAAGTTTGGTTATTTTAAAAATATAGAAATATTGTGAAGATAATTTGAAAAAATGAAAAAAAAGATATGTTAAAGAAAGGGAGAGGAAAAGGAAGCGGATACTCATGGCAACCTGAATTAGCAAGATGGAAGATAGTTGCATTAGAATAAAACTTAGAGGAATTGTCGTCATGCTGGCTACATGACCTTGGGGCACAATTAGACTTAATGTCAGGAGAAACCTTTCCCTTTAATGCATTAACAGAACTTTATAGCCAAGATTACTAGAAGTACGGATATCACTCAGAGCGCTGAAGATTAGGAAACATATTGGCCAGAAGAAACATATCCAAAGTAGGATAACAAAGACAGTCAGTGCCTTAGGCCCTTTTGCCACAGCTGTATTAAATCTGCATTGAACTGGGTTATATGTTGGTGTGGACTCAGATAATCCAGTTCAAAGCAGATATTGTGGATTATCTGCCTTGATATTCAGGGTTATAAGGCTGTGTGGAAGGGCTCTTAGACATCAAGTTCTATAAGGAAAGGTTGAAGGAATGGGTTATGTTTATAAATTTATCAGAAAACCTCAGTAGACACCTCAAAATATAATGATATCTTGACTTAGGAGTTTAATTCGTTCCATGACCTAGCTCTTAACCCAAAACACTCTTTATCTCAAAATGAATTTTGCCACTGAAATGTATTGAAATCCTATTAATCTGTTCTGGTCCCCCAACACCCCCCTCAATTGTTTTTGTTACATATTTTTTAAAATAAGAAATTGTACTTTATAAATAACGAATAATGTATAAATGCACATTCAAATGGAACAATAAAAAGAAAAATCAACTTTAAAATGGTAGAAGCACAAAGTTGTGGCAAGGAAGGACAAAGTAAAGAGGCAGAAGCATAATTTTCTTCATACTGGTCTCATTCCAGGGCCCTTCCACACAGCCATATAACCCATAATATCAAGGCAGACAATCCCACAATATCTGTTTTGAACCAGGAACAAAAACTACACAAAAATCAACTAAACCAAAGTTCCTCAAAGTGGACAAGACCAAAGCAGACAAGAATCTCCCAAAGCGGAAAAGAGCTCAAGGCACGGAGGCTGCTCCTTGAAGCCCTAAAGTCCTGTACTCTGGCACTAGAGCACCCTCTGGTGCAAGCTCTTAACTGAAAACACTGCTTTTATGTCAAAGCAAAACACAGGCTAAGCGACAGCTCTTAACTGTGCAAAAGCACCCCTGTTCATTGTTCACACCTGGGCCACCAAATTCAGCACTAAATCCAGGAATACTCCCAAACTGTTTTCAGGGGGAGTGTGACCCCCCTCCAACACAGGCTGACTCTCTATTCCCAGATATGCCTTCAGACTGACCAGGAACACCTCTGTCTTGTCTGGATAGTTTCAATTTATCTGCTTTCATGCATTGAGAAGAGAAAGAAAAGTATTGTGCTCCATATTTTAAGATTTCATCAAATGAGAACAACATGAGTTGTTGAGTTTTCCGGGCTGTATGACCATGTTCCAGAAGCATTCTCTCCCAACGTTTCGCCCACATCTATGGCAGGTATCCTCAGAGGTTGTGAGGTCTGTTGGAAACTAGGCAAGTGGGGTTTTTATATTTGTGGAATGTCCAGGGTGGGAGAAAGCACTCTTGTCTGTTAGAGGCAAATGCGAATGTTTCATGGCCATTGCAGCTTGGGATATGGTTAGCAAAACTGCACTGATCAACAGGTGTTGTTCAATACTTTGTTGTCGTTGTTTATTCATTCAGTCGCTTCCGACTCTTCTTGACCTCATGGACCAGCCCACGCCAGAGCTCCCTGTTGGCTGTCACCACCCCAGCTCCTTCAAGGTCAAGCCAGTCACTTCAAGGATACATACCATCCATCTTGGCTTTGGTCGGCCCCTCTTCCTTTTTCCTTCCATTTTCCCCAGCATCATTGTCTTCTCTAAGCTTTCCTTCTTCTCACTATGTGGCCAAAGTACTTCATCTTTGCCTCTAATATCCTTCCCGCCAATGAGCAGTCGAGCTTTATTTCCTGAAGTATGGACTGGTTGGATCTTCTCGCGGTCCAAGGCACTCTCAGAACTTTCCTCCAATGCCACAGTTCAAAAGCATCTATCTTCCTTCGCTCAGCCTTCCCTATGGTCCAACTCTCACATCCGTAGGTTACTACGGGGAATAGCATTGCTTTGACTATATGGATCTTCGTTGCCAGTGTGATTCTCTAATCTTCACTATTTTATCAAGATTGGTCATTGTTCTCCTCCCAAGAAGTAAGGATCTTCTGATTTCCTGGCTGCAGTCTGCGTCTGCAGTAATCATATACAATGAGACACATAAACACAAACAAAGGCAGAGACTTCTCCTTTCATTCCTGCTTCTGGGGGTGATGTTCATCTCTAGCTCATGGCCTCCGTGTTTTCTCCCTCTATTTGCCAGTTATCAATCAGTCTGGTTGCCATAATCTTGGTTTTTTTATGTTTAACCGTGACCGTATCTCCCTCCATGAACCAACTTGGGCCCTCCGTTCTTCTGGGGAGGCCCTCTTTCACCCCTGCCAATTTCACAAGCTTGCCTAGTAACTACAAGGGAGAGAGCTTTTACCTCTGTGGCCCCCTGACTTTGGAACTCACTACCTGGAGAAATTAGAAAAGCCCCTACCTTAGAAACCTTTAAAAAGGACCTTAAAACCTGGCTCTTCCGCTGCGCTTTTGATGAATAGGTTTACATTCTCACACTATTGCTTAGCCTCAATGTTTTGGCACTGGAGTATATGCCCCCCCCTTGTGGGAAAGCCTGATTCCACAACCCCCACTATAACGAGTCCTCCTCTGCAAATAATCTGTCTTTCTCTTATCTCACCTGAGTTTTAATTAGTTTTAATCAGTCTCTTTAAAAAAAAATCATTACATGTTGCCCACCCATTGTCATTGTGCCTATTGTAATTTTATATTGCTATGTTTTCATATGTTTTATGTAATTATGTTGTTTATTGTTTGCGTTTTCGGTTTCATTTTATTGTAATTTTTTGTTTGGGCTTGGCCTCATGTAAGCCGCTCCGAGTCCCCATTGGGGAGATGGTGGCGGGGTATAAATAAAGATTATTATTATTATTATTACCCAGCTTTTGCGCTTTCTTCTTTCACCTTGATTAGAAGGCTCCTCAGCTCTTCCTCACTTTTGGCCATCAAAGTGGTATCATCTGCATATCTAAGGTTGTTAATGTTTATTCCAGCAATTTTCACCCCAGCCTTGCATTCGTCAAGCCCCGCACAAGTTGAATAGGTTGGGCGAGAGTATACAACCCTGCCGTACGCCTTTCCCAATCTTGAACCAGTCTGTTGTACCATGGTCAGTTTTTACTGTTGCTACTGAGGAATCGTGATACAGATTCCTCAGGAGAGAGACAAGATATTGTGAGTTAATAATAGTGTTGAACAATACAGTTGATCAGTGCAAGGAACACTATTTACCTTGTCTTGAAGTCCTAATTAATCTTATTAAGGAGATACCTTGTTTTCTGCTCTTTTAGAAATCCCACAATAATGTTTCACCTACAATTATAGTATATACTCAAGTATAAGCCGACCTGAATATAAGCCGAGGCACCTAATTTTATCACAAAAAACTGGGAAAACGTATTGACTCGAGTATAAGCTGAGGGTGAGAAATGTAGCTGCTACTGGTGATCATCAGTAGGTTAAATGTTTTTGAGTATTTACATAAAATTGTAATTTAAGATAAGACTGCCCAACTCTGATTCAATCATTATTCTAACTTCCTTCAATGTAAATGTACTTACCTATGACCAATAATAACAGAGTCAAATAATAAATGTAATAACATGTAATAATGAGTCACCTTCGGGCTGAGAACAGCGGTATATAAGTAAGGTAAATAAGGTAAATAAATAAATAAAAACAATAATAGAATAAATAATGGAAATTTAATAATAATAGTAATAATAAAATAATACATGTAATAATAATAATAATAATAATAAATAGAGTAAAATAATAAATGTAATAAAATAATAATAGAGTAAAATGATGTAAATGTAATAGTAATAATAACAACAATAATAGAGTAAAATGATAAATGCAATAAAAATAATACTAATAACAGAGTAAAATAATAAATAACTTTGACTCCAGTATAAGCCGAGGGGAACTTTTTCAGCCTAAAAAAAGGGCTGAAAAACGAGGCTTATACTTGAGTATATATGCAGTAATCTACCCCTTCAGAGCAAGGGACTCTCCTAACACCGCAGAACTGTCAACAAAGCAATGCGCATGCCCAGCTTTTTGAGCTCCGCCCCCTTCACCCTCCTTCCTTCCTATTGGCCGGCAGTGCTTGCGCCTCGCCCATTCTTTCAGGTGAAGGGGGCGTTCCTTTCTCTTTTCCGGTCACCTTTCACCCTTGGCGGCCCCGAGTTACATGCGGGGCTTAAGAGGCCCATCCACTGCCATTGTTCGTGCCAGAGCTTTGGACCAAACCATTTGTTAACAGAGAAAGGGGGGGGGAGAGGTCGAAGTAGCAGTAGGTCTTGGTTGCCTCTTCTTTCCAATGGCTTGATTGTGGCCGGTCTCTCTATCCCTTTCTCTCCGTGGTTGATACCTCCCGCATCTTCCCTCTGTTTGTCCCCCCCCCTCCCTTTCTGACTGGTGGTCTAGTCCGACGCCGGTCTCGGCGAAAGAGGCTGAGGGGAAAAAAGATGGCGGAGGCGGTTGGGGTGTCGCTGTCCCTTTGACGGAGGGCGCCGGCTAGCGGGGCTATGTCGGACTCTGAGGAGGAAGAGAGCTCTGACCGGCTGCTCAAGTTCGTGTTGCTGGGCGACGGCGCCTCCGGCAAGGTCAGTGCGCCCAGCCTTTTGCCCTGGAGGCCCCAACCGGGCCCTACCTTGGGGAGGAGGAGGAGGAGGAGGCCTCTCCAGAGCGGGCCTCCCACTTCCCATCCGGTGCCATCGTTTCCCAGGCCTGTCGTTTCTAGGACAAGGATCAGTGCCTGCTTCGCTCCTGGGAGTTGTAGTTTTATAAGATCTTTAGTCTTTTTCATTTTTATTTTTATTTTTCATTTTCATTATTTTATTTCATTTTTAACCCTAACCCTTTAAATTATTATTATTATTATTATTATTATTATTATTATTATTAATAATAATAATAAAGATCTTTAGCTTTCTCTGACAAAGAGAGGGCTGGTGCATCACAGAAACAGAAACTCCAGGATTCCATAGCACTGAGTCATGGCAGTTAAAGTGGGGTCAGCCAGCATTAGTTCTTGAGTGTAGATGCACACAGACCCCTTCTACACTGCCATATAATCCAGATATCAAATGAGACAACCTGCATCATCTGCTTTGAACTGGCTTATATGAGTCCACACTGCCATGTAATTCAGTTCAAAGCAAATAATCTGGGGTTTATATGGCAGTGTAGAAGGGGCCACAATTGAACTGGAATATCTGCATCCACACCGACATATAATTCAGTTCAAATCAGATAATCTGGGGTTTATATGGCAGTGTAGAAGGGGCCACAGTTTTCTTTATACACTGTAGCAAGCAGTGTCTTAGGGCCCTTCCACACAGCCATATAACCCAAAATATCAAGACACATAATCCACATTATCTGCGTTGAACTGGAATATCTGCATCCACACTGCCATATAATCCAGTTCAAATCTGATAATCTGGATTGTATATGGCAGTGTAGAAGGGCCCCCAGTTTTCTTTATACACTGTAGTAAGCAGTGTCTTAGGATCCTTCCACACAGCCGTATTACCCAGAATATCAAGGCAGATAATCCACATCATCTGCTTTGAACTGGAATATCTGCATCCACACTGCCATATAGTCCAGTTCAGAGCAGAGAGTCAGGATTTTATATGGCAGTGTATAAGGGGCCCCAGCTTTCTTTATACACTGTAGCAAGCAGTGTCTTAGGGCTCTTCCACACAGCCACATAACCCAGAATATCAAGGCAGATAATCCACATCATCTGCTTTGAACTGGAATATATGCATCCACACTGCTATATAATCCAGTTCAGAGCAGATAATCTGGATTTTATATGGCAATGTAGAAGGAGGCCACAGTTTTCTTTATACACTGTAGTAAGCAGTGTCTTAGGATCCTTCCACACAGCCGTATCACCCAGAATATCAAGGCAGATTGAACTGGACTATCTGCGTCCACACTGCCATATAAACCAGTTCAAAGCAGATAATGTGGAATTTTATTCAGCTGTGTGAAAGAAGCCTAGGTTATCTGAGGGCCCTTCCAGACAGGCCCTATGTCCAAGGATCTGATCCCAGGTTTTCTGTTCACTCTAGATTATTTGGTAGTGCAGACTCATATAATCCAATTTAAAGCAGAAAACATGGGACCGGATCCTGGGATATAAGGCCTGTCTGGAAGACCCCTGAGTTGATACTGCCATATAATCCAGTTCAATGTGGATTTTATTCAGCTGTGTGGAAGGGACCTCAGGGCCCTTCCTCACAACCCTATATCCCATAATATCAAGGCAGAAAATCCCACATTATTTGTTTTGAATTTGGATATATGGCAGTGTGGACTCAGATAACCCAGGGTCCTTTCACACAGCCATATAACCCAGAATAGCAAGGCAGGAAATCCCACAATATTTGTTTTGAACGGGGTCATCTGAATCCACACTGCCATATATTCCAATTCAAAGCAGATATTGTGGGATTTCCTGCCTTGATATTCTGCGTTATTATTTATTTATTTATTTACTATGCTTATATACCGCTGTATCTCAAGCCCGAGGGCGACTCACAGCGGTTCACAAACAGTAAAGACAATAAAAACAGCAATAATTCCATACAACAATGACAATTAATTTACACATTTTCCATTAATAACTAATAAGCAATCCCAATACACAACTATTACAAAAAACCCATACCCAATCGCCTCATCATCCACGCATGATCCAAGACACATAATCATAACGTTATGTTGCTGCAGGGCTTCTAACACTTGTTCTACTTGCAATCGCTTTCTGCCTGAGAAACTTTACATGACCCTGGGTATATAGGTGTATTATATAGTTATAAATATCAAACATTTCTTCTTCTTCTTTCTAAGCTATTTTCCCAATGGAGGGGTTAGCACAGTGTTTTGTTTTGGGCATTCTCAGGTTGGCAGCACACATGTCTTCAATGTGTCCATCCATCTTTTCTTTTGGTATCTGTGTTGTCGTCATCCTGCAATCTCCAAACAACAACAACAACAACAACAACACTTTATTTATACCCCACCCCATCTCCCAAAAAGGGACTTGGAGATGGGATAAAACATATAAGATAGGATAAACACAATACATAACAGGTAATGTACAACAGATTTGTGTGAATATCTAAACCAGTCACCTGGTGACATTCRGATGACCTTTACTGTTTCCAAACTTTTGAGGACTCCAATATGGAGCTAAGAGTCTCAGAATTTTCTTCTTAAAACTGTGGTTCCCAACCCCAAATGGGCCATTTGGGATTGGGAACCACAGTTTTAAGAAGAAAACTCTGAGACTCCCCCCCCCCCTCAGTCTGAGGGTTCTTCCACACAGCCAAATAACCCAGAATATCAAGGCGGATCCACAATATCTGCTTTGAACTGTGTTGTCTGCCATATAAATCAGTTTAATTTGAATTTTATACAGCTGTGTYGAAGGGGCCTGTGATTTCCTCCATATACATCATTTGAACTTACTGCAAGTTATTTTGTAAACACAGTGTCCTTTCCAGCATTGGGTTGGACTGCACATAATTAGCATGGGTTTTAGATCCTTTAAATAGACTAGTGGTACCCTACCTGTGATCCTCCAAGTGTTTGAGACTTCAACTCCCATCCGCCCAGTCAGTTTAGCCAGTTGTCAGGCATTCTGGTGGCTGATGTCCAAAAGGATAAAGGAACCTCAGAAATAGACGGATGAAATGTTGCACCCACTAACATAGGAGGACCTCCTCCAAACACAGTAGAGTTACTTTTCAATACAGGCAGTCCCCAAATTATGAACAAGATTGGTTTTGTAGGTCTGTTTGTAAGTTGAATTTGTATGTAAGCTGGAACAGAATTTGTATGTAAGCTGGAACAGGTACATTTTTAAATGTAACTCCATACCATATATATAGCTTTGGATAGCATAGGAAAGAATTAACATCCCTGTGATGTTTGTTTTGCTGTCTGTGCCCCTGTTCAGAAGATCTCACCTCACTTGCTGTCCCTGTGATAATTAGATTTTTTTTAAAAAATGGCTTGTTGTGGAAACAAGGATTAGTGAGAAAGCTTCAGTAAAGACCCGCTTTCCCCATCATAACTCTTAAGAATGAATTTCCCTTCCTGAGGGGTAGATTTCTCTCACTTCTTGTTATCTCACCCCCATTCTTAACTATGAGCCATTTCTAAGTTGAATGTTTGTAACTCGGAGACTGCCTGTAAATGGACAGAGGAGCATTCTAGAAGGCTTTTCAAATAAATTATAATTAAGGTAAATGCAGTTGTAAATTAAAATAGCTCAACTGAAGGAGGGATTAGATTTTTAAGGTTCAGGAGGATTGCTATCTTTACAGATGTACAGAAACTCCTTATGTGTGTATTGGGAAAGGAATTCTGTTATACTTATATATGCTTACGTTACAATAGCATTTCTTTTAAGATGGAATGAAAGTCTGCGCCCACTCTTACTACCATTAAAATATATTGGATTACAAGCACACCAAACTTCCTGTAGTGAATGCTGAGAAGTTCCAGAAGCAGTGTTTAATTCCTCCTCGACAACAGAGGTTTTGTGACTAATATACAAGGTTAGCATGACAGAAGCAAATAGGTACTCCTGTACCTGTCACCAAATTTGCTAATCCTTTTAAAGAAAGCAACATACACAGCTTTACTATGTGTTGTAATGTAGGCCGTCCGCAGATATAGGTGCGCACTTATTATGGATCTATGTTTTTTTCCTGTACCTCAGAAATATCACTTCCCTGTGGTCAAGAAAAGAAATCCCATAAGTAAATTGATGTGTAAAAGTACTTTCTGGCCACTCATTTACAGCAATCATGGTACCAAAACTCCTAGTATATTGTTAAATGTTCAAAATGTGTCTTACCAGGTGTCGTGTTAAAATGATACATTACATTATGCTCCACTATTCTTACACGGGTTTATTATCTAATATATTTGGTAGAGTTGGGCCCGAATCACTGTTAACAAAAAGATTTGTAGTTTTCGGAGGGCCATTTTTGTGTAATTTCTGAAAACAGAAAGGGGAAGAGAGAGACGAAAAGAACAGTGAAATGAATTCAGAGAGACAATATTTTCAGAAAGAGTTAAGTCCACAAAATAATTGAGGCGGTGAGATCTGTGGCATCTTTTTCTATTCCTAGCAGAAGAAGCCTCCTCCATTTTTTTCTTGGAAAGTTACCACCTCCTCCAGAGAGAGCCCTTAGAACTCGCTTTCCCAGTGGCACTAGCATAGGATGGCCATTGAAAGTTCATCTCTCTGAGTCTCTCAGCCAGTAAAAAGCCTGATGGTGTCCATGCTCTGATTGGCTGAGAATGGACACAACCCGTGATTACAGTTCCCAGTGCCTTATCTTGTGGTTTAAAAATACTATGTTTAAAACTTAAAATAATTATAAAAAATCAGTAGATTGGTGAATTGTTTTGGCAGGCCAGTAGTTGTGAATAGGGTCTACAGCTGAGGTAGGTTTCATGCAGATAGGCCTTAAAATGGCTGAGGATTGAGCCTTTAAAATTTCTCATTGTAGCCAATCTCCTGAATGAAATGGAAAACACTCCTCCCCTTTCAGGTAACTTTGTGGTAAACGAAATGAGGGGTCAGAAGAAAATGGACCCGAAATAAATATAAATAATACAACTTTGATTTGAAAACGGCTGGCAAATTCAACATTTTAAAAGGATTTCATAGAATCATAGAGTTGGAAGAGACTACATAGGCCATCCAGTCCAACCCCCTGCCATGCAGGAAAAGCACAATCAAAATACCCCTGATGGATGGCCATCCAGCCTCTGTTTAAAAGCCTCCAAGGAAGGAGCTTCCACCACACTCAGAGGGAGAAAGTTCCGTTGTTGAACGGCTCTTTTTTGTCATTTGAACCCATTGCTCCGAGTCCTAGGCTCCAGGACTGCAGAAAACAAGCCTGCTACCTCTTTCTTATGATATAATAATAATAATAATAATAATAATAATAATAATAATAATAACAACAACAACAACAGCTGCAAAAGGCCACCTTACTTGGATCTGCGTGCATCATTCAAAAATACACCACATAGTCCTAAACGCTTGGGAAGTGGTTGACTTGTGATTTTGTGATATGAAATCCAGCATATATATCTCGTTTGCTGTGACATAATAATAATAATAATAATAATAATAATAATAATAATAATAACAACAAACCTTTATTTGTATACCACTCTATCTTCCCAAGGGGACTCAGGGCGGTTTCCAACATAGGTAAAGCATTGTAATTACTGACAGAAAAACATACAGAGTAATCATTATAAAACAAAGGCATAGTACTATATAATCCTCCTTTCAAATATTTATAGATGGCTATCATATCTCATCTCAACCTTCTCTTCTGTAGGATAAACACGTTAAACATATCCCATCACATTATGCAGTAATGACCAATGGTCAAACCCCTTGTAACAAAGTTGCTTCTTTTCTCTTTCCTTTTTTACGATAAACATATGGATATTATGAAGAAAAAAATGTTAGAAGGGCAATACTACAGGCTAATAATTGAAAGGCTGAGGAGCTGCACTAGTTCAGTTGCTCTTATTTTTCAAATATGGCTCTGATTTGTTGCTCCTTGGAAAAAAGTGTCCTTTTTTGAAATATGGTCCATGGTTAATAGTACTGAAAGTTGTTGAGAAGTCCATCAGAAGCATCAGAGATATACTCCCTCCTGTCTAGTTGTTAGCGTAAGTCATCCATGACTTGTAGACTGAAAATTCTGGCAGTCATATTCTGCACAATTTGGTATTTGTTAAGATGGAACAACAAGGTTAATATGGATGTTAAGGGGAGGTGGATGAAGTGGGTGTTGGCTGCCAGATAATGGATCAGGAAAGAGCCTTGCTAACTTGTCATGACAAGCCTCAAATGATTAATATATCCTTTCCTGTGTCAAAGAGTAACAAACCATTAACTCTTCCCCTTCGAACAGCTCTGCCACACAGCTTGCTGAGACTACTATGGTGGCCATAAAGTACACCTCTATGCCTACAGCTACCAAGTTAATGGATATACAAAAGGCTTCCTATGTGAGAAATCACTATTAGTCTTGTTTGATAGAAAATGATGTTGACTGAGAGACAATGATGTCCAAAGAAAGGCAGAGTTCTGGGCCGAACAAGAAGTTCAACTATTTGAGATTCATACTGAGCAGTGTTTATATTCTGCTATGCCATTCTGATTTATTCATGTATGATTTTTTGATTCATGCATACATATAATTGGTTAAAAGATAAAATGTGACTGCTTAACAAACCACAGTTTGAAAGTGGCAGACTGGACTGCTATTTCACCTTCTCCAATGTCTAGCTGTAGAGGAAATTTCCTGGTTTCTTAAGCCACAGTTTCTCCTGATATCTGAAACCATAACAAACGTGAGTGTCACTGGTCAATGATTTTTTAAAAAGTTAATTAAATAATTAAACTATTGGGATTATAGTTGACAGTAAATATGAATGTATAAATACAAATGGGTGGCAACTCTATTCATGAGTTTGATTGTCCATAGCTTCTAGCGTCTTCCTTTAGGAATTAATAAACTGAAGTGAGGTTATCGGACAAGCGATGGCCAACTAGCCGTGGGATTGGACTGGAGTAGGAAATGGGGGTTTGTAGTAAACATTATTCTCTGAAATGTTCATTTAATGGTACATGTACATAGGAGCAATATTGTAGTATCCATCTCTACAGAGTGAAATGGAAACCAATGGCTTTACTTTGTTTTTGGTTTGTGATGGCTTCATGTATAAACCAAGTTTCAGTGCTTCACAGCAATTGTTTCCTTTGTGTTTGTTTTACTGGTCTTTAACAAAGCCTGGTTCATAGAGCTGTACTTTTATTCATTTTAAAAGACTTTCTCTGTTTTAGTACCATATTTACTTGAGTCTAATGTGCAACTTTTTTGGCTGAATTACATTGCTAAAATTGAGCTACACTTTAGATTTGATGGTGCATTAGTATTATGTAAATCAGCTGGGCGGTCTTGGGCACGTCATGCTCACGATTTTGAAGACAAGGTGTAAAGTGGTTACTACTAAGATGAGGAGATACCTTTTTTTGTGATTCTGAAGTGGTGAATTGTTGCTGCTGTTTTCCCAAGCAGCCAGAAAGTAGTGCAAGGGGGGATCTCCTTGTTTATGTGTATAAAATGTTCTTTCCTCAAATATTTCTTCTGTGATGAAAAGTTTCTGTGGCAGAAATTCAGTCTAGCTCTAATGCAAATATTTGACTAGATAACAGAGCTCTGTATGTGTGTATGTTTGCCTTCACATTGCCGGTGAACCCCATGAATTTCACATGGTTTTCTTAGGCAAGGGGTACTCAGAGGTGGTTTGCCAGCTCTTTCCTCTGAAATATAGTCAACAGCGCCTGAAATTTGCTGGTGGTCTTCCATCCAAGTGCTAACTAGATCTGACCCTGCTTAGCATCCAAGATCAGATAGAATCTGGTGCTCTTGTATAGATAGATCCTCAGAAAAGGGAAAGTGGTGAACAGTGCAGGATGGATTGGGGAACTCTAGAGGGCATGCATACTAACTCTTAACCAGAAAAAGCTTGTTTTGATAAGAAAGAAAATCTAGTCAAACTAGATTGGAATAATGAATCTCTTGGTCACGTGCCAATATATATCATTCACTTTTTTAGATTCCTCTTACGAGATGATGTCTTGAGAGTAGCTAGTTCTCTTCATGGGAAAAGTTATAATGGAGTGGCTGTTTAATTACATTTGGTGGAATGTGTGCAGAGATCCTTCCAGCAATGGTATCTAATACTCCTCAGACTTATATATTGCAATGGAAATATTCCCTAATAAAAGGGAATTAATGAAATCTCTTTATCACTTATTGATCTAATCACATGAAATGTAACTGACAGTCTAGCAATACATGTTTATTTAAAAAGAATGTAAAAGTTGTTAATAGAACACTACTTCATCTCTCTGTTGGGTTAGTTATATATACAGAAATACTTGACATCCATTACGAAAATAGATGTTCCTGACCATTGCTACTTTCGCAGAAATTTGGTACCAGAAGTAGAAATACCATAGAAAGAATAGGATTGGGTTCCCACATCACAAAACAAAAGAATAGTTTAACAAGTTTTTAGCACATGTGAAATATACACAAGTGAAAATAAACCACCAGCCTGGAAAAACCTTGTATAAGTATTAAACAAAAAGATTTTGAATTTCCTGCAGCTACTTGAAAGCTATTTTGAAAATGAATTTAAGGTTGAATTTCTCCTTTCACTACTGCCTAGTTTTTTTTTAATGGTGGCCAGGTTTATACTTTTTAAAACATGCTGGTCGGAGCTGGTGAGGCAAACTTACCAACTTTGTCCTTTTCTCTATCTCTTGGTGTTTGTACATGTTCAGTGTGGGATTCTGAGGCAGCTTTAGTTTGTTTACTGTGTGCCAATTTCCAGCAACTTGCTGCCAACAGTCTGTGTTTCTCTTTCTTTCCTTCACCATCCTTCCAGTGCCAATGCTGGTAAAAAATGCCAAGCTAGACAGATAACAAGGAAGAAAAGGGGGAGCTGGCCAGGTATAAAATAGTTTGAAAAAATGATATTTTTTTTGGTCAAAGGCTTTGTTCACTTGGTCATGCCTGTTGTTTTGAGTAGTCAGTAGATCACAGCCTAAGTCGTCAGAAATAATAATAATAATAATAATAATAATAATAATAATAATAATAATAATGTATTTGTAGACCACCCTATCTCCCTGAAGAGACTCTGAAACTTGAGAAAATGTTCAGATTTACTTTATTTATCATACAATTAGAAACCTATGATGCAACTGGTGATTCACATAGTTGCTTAAACAAGCTGTTACTTTTGTGGTCTGGAGTATGCGTGTGTTTGTGTGTATGGTTTGTTTGTTTTTAATCTGTTGGTCAACAGTCACTTCCTTGAAGAACAAACTTTGTTGAAGTCCAAGAGAAGGATTCTAAAGAAAACTATTTGTCTTGACTTGAAGTCATGGTGGGAGATAAATTAATATAGGGATAAATAAATGGTAGTACAGAAGAATAATTTAGGAATTATTATCTACCCCCTTTTACAATTGCTACTGCAAAGAGTAAGATGTAGGATTGAAACACATATTTCTGCTGAAGGGATTGAACTGTTAAAATACATCATCTGTCTTTTTTCTCCCTCTTTGAAAAATCAATTCTTATGAACAAAATAGGGGATACAGTGGGCTATATTGAGATCTGTGTTTGATAGCTATGGTAGCTGAATAATCCAGCTTTCCCTAACAAGAGTTCCTTGTACTAATGATCCGACAGCCATTAGCATTTATGGTATAATTCAGTGTGTGTGTTTTAACTTGTCAAATAGTGTTCTGCTTGACAAGTGGTGCAGTTAGTTAAACTCTTGTGCTGGCAGGACTGAAGACTGACAGGTCGGAGGTTTGAATCTGTGGCGATTGTTGATGAGCTCCCTCTGTCAGCTCCAGCTCCCCATGCAGGAACATGAGAGAAACCTCCCACGAGGATGATAAAACATCAAAACATCTGGGTGTCCCCTGGGCAATGTCCTTGCAGATGGCCAATTCTCTCACACCAGAAGCGACTTGCAGTTTTTAAAGTTGCTCCTGACACGAAAAAAGTGTTTTTTACTTCATGTACAAGTTTTTTTTAAAGTTTGCATTGAGTGAACATGGGCATTACTTTAGCCCAGGGATCCTCAAACTAAGGCGCGGGGCCCGGATACGGCCCTCCAAGGTCATTTACCCGGCCCTCGCTCAGGGTCAATCTAAGTCTGAAACGACTTGAAAGCACGCAACAACGACAATCCTACCCCATCAGCCAAAAGGAGGCTCACACTTCCCATTGAAATACTAATAAGTTTATATTTGTTAAAATTGTTCTTTATTTTAATTATTGTATTGTTTTAAAGTAGGTTTTTTGCATTACAAATAAGGCATGTGAGGTGCATAGGAATTCATTCATTTTTTTCCAAATTATAATCTGGCCCTCCAACAGTTTGGAGGACTGTGACCTGGCCCTCTGTTTAAAATGTTTGAGGACCCCTCCATTAGCCTAAGGAACATTCCAATGTATTGAAATTGAGGTTTATAATGTGTACTACTTCTGTTGCTCCAGCTTCAAATTCCAGGGTCCTCTTTTCCATAGAGAGTTTTTGATTTCCTCTGAACGGGACAAAGTATTGACAGCCAGAGCACGTTACTTTTACTTTGCTACTGAAAAATGGCATGGGACATTTTTTGTTGTACTATTTTATATTGCCTGAATTATGGAGTTCCACAATAGTATAAAGCAATACAATTCTTTTGGTTTTTTTTGAGTTAAAAAAATCATGACTTTTTCCCCCGAAGAACCTCTCTACAAACCCAGTATCTGTATATGGTAACTGGGAGACGCTGTGTACAGCTGTTCAGGTGACAATGCTGCAGGATGTATATACTTCAGGTTTAGTTCAGATTTAGATTTTGCCATGGCCCTGCAAGTCAGTTATGGGTGCCTGGTATGGCATAACATGGTATCTTGAAATGCATTTTGTTAGTCACTAGTGCAAAGAAAACGTGAAACCCTTTGTGTGATTGAAATATCTACTTATCTATAAGTCTCCAGGAATCATTTCTAATCTGAGAATTATAGAGAAATCAAAGAGTTAAAAATAGAGGAATCAGGTGTAAATGTTTGTTTTTGAGTTCTTCATTCTAATGGCGGCTATTGCTTTCAGGATTGTTGAGGGACAATCAAAAATGGATATTGGGGATCCTTGGAACTTAAAAAAAATCCATAGAGAATTTTTTTCCAGTGTTATGAAGCTATTTAACACAATTTATCATACTTTAGGCAAATAAATATTTGTTATTTAGCTAGATAACTTGTTTCAGGCTGATCTATGTCAGGCATGGGTAAACTGGCCCTCCGTATGTTTTGGACTCCCACAATTATGGAAATTGAAGTCCGAAACACCTGGAGGGCTAAAGTTTGTCCATGCTTGAATGATGTAATATTATATTAATTAGAAACAAAATAAAAAGAAAAAGGCTCCTGTTTTTTTTCTTTTCGTTTAAGGACAGGAGGTAATAATTTTTTCCAGAAAACATTTCTTTCTCTTATTGTCAGCTGTTAACCCACTCTGTGCTTTCATTAAAACCTTTAGAAACCTTTTAGGGAATACTGAATGTCACCAAATGATACAGTTAATATTTACAATCTCCTTAAATATAGGATGGAGGGTTAGGTAATATAACATTTGTGAATTTTTCAGAATTAAATATTTTATTTCTTACTAAGGATTAATAATCACTTTGGAGGGTAGGAGCAGTTTCAATTATTTCTTCTATGTATTTCCTTTTTTATCCCCCCCCCCCAAATGCTGTATTTATTTATTTCCTATGAATCTTTTTAATGTTATGGTTTTGAAATACTAGAAAATTTTCATATTTCCCTGAATACATTATTAAATCAAAATGTCAAACAAAATGTGGCCTGTGTATCCTTTTCATTGAAATGAAATGAATATGATAAACCATTGTAAAATAGGTTATTTTTCTATTTCTATAGTCTGTAGCCTGAAGTTTTAACATTTTTACCTGTTTCTTGAATAGTTAATACTTGAGTTCACAGCAATGTAATTATTATAAAGACTATGATTTTAGTATTTTTTAAAAAAAATATTTTGGTGAGTTTATTTGTTTTTGTTTTTGTGAGTGAGATACTTAGAAATTATGATATTTGCCTAGAAATAGATGTCAACTTAATGACATCAGTATTCATTATTTTTAGGCATGCATTTATAACTTGAATTTTGTTTTAGCCACACATGCATTAACGTTGTGAGAGTGGGCTACTCGTCATATTGAGAGAGACAATTACAGAATTTTGTACTGACTTTTGCTTGTTTTAGGTTTATACCTAAGCTCTTCTATGGGCTTCATTTGTGTTAAGGAATGGTGGAGAATTTAGTTTGATCTGGATTTTTAAGCAAACTAACAGTTAGTGAAGACATTTATGAGAAAGAGTTAAATCATATAGAGGCACCGATTTATACTTCCCAGATGCTGTGGATCAGAATCCAATTATCCTTTGGAGTTTAGACGCTTTCAGTTTTGTAGTCCGATTATTTGCTTAAAAAGGGGAATAAATTGTAATTTCAGTCTTTATGCATTTTAGCATAATATATAATGTATGCAATTAAGCACAACAAATACAGTCCTATGACTGAGCACATAAGACTCACATCGATTTGAAATACACTGAGACATTCATCCTTGTCTGCGATCTTGGTTAAGTTACTATCTTCCTGCCTTACATCAAACCCACTGAAACACTTTCTTTTGGGGGGGGGGGGTACTGCATATCTCTTACTGATACAACAAACTGCTTTTGCAACACCCCTTAGTTTCTGAAGTTATTTGAGTGTGGGGAGGGTGCTCTTGCTTAGCAAACACAAATCCAATACCCCCTGGGCTCATTAACTCTTTGTGTGGTCCTTTAAATCTTGGCCAGTGTTATTGTGAAGGCAAACAGCCTTCTGAATTGCTCTGCTTGTTACAGTTCTAATTAATCTGGAAAAAGATCTAGAACAGGTCATTAGCTTAATGGAAGAGAAGATGCTCTGAATGCCACAGATCCAGGTCCAATTTTTGGTAGGGCTGTCTGAAATCCTGGTGAGTCACCGTCTGTCAGTTTTGATAACTATGAACTAGGCGGATCAGGGGCCTGACTTAATAGACGGTAGAAAAATTGTGTTCCTGTAATGTGAAGATATATTCTTAGGCTTTGTGTTGGAGCTTCCTAGACTTTTTGTATGAATGTATTACGTAGTATTCTAATTACATTTTATTTATTCTCAAAATGTAAGCCTTCAATGAGTCAAAAAGTTATCTTTTACTTTACTAATCAATTTTGCTGTAGAAATGACCTTTCTTTTAGGAAAAGAAGTTACATAGAACTTTAAAATCATTATTCTAAAACTACTTTGTATTATCTTTGACTTCTCTGTCTCCTTTAAAATACCAAGTGAATTTGATGTGATTCTGTTTCTAGACCTCCTTAGCCACACGTTTTGCTCAAGAAGCTTTTGGGAAGCAGTACAAACAAACCATAGGACTTGACTTCTTTTTGAAAAGAATAACACTCCCAGGTAAGAGGAGAGTAACATGAACAATACTGAAAAGTGGGAAGTAATGGTAAAATGTTTGGGAAAGCATTTGTTCTTAAGTATATAAGAAGAATTAGTGTAGCACTTGAAGAATCTAAAGAAATGCAGTGTTGAAGGGTTGTCTGTTTACATCATTTCGTGTTGTGTCTGAAGAATTACATTCTGAAGCATATGCTTGTCCCAGGTTCTTGTAGCTAGGGTTTAAAGTAGATATTAACATGTACAGAATAAGAAGAAAAAACTCCACGTATAGCGATGGAAAAATGTTTCTTTTCAAAAGATATTTTAAAATAAGATATCCCCCACTTTTGGTTAAGTTGAAGGGATACATGTATAATGTAGGTATGGAATTGCTTGGCTGTAATATGTGAATGCTGTCTTATGCAAGGCAGCATGAAATTGCTGGCATTTAATAGACCACTAAAATTCAGGGTCCCCAGGCACTCATAAAAATACAGTTTGAGCATTCAAGATGTTTCACTTCATGATGCAAAGAAACTATTTAGATACCAGTTGTACAGGGTATGGAAAACATAAAGAAGTAATTAAAAAAAAAGAATGAGAAGTTCTAAAATGTTCATTTCTGAACAATTAGGGGTCAAAAAGTAGTTGTTCATTTTATCTTAATTTTCAAGCATAAAAACATTAGGTAAAATGCATTTTCCCCTGGTGTGCTTAGCAAGCCGAAGTTGGAGGGAATGTTTTCACTGAGACTACAGGGCGAATTGATAATCTTGCTGCAAGATTGAACTTTTATTATTTATGGGATGTTTCAGAAGACTACAAATGAGGAATGGTTTTGTTGAACAATATATTCGTTTGGGGCTTTTTGTTTGTTTGTTAGTTAAATACATCTTAGGGGCTGTCTTCTGATCATTTTAAAATAATATAGTACCACTAAATAATTCTAAAATATTTTAGCTTCTGAAAAGCCAGTATCAAATGTATAGCGTTACACTGACCTGAAAAATAGGTCACATATATAAGTGCCAACATAAATTGGTCCCAGTTCTTTCCTAGCTTAGCCAGTAATAGTTAGCATGTAGATCAATTGAATGTGCTACTGAATTCCACGTCTGTATGCTTATTTCTTTCTAAATGGAGTAACCTACTTAGTCTTCTATAAGTATAGGTATGTTACTACATAGTATTCACAGTAGCACTAACAACTGAAATGTGTACCCTGTAAACATGAGGATTTATGAATTGAAAATGTATATTGTGCTCCAGCCCTCAGTTGATTACAGTTGCTAAGTGTATACATTGTTTTAATTGGATTGGGAAAATACTTACATTTTGCTCCATCCCCAAATATGTTGTACAATTATTTGCCTTGCAACTTCTGACAAAGTTATTAAGTAGTTTCCTCATAATATTTGCAAGTATTTTTCTTACAAGTATTTTTTTCTGTTGGTCAATATGTAGAATAATTATTTTCCCAGAGTTTTTCCAGACATGTTTATTATTAATGACAGAAGAGTCCCCCAGCTTTGCATTTTATTGAAAAAAGTTTTTTTAAAGATTGAATGTAAAGTTTATCAATTTGTGACATACAGATTGATACAAATCTAGTTAGAAGAAGTGAACTGAATATTCTTAAACAAGACATTATTAATGTTATAAATGTGAGAAGAATAATTTATTCTGCTTAGTTATACCAGTGGGTAGATTCTTGAAGAGTTGGGAGGTCTTTGGACAAATGTTTACATACAAGTATTTTGAAAAATTGATTTGCAACCAGGTTTTTTAAAGGACAGATCCTGATTCTGCATTAATTATTAAGATCTCCTAGTTTATCAAAACAGAATATTAATTTCAATTCATATTTGGCGATCTTACAAATACCAGTCTTTAATTTGGTATTTTTCTTATACAGGTGTCCTAGTTTCAGAACAGATTCACTGAAGCTGTAGTGCTAGCATACATTAGCTTGGGTGCAATCAATGTAACTTCTTCTATGCATTCATTTCAGTCCAGGAGGGGCATTTTACATTTTTGTACTGCGGAGCAGTTTTGATCCAGCTAGCAGAAAAGAAACCTGATGAGATTTTGCTGATGCCCTTTTCATCTTCGATCTCTAGACAATTAGTTCCAAATTAGTTGGTGGACTTTACAGAGCAGAATGGAAACTATTAAGGAGGTGTAAGGAGGAGAACAAATTTTAAAAATTGTTCCTTTCCCTTGCGTTAATGGAGATATCTGCTGGATCCGAAGCTGTTCTTCCAGTTGAGTGGCCATGTTGGCTTCCTTCCGAAGTCTGCATAGGGTAGTGGTTCTCAACCTGTGGATCCCCAGATGTTTTGGCCCAGAAATTGTAACAGCTGGTAAACTGGCTGGGATTACTGGGACTTGGAGGCAAAAATCCTGGGGACCCACAGGTTGAGAACTACTGGCATAAGGGAAAAGAATGGATCACACTAACTTCCAGTACTTGAGCTGGTCCATGTGTTTCCCTTGCAACACTGTCAAGTGTGCACGCTACTCTGGTTAGCTGGTTTGATCGTTGCACTAGTTATGTAGGGTTGGTGATTTTAGATCAGTGGTTCCTACCTTTGGTCCTCCAGTTGTTTTGGACTTCAACTCCCATAAATCCCAGCCAGTTTACCAACTGTTAGGAATTATGGGAGCTGAAATCCAAAACACCTGGAGGACCAAAGGTTGGAATCCACAGTCCTAGATAGTTATCCCATTCATTTAGGTTATTTTTGCTGGCAAAGCAGATGGTATTAACCATTTGTTTTGTAGGATGGACCCTTCCCAAATTCACATTGTTGCATGCAGGGATTTGCAGTGAACTTATTGTATTTAGGATTAGGGCATACATATTTCAGCATCCATTTGGATATCTTACTTGTGAGAAACATGTTTTTAAAACTTAGAGTAATCTGATTCTCTTTGTTCATGGTAATTATGCTTTAAACAGTGGTCCAATTCATTTTGTTTCATGATCTGGCATGCTGTATAGTCTGTATGCAACTACTGTGCAGATTTCAATGCTTAAAATAGTCAGAGGTTTTGCAGATAGAGCTCCTTAAGAGCCATAGTCAAAATACTTTCAGGAGGGTTGTGGGTATAACCTAGTAAACAGATTTTCACTATGAAAAGGCTTTTAAAAGGCCTCAGTAAAAAAAGGTGAACAGACAGGTTTTTAGTTCTATCTTGACTGTGTAGAAACTTTCAGTAAGGTTAACCAAAACCCCAAGTATACTTTTATACTTATACTTTTAGAAGGTAGCTGTTGAAGCCTGCTAATGGCATTAATTCAGACCGAAAGAGTTTGTATATCTGCCTTGCTTTCCCAGTAAGATCAGCCTCACTTACAGTTAAACATTGTTACCAGTTACAAAAAAGAGAGTTCTAGCAAAATCTCTTCAATTTTTTTTCTTTTAGCCCATATGAAAAATTTTCATTGCAAAGATAATTGTTTTGTTATGTTTTATTTTCTAATGTTAGTGACCACAACATATATTCTACAGCTCTGTAAAGCATATTAATATGTGGCTATTGCAGTATATTTATCATTGTGTAAATAGACTGCAGTTTTTCTAGTTTTTGTTTTACCAGGACATTTGACCAGAACTGAAGCATTTGGTCTTCCTTTGACAGATTTGTATTTGTCTGTGTGCATGTATTTCATATTACACATTTAAAATAAGTAGATAGGTAAATTCATTTATTTCAGGGGGAAGAGGAGACTAAAATTGGGCTCAGGATCAGGGTTTAATATAGTGGAAACAATATAAACACATGAGGGATAGAATAAGAGAGAAGAAAATCTGTTTCCAGAAACCTCTATTTTTGAAGGTTAAAATTTCACTTGAGAGCCAGCATGGAATAAGCAGTCCCCTAGTTTCAAACAAGATAGGTCCTGTAGGTTTGTATTTAAGTTGAATTTGTTTGTAAGTCAGAACAGGTACATTTTAAAATGTAACTCCAGTTGTGTGCATATGTATATATATATATCTATATATCTCTATATATGTATGTGTGTGTATATGTGTGTGTGTGTGTGTGTGTATATATATATATATATATATATATATATAGCTTTGAATAGCAAAGGGAAGGATTATTTTGCTCTCTGTGCTTCTATTCAGAAGAATTCATCTTCATTTCTATCCTGAAGATAATTGGATTTTGAAAAAAAAGGATTGTGGAAACAAAGATTGGGTGGTAAAGCTTCAGTAGAGACCCCTTTCCCCCATAATAACTCTTACTATTATGGAGAAAAGGATTGAGTGGATTTCCCTTCTGAGGGGTAGATTTCTCTCACTTCCTGTTGTCTCACCTTAACTATGAATTGTTCATAATTGTCTTAACTATGAATTGTTCGTAAGTCAGATGTTTGTAACTTGGAGACTGCCTGTACAGTGGTTTGAGTGTTGGGCTATGGCTCTAGAGATCAGGGTTTGAATCTTCACTTGGCCATGGAAATTCTTTGGGTTATCACACTCTCTGAATCTTGAAGGGAAAGGAAGACAAATACTTTCTGAACACATCTTGCGAAGAAAACTCTGTAACAGATTCAGTCCCATAAGTAAGAAATGACTTGAAAGCACACAATAGCAACAATAATAATTTCACCAAGATACGCGTACAGTTTGTTTTAACATGAATGTAGATTCATTTCCAATGTCAACAGCTTTTTTGCCTTCAGGTACAATTTACAGAGAATTATTTTCCTTAGTGTATGGTTTGCAGAGGAGAAATGCTTGGAAGTTATGTTTATATAGAAGCAGAAGAAAGTTTGTCAAATTTGTTATTCATATTGATTGTAATGTATAGAAAGATCACCTGAGCACTGCATATATATTCGTTACATGTATCTACTTAATGCAGGCATTTCTTGTGAAAACTGGATAATTTTATCATGCAGGTGAAAGCTGGCCTACATTTTATTTAACCATTCAATCCACCAAATCTTCACTGAAAATGAAATAGTTTAGAAGGATAATTTTACAAGGCGTTCAAACAGGAAAACCTATATTTGCATTGGTTGTTTACTGCATACATTTCCCCAGTTTGGGGCTAAATAGATGTAAATGGATGTAGGATTCCATTTACATGGATGCAGATAGTATAGTTAATAACATTTTTGTTAATTTTACATCATAAATAATACCAAGCAGCATAATTAAACTATCTGTTTCTGGTAGGACACGAAACACTCTTATTACTAGTACTATAATACAATATAATAGATACAACACGATTGTCCACTATCAACAATGTAAATTTTGAGTTTTGTATCGAACTTTAGGAGTTCCAATATTTTACTGTGTAATATTTATATATGCCATTTCCTTCCTCTTAAACTGGTACATTTAGATGGGACTGCAGAGATATGTTTTTCTTGGATTTGTGGATTTCAGGATTTGTCACCTTTGTTTCCTGGCAGAAAGTTTACTTCTGTGACAGCTGCATAACACGCAAATATTGGTTTTTGAGGGAAAACCAAACCTATTGAACCTTTACCACATTCTTAGCTGTTAAAGGTGCAAGGTTTCTGTGAACAAAAAGTCTGCAGCTCTCTGAGACTCAATATCTCGAGCTTTGGTTGCAGTTTTGTCCAGATGTAATACTACATTAGGTCTTTGGAGATTTAGAAGACAAACTAGTGATTTACATTAGTGAATTTTATTTTGTGAGCTCTTCTGAACTGCATTAAGTATGCTGCATATTGTGGCAATATGTTTTGTCTATGAAATTTCAGGTCTGACTATGAGAGCTGGCAAAAGGAATAATGGGATAATATTCTTATCTATATGTAAAATTAAGAATGAGGCATGCATTTATTTTGCTCATTCTATTTGCTGTTTAGTGTTTTGTTAATTTAATCTGTTTGATCTATTGCTATACGTTTTAATTGCTTATATGCTTAGATTGTTTATATTTTTATGAGATGTGTTTTATTGTTTACCTGTGCGGCATTGAATTTTTGCCGGATTTGTAAGCCATCTTGAGTCGCCTCCCAGGTTGAGTAAGTTTGGGTAGAAATTAAGTAAATAAATAAATAAATAAATAAATGTAAGTACGTTTTAACAAAAGAGCTTTAAATTAAACATGCTTAGGTGCAACACAGTACATGTTTACTCAGGAATAAGTCCCATTGAACCTAATGGTGCTTACTTCTCAGTAGATATATACTGTATATAGAATCTTGCTGTTGTTTTCAGATATAGACTGCTATTCAATAATTGGCATAACTTTCTTTGTTTATCAATTGTTAAAACACAAATGGTTCCCTTCTGAATGCTTGAAGTTCAAGCATGAACGTAATATTGTCTCTGTGATCACTGGGTTCTGAGGGGTATTTAAAATTGTTGAACCATGGAATGCATGTAAACTGTTGAATTAATGTAGTTTGGCACCTCTTTAAATGCAATGGCTCAATGCTATGGAATCAAGGGAGGTGGAATTTTCTAGGGCCTCTATCCTTCCTTACTAAAGAAAGGTGGTGCCTCACCATACTACAAATCCTAGGATTCTATAGCATTATGTCATGGTAGTTAAAGTGGTGTCAAACCGTATGGATTCTTCAGTGTAGATGCACTCTTTGTCATATTATTTGAATTACAATGTTTCTTCAATTGCAAGACTTCCATTGGTTTTCTTAATTTCAGTACAACCACCACCAACAAAAATACACCTGCGATTCTAAGATACATCCCATTTTTAGAGATGTTTATATAGGAAAAAGATACATATTAGAACTGAATAAATACAATATTATTAGAAATTACATTAAATGATTTGGAGTTCTGCTACAGTTTTAGTGCTGCTTTAGAATGGAAGTATTAACACACCAGAAATGTGAAATCAAGTAAAAACAGGTTTGATTTTGTATTTGGTGTAGGAATGTAGTGCTAGTTCAGCAGTTACATTATATTGAGTATGTTGACCAGAGAAAGTACAGATACATTTTGAGGGGGCTGAGTAACACCAAAAAACATTACATCCAAGAAATGAGTAAGCTACCTTTTAAAAACCTTATTCTTGGTGAAGAGTGCATCTTTTAAACGTTTTGAAGCTTTTTTTCCAAGCTATATCATCAGGCAAGTGCCAGGATCCAAAGAATAAATTATGCATGTGCAGCCATATGCTCAGTGAAAGCTTTACTTTCATTTCTTTCTGCAGTTCTTCCAAATAGAATAGCTGCTTCGCAGGTTTAAAAGTATCATGTCTGTTCAATGGAAGTACTGCAGAGAAAGATGAAAATGTGGATCTTTGAATCTCACCTTGCATTACTAAATAAAATGAAGTGCTTTGTCTGCAAGGAGGACATTATAGGATGCCCAAAGGTATAGCCTTTTCTGTGTGCAAATCCATAGAAAATAGGTATTGTCGAAATACCCCTAAATGTGTGTCTAGTGATTTGGTGACACATCATTTTGCACAAAATTGCAATGTAGAAATGGTCAGGTAATTAGAGGAAACCACATGGAGCTTTAGTCTTGTGTTTTTTAAGCACCAGCTCCTCACGTCACATGTAGATCATGTCTGTAAAATGAGTTGGGTTGTTCAAAATATGGTGGTAAGTGGAGCTGAGTACTTCTCTAAATCACTACCATACATGTGCTTATCGTAGTTTGCTGCTTGTGTCAATCGGAGCCCATTTATTATGTTATGTGGTCTTTGTCTTTGTGTACAAGTAGCCTGTGCTCTTTGGTTTATTTTCACTTTAACAGGCTGATGATATTTTAAGATGATGGAGCTATAGTTTACTTATTTCTTAGGAACATTTATTTCTCATGTTTACCTCTTAAATTAAAGAGACACTTGGGGATGCACCTCTTGCTACCATAAACCATCTGTAACAATTACTTAGTCCCCCAGTGCATTTTTAAACTCACTTCAACAAGCCGAATGATTGCTTTTTCCTTTATATATCTGCAAGATTACTGCCTTCTGTATATATACTACTGGATTTTAAGATCACCTCCAGAGTCCCCATGTGGCATATCTCCATCAAAAGAACTGAGGTGTGTGGGTTTCTATGGTGTGGGCCTTCCTAACATCACAACTGTAACCTCCACACTTATCTGGTGCCAACTCAATTGTCTTTTTTTGTTGGAGGGCAAAAATGGTTTAATTCATCCAAGCCTCTTCAGACAACATTGTGAACTTAAGCTGCCAGCAGCATTAACTAGCATAGCTAATGGTGGTGAATGAAGATAGTTGAAGTTCAACAATGTCTGAAAAGTTGCAGCTGTCACCTCTGATGCAGAGTGTGTTTGCTAGTCTGAGTAGTTAAGGCCACAATACTATATGTACACTTCCCTTGAAAGTAACCCATTTTGAGTTTGGTGGACCTTCAGAACAGAGGTCCATAGGTTTGCACTTGAGGTGGTTTTTATTTTTCTCCTTCAGCAGGAAAGGTTTTACACTGTATTTTACTGTTTTTAAAAAGATCACATATTTGTTTTGAATTTTATTATTTTGTTTTCTATTTTGCTTTTGGATTTGCTATTTAGGGAAAATATATGGGCAGGCAGATAGGTAATGGTGGGAGACAGGGCAGTGATGACGATGAATGATACTAGCAGTAACACCAGCAATATGTGTACATGTGTTCAAGTCACCAGGTAACTTATAGCACCCCATGAATGTTTTTAGAATTTTCATAGGCAAGGAATACTCACTTTGTCGTTTCCTTCCTCTGGAATATAGCCTACAGTCCCACTAATAGTAAATAGAAAAATAAATACAGTCTATAGCAGAGCTTTCCCAATAGTGTGTTATGATACGTTAGTGTGTTGGCTGCAGTGTATGTCTATCATGTAAACGTATCAAGAAATGACAAAGATGTTGGAAATGTGTGCTATTTACAAATCATATGTTTTAAAAAATATAAATGAATGTTTTTCATGAGATACGTTGTGTTCCCATACATATTGTTGTTACAGTGTACGTATGTGTTTGTATCAACAATATGTATGGGAACACAACATATCTCATGAAAAACATTCATTTATATTTTAAAACATATCATTTGTAAATAACACACATTTCCAACATCTTTGTCTTTTCTTTATATGTTTACATGACAGATTGTATGAATGTGTTTGTATGGGAGCCCCTGGTGTGCAGTGCGTTAAACTGCTGAGCTGCTGAACTTACTGACTGAAAGGTCGCAGGTTTGAATCCGGGGAGCAGCGTGAGCTTCCGCTGTCAGCCCCAGCTTCTGCCAGTCTAGCAGTTCCAAAACATGTAAATAGGTACCGCTCTGACAGGAAGGTAACGGTGCTCCATACAGTCATGCCGGCCACATGACCTTAGAGGTGTCTAAGGACAACACTAGCTCTTCAGCTTAGAAATGGGGATGAGCATTAACCCACAGAGCCAGACACAACTGGACTTAATGTCAGGGGAAAATGTTTACTTTTACCTATGTGTTGCATGTCCGAAAAGTGTGCCACCAACATGAAATGTTTGGAAATCTGTGTTAAAATATTCTATTGCTGAAGAGTTCAGTTTTTGAAACCAAGGGTAAAAATTTGAAGGAGGGTCTTCCTATACGGCACAGAGAGCTGTTGTTTGAGGAACGCAGGCCTCCTTAAATGTGTCTGACAAGTTGCATGTTTTTGCCATAGGGTGTATGTGCTCTTCATCTCTTTTTACAAGACAAATATATCAACAAGAGCACATCTGGCATAGGTAGAGCATGTGGTCTGCTGTTTCAGTGTGCTTTTGTAAAGATGTATATCTAATTTCTGTGGTGCAACAGTAACTTAGACATCAACCTTTTCATTTTTTCCCCTTCTTGCAGGGAATGTAAATGTTACTCTTCAAGTATGGGATATCGGAGGCCAAACAATAGGAGGAAAAATGTTGGATAAATATATTTATGGAACACAGGTATGACCTTTTAAAAAACCCATAAAATGCAGTAGATTATTGTATGCTTTCCTAGAACTTTCACTGTAAAAATGATAGCTTGCAGCATAATTTGAAGAGCCTAGTTAAAATGTAAACAGCTGCTTAAGTAAAGCTTGTTTGAGCATTGGTTCTGGAGACTGAAATTTCGGAACAGTATTTTCTTTTATGAACGAAAGGTGCTAGTTTGTATATCCCCAACAGCTCTCTGAAACAGATGTTCGTAGCCCTGCATTGTGGCTTAAGTTGAAAATGGCAGTTTTGTTAAGGTTATTTAGATATCCCCATGGATATCTAAATAGACATAGTGGCTGGTTTGAGTACAGATGCTTCCTGGGGAGCAAAGGTAGAAGGAGGAAATTAAGAGCAATCTGATGTCATTAAATTCATTCAGCCAGCTGAAGTTCTAGGGGGGCAAACAAAAGAAGGCAAGCAGGTAGCTAAATATTTGTGTAGAACAGTGAAAATGTACTCTGCTTTACAAGTATGCACAATTTCAAGTTAACAATAGCAGCACATTTATTTTCCCTTTTCCTTCTTTTTCCTTTATTTCTTACTCTTTAAGGCAAAAAAATACACAGATGTATAGCTTTTTGAAAGCTTGAACTATGAACATGCATACTCATAAACATTCACAGTATAAATATGTCAGCGCAGACTCACATACACAACAACTGTTTTCCCAGAATAAAGAAGGAAATAGGTGGTTGAACTCCAGAGTATAATAATTTGTAAATATGGAAGTGGAGCTGTTAACTGAAGAAAGGAATAAAGTTGCATATTGGTAGGAGAAAAAAACTGAGTGACTTGATAATTTAAAGCTAGTTATTAAAAAGGTTGTTAATAGTTGGTTAACATCTTTCGTGTTGCATTTGTTAAGCCAATCATGTCTGTCTTTTTTACATACAGTGAGAAAACACTGTGAAATGATGTTAAATTAAAACTCACAATAATATAGGGTGTATTTTGTTTATTTTGTTTTGTCTTGCACAAGCACAAAATGCAATACAGTTGTGGACATGGAGCGTTAAAAATACGCTAGAACTAAAAACATTTTGGGGAAAGATATCTGATGAATTTTGATGCAATTTGCTTTTTAGTAAAATGTTTAAATGTATTGTTACAAAGATTTTGAGTGATCCAACTTCTAATATAAATTATTTTATTACCTTTAGAACAAAACATTGTAATTATGCCCCCTTTTAAATAGGATTTTTAGGTTAAGAGACTGTCTTCTCAGTTAATGAGTTAATGAAAGGTCAAATGCTGAACCAAAGGTTTCCTGATTTAGTTTTATCCCCTATTTTACACTACCTCCACGAGGCCCTTAGTTTTGGCAGGAAGCCATCAGCCAACTGGTATTTTTTTAAAACTTTAAAAAATTTGTGCTACACTCTTTCATTCTTGTTGCCCTCTAATAGGAGACATGCTAGAAAGACATAAATATGATTTTCAACATGATGTTGGTAATACTAAATTTACTGGTAATTAATGTCAAGTTTAAATATGTTTTGTTTAATATTTGTTTTTCTTTGCTTGAGTTGAGATAGGCCAATACAAAGCAGAAAGAAGAAAGAGCATACATTGCTATCTACTATATATCTTGTTTGTTTTCTTTTTTAAAAAGAGTTAATATGTTGCTAGGATACATTACAGTTTTCACTTTCTTTTTCTGGTTCCACTGTGTCACAATCTGTGGCTGATGACAATTGAGATTCACTGGAGTGTTATGATAACACCAGTGTGCTGGTAATGATGATGATATTCCATGAACTGTAAAGGGAGGTTATGTGTAAGAAAAGAACATTACATGACTTCTTGAACTCAGACAAAATTTTGTTGGCCGGCTGCTTTAATCAAAGTTCAGAAACCAGCAGGGTGAATTTGACTTCCACATGAGTACATTACTGTAAACGTCTTTGCTGCAGTGCAATTTTAGTAAACACAAGGAAGTTGCAATTTCTTTTCTTTTTAGAAATATAATGCTTAGTTTTTCAAGCATGGGCTATTATCCAGAGATACCTTTTTCCAAGTTCTAGTTTTGTAGTTCTACTGAAAGTTTACTTTTATACTTTGTACAAAGAAGGAATCATTTTAATGTTTGCAGCCTTAAGATAGTGCCTTTTTATTTCTAATAAATCATTGCATGCACACATCTGTTGTAGAATGTCCATGTGATCTGCTAACAAATGCATATGCTGTTGCTTTCCGACATGATAGAAAATCCAGCAGAACTCTGCTAGTTCATTTTTTTAACTTATTAATGGTTCATTGAATTTAATATGCTGTATCTTTAATCCATTGATCTTTTGCGTATTAAGTTAGCAATGTACACATGTGGAGGCTTCTGAACTTCGACTCTTGTAGTGCAGTGGTTCTCAGCCTGATCTTCTCACAGTCATGCAGTGAGTTTCCATAACTGAACATGGATTTGAACATTACTCTACAGCAGTGGTTCTCTACTGTGAATCACCAGATATTTTGGCCTTCAACATTCAGAAATCCTAACAGCTGGTAAACTGACAGGGCCTTCTCGGAGTTGTAGGCCAAAACACGTGGGGACCCAAAGATTGAGAACCACTGCTGCAGAGCAGTGTTCAAATCTATGTTCAGCTAGGAAACTCACTGCATGACCTTGAGCAGATCACATTCCGCTTCCAGAAGAAGGCAAGAACAAACCATCTCTGGACAGATATTTCCAAGAAAATCCTCTGATAGACTTGTCTTAGGGTCTTCATAAATTGGTAATGTTTTGGAGACACACAACGACGCACAAAAAAATGAATTGGAGGCACACTATAAAACATTCATTGAAGATGTAGAGGGCCTCAACTTTTCTCATGAGTAGGGCCCAGACGTGGGCCTCAGTGAAACAGCAATCATACTAACAGAAGCAGCCACCTTATTTTTAACACAAGAGTTCAAAGTTGTTTCTTAATATATTGTGTTTTTCTCATCTTTCCTCTGCAGGCTGTCCTTCTAGTATATGATATTACTAACCAGCAGAGCTTTGAAAATTTAGAAGATTGGTATAATGTTGTAAAGAAGGTCAACGAAGAGTCAGAAACTCAACCACATGTGGCCCTGGTAGGCAATAAAAGTAAGTTGTTAACTTGTTATTTAGTTGGAATGTCTTGGTGATCTAGCTAAAATGCTGATCAGCAGGATGTTCCTATTCACAACTCTGCAGTGCAACTATGTGAGCCCTAATCTTCCAGACACTGGTACATGTGTGGTCCCTTTCATTTTACTGGCACCATTGTGCATTGATTTTGGCAGGCTCTGGGTAACAGAATGTAATATTTCATGCATTAGACCAAATGGGGAGTGCTGTATTGTGACAGCAATCATAATGTTTAGTCTGCTGAGGCATATCACTTCATGGAAATAACCTGCTTCAGTGATTAGCAGCATGACATTGCCCATAAAATTGGGGAAATGTTCCCAGTTTGTATTCCTTATTTTTCCTCACAAAATAGCTACATTGTTAGTTATTTCCCTTTAAAAATAATGAATGATCAACACAACACAGCCTGATTTTTTTCTTCTAAGTTCTCATGTTTAGAAGATTAATAATCTCTTGAGAGATGTTATTCCTTGATTCCTTGGACCATTTAAGTGTATAACATGTTATAATAACAGCAACAAAAAAAGTTAGGTTGCTGCCCTGAGAGCCTCACAATATAAATTTTAACAATATGTGTGTAAACAAGGCTTGAATGAAAAGCTGGTTAAAAGTACAGATATTTGCAATATGGTTGTATGTTTTCTTAATTGTAATCACTAGCAAGCATTTAATTGCTTCTTAAACATTCTAACAAATCCTAGAAAGGGCCCACCATGGTACCACATTTCTATGGTGGTCGGAATGCATGCTCCATTGAGGCAAGAAGCTGTGCTGATGATAGTACTGCTGCTGGTTGGGTTTCCTAAGTCAGGCAGACATTTTTGAGGAGTGAGACTAAATGTGCGGAACAGATATTGAGCAGCAGTATAGTGAGGAATGACATTGGCGGAATGCCTCTGAAAGACAGTGGAACTTCACTTAACTATTGTTGACACTGTGCAGGCTGATGTATTGGTTATTGAACTACTTCTGAATTTCTTCTCCCATAAGAACTAAGTTGGGGCAATCCAAAATGAAGCAAAAGATGGGGCTAAAAGAGGAGATCCTCACAGGTCTTGGGAAGAGCTAAAATAATATTTATCTGCTAATATTCTTTGATGTTGAGTGGGGTGGGGGGGAGCAGGAAAATGGAAAGTCTAAATCTACACAGTGCATGTAATGAGAACATGGAATGTGAGAAGTATGAGTTGGAGTAAGTTTTTTGTTACACACAAAAAGGGATGCTATAAAGATTGCAGCACCTTAGGTGAGTAAGCCAAAGCAGAAAAATAGGACATTTTCAGTATTTGACTCAGGGAATGAAAATCAAAGAAGAAAAATAGGATGGCAGTAGTAATGAGGTGAGATGTAGCAAAAGCAGTTAAGATATATTACAATGTCCAACAGAGTAATAGCAGTGAGATTTCATGGGAAACCTGTCAATATAAACACAATTCAGGTATATACTCCAACTGCAGAGACAGAAGAGGAAGAAAATAAAATATTTGATGGTTGGATCATTCATATAGTGAATCAGGAAATGTTCATGGACTATTGGAATCATTTGACCATTTCATTAACATCTCATGAAAGAAAAGTGTTGCTAAAGATATAGCAATCAAGCCCTTTGCCATATCTGGAATGACAAAAGCCACATGTCTGAACTGTGTTGAGAAAAGGAAGAGGAACAAGGGCTCATATTGCAAATATATGTTGGCTAATATATTGAACCAAACAATTTCAGAAAAACATTCAACCTGCTCTTAGTAAAATATAGCAAAGCCTATGCTCATATAGATAATTAAAATTATGGATGGCTCTGAAAGAAATGTATGTGCCATAACATTGCTGTGCATAACCTATACTTATGTAAAGAGGCCACTGTTAAGCAAACAAGGCTGTATTTTATCCTATCTGTTTAATTTATACAAAATCTGGATCAGATTCAGAGGAAAGAGATGTGAAAATTGGGAGAGCGGAAGAAAGTTTTAACTGGTCAGTGGTCAAGTCTGCCAACAGGACTTAACAATGACTTGTTGGCAGGCGAGCATGTTGTGCGTTGTCGGGAAGTTCAGCATGCATTGGCAGGGATATGTGCGTGTAATTACTTCTTTACAATACAGTACTGTAAATTGACATGTATGAATTCTTTCTGAATTTTGTGACAAGCAGTTACCAGATTGATCCATCTCATTTTTAATATCATCCTTAATATTATCCTCCATTATTTTAATTTACTGAGTGCAATGCAAATGTTACTGAAGGTTGATTTTAATAAATGTTATAATTTGAAGTTTCAAGGTGTCTTTTTATTAGAACATCTTTCTTTACTGTGTTGTAGGATGTAGGTAGAAATATAGATACATAAAAGAATGCCGATTTGTCACTGCATCTTTCTGTTTGTTCTCCTAAAGAAGTTTGATTTCCAGGAATGTCTGTCCTAGGAGAACATAGCATAGCCCACACTTATCCTAAACTTCTCTCTCTTAACAAAAACCAATGAATGCCTCCCTCCCTGACCCTCTTTTTCTTCCAATTTCCATCACTTGCGGCTTCTCAAGGAACTGCTGATTTCTTCGGCCCTTGAAGGACTGAAGGGGGAGCAAGGACTTCCTGCATTCTTGGCACCTGAGAAATTACAGGGAGAGCTGACTATAAAATGAATTTTATTGTTATGTTTACAGACAGTTGCAGTTTTTCTAAAATGTACAATTCCATTTTGGGCTTTCACTTTTTAAAATCTGTATCCATGCTGTCAATATTATGTGATATGTTAAAAAGAAAGCTAACAATATTGACAATTATATTAGTAGTGCTAGTGATATTACAGTACTTTTAATGGGATTGCGTGGAACCTTATAGTGACTTAGTAGTTCAGACCTGCTGACACCTCTGATGTAAGACTGCCTACTTTACCCCCTTCCTGCTGTTCTTGTTCTCCTGCCACCATGACATCTCACCCACCCACCCCTGACTTTACCTCCTTCATTCCCGCTTCCTCCATCTGTCCCAGAAGCCTATACATCACCTAACCTTCCTACATTTCGTTCCAATCACATCCTACTATCTGAGTGAGTGACAGGGCGTGTATCAGGCTGGGGCCAGGAAACCTGGCAGTTTGATTTCCTCAGCAATCTATCTACCTATGTTGGAGCCCCAGTGGTGTAATGGGTTAAACTCTTGTGATGGCAGGACTGCTGTCCAAAAGGTCGGCAATTTGAATCCAGGGAGTGGGGTAAGCTCCTATCTGTCCGTTCCAACTTTTCATGCGGGAACATGAGGGAAGCCTCCCACAGGATGGTAAACATCCGGGCATCCCCTGAGCAACGTCCTTGCAGATGGCCAATTCTCTCACACCAGAAACAACTTGCAGTTTCTCAAGTTGCTCCTGACACGGAAAAAGCCTTACTTATGTTGTAGACACAATTAACAGGTGAGTGAAGATATTAATACCCATCTCAAAGAGATTATATCCATTATTCAACAAGTTATAGCATATACATACACATTAACAATTTCTCTACAACCCAGTCCGTATCAAATCAAAATTGACTCAATATCAGCCTAATAGTTTACTGAGATCATGCTTTCCATAAATGAATCCTGAAAAGACAAAACCCAAATACTACAAGAACATCATGTAAACATAATATTGCCCAACTTGGCAACAAAACATATCATTGACACTACCAAGGAAAATATAAATATTATTTTTAACTGAAAACTGTCAAACACTAGTCAGCTTATTCCATGAGACACTTTTAAAGCAGTTCTAAGATATTATTTTATTAAAGAAAATTCTACTTATAATAACTTTAGTGATAGTTTACTAAAATTAACTTTATTAATCATGGCTTGAAACTAACTGCAGTTTGTTTCCTGTTAGAATATAATGTTGATGTGGGTTATGGAGAATTAGGGCCCTTCCAGACAGGCCCTATATCCCAGGATCTGATCTCAGGTTTTCCGCTTTAAACTGGATTATATGAGTCTGCACAGCCAGATAATCTGGGATAAACAGCAAACCTGGGATCAGATCCTGGAATATGGGGCCTGCCTAGAATAGTCCTTAGTTTGTCTGGACAATTAAGATCTGTTATGATCTGGAACTTTTCATTATGTACTTTGTGGGTCAACTGGCTGATGTGTGGTTGTGAGCCATTAGTGTGGGGACATGGATGCTTAGGAGAGAATGGAAAGGTACTCCTAAGATTAATCTCATAAATATTTTAACTGTATCATAGTTGCAGTGTCATTTGGGAAGTGTGTAGTAGCTACTTTGTCATTATCCAGTGATCTGTAGCAGATCTTAATAGCTTTCTTCCAGTTCTCCCTCCTACCCACATTTTCTTTTTTCTTGTGTAACAAGAAAGAGACAACAATATTATCACCTAGTTCTTTTGCTCACCGCTGACTACTGTGCATTAACAAACCTTTTTTGGTTGCCTACATTTTTGCCCTTGTTCCTGACAAGATCAACTAGTGTTTTCTTCCTTTATCACATTTATAAGTAAACCCTGTAAGTGTCAAGTCAACATTCCTGCTGGATAAATTGTGACCTAAAATTAACCCGAGCTGCATAGGAGCTGCGGTTACTTGATTTACAGCTGGCTGCTTAGCCCCAGAGGGCAATTGTTATCAGCAAGTTATAGAACTGGTGGGGATTATCAGGCAGCACCGCAGGCTGAATGGATTAAGTTATCTTTTTTTCACAGATATTAACCAGATCCTTTCTTAAGTAGAGACCAATAAGTCAGGTTTTTAAACAGCCATTGTGAGGGATGAGTCCAAAAAGAGAGTGTCTCAGTACTAATTAAAAATGTTGATAGTGTTTTTGTCTGAGTGGTGATTAATTGATGCTAGATTTCTGTCACTGAACAGGAAATGTACTGTTGTGGTGTGAAGTTTAAAGTTTACATTTTAATGTTACTGGTAGGGCTAATGCGTGGAGCTGTCTGATCTGTTGGTGCAACAAAACGTCACTTAAACCTGTAGATTCTCATTGTTAATACTAAGATGTTTCTACTATTCTCCTGATGCTTCTGGAGAAAAGGAACAGCTTTGGGATAGTGTCTTCCCATGGAGCAGACAGGCAGGGATGTTGACTTCTGTTGTCTCACAAAATTAAAGTTTATAGCTAATGCTTTTTTTAGTTTTACCGACCATTTGAGGACAAAATTGCTTGAATTCAACTTAGATTGGATTGGGCATTCATTGCTCGTCTTACAGAAGTGTTCAGCACCTCACTGGGTTTTTAGATCAATTTCAGCCTTGTTAGGGTGAGGCTGATTGTATTTATCTTTCACTGTGAAATCTAGTAGAAGTGGGTTGGCTCTCTGGATCCAGAGAATGGTGAGTGTCATCTTGATGTTAAACTATGGGTGGGCAAAGGGGGTGAGAATTTTGTCCATGCTGTGCACCCAGCTTGTGGGTGAGATAGGCATGCAATGCCACTTCTGCGTGTTATATAGCCAATTTTGGACTGATTTTTAAATATTTATTTTGTATTTGGGGAAGTTGAAGGGACTTTGGTGGGCCAGTGGAAACAAACAACTACTGTTTGGGCACATCTTTGGTGGTCTTTGGGCAAAAAATGCCAACTCCTGTATTATGGCATTATTTCTCAATTGCATATATCATATTCTTAGATAAAGTGATTGAGAAGAGAGTATTTAACACACTGCATAGGTTCAGGAATGAAATAGAGCATCTACATCCATTTCAGTCTGGATTCAGATTTGGACACAGCCTCAGTTGTACTGGTTGATGGCGTCTTTCATGAGATAGGTGTGAGGATGCTTGATTTCACTGTAGGCCTTGATAACAAAAGAAAATATTATTTTCTTGGAATGGTTGATTGGATTGAGATTTGGTGGTACTGTATTAAAGTAGTTTTATTCTCTACTGTCACAGTCACTATCAGAGTGGTGTTGGGGAAACTCTCCATCATGATTATAATATGGGGTTCCACAAGGTTCCCTCTTACCTTTAACATGTTCCCATGCATGTGAAATCATTGTGACATGTCATCTGAGGCCACCTATACGTGTGATATCACAAGCTCTACTCATCTATTTATTCTGAATCAGGAGAACTATATTACCATAAGCAGAATTAGAACCACTAAAATAAAGCTATATCCAAAGAATATGGAAGCTATGTGACTAGGCATTTTCCAATTATAAAGGGATTAAGCAAATATCTGTGTGGTGTAACACCACCCCAACACAGCATGGTACATAATATGTGAGTACTTCTTGATTTAAAGCTATCACTGGAAGGCCAGATTACCTCAGTGCCAAACAGTGCTCCTTCCCAGCAATTGACTTACAGGACTTTAAATTTAAGACTAAATTAAATTAAATTTAAATTAAAACTTTGCTGGTGGTACCACGGAACAGTGCAATTTTCTTGACTCCTAAGTATGGTCAGGGTTTCTCAGTGGTGGCGATGTAGCTCCTTTTTATTAGTTGTCCCCCATTATTTTATGTTTCAGACACCAATTGAAAATATAATCAGTATTTTAAGTATTTGTGATTTGAATTATATAAATTTATTCTAAAACTGTGTAGGTACCTTCAATTCTTATGGCAGAGGGCTGGGTTTAAAATAAATAAATACCGTATATTCCGGCATATAAGACGACTGGGCGTATAAGACGACCCCCAACTTTTCCAGTTAAAAAGTAGTCTTATATGCCAGAATATACTGTAGATATATTACCAGGATGTAATGTGACATCAGTATACTTGATAGGAGAGTTTGTGGTGTTTATATTTATAACTGCTAACATTTCCATTATTGTTAATCATTTGGAAACCTTAATAGAGAAGACAAATTTTTGCCATTCTAAATAGCTGATAAAGTACTTTTTTATTTTTTGAAATTGACATGCTAATTGACAAAATCATGAATTATTAAAAGTCTTTATTGACAATTATTCCCCAGTGCTTTTTAAAGTCATTTACAATCTAAGGAAATTCTGATAATTAAAATAATGTGTTGAAGAAATTTTCAAATCCTTTGGAATTTTTCTGTTTAAATTTGTAATTATTTTTATTATGAAAACACTACTGAAAATGTGGACATGGTGTTTAATGAACCCTCAACCCTATTGAGAGGGAAGAAAAAAAATGAGAATTTAAAGTAGGAAGAAGATGCTACACATTGTGTGTAGTACTTACAGATACCACAAAAAGCTTTGGGCTAACTCATTTTCAGCAGCTTAATTGAAAGGCGTGTTAAAATATAACATTATGAATTTCTGTTCTGTATAATTGCCTGGGTGTAATAATATTTGTATATGTGTTGAATGGCCATTTGTTACCCCAGACGTAGGCCCATTGTATATGTAAATCATGTGCTGGGAAAAGGAGAGATTGAAGTCATATTTAATAATATTGAATTAATATAATGTAAAAATAGAAAAACAAGGCCCTGGAATACGCAGCCAGCTAGAAAAGTGACACCTCCAGGTGTGCTCGAGTTAGAAATGGGGTAATAAAACAACATTTTTGAAAATTAGAATGTTATTCATACCAGTAGTGGGACTGAAATCCTTAATAACACAAGACTGAGAAAAATGTAGGGGATGGGCATCATAAATCAGATTATTGCACATGAGTTTTTATGCAATTCCCATTCATTTCAATGGGATGTACATAGCAAAATGGGCAGTGTTTAGAATCAGAGAAATAATTCTGATACACAAATTGGCTTGAATACACCATAGTTTGGAGTAGGGGTATTTCTGTGAGCAAGCAGAAATGTTTTCTGAGAGCATTGTTGAGACTCAAATGGAGTCCTTTTACTTTGCACTTGGAGTAGTGTTTAATCTTAAGTGTAGACAGGTAGTGGACATGTATAGTAAATAATAAATAAAATTAAACTGTCAGCAAAAAAAATTGAAAATGAAAAAAAAGTGGATGTGTTATCAGAAAGCTAGTAGTAAGTGATATTGTAGTACCCAGCCATAGGACCTTATTTTCTTTTATTTAGGGGACATTTCCAAGTTTTCTCATTTGATATGTTACTGATCATTGGCTTAAAATAATTCAATGCAACATTATCCACTGGATAAAAAGAAAATATTCCATACACGTTATTTTACAGATTTGGTCATCTACACATGCCATAGGGCATAAGTAAGAGTTATAATTACAAACAGTTGGGCTCGGGCATAAATTATATTTTTGCAAAACACATTTGGCTTGGTCATGGGTAATAGGCATTAACCCTACACAGTGCTTTGGCTTTATGGATTCAGGCATTATATGTGGTTGCACTGCTGCAGCAAAAGGTTAAGTATTAATGGAAAATGTTCACAGCTCTTTTACTCAAAGAAAACATGTTACTTGTAAGTTTTCTTTTGATTTTTACTTTTACAGTTACATTGAATGTCTTCATTCATTTAGCCATCCATAAAGCAAATATTGTTGCACATGCAGTGGATAATAAGTCTTTTTAGGACTACTTGTGTGGCATGTCACAGATCATTAACTGCAAGTAACCACCTGACTTGAGGGAAGTCTGGAAGCATCATTACAGTGAAATGAGCTTTTATTTCTGTATCACTGCAGCACATTGATTTGTAGGAATGTCTCCATTAGCTACTGTGGAAATATATCTGCACCAAAGGAAGCTGATGATAGAGGATAACGGATGTTCGATTGTGAGAGAGACATTAATACTGTGCTTTTGGACAGGGTTTGAAAAGAAGAAAATATGAGTTCAAGAATTTCTATAAATCTTGTTCTGTATGCACCATTAATTATTTTCACAATTGTTTCTTTCATTGAAAAGTGAGTCAAATTAGCACCCCTAGTAAAAGTTTTTCAGCTAGTGTGCAGTGTTGCTGCTTCGGTTGCACATTCATCTGATCTATACATTCATCAAATGCAATGTTTGTATACAGCTAACTGTGTGGCTGTAAGTGTGTTAGGCTGAGGGAGGGATGGAGGAGGGATATGTTCACTCTTTTCGGGGGGAAACAAGGCTTCTCAGTATAGTTTCTCCTGAGCAATCAATAAATAATCAATAAATAAATAGTCCCTTATTAGCTCTTACATTCCAGTTTAAATAAAAATGAATAGCTAGGGATCCTGCAGTTTTTTGCTCACACCTTTTGAGCAGAATGTGATTTCAATAATGCTGTTAGCTCAGACTTTGCTGAAATGATAATGCTATGAGTTCTTCCGTTTGCTGGTTTGGTTCTACCTGTAAAACAGGGCTCATGAGAAAGTTGGAATGATTAATAAACAATATGAGTACTGATTGGGATTCAGTTATGTGACTATTCCCTTTGGATATGCGAGCTTGTATGTGCAGGTCTACAGCACATGCGATTCCATTTTTGCTAGCTGCATGCAAACTGGGAAATGGAGAAGTAGCAGCAAGTGATGGGAAGTACGTGGGCTTCATTTTCTGTTTTTCCTTTTCATCCTCGCTACTCCCTCTTGCTGCCCTTTCTCCCATCCAGGTTTCTAAGGTATATTTGTTATTCAAGTGGGGGAACAGTATCTGGGGAAAGGGTTGCAAAGGAACCGTGTCCAGTGGGGAATGGTTAACCACTCCCTTTTATCTCTAGTTTCTCTCCTGCATGTGCCAGCTGTCACCGATTCCTGTGCTACTGGCAAATATAGCCTTTGGAAACCTCTGTTTCCTGTTGAATGTGTAGTTCTGTCTTAGTTACCTCATTAGTGAAATTATTTTAATATTTTATATGTTTATCTATTGCATTTTTGTTGCCCGATGGTTAACAACAGAACCCAGTGCCAGTATGTAGAGACATTAATTCTCTTGATGAACAGACATTAGTTGTTTTTGAAACTTGTATATTGGCATTTAAAAAGGAGACATAGGAACACAGGGAAGTATATTTAAAATTTAAGAATTTGGTTCGTGGATCATGGCTTGCTTTAGGCTCTGTGGACTATTTTCTTTCTTCTTAGTACAGATGTTTGGCATTTTAAAATTATGTGTAGTGTAGAAATTTCACATAACTGTTTTGTAAGAAATATTATTTGTTTTTCTACAGAACTGTGTTTATTTCCAGCATTAATAATTTTTATAGAGAGTTTAGAAAGACATTTCATCACTTGAGAAATCAGTGTTTGTAAGATTCTTATTTTGAATTTGTGCCTTTTCCACTGCAAAATCAAACTGATTTAAGTTACTGTTCATTTGCATTATGTGTTTAATTTATTTAACACTATTCTATATATAGGTTTTGATTTTTGAATATTACCTAAAGACCAAGGCCCATCTTGGATGGTTGCCACGTTACTAGAGTATCAACTTAGTGTTGATTTGAATAGCCAGCATATGAGCATCAGTACTGACTTGGCTGAGCTTCCCTTCCTGTGAGGGTTGCTGACACAGACTGACTCTATGCAGAAAGTATGCTTTGGGGATACTTTCAAGGATTATGGCTTAACACTTTCAAGTGATGTTGGGAGTTCCAGGGTTCAGAAAAAGAAAATGTGTAACACATTTCAGTATTGCCATTGTGTGTAAGTGTTAGAGTGGAACTGCTTAAATGACATAATTTTAGATATTTTTGCTTGCCTCATATGACTTCAATTCTTAGTAATCTAAAAAGCCATTCTCTTTGGAAGCTGTGAAAGCACTTAAAAAAACCCCTAAAGTTGATGTCATGAATAAATATGAGCATTAAGATGGGAAACCATAAAATATTATCTTAGGACACTTAACAAGTTCCTTTGTGCTGAATTTGGGGATGTTAGCTGTTCTGGATCAATTTGGCAATTATATTTTCTCAACTGATTTTGTACTCTTAAATGTTACATACATTAATTGTAGAATTACAAGGTACTTCAGAGGTCACCTTGTTGTAATTTTTCACCAGTTCAATTCAAGTTTGCCAGACAGATCATCATCCAGTTATTGTTTAAACATGTGCAACAAAAGAGACCACATTACTTTTCAAGGCAGTCTTGACACAGCAAGTTAATATGGAATAACTTGCAATTTCAGGAGGTTGTTCTTTATGTCTAGTCAAAAATCTCCTTTTTTTGTAAAATGAACCTGATTGTTTGGAAAACAGTTGTTTTCCATTATCTGTGTGACAGTTCCTCTAATATTTGGAGATGTCTACCGTAGCTTTCTAATAATCTATAAACATAATCAGTTCCTTCAACCTTTCCTTATAGAACCTGGTGTCTAAGGGAGGCGGCTAAATGACAGTGAAATTTGGTTAACAGCTGAAAAGCACGTATTTTAAAGGTGTGTTTAAAATCCTATTGTGCCCCCAATAGTCCCCCTGTGTGAACTACTCCAGTGCATGTGCACATTTTAAAGCCCAAAGCAGCTGATTGGGCTTTCAAAAAAATAAAATAAAAATGGAGCAATGGACACACAGGTGGCTCAATGGAAACACAGTTGGGAAGCTATTAGAACTCTCTGCAACCATTCCTTTCTTTTGATCTTTATAATATTAAACAGAGCTTGAATTTACAGTTGGGTGAAGAGAGAAAATAAGAAATCTTCTTGTGTTTACATTAGGATCTCCACATGAGTGCATATAGTAATAATAATAATAATAATAATAATAATAATAATAATAATGACAATAAAACAACAACAACAACAATAACTTTACTTATACCCACTACTATCTCCCAGAAGGACTCGGGGTGGCTTACAGAAGCACATACAAGTGCCATAACACATAAAAATAGAGGTGAAATTACGTCACACATTAAACAATGACAATATGAGGTCCAGTGCTTCTCAGATTTTTCTTCTTCTGCCAGATGTCTCCCATATCTCCTCCATCTTCAAAGGAAAATGTGAGAATTGGTGGGAGACCATTTTCTGAAACTGACATGTCTGTGTGTGGACTTGCTGTCAGGTACTGGAATTTTTTGCCCCCCTTTTTAAACCTGCATTTTGACACTGCCTGTAAGCATCCTAAGGTCTGAACGTATCTCCCTCAATGAGCTGATAAAGAGATTAAGATCTTCTGGGGAGGCCCTGCTTTCGATCCTGCCTCCTTCACAGGTGTGGTTGGCAGGGACAAGAGACAGAGTCTTCTCAGCAGTGGCCCCTTGACTGTGGAACTCCCTCCCGAGTGAAATTAGATCAGCCACCTCCCCCCTGACCTTTAGGAAAAGGCTAAAAACATGGATGTTTGACCAAGCATTCAATGAGTAATCTATCAGTGGAATAAGAAAAGATGAATTGGAACAGCCGTGGACTACAGTATTGGATTGTATGATTTTAAATAATTGGTTTTAAGGTTTTATTATATTTTAATTATTGTTTTAATTCTGAGGTTTTTATTATGTGTGTTTTTGGTATCTAATTGTTGCCTTTTTATGTAAGCCGCCTTGAGTCCCCTACGGGGTTGAGAAGGACAGGGCATAAATACTGTAAATAAAGAAATAATAAGGCACTGACTGTCTTCGTTATTCTTTTCTGGATATACTTCTGTTGGCTAAACTTCAATGCTCATTGTAGAGTGGTATTAATTCTTCTTGTGATCTGGATTATATAGTTCCATTAATGCATTTGAATCTTTGTTTTAAACTGCATTGCACTGCTTATTCATCTTAGCTTAGAGTCTGATAAAACTCTTCTAGGTCCACTATTGTGATGCTATATATTGTTCATTCTGTATTTGTGTATCTGATTTTTCCTATCTAAATGCTGAATTCTTTGGACATTGTTCAATTATCTCTGTTGGAATTGGTTGCTTCTTTTCATGTAAGTGAGCAACCATTGATGTGCACTCCTTGGATATGGTCCTTTGCCAACCACATATCCACTTCACAGTAGTAATACCTAGCTCACATTTGACCAGCTTGAGAAAAAAAAAGGATACTGTGGGGAACCTTTTCCAACTGTGGAGTTTGTTTCCAAAAGGTACCAAATCCATCTGAACAAATTAGGAATCTAAAGAAATGTGCTGAGGATATGCATTCATTTGCTATAAAAGGCAATTGTCCAAGCCTTGTACTAAAGTGATTGGATACATTTTAATAGTTTTAATCTGTCCATCATATTTCACTTCTAGCCAACAATATGCTGCCACCTATAACTCAGTTTTTCTTTTTTGGATTTGGTACCATTTGGAAACGAACTCGACAAATATAGTCTGTAGCTCTTCCTCCTTTGGTGTGACATAAAAAAGTATCAACTTTGGGGTCTAGTGGGTATTTGAAATAGCAAGCTGTGTAGAAATTTTAAGACTTTTATTTTAAAAAAGGAATTAAATGTGGTTTTCAAATATTCTTTGTAAACGGAACTTTTAAATGACAGGTAGTTTTCTCATTAGAAAACTAATAATTTCCTTAAGCTGTCTTCCTGGTAAAAAGCATAACTGTAAAGTCGATGGACTCCCTTTGGTGTTTATAACTTCCAGTGTGAGAACAAAGCCAAGCCAAAGATTTTTCAGAGCGTTGGAGTAGCTGTACGTTTTGAGAGCTCGATCGCTTGGGCAATAATGTTGGTTTCTGAGCACTGCCAGTACTTTTTCCAGCTGCTTTACAGTGATATCTTGAAGCTTAACATGTAATCTGCCTGGGTAAGCCACAAAAGCCACTTTATATTAAAGCAGGCTCTGACAGTAAATCACAACTGAACAGCTGGCACCACTACTAAAGCAATAAATATATTTATTAAAAATCTAAACAGAAGAATTATATTAAAAAGCAAGGTGTAATTTCTACAGAGCAGTGGATAGAGTTTAAAAGTAAAACTGGGAAGTGTTCTAGATTAAGGGCCAAATTTATTAACATATGTTCTGGCACTTTCTGCACAATGTTCATGCTCTTTATAACAAAAGTGTGAAGCATGTTTTCCCCCTTCTCCTGCCTCATATTAATTGTGCTTTTCTGCAGTTCATAAACCCCTTATTTGACCTTACGCAAGCAGGCTTTTCCTCCTTTACACACTTGTTAAAATTACTCCACTGTTTCGGAAAGAGTAAGTACCATCGCAATGTTAGTGTCCCAGGGTGGTATGAAGTATTAGTGGAATGCCTATATGCATTTATTTCAATAGGTTGACATGCTGAGCTTTGCCAGACTATGAATAATTGTACTTGATGCGTCCAAAATTATATCAATATCGAAATAATGCTGCAGCTTGGCCACAGACGGGATTGTGTGCGCGCTGCTTTCTTGCAGGCACTGAAAATCTCTCAAGTGTGATATTGGCTGCAATTTTTCGTCTCAGTTTTCATTAAACGTGTACAAGTTTCTAGACCCAAATGGGTGTGAAGGTTGGCTTGATCCTTTATGGATAATGCCTGCTGTAATCTTGGCAGGCTGAGATTGCTGAATCCAGAGGGGGATGTTTTTAGTGTCCTGTTTACACATTACTTAAACTGATATTGGTGAATCAGTGCAAGGCACAGGCTAAGATTTGGAGAAATCTGCAGAGAACATTGCTTTTCAAATAGAAATATTTATACAGGGTTAACTTTCCATTAATTAAAACAAAGCAGCTGTTTAAAGCACCCACTTAATTTTTGTGGAACAATTTTATGTGTTTTTACCTCACTCCTTTCTCTGTACTTCGCTGGCATCGGCGCAGCTGCATCACCCGTTGCCATTCCCCTTTTAACCTCTACTTTTAATTAAGAAACATTAAATCAAATGCCTCTTAAAATGGTTGTAGCTTAGGTTTGGGAAAATAAAACTTCACATCTAGCCCAGAGGTACATGGACAGCTGTTTAAGAAGCACAAGCAAAATGTTACATATAAAAAGAGAAAGAAAGAGGGATAATTTTTTTAAAGTTACATTTCCAACTAGATTTTTCATGTCTAATGCTTTTTGACTTTGGTTTCCTATTTTCTTTAGAAAAACATTTCTTTTGCAGGAAGATAGAAACAAATATTTATGTAATAGAAATATCAGGACCCTAGCTACCACTCTATTGCATTTTTCAAGACTAATGCAACAAGAGAGTCACACCTACCGGAGAAGAAATAATTTCAAACACTTTCATAATAGGAAACCATGAAATTAATAATGCAAATTATGCAATTCAGCTCATTAAAAACTGATGTAATATAACAAAAGAATTTATGAGCCTAATGTGCCTTGTGATTATATTTTAAGGACTCAATCTATTTTATTTTCAATGTGTCATATCCATGTCCCACCTCCTGAGAAGGAGAATCACTGAAGTCAGTGGAATTTGTTGCCTCAAAGGATAATGAGATCTCCTTCTCTGGAGGTTTTTAAACAGAGGCAAGATGGCTTTCTCACAGCAGTGCTTTGATTGGGTATTCCTTCATGGAAGCGTTTACACTGGATGGCACTCTTGGTGACATCCAACTCTGTCATTCTATGACTTAATCTAGACCAGTGGTTCTCAACCAGTGGATCTCCAGGTATTTTGGTCTTCAACTCCCAGAAATTTTAGTAGCTGGTAAACTGGCTGGGATTTCTGGGAGTTGTAGGCCAAAACACCTGTGGACTCACAGGTTGAGAACCACTGATCTAGACCAAGTTGTCCCATTGATTTCAGTAGGTATGCTCTAAGCTTGATAAAATCAAGATTCATCTGAAAGATTTTATTTCTTTGAAGAGCTTATAGAAACTCACACTATATTGAGTTATCCAATTTCTCTCTCTCTCTCTCTCTCTCTCTCTCTCTCTCACACACACACACACACACACACACACTTTTTTTACATTTCATTGAATTTACCATTTCTTTATCTGTTTCTGCTGAAGTCTAGGGAAATCTCATTTTGGAAATAAGCATACATGAGAACATAAAAGAACTAAAACCAAACAGTTGAACGGCAGATTTGATGGCAAGTCAGATGTATGAGCTAAATGGTGTGTTGGTGTGGGGAAGGGATTAGAAGCAGAGGTGAGGAGATGTTTCAACTCTTCGCTCATTCATTTCTTTCCTCTTCTATCCTGTAGTTATTTTCTCTCCAATTGTTTTAAGCTACTAAGTTATTTAGGAAATATGCCTTACTAACCCAGTTTCAGATGATATTAAATAAATTTACATTGATGAAGTCCAAGGGTTCTAAATAGGTTCTCAGTAATTGGTTTCTATTTTTCAGCATGGCATCTTATTCTTTTATACATTTTTAAAACTTAGTAAGAATAGTCACACTTTATTTATATTCCGTGGTATTTCCCTAAGGGGACTCAGGACGGATCACAGTACACATACACGGCAAACATTAAATGCTGTTTTGGATAGATAGTACAGAGACAGACAGAACAGAAAGGAGGTATGTTGTGTTGGCATCCAGCTTTTTTGGTGCCTTGGAGGTTGTGCTCGAATCCAGCCACAGGGGTGCTGTTGCTCCTTCCTCTATAGTGAAGAGCCATTAGGACTTCTTCCTTCCTTTAGGTCACTGGGCATTTCTGAACTTTTTCTTTATGGTGTCGTAAAATACCTCCCCCACTTGTTTTAGTGGTATCTAATTTCTCTACTTACAGCTCTAGCTGTTTTTGAACTGCTTAGGTAAACAGTAAGCTGGACTGACAGTCAGGTGCTCACACCAGCCTGGGGCTTTGAACTGGCAACCTTTTGGTTGGTATATCTTATTATTACTGGTGATTTACCAGCTGTGCAAAAGCCTGGTCCACAAAGGCCTATATATCCTACTTGAGCCTATGGCTGAAGGGATGAAAGGTAGTGTCAAGGACAGGAGCTCCAGCTCTTAAGTTGTCAAAAACACAGCTGTATCAAAATCCAATAGCTTTATTGAATCAAGCAAAAATGCATGAAATCCATTATGGGGCCATTCAGTCCTTCACTGGCAAAGATGTTAATAATTGTACAAGAGGAGAAACAAAAATGATGGTGTCACTGGCCTGCATTTAATTAAGATGTTGTTTTTGTTGTTGTCAGTTAAGATGGTTTAGAGGGCTATCAGTGCCAGGAGAAATCACTCACTCTTTGACCATGTGGGCGCTGGGAGACAAAGAGTAATGAAATCTAGGCAAATAAATTTCAGCCCCATTAACAACAGAAGAATCAACTTTCCTTGAGATCAAGGATGGTTCTTTCCTGGTTGAGGCTACCTACCCTTTTAAAGACAGAAAATGTGTATCTTGAAAAATACTATCAGAATCCTGAGGCTTGTGGGAGGGGAAGGGATCTCATGGAGTTCTAGGGGGTCAATTTAGATAGGTTGATATTTACAATCAAATAAGGAGAATTTTTCATTGGAAATTCACATGACCTTCGTTCCCACATCTAACTTTCTCTATTAGTAATGGACTTAATTTCAGACCTGCTCTAAATGACACTCCTTCAAGCAGAACCATGTACCTAGTAAATTGAAACTACAGTGGATATAAATGTTGTTTGTATACTATTCACTAAACCCATGTGTGCTCAAACTCTTCAGTTATGTGTACAACTTCTGCTTTCATAATATAATGTCAGGCACTCCCTTTTTAAGCCAGCAAATAAGATATAAGATAAAACAAAGCATATGGAACACCTCTACAGATGACTAATCCTTAGATATGACAAATAAATAAATAAATAAATAAATCCTTAGAACTGTTAATTTTTTTCTCTCGTGAGTGCTTTCTAAGCTATCTGATGTGGGAAAGTGGTGAGATTTCCCCCCAATGTTCGAGGGATTGGCATCATTTTTGTGCTCATTGGTTAAAACCGTTACTCATGTTCCTGGAAATTTGCAGCGATCAAGTAGCCAACGGCTTGTGGACTGGCACTAATCCCTGGAGCAGCACCAAACTTTGGTATCCATGGAGGGTCTTGGATCCAAACTCCAGCAGATACCAAGGGCCTATTATAATTTCAAAGCAACAGCACTATGGTTCAGCTTACATTTTTGTTTCATTTGCACTTGGGCCAGGAGCTTTTTCAGGTGCTGAATAGAGCAACCTACTCTTCTTGAATTCTTTGATTTTTATCCCTGCTATGCATTGATCTTTATATATTATGCATTTCCTACTTAGTGTGTGAAAAGCTGAACAGTTTTTCCTTTAAATTTGTTCTCAGAAGAGTATAAGAAACATACTTGCCGTCAAATTAATGTTGTCTGTCTTTACCTAATAACTATCTGTCATGTTATCTCTCTGAATGTTGGTGTAAACAATTTATTTTGCATTTCAGATAACTTCCTGGAGGCTGTTAACGTGACACATAGTTTGGCCAAGATGAGTAAAAGCAGATGACTCTAGATACTTTCCTGATAATCTAAAAATATTGCTGTAAATCTAGCCAGGAACTTTAGTTTTGATTTACATTAAATTAGCAGCATATTTGCTTTCAAAACTAGGACCTTTTTTGTTGAAAGTATGGTATTTTTGCAAGATCAGAGGTTGGCATCAGAGATTAATACCGAAAGCTGCAGCTTGCTTAGTGTCTGTGTGTGTTTGTGTGTAGATAGATAGATAGATAGATAGATAGATAGATAGATAGATAGATATTCATTCATTCATTCTGACAAACCTGGGTTGCAAATATACTAAGAGAGTGTCTGCAAGGGAATTCAGTATTTTTGCCAGATTTAGCATCTAACAAGTTACTTTAAAATGTGGGGAGAGTGGGGAACCAAGGCAAAAATAAGGCCAAAGTGAGATAAAAACTGCCTAAAAGTGTTTTGTGATGGTGGCTTTTGAAGCTATGGGGGTTTAGTAGCAGTAGTAGAAATAATCTAGTCTTTTAAGACTTTTAAAGGCCTGAAACAGTTTTTGTGTGCATTAAAATGAAGATTATGGACCTTGAAAGAGGGATGCAGTTGGGTCAAAACTTTGAGTCTTACGAACTTCACTTGGGGGGGGGGGGGGAAGCGGTTTCAATCCATTTTACATATCTTTAGTTTTCTTTTAACGTTTTCTTGTTTTGGTTGTCATGTGCAGATGTTTCATCTTGAAATTGCGCTTTAATTGCCGATGGATTACAAAAATTAAATCAGTTTTCATATGTTTGGACTTGCTGTGATGGAAGCATTTTTCATTGAAGGCGCAAAATAAAAATAAATTAAAGACCAATTCTACACAAAGGTTGACATAAGAAGATACCATGGCAGATTCACAGCAGGTGTCTACAATATATGAGATTTTTAAAACCTCTCCCTGCAAACTAATGAGCCTGAACATACTTGTTCAGGAACAATCTTTGTTCTTTATTTAGAAGATCATATAGTTTCCCTAGCAAGATATCACCCTGGATGTTTATAGAGACAATAATTATATGCCTAATATAGTTTTTTTTTGGTGCAGTGGCTGGTGAGAGGAGAGGTAATTGCTCCTGTAGGAGAAATTATTTTTTCTTCAGACATCAGTCACTAGTGAAGCATGTCATTTATGCTTACCTACATATTTTTTTGCTTAAAGAAAGGAAATCCTAAACCATCAGATTCAGCTTGAAAGTTTCTGTACTTTACTTGTCATGCAACATTTGTTTTCCTATGAAAAACCACTCTTGGTCTTTGAAATCAGTTTTCTGAATGCTTACATTAGGCCACACCTGCACAACTTGTGACCCACCACACTGAATATAATGCATTTTATATATTATTCCCTCTCAAGTGCTTGAGCCTTCCTTTCCTGTTTTTGCAGTCTAGGTTGGCAGTCCAAAAAGATTTATTGAGCAGCTGTCTTATATAGCTAATGACCTGTGTTTGGCTTGGTGGGTCACAACTAGTGTTCTCTTGCATTTGGTAAATTAGTGGGGTTAAGATTCCTGTTGATGGCGCCATTGAAACCCAGCAGGCTTTATATTATTATTTTATTATTATGGCAGAAGTTTATTTTTTAGAGTCATATATATATACATATTGAGCACAGGTAGATCAATTTAATAAATCATGAAAGTTGTTTTACTTGTCAGATTGGTGTGGACTAATCGTAATAGCTCATTATTTAAGAATTATGTAACTTTATAACTTGTATGAACAGCTGCAAATACTTTTCATTTCTTTTTTTTTACAAAAACATGCTTTGGAAAATCATATACTTTACATTTTTTCTATCTAGTTTATTATACTTATACAATAAACATTGTTTGTGATTGCACAGAAACATGAAAATGTTCACTAACCAATTCTAGTTTCAGAACTACAGTGATAACGTGACAGTTACTGGATAATATATTTTTTGTTCAAAAAGTGAAAACAGTTCTTAGCAAAACAAGAATAATCCGTTCTTGATTTTTCCGTGTTCTATACTTTTCTATAAACAATGTATTTAATTTTGCTTGTGATATTATGCATTTTTCATTTGAATAGAAATTCCATAGTTACCATACCCTTAATCTCACAATAACCTGAGGTTAAAAAACAGAAGTTGCAGTAATGTCCAGTGATACAATCTTAAATACCAGCAATTTAAAAATGTTTCATTAAAATGGCTAAGATCACTTGCTGAACATGTTAACAGTCAAGGAAATGTCTGGGTGAGATAAATAATAATTTTGAACCCCCTCTGAGCCCAGTGGGGTGTCATTTTGCATAGTTGCCAATTTGAAGAGTAGAGTGGTTAGTACAGAGAAATGTGGTCATTCCAATAATCTGACTTATGCAGGGCCTTATAAACCTTGAGTGAATTAATACATGAATTGATAAATTTGCATTACTTTTGATCACAGACCAGTTTTTGAAATGAAGCATTTTTTTACCTGTCACAGGTGTGACATCTATATAATAGTAGGTATATGAAAACATAAAAACATGCACCTGTTTGAATGCTACGTTGTGTCAATACTTCTAAGAAAAATTTCTAATAATAATACTGGTGTATATAATAATAATAATAATAATAATAATAATAATAATAATAATAACAACAATGATGCTGGATTTTATAATAATGAGCACTGTGTTTGGGGGGAAAACCTTTCCTTTCCTTTTCTCCTGTCTATCTCTCCCTTTCTCTCATTCAATCTTTCCTTCTGAGCCTCCAGTCTTCTTGGAAGTGTGGGCGTGAGGTGGTGCAGGGCAAGGCTGGGCAGGGCGTGAGGCTACGGGAGCCCAAGGCTTGGGCTGAGCCTACCTCCTTGCCTACCTGCTTCATTCCAGCTCTGGGCCCAAGCCCCACCCCTGTCCCTGGCCTGGATTTTCCTACCTGCCCCATCACCCTTTTCCCACTCTTCTTCTATTGGTTGTGCTTCGGAGGAAGGTAGACAGGCATGTTCGGTGGGCGATCAGGCTCTGGCCCTGATGGTGTCGTATCACAATGTGTTGCTTGGACGTCCAGCAGAGGGCACTGCTTGTAATTCCAGGCATTTTTTTACCTGTCACAAGTATGACATCTATGTAATAGTAGGTATGTCAATACATAGATAAATTTACTTGTTCGAATGCTACGTTATGTCCAAATTTCAAAGCAATCAGTGAAGTATTTGGGGAGTTTTGAGGTAAGTCATAAATGGACATTTACATTTTTATTTATATAGATGTACATAAAAAATTACTCATTGAATACAGGTAAAACAATTGAAATATATTGACAGTAACAGTATTCACTAAAACAATTCATTTATTGTGTCCTTAATTTGACAGTAGATGCACAAAACTTGTAAAATTAGCTGTGACTCTGTACCTCTTTTTAAAGTAGTAGTCTTCATCTACTTGAAAGTTGCAACATAGCGTGAGTAATAAGTATAGAGCGAATTTTTCTGTAATTACAATGTAATAGGATATGGATAATAATAGTAGTAGTAATAATAATAATAATAATAATAATAATAATAATAATTTTTTTTATTTATTACCCACCTCTTCTCTCGATTCTTCATGGTTAACCATTTCTACCTTATTCAAATAACACAGATGTGCTCACTCTGCATAACATTTACTTCCGAATTGATCCTGATTTAGTGGCGTTAGGAAAACATTTATTTTAGTTTAGCTGAAAGATTTCCTGAATTTAGGAATGTTCACCATCACCACATATTTTGCTGGTATAAATATATTTCCCATACCCTTAGTTTTGTGGTACCTGGCTATTTCAAACAGGTTGTGTTGCAACTCCATATCCCAGCTATATTCTGTAATTATAAATTTAACATTTCTGTATATGTGTGTGTGTGTGTTCATCTATGGTGGCCCCATGAATTTCATAACACTTTCTTAGGCAAAGGAATACTTAGAGGTACTTGTGCCAGTTCCTTTATTGAAATATAGCCCACATTACTTTGCATACATTCACAGTTTCCCATCCAAGGAGTAACCAGAACTGATCATGATTAGCTCCAAGATCAGATATGATCTGGTGCTTTCATAGCCAAGAATTGTGAAACATGATGTATGAACTCTAAACCTCTCACTTTTCTTGTAGCATGTTTTCATGTTGACTGACAGGTGATTATTGTGTTAGAAAAGCATAATTCACTAGACAAAAATTAAGTTTATCTAATAGTGATTCTTCAGGAACCATTCTCAGCTGTAGAGAGAAACCTAATCTGTAAAATTTTAAAGGGAATATTTTTTGTATAAGTACATACTTAGGAGCCATATAAAAACAACAAATTCCTGAATAATTGCAGGAATAAATTGTCCTCTGTCCTCCTTTCTTATATACCTTGAATCTGACCAGAGCTCTGTAGCAGGACCATATGGGCATGATATGAAGTCTCACAGAAGCCATGAATGGTTGAATTTGTGTATACAGAATCTATGGATATGGAGGCTAACTTTACGTATTTTGCACTGAACAATTTAACCACTGATAGACACTTTATGTTAAATAGTAGGCTGAAATCTAACTATAAATTTCCTTATAATACATTAGAATTACAGGTAAAGCAGGAGAAAATGTTCTACATTGATAAAAGACATAATTTATTAACGCTTTTAAGTTCTTGGATAAACCTCTTCTGGCCTAAAATTGGACATACATAAAAACAACTACTCAGGTATAGGATGAAATTTAGCAGTGTTGAGGAAACTTTCTAGATTGTACTGGGCAGCAAGCATAATGTAGATCTGCTGGATGATGCTTTATCAAATAACTGAATGACATTCAGTTTAACCAACAGCCACAATTAAGACAGTAAGTAGCCAATTTTCCAAAACTTCAAAAGCAATAGCACTATTTTTCTCAACAGGCAGGTGCAGACGGGCCCTGGGCCACTTTATATTGGTGTCACTTAAACTTTTTGAAGCTAAACCAATTGCACAAATGCTTTATGAAGCCCAGTTTGGCCCCCCTTTCAAATTATGTCCCACTAGAGCAGTGGTTCCCAACCTTTTTTTTAAAAAAACCAGGGATGACTTGACCTGGGACCATTTTGACCAGGGATCAGTCTCCAACATTAGTACCAAAATCAGTTTTAGGTCAACTTTAGATTTGGTTTGGTTATTTGGGATGCTGATTCAGAAAATTGCATTGGATAAACCACATTAGCTCTAGTTTCTGATACAGAACATATGCCATCGAGTAGTCACCATCTGCTTGCCCACAGAAAACTGTATTTAATAAGCCTTGGCACTATAAGCGAGTTTCGCGAGACCAGCCACGGACCATATTTTAGTTCTTGTGGACCACAGGTTGGGAACCACTGCACTAGAGCATGTTCAATCAAAATTTCTAAGAACCTGCTCTACAGGCTCCCAGATATGTGTGTAACACCATCCTGCGATTGGAGACAGGCTTTGTGAAAGTGGAGGCGAAAGTATGGACAGCCGTTCTCAACTACTGACTACTTCTATTCTTTTCCCTTCGTGGTCTTGCCTCTCTAACCATGAGAGACGACTTCCAGTCCACATGGACTAAAATAGTGGCAGTGAAGTTTGCAACACTAGGTTTCTCTGAAGGACAACTGCTAAGCATGAGGCGGGACTGAGCCAAGGATCTCATTAAGCACCAATCGGACTTAGCCTGCTCCCCAGGCTTTATTGTTAGTGAAGCCAATAGATAACTCACTGCTTCCATGGCATACCTAACAAACCTGGAGGTGCCCAAACACCTAAGGGCTTTTACCCTGGCAAGATACCCTCCCATTGGTTGTATTGGAAGGGAGGTATCACACGACCCTCTTCAGTGAGAGATTATTCCCCTGTGAGTCCAGATACACAGAAACAAGTAGCATGTGTTCCTTCCATTCATGCTCTACAGCGACATCAGGACTATTCTCATTAGACCATGGCTTCTTGAATACCAGGGTGCACTGGAAAATGTTATACCACGCTACTGCTCTTGGATTCTAGCACTACAATAACTTACTGTGTTGCTAGGTTCTGCACTTCAGGACTTTAAGTTCGACTGATGATGATTGACCCTGCAGGGCAGCACCCTGACGGGAGGATGGCTGGAGCAACCTGTTGGAGATGAGGTGCTGCTAGACTTGTAATGTGCCCCTCCCTCTCCCTTTAGTGCCCCCATACTCTTTTGACATATCCTATCAGACTACCCCCTTCCCGTCCCATACCTGCTATGTTAAATGTGTCTTTAAACAGCATTTTAAAAACTGTTTTCTAATCTTTTTTATGACTGCCTCTCTAGGGAACAGCATTTTCCCTTCCCAGGGCAATTGGGCCCTGCTTTGTGCTGGTCATGGACTGTAATTAAATTTTTGTTGTTGTTGTTGTTGACTCGCCCTGCCTCACTGGCCATTCCCCCTCAATTCTTCACTGTAGTCCCAATAACAAGGGTTTCAAATTACTTAGTTTTTTAAAAAAACAACAACAAAAACAAAAGTGTTCAGATTCTCTTCCTCTGCCTGGCTGGGAATATGCTTGGGAACACCATAGGGTGTCCTTCCCTTTGGTAAGAGGACCTGCAATTTATCTATATAAATAAAAACATAATGTTCGTTTGTGGGATTAACATAACTCAAAAACCACTGGGCGAATTGACACCAAATTTGTCCACTAGACACCTACTAACCCAAGGAGTGACTATCACTCAAAAATTGATTTTGTCATTTGGGAGTTGTAGTTGCTGGGATTTATAGTTCAACTACAATCAAAGAGCATTCTGAACTCCTCCAAAGATGGAATTTGACCAACCTTGGCACACAGAACTCCCATGACCAACAGAAAATATTGGAAGGGTTTGGTGGACATCGACCTTGAGTTTTGGAGTTGTAGTTCACCTACATCCAGAGATCACTGTGGACTCAAACAATGATGGATCTGGACCAAACTTGGCATGAATATTCTATATGCCCAAATGGAGTTTATTCATATCATGATCTGATCACCATGCTCAATATATCCCATATGCGTGGGGGTATTGGGGTAACAATACCAAAGGTTTGCTAGAGTAGACCCTCCTTCACTCAGACACAGCCCCCCCCCCCCCCGAATCAAAATCTTGGCTACGGGCCTGAGCCTGATTGAAAATGCTACGAGAGTCACTGGGATGTTCCACTGCAGAAGTCTTTTCCTGAGTGGCAATGAAATTCAGACAAGGAATGTAATGAGTAAATAATTACAAATCCCAGAATTCTGCAGTAGGCAGAAACCGGATTTAAAGTGGATCTATGCTCTAGCATTATGAAGCTCATAGTCTTGAAATTAATGCCTATAAAATGCACATTTATGGGTAGCTAAAGCAGTAAGATCTTGTGATGAACTTGAGAATTCTGTTTCCTTTTATCGTGGATTCAGCATTATATTTTAGTGAATTAAACGAATTTCCAAATAAAATTCTGTTATTTTCCATGTAAGCATTGGTCAAGTAAATGGGGAGGAAAATATTTTAGCAGACAATTTGAAGCAGGGATACCATCTAGAAATCAGATGACATAGTAAAATGACCAGTAAAACATGAATAACAGAACAGCTTAGTATAATTTTTATATGTCATTTTTGTGTTGCCTAAGACTTTTAGTATTTGAGACTCAGCATTAATATAGCTAAAATGACTAAGCCAAGGTATGTTGTCTAGATGGACTGTAGGAATCCCACCAGACTCCAAATCTTTCAGACCAGCTCTCCTGAGCCTATAAATTAAAAGTCTCCAGTATCATTTTTAAATAAAGCATTTTATGTGACTTTTTTCAGTTGATAATCAAATGACACTGTTATTCAGACTTACTAGATTTGCAAATTTACAAGTTTTCACAAGTCAGCTGGGTCCCTTCCTCAGGAAATCACTTGAAGGCTTTTTTTCCTGTGTTGACATAAAGAACTTGGTTGTCCTTAAATCCTTGTGAATGTACTTGCCTTATAATTTGACAGCACAGAATCAACACCCTTACAGGGACCGTAATGCAATAAAAAGCGAAACTGTTCAATATAGCGTCCAGTTACTTTAGGATTAGATTTGAAGAGACTGGAATGTGCACAATAAAACCCATACAACATTAGAGCTCCATGTTGTCTGAGTTGTGTTATTTAAACATTTTCTACCCCCAGTGGATATATAATGGTACGAAATGAAAATATTGAAAATGGTCGTTGATTTCATCATACCAAAATATGGTTATAAATATGATATTTGTATGGTTGTACTGATAGTTTTGAAATATCGACAAGTTTCTTTTGGGGAATAATGTGCTTTTCCTGAAAGAAAATTTATAGCAGGCACATACTTTATATTGAATAAACTGAAAATAGGCACGTTTTTAATATTCAAGATATTTTTAAATTAAAAAACCAAACTTGGTCTCCTTGTTTTTCTTCTTCTTTTATAACCAGTTACAGCATTACTCATGACTTCTGTTTATTCAGCTATCTTTCTTCCCCAAAAGACCCCTCTTTCTTTTTTGCCTTTTAGGTTTGTACTATTTTCCATGTGACATAATACTAATACTAATATACGAAATCCAGCATATATATCTCATTTGCTGTGTCATGCTGTATTTTCTGTGTCATTAAAATAATAATACACTTTATATTCCACTTTATCTCCCCGGAGGGACTCAGAGCAGATTACAGTATATACATATGAGGCAAACATTCAATGCCTTTTACACACAGTGAACAACGACATACAACACAGACAAAGGTAAAGGCCTCCCCCTTTTTCCATCTTCGGCATTTGGAGGTGATGCTCAACTCTCGAATCAAACTTAATAAATAAATTAGCTAACTTTAATTGCCTCCACAGTTTATGCAATGTTATGTATTAGATAAGGGGGTCCCCAAACTAAACTTTACTTGGCTTCCAACCCAAACTTTAGACTCAGAGTTGCCTTAAGTCTGAAACAATTTGAAGGCACACAAGAACAATCCTGACTTTCTCATCAGCCAAAGCGGGCCCACACTTCCCATTGAAAGACTGGTACATTTATGTTGGTTAAATTTGTTCTGCATTTTAAATATTGTATTGTTCTTTCATGGTTTTTTTTTTTGCACCACAAATAAGATACTGTAATGTGTGTAGGAATTTGTTCATATTTTTTTCAAACTATAGCCCACCCCTCCCCGCAACAGTCTAAGGGACTGTGAACCAGCCCTCAGCTTAAAAAGTTTGAGGACCCCTGTTATAGAACATATTTGTTTCTGAATGAGTGGGGAAGTAGAGAATATATGTGTTCAACAATTAAATAAAATAGTGTGGTTCTCCACATCTTCAGAGGCATTCAAAATGTTTCTGATTAAGAATTAGGTGTGATTGAATCAAAGGAGTGGATACAGGCTTGTTTTCAAACAAAAAATACTACAAAAACAAAGGAGAAATGTTGTGTACGCTTGGTGGAAATAGAAACACAAAACTTATACAAAATGTATAAGGGCCCATTTAGCTGTGAGAAACATATTGAGCATAATAGAAAACTTCCTATTTAAATGAAGGTTGGTTATAAGAATATTGAGAATGGACCGGCATAAACAAACTGAGAATTTTGTCAGTTCATTATTGCTGTTAAGTTTAATACTGTTAACACTTACTCAGTCTTGTTTTTGATGTTGAATTAATTTACCGTTTGAATGTTAGCAGCTACAGTCTTAACATTTTTTTCACACAAAATTCTATGCCCATCATCATCATCATCATCATTACAAGTAAAAGCCATTTACTGTTTTCATGCTTACAATCTAAAATGGAACAAGAGTGGTGGGTATTTTGGGGGGGGGGTGGGAGAGTTGTATTTTCTCAATCCTAAAAAGGGCTGCTCAGTCATGGATGCAGCTATCAAACTACTTATCTGTCTTGGACTTTGAGGTAGAGCAACTGAACCCATATCAATGGTCCATGTGTCAGTCTGTGACTAGGGGCTTCCAGATTTCACAGTCCTGCTCCCGTCGCCACTCGCTGATCGCCATGGGACTTCTGTTGGTTTTATTTATCTCGGAAGATGCTTGCGCATGAATTTGATTTATGAGTGGAGGTCAGTGCACAACTGATCAACACAGTCTTCACAGAATGAGTGTCCCCGACGACTGGTGGCTTTTTATCTGTTGCAGTATTCTTTCACCTTCACAGCTCTTTTAACATGTGCCATATTATTGTCCGTCTGCTCTGCTGTTGAGGACTTCACATTGGGCTTGGTCTGGTTCCTCCCCTGTGGCCCTGCCACTCAGGGAAACCTTCCTGGGAACACATGACTCTGATGGCTTTGCCCACAGACTCACTGGAATACACAAGTCCTCACACCATGACAAGGTGACAATCGAGGGAGGATATACATATGCACTGGCCTGATCACAGAGGCTCCAAACCTGATGTGCCAATTTGCAGATCAGAACAAAACCCAATGCTTGTTGGGACCGCCTTCCATCTGGAAATTGATGTCATCACTGTGAAAGAACATGCAGTCACCTATGGACTCACCACCAAGACCCTATACTTGGAAGGCAATCATTAAAAAACTATAGAAGAAAGGCATATATTGAAATACTTTTAATATCAATTGGACTAAATCATGCCTAACTTCCTATGCATTATACCTCTTAGATAAATGATAGATGAAATCATTTGACATTCTTAAGCATTTCTGTTATTCAACATATGTAGTATTTGGTTGGTAGATTTATGTAATTAGGTAGAGACGGTCCATTGCACTTTTAAAATTAAAGCTCTTTTTATTTTCAAAGTGGAAAATGGCATTTATTTAGCGTTAATTAATTATAGGTGTTGAAGCTCTCCCAGCAGGTCATTCCACAATTGTAGGGCGGCTGATGAAAAGGCCCTCTGGGTAATGGTTGCCAGTCCACTCGGGTTCTGGCTGGTTAGAGGAAGTGTCCCGCAGAGTACCTTAGTGTCCTAAAAGGTGGATATTGCAGAAGAAGGTGATTGTGTAGACAACCTGAACCCAAACCATGTAGGGCTTTAAAAGTCAAAACCAATATTGTGTACTTTGCCCAGAAACTAATTGGCAAACATTGGAGTGAATTTCGTATACGGGTGGTATCCTCATTCCTAGGTATTCCTGCAACTCGTCTGGATGCCTGTTTTGAACTAATAATAATAATACAGAGGTAGCCCAATGTATTGCAGAAGTCCAACTGTAAGGTGACTAGTGTGTTTGCTACCATCTTTAGATCTTCCAATTCTAGGAAGGGTCACAGCTGACATATCAGTTATACATTAGTTAATGAAGTCAGTGGGTTCCTGGGTGTTATTTCTTTAACAGAAAACAGATGCAGAAATAAGAAAGAAAGAATATAGATGGGTCCTACACTATAAAAAAGAAGAGGAGCTTAATTTCAGCATTTTTTTTAAATCCAGGACTAACAATACTGCATGCATACATGATAATTTTGAACGTTCTAGAGGCATCTTGAAGGTTTCTTCCTAAATGCAACCAAGATTGACCTTTTCTTTCACCTCCCTTCACTTAGGATTTTGATTTTGGTGGTCAAATACATTTTTGTTGAGTGCCTGGTGGGGATTTTCTTGGTAAGGTTTCATCAAGGTGGTTGCCATTGCCTTTTTCTGAGGCTGAGAGAATATAACTTGCCCAAGGCCACCCAATGGGTTTCTATGGCTGAGCGGGGATTTGAACTATTCCAACCCATTCCTCAAAGACATTGATCTGTGCTTTTTAAACATGATGGTAGGTGTGTCTGGCTGTCCATCCTTTTTATCTCTGTTTTGCTGTTCACACCGACTCAGCAAAGAGATTTTGAATGCTGTTCATCTTGGCTGCTGTGTTTTTTTGGCATGGTCACATTGCAGTTTGAGACCGAAAAAAGTTGGATTATACTAAATGCTACATCCCACAAAAATGTAGAATGATCCTTTTCCATGTCCTGTGGCTGCCCTTTCCACTGCTTTTAACTTCATTTTGTGCATTTCTCCAAATTTAGTGACTTGTTTTGTCTTTCAAATAAAACAGAAAATTGTGATTGTAATTCTTCTGGTGTGCCTCACATCTGATCATGTCATGATCCACAATTGTGACTAGTGGAAAATAATTTTACAATGCGTTCAAATAAGTGTCATTGCCCTAATTTTTTTCTTTTCTTTCCCCTGATTTTTATAGTTGATTTGGAGCATCTACGGGCTGTAAAAATTGACAAACATCTTCGATTTTGCCAGGAAAACCATTCTAGCAGCCATTTTGTGTCAGCCAAGACAGGTGACTCTGTAAGTAACGTAGATAATGTTAAGTATTTGTTATAGTCACATTTATTTTAGAGCCAGGTGTGAAACACATTTTCTGTTTTTTCATAATAGTGAGCTGATTTCTGGGAGTTGTAAGCCAAAATACCTGGGGACCCACAGGTTGAGAACCATTGCTCTATTACAAACATTCTAGTCTTTGTATTTATCCTTCAAACTAGATTTCATAAGCTTAGTTGTAATAATAACATCTATGATACCTCAAATGCTTTTACTGATGTTTGACTCATATAGTTTCTTAAGTAAGCAGCAGCAGGTTGCCAATCGTTCTTAAGTTGTATAATCAAAATTGTCAATTTGTCCATGTCTGCTAAGTCAAACATCTTCAATGGCAAGTCTTCTATTGATGGAATTGCTAAGTCTTTCCACTTTTATGCATAATCTTGCAGCTGTGATCCTATATTGTAGAATGCATGCCTCCCCCCTCCAATATTTCTTTGGTTAACATATTTTGTTACATATTCTCTTCCCTGTCTTTGTAATTTTATTTTACTCTTCATTTTCAGTTGAACTAAATGCGTTGACTCAGTTTAGTTTATTGGTAAATTTCTGTATAATTGAAATGAGCTAGCATTTAAATTATTCATTCCTCATTTACTGTTTACTTATAGATCAGTTTATTGTGTGATTAATTAAAATGATTTGGGAAAAAATATTCATTTTTGACTACGTACCCCCCCCCCATTGTTTCTATTCATCTGTGGCCATCAATTAATTTAAGAGACTAGTGCTACAGTTGCTCGCATATAATTTCTGATTTATATTAGAATACGGTAGGAGGTTCCCTTTTGACAAGATAGGATTTATAGATGTAAATTTATTCCCTAAATCTGGCATTGGAGGAATGGGATAACTTTCCTGAGAGGGAAAGTTAAGGTTAGTTCATATCTTCCTTCTGTTGCTTCATAATTATGAATGACAGGTGGGCAAATCCCCTATTAAGTAGATGCCTATTATTCTATCCCATTAAACCAGAGTAAATAGAACCAATACATTCATCATCTGATTTTTTCAATTAATTAAAAAAAAACCTCTTCTGGGTCAATCATTGAAGTTTGAATGAAAAATATTTCACTTGGCAATTCACCATATGATTTATAGTATAGGATTAAACTTGTAAGTAAGCCTGTATCTTAAATAAAAAGAAAAGAAAAGTGAAATTCTTGCGGCTCTTAAATGATATAAATGCAGTGGGTTGCTGTGAGTTTTCCAGGCTGAACGGCCATGTTCCAGAAGCATTATCTCCTGACATTTCACCCACATCTATGGCAGGCATTCTCAGAGGTTCTGATTATGCATTATGAAGCCAAATATGTTTGTTAATGTTGCCTTACTCAGGTTCCTGTCTTACTCAGATCCCAGTTTTTTTAAATGCTTGTAGTGTATTACATCCAATTTACAGCCAAAGGCTGTTGCAAAGGGCTTTTCTACACTGCTTCATTCCAGAGTTTTTGCCGTTTTCTCCTTTCTTGCTCCTCTACAGAAAGGTTGTCTGATAGACTCCAGTTTATTATGGAAACAACACTAAATATTGTTTTCTTCTTGAATAGACGCACACACACACAACCCCTCGAAAACTATTTATTAGAGATTTTTCTGCTTCTTCAACTCTTTCCTTCTTTCTATATTAACTTAAGACACACAGCAAGCATTTTCATTTGCCAGCAAGGTTTAAATAATATCAAATGCAAGTGCTGTGGCGTAAGTAGACACTGAACAGCCAGTTTTGTGAAACTCAGTTGTGTTATCCTGGCTTCTGAAATCAGAATTTCTTCATGTTTCATTGAAAGATTTTAAAAAGAATACTATCAATGTGTTAAATTATTTGGGGCATCATTTTAGCGCATACAGTGTCAACAGAATTTAGTTTTTGACAGTATTGTAGTCTGAAAACTAACTAAATAAAATGTCATCTTAAAATTCAGTTTAAGTTAGTTTTACAAAATACTTACCTTTTTATATATAAAACATAATTATGTTATAATTATTGACATGAATGAAGAAAGGAGTAGTTGATAAATTTATTGTGCAAGTTGTCTTTTCACCCATATCGTACTGTTTATAGTTCAGGAATTTTTTTGATGTATTTGTAGTAACTTTAGGATGTCTGTTTCTAATCATTTAAGTCTTTCCTTTTTTAATAGGTCTTCCTGTGTTTTCAAAGAATTGCGGCCGACTTGCTTGACGTCAAATTAAACAAAGCAGAAATAGAACAATCACAGGTGATGTTTCTGAGTATAATGTTTTTGCTATCAGATTTTTTTTTGTACATAGGCATTTTTGTATTCTTTTATTCTACATTTGCAAGTTTAACTAAATATAGTATTATTTTTCTTGGAATAATCAAAATTTCTAATGCTCCTTTCAGTTAAAAGCTTCCTGTAGGAAATTTTAAAATTTTATGACGTCTCTGTGTTTTCTGGATATAAATGAAATAGAATTTGTCTGGGATTCAGACATTGATCCTAAAATTAGATTATAGCAGAATTTGGACCATCCAGTGAAATTTATTAGCTAGGAAAAGGAGGTGCAACTTCCAATGACACCATTCATTGTCACAAAATCTGGTAATAGGTAATGTGACTACTCAAGACAGCTTTCAAAGGAGTTCAGGCTTGGAGCCTGAGGATTTCACCAAGTGGGCTATTCTTCAAGTTGACTATATGGAACCACCAGCTTTAGTGGCAGATTGTCACTGATTGGCAGTTGCTGGGTGTAATAGTGGGTAACATGTAATCTGGGTAACTATTGCAGTAGATAGAATGTTGGGCTAAATGGACTTTTGGTCATATCCAGTAAAGCTCTTACATTTTTATTAGTGGAACTTGGGGTTATTCCTTGATTAACAAACCTTTCCATACGGAATCTTACAGGAAGCATTTGAAACTCTATTTCAAAAGAGTTTTCTATGAGGACAGCTGATTGAGAAACATGGCTCCAGACGTGGCCATAAAGTGTAGAACCAAAGCTTCCGAAGAGAGTAGGAATTCCTGCTCCTTCCTCTTCATTGGTGATTTAATTCAGTTTCATACTTCATAACTTATTAAAATGTTTGTTTAGTGCCCTTCATTTTGCCTGGTTTTACAGTAATGTACAACCTAAAATGAATAAATAAAACACAATACTAATGCTAAAACTGTGGTAGTGTATTTTTCCTACTAGATTTGCTGCAATTAAATAAGATAACCTGCCCTCCAGACCCTTAGTAAAATAAATATCTATTGTATATGAAAATCCTGGAATCTGAAAAGTTACAGAAACTCGAGCTTGGGGACCATCCTTGTTAATATCTTGAAACACGAATGAATGCCTAGTGTACTCAAAGGGTAATGCTCTTTCTGTTAATTGAACTGATTTTTTAACGTCCAATTGTTTTAGTCTTCTGCCATTTAGTGGCTTAACCATGAGTCACTGGTCTATCTATTGTTTACAAGGTAGGATTTAAGCCAGATTTTGAGGAACAATTAATTTCTCTGGCAGTCTAAAGATTTTCTGTTAAGGCCAGCATCAAGTATGGTGCACAAAAAAATTAGTCTGTGAGGTCAGATAACATTGTTTAGGAGCACAGACTGTTCTGCGAACATCATGGAATTGAGCTTTTCCCATAAGAAGGAAAGGTCTGGAAACCAATGAATATAACTCTTCCCTCCTTGATAAGATAAAGTAATGTTGATTAGTGAGAAGTCAACCACAGAACATCAACAGATCATAAATTGAGATGCCTTCCCATTTGCCCCAGTACATTTGTTGTTTAATTGAAAGAGAGGTTATCTTCAAAAAGAACTATTTATATAATAATGGAATCATCTAAGACACAAACCAGTGGGAGCTCCACATCTCTTTGGTTTCAGCACTTAATTGAAATCACTGGAAATAACGATGGTTCATTTCTCTAACATATTTTGTGTACACATATACATAATTCCATTGACTGATATATTTTAAGTCACAGAACGCAAACTGAAAGCAAGATTTAATCTTGGCCAAGCATGTATGAGTTTGATAAATCAACAATATGTTTTTTCCAATGACCTAAAAAGGATACATAGTCAAATCAACCCAACAGAAAGTAACAGAAGGGCTGCAACAACCTGAAGCAAATTAACTCTCTAGTTTTTATGTTGGACCACTTGGTATACTTCCAAAAAACACCAGTTTTGGAAATTGGGGGTGGGCGTTAGGCTTTTCATATCCCATAGACCAGTGGTTCTTAACCTGTGGGCCTTCAGCTGTTTTAGCCTACAACTCCCAGAATTACCAGCTGCTATAATTTCTGGGAGTTGAAGGCCAAAAACACCTGGGGACCCACAGCTTGAGAACCTCTGCCATAGAGCCTCACAAAAAATGCATTACCTCTTTGAGAAGACAAATATTATGGAATGTGGAAGAAATGTGTGATTCCTCTGAAGCCTATAGTTTATGCTGTCCTTTTGAAAGCAGTTTTGTTTTAGTTTACAGTTCCTTAAAACAATTTATCGTAAATATGCAGAAAGTATGATTTCTGCATTGAGAAATTGAAAAAAACCCATATAGCACAGTGCTGCATTGGTGTTTTCTTACAAAATCAGTCTGCTTTTAATCTTTTCAATGAACAAAGACTAATGTCCTGCTTTTTTGTTGCAGAATATATACATGTATCTATAGTTTGTGAAATGAAGACCAATTTCTATTAAAGTTGCAGAAGTTAAAACATGTGATGTGCAGACATAATTATGAGTTGTAGTTGAAAAGAGTTGCAAGGCACCCATGATGTAGTATAGACATTCATCACGACAGCCCTAACAATCTGTTCCCAAGAAGAGTCTCAGAATGCAGGCATCTTTTGGTCCATGCAAATCAGAGTTTTCTCTCAGTTTTCATTTCCACCAGAACAAGTCTTTTATAAAGCTAATGGGATTTATCTTGATGCTGTTTAAGATCAAACCTCCGCATAAATACTTCACATTACAACAGGGACAACTGGCAAAAATATGTTGTTGGGGAAAATCCACCTGCTCCCTGCCGTGACTTTTGCAGTCAAACATAGAGTAACAGGGAATGAGAGAGAAGTGGCAGAGTGTATCCATATTGTATTAGCTCTGCATCATGATTATCAGTAACAAGAACAACATCCAGGTATTCCAGCTTTGTGCACCATGGTTCCACGATATCCTTGCTTGGCTCTTTTCACATTTTAAAATCTCATCTGTCTGGCTCTGCACCTATTTGCGTCCTTTAATGTCCCTTCTACTTTGCATTGCTCATACCAACATTAAAATTAACTTCCGCTGGTTGCTTTGATTGGCTTGGGCTTTCTGAAATAAGTCTCTTTTTTGGTGGAAACACATCTGCATGAAAACTTTGCAGTGCCATGTCTGATCACTATGAATGAAATGCATGAATGCACATTGGCACAATATATATGTTGCGTTGTTTCCTGCGTGTGTTTTCCTAGCATTCCATGTTGAGGAAGGGTGCAAGCTGAAGATTAAGATCAGTGGTTAAGTTTATTTAACTAAGCTTTGCTAGGAATGTTGGGGATCAGGGTAATTTCAGAGACACTTCCATGCTCCAAAGCAGAATGGAGCAACCTGTTACCCTAGAGCTGTTTGGACTTAGCCTAATTTCAAAGCCCTCTGCAAATGATCAATTCATGTGCCAGCCTGAAATGGGAAAGAAAAGGGAAAAAGTGGAAAAAGAGGGAAGAGACAAAGTGCAAGAAGTGGTGGATTTATCTGCTTTTGGCTCTGGGCAAAAGTGGGTTTGTCTTTGCCTACTGCCAGATGGAGTCCCTGACAGATTACTCAAGGGAGGGTGGCCATCCCTCCTTGAAAAAGATTTCCCATCCTGCTTTGAAAAATGGTAGATACATTTGCTAAGAGGGCATGCTGATCAGTGCATGATGTGTTGAATGCGATGGCTTTTGTTTGCTATTCTTATTCATTTGTGTTGATCATCTCTTTTGTAATCATTGATCATCTTTCCTCTTTCTTTTTTTCCATCCACCTCTTTCTCTGTCTACTCTTTGACACATGGCTGCAGCATGTTGTCAAGGCAGAACTAGTGAAGTATCCTGAAGAAGATAATCAACAGGACAGCACTGCCAGCTGTCAAAGTAAAATCTGTTCAGTGCAATAGTTCAGGTAGTACCATTAAAAAACTCAGTCCTTTTAGGAAAAAAATTGTTACTGAAACAGTAACAATGATATTGTGTGTACATGTGCGTTATATATTTACAAGGATAGATACATCAATTGAATATTTTGATCCTCTGGTAAATATTCATACAAACCCTTCTCTTAGCAGCAAAGGACATTTAATCAACTACCAAGCTTGCAAACTTTGTGTTTTGTCTGTTTGTTTGTTTTGTTAAAAATGTAATACAAATGTCTGGTTGCTCCTGACACGATAAATAAATAAATAGCAACTCTTAGGTGGGATAAATAGCAAAGCCAACAAGCACAGCCCTCACAGTGTCTCTATACTAGATTGAAAGCCTTATGTGAAGCTCTCTTGAATTTCAGGAATAGTTTCCCCAGCCAGCTTGAGGAGCCATTTTTATTTACTAAAAGGAAAAGGTGAGAATGTTAGGCCTGAATGGTCAGCATTGCAGGGAAGGAGCACTACACCACTGGCATGTGGCCCAACCCTCATTACTCAAACTCCTATCATGCACATTCATGTGCCCACCACATCTGACATACTGTAATTCACTGTGTAATAGTCATACTTTCCATTATCCCCTTTTTCTTGAGAAAAAGTGGGGATGCAACCATTATGCGAAGAAAAAATGTGCAGAGACGACTGTGTTTGGGGCTTTTCCTCTCTTACTTCCATGGAGGCAGAAGGAAGAAAGCAAAAGCACCAGACACAGTCTGCTCCATTTGTATTTCATTTTAAAAACTGTCTTACCTTTTAGGAGAAGACTGGGTCTAGGCCTCTCCTGTCTTCCTCCTGCCTGCGAGGGGATAAGGCAGCTTTAAAACAGAAATAAAAATGGAACCAACTGCAAATAGAGTCACCTGGATCTTCTCCCTCCTACCTCCTCAAAAATAAGAGGGGGAAAGCTCCAGATCCAGTCTCCTCCTTGGAGAGAAGACTTTTCAGAAAGAAACATAAAGGGAACTGATTGGATCTGGGGCTTTCCTTCTTTTCCTGCTGAGGAGGCAGGAGAGAGAAGATCCAGCGCCCTCTCCCCCCCCCCCCCCCCTCTATATATATTAAATTGCCTTACCTCTAAAGAGACAGGAGAAAGAAGGGAGAGCCCCAGATAAAGCCAGCTCTAATTCACATGAAGAAAGGAAAAATACCAATTTTGGGGGGAAAGGATGTGTGACTATTATGCAGTGGCGACTATTATGCGGTGAATTACGGTATGTATTCACACTCAAACTGCCCTCCAATCCTCGTGTTGCTACTAGAGGCACCAATGAGACTTTTAAAATGTCTAATTCCAAACTGCAGGAAGAAAGAGTTAGCCCCACATTCACAAGTAGTGACTCCCCTAAAAATCTCCCCACAACGAATTAGGTTTAAAAAAAGCTTCTATAGCAGTTCTTTAAAACCTGATTATAGGAGGGTCTTTGTGGATGGGAAGCCCTAGTGGGGCAGCTTAGAGAAACTGAAAAAAAATACCACTTCGCCCTCATGGGTATCCCAGTCATCAGCAGTTTTTATAATAACCATGCATTATTTAGGAAAATGCTCCATGTACACTATGGTGCTATATATGCATTTTTATGCCTGTTTTTTAAAAGAAGAGATTATGATATATATATTTGCACTCCTTTAAAGTGTTACGCATTTCAAAGTCTTGTCATTAACACATGAAATGTTTTATTAGCACTGTGGAACAGAGTTGCCTTTGGATTCTCTAGCTATAACCTCTTCTGTTTTTCTTCTCTCTCTCTTTTGACAGAGTGTAGTGAAGGCGGATATTGTAAACTATAGCCAGGAGCCCGTGACAAGAACAGTTAACTCTCCTAGAAGTTCAATGTGTACAATTCAGTGAATTCTTTCTTTTCTTTCTTTTTTGTATTGATCTCCCTTGGCAGCCATGCTATCTTTTGCACAGGCAGAAGGTTTGCCAGGAATGTTGTTTTAACAGTGAACATTACTGTGGTGCATTTAGAAGTTTCTAAAATGTACTATCCATTTGTGTGTTGAAAAGCAGCAGGCAGTTTCTTTGGCTAGCCTCGTTTCAAAAGTAGGGACCACACACTTGGAAAATTATACTATATTTACCCATATTCTCATAAATGATATTACATTAAAAGTGTGTGACAGTGTGTACAGATGTCCTTTTACATATAGTGTCAGAACACTTGGGAAAGTGAATGCAAAATGTATAAATTATACAGAATTAAAAATGATGCTTGAAATAAAGCCATGGAGAGAAAAAAATATATTTGTTTTTGTGTTTGATTATTTTTTTTAGCTCTGTTTTAGTTAGAACAAGTATTGGAGATCATCAGTTTTATCCCTGTGATGTTAATTATGAGGCCAACGTATTATTTTAAAACAACTGTATTAATGTCTAAGGACACAATATTGCTAGAGTTTATTTTTTTCAGATTAAGCATGTTTGCAGAGATGGAAAAATGTTTCTTTGTGAAGTAAAGACGGTATACCTGATAACAAGACAGCTGAATACATCAGTATGTTCTCCCCCTGTCAAATCTAAGCATCTGTATAACCTAAATATATTTGTATTGAATTTTTTTTTGAAAAAAAGACAATAAATGTTATGTTTATGTGGTCTGTCTTCTGTTTTTAGGATCGTGTAGTGTGTAGCCTTTTCAGCCTACTTCATTCATTTGCAACTTTTTGGATTTATAAAGGAGAGTACTCCACCAGCTAATTGGCCTTCTCTGTGTCTCCTAGAATGGAAAGGAGTCATATGAAATGTTGAAGAAACTTGTTGATTTAAAATTCCTTCATCTCCAAGGTTCATCAGAACGCAGGCTCAAGTATGTTAAGGCCAGATCATGTTCGTTTTGTTTTTACCTTCTGGGTAGAATTTCTTATTCTGTTTTATGTACTTCTGAAAGAAACAAAGGATTACCACATTTAAAAATCAGAATTCTTTAAAAATCACAATCTTGGCCCAATATTAGCGTACATACATCTGAAAAGAGGCATAATTCACGTGTATCTTCGTAAAGCTGGGCTTCTGAAATCATTGGATGCCGTTGTTCTAAACTAATGAGTATAGCTAAGTGTGTTGAAAGCAGAATACCAGACAAAGTACTGCATATGAACTCTTAATTTGTATTGTCTGACTTGACATGGAGTATAAACACGAGTGTGGTCATCTTAGTGCGATTTTGGAAGATTCTTGATCTTCCTCTAAGAAAAATGCAATTCTTGTGTATATTGTTGTGTTTGTAAAGGATGAAGAACTGGTTTAAGCTCCTTAATGGAAACATCATAGAGTAGTGTTGATAGCCTTCTGCTCAATCCATCTGTTTCTCTTTCCCTGCACAGGCTTTTTTTTTTTTTTTGGGGGGGGGGGGGAACAAAATATAAACCAAAATGCCTAGAGATGAACTATCTGTATCATTTACCAATCACACAATTGGTAGCTTCCGGGCTCAATTCAAGTGCTGGTATTCACCTATAAAATCCTAAATGGTTCTGGCCCAGTTTATCTGTCTGAACCTATCTCCCTCTACGAACCGTCTAGGAACTTAAGATCATCCGGGGAGGCCCAGCAGTCGCGTTTGGTGGGGATGAGAGACAGGGCCTTCTCCATGGTGGCCCCTTGACCGTGGAACTCCCTCCCCAATGAGGTTAGATCTGCCCCCTCCCTTCTGACCTTCTGAAAGAAGCTTATGGGATCAGGCGTTCACAGAATAGTTTGTTTACTGGGAAAGACAAGATTTATTGGACCGGACTTGGACTGCTTTGGATGACGATTTTAATTCTGGCGATTTTAATCTGGTGAGTGGGTTCTTAATGCATATTTAGAATTATTTTAATTTTGTGAATGTATTTATTATGTGTTTTATATTATGTTTCACATCAAATTGTTTCCTGTTTGGAAGCCGTTCTGAGTCCCTCCGTGGAGGTCGAGAAGGACGGGTATACATGTTTTAAATGAACAAATAAATTACATTGAGAGAGAAGACACCTATCTGTCTGTTAGTCCATCCATCCATCTATGCATTCTATTTATTTTCTGTGCAAAGGCCTACAGCACTGAATAAACTGGAAAAGCGCTAATCCTAACCATGACAAGGACCTTTCTTGATATAAAGAAGGAATTGAGTAAGCCTTTCTCCCAGTTTGCTTACTTATCATTCAAGGAAATGGATTCATTACCAAGCTCCAGTGCTATATATGTAGTAACCCCATGATGTAGCATAATATCCCGAGACCAGAGACCTTCTGAGACTATTTAATATAATTGGTAACCTGTTGGAGGGAGTTCCAAAGGAGAGACCTTTCTAAGCTAGGAAGATTTGGTCCTACCACTCTATAATCAGCCCACCTAGCATGATGAATTGTAAGGGAATTACAGTGCAAAATATTTCAAGGCCGCAGTTCTTTATTTCTGCTTTAAGTATATATGTCCAAGCTTTGTGCGTACATGTCCATTTTCATATTTTCTTTAGTCACTCTGAAGCTTAGGAATCATGAATCGCCTTTCATTTTCACTGGGCAAAAAAACCCTAACCTTGTGCGTTACTTAAAATTTTTTTTAAACAAAATGAAACCTATATACAAACATACAAAAAACTAAGCAACATCAACAACAAAAAATTTAAAATACTTTTTAGAATAATACTACTACATCCTAAACATAAAAACACACAATAACTACAAACCATCTACGTTATCTAATCTAAGTGTGTTACTTTCTCTGGTGGTTATATTCTCTTTGGTTTTTTTTCATCCATTTAGTTGAAAGGAACCACTGGTACATCCTTTCCCCACAAAATAACACACTTCTAATCCAAAAAAAGTTGGAGATTTGGCCCCATCTTTGCTGGAGGAATGCAATAAATGGGCCCCAGTCTTAAAGTTAGTTAGAGATTTCTCCTTAATCCATATCCATTTCCACAAGTTTGCTTATTTCCATTATTTTCATAAGCCAATCGTCTTGGGAGGAAATCAATGATTGTCTGTCCATCTTTGAGTATAGGTAATTCTTGTTACTGTTATCATGTATAGCAATAACTTTCCACATTTTCTATTGCATTGTTCATCTGACATCCCAAGCAGATATTAACGATTTCTTATAAAATCGTATATATTTGTGCCCAGTATTTCTGGGCCTTTTTACATGACCACTACATATGAGATGTGTCATCTAGGCTTGGCCCTCCCAACATTTTTTTACGACCAAGAATTTAAATAGTTACAAAAAATATTGGTGGTTATAACTGACATGCTGCATCTGCATTTATGGGTCACATTTTGTTGTTATGCTTTGAAATTTTACAATGGAACAGACTCTGGTTTTAGAAGTGAAGCAAAGCCTCAGGAAAAAAAAAGTAAAGGCATTGCTCGTTAACTGAAATTGAGGAGAGTGTTATTTTATTTTCATCTTGAGAAGATTGTAGCCAACAGCTAGTTAGTTAATTTATCTTTGGGGAAATTCAGTTCAAGTTATGAAAAATAAGTATATTTAGATTACTACCAAAAATACAGTCTTGGCAAAAAGATGGAAAGTAATCCTCAAAGTAGCACATTTTCTAATACCAGCCAGGATCTTCCCAAGAGTTCCCTTTTCTGGTATTCAAAAAGTTGTCATATGATTGAAATGTTTTGAAATGCCACAAGTAGTCCTCATATCCTTGCATTCTTTTATTTTATTAGTCACGTGTAAGAGGGGCATTATCTTTTTCTATGGGGGAGGGGTTATCCACTCAGTGAACTTCAGAGGTGCCCCACTTCCATTTGAACATCTTCCAAATATATCTAAAAGCCAATGGGATCTTGGATTGCATCAAATGGAATATAGTGTCTGTATCAAGGGAAGTCATGGTGCCCTTCTGTTCTGCTTTGGTCAGATCTCACCTGGAATAAACTTGTGTCTAATTCTGGGTACTAGAATACCCAGAATTAGAGGGATATTGACAAGTTGGAAGGTGTCCAGAGGAAAATGACTAAAATGATCAAAGGTCTGGAGAACATGCCTTATGAGGAGCAGCTTATAGAGCTGGATATTTATAGCCTGCAGAAGAGAAGGTTGAGAAGAGATATGATAATCATGTTTGAATATCTGAAAGGATATCATAAGGAAGAGGGAGCAGACTTGTTTTCTGCTGCCCTGGAGACTAGGAGCAATAGGTTCAAATTACAGGAAAGGAGATTCCACCTGAACATTAGGAAGGACTTCCTGACTGTAAGAACTGTTCAGCAGTGGAACTTTCTGCCTCGGAGTGTGGTGAAAACTTCTTCCTTGGAGGCTTTTCAACAGAGGCTGGATGGCCATCTTTCAGGGATGCTTTGATTGTGCTTTTCCTTCATGGCAGGGGGTTGTACAAGATAGCCCATGTGGTCTCTTTTTTAAACTCCATGATTCTATGATTCAAAATTAATCCAATTCAGTTTGGGATCCAGCTTTTATCTGCTCTATCCAGCAAAGCAAACTAGATGACTGGAGATTGCAACCAGTGCACAAAAGTAATAAAACATTGAATTTACTCTTTGTTCTCAACTCTTAGTTCTTGAAAAAAGGCCAAAACATGTAATATAAGCCCATGAACAGGAGGAGGTGACAAAAATGTCTTAACAAATGCAGTATATTAAGTGAAATCAAAGAGAATGAAATGATACAGTCTGCTGAATTGTTTCCAGATGATTTAATAGTGTATGGTATTAGCATCATACCAAGAAAGAAGTGTGACTATGTAATCTTTTATAATAAGTTAAATATGCTTGGGAGGATTCCATTAGAATGGTAAACCCAAACACTGATGTTGTGTGTGATATATGCATTGGCCATATTAGTAAAGATGGCAGAATGAAAACACAGAGATGGTAGTGATTTTTAGAGCAAGCATGGTATAGTGGTTTACAGCACTGGACTACAGTTTGGGAGATCGAACCCCATTCAACCCCATTCACTGGATGATTTTTGGCAAACTTTTTGAACAATTTTTTGCCAAGGAACACCTGTGATAGGGCCCTAGGGTCACTCTAGGTTGAAAATGAATTGTTGGAGTTGAAGTCCCAAACACTTGGTGGGTCGAAGTTTGCCCATGCTATTTTAGCACAATATTTTGAGCACATTTTCCTAAAGCATCCAATAATGTCTTTTGAATCCAGATTATCTGCTTTGAACTGGATCATATGTCAGTGTAGATTCATATAATCCAGTTCAAAGCAGATAATATGAATTATCTGCTTTGATCTGGATTATATGGCAATGTAGATCCAACTGTGGATTTATATATTGGCTCGAGCAAGTGTCCCAGTCTTCAGGTGTGAGGTTTACCTGTGACCTCCCCTTGCTGCACAGAAATGGCCTTGTTGGAACATTCCTTAATATGTAGATAAATAATTAAAAGTCCTCTCCTTTTAACACAAGAATATCTTCTTGTAATGCAGATTTAACACTTCAATACCAATATACACTATTCAGATATTTCATTGCAATGCTTGTTGGAAAAACAGTGTTTACCTTTTCATATATTAATATATGATGAATGTCAACTTTCCTTTATATTTAGATTAATACATAATATAATAATAAATAGATATGTGTTTTATTGCCTCTATTTACTATGATCTACCCCTAGATGATAGGAGTAAAAGTCCTCTTATTTTTAACAGTCCAGACAGATTGGACCATACTTATTTTGAAGGGAAAATCCCTAAAGAGGAGATGTGTTCATGTCTCATCCTTCCAAATGAAATTTTAACTTTTGCTGTTATGTTGACAACAAAATAACTGGCTTTTGGTTTATTTCATCTGAGCACACTAAATCCCAAGGGTTTTTGAGAACATTTACACAGCTGGCTTGAGGGAAAAAAACTGGTGCCAAATATATTTTTGAAGTCTCTATGCATAAGTAAAAGCCACCTAGAAATCACAAACTGTTAATGATTTTTCTAGTGCAAAAGATGAAAATTTTGGCTTTGGATTTTTTTAAAGACTTTTTATTTCTTTACCATATTAAGCAATGGATCTTGGTTTGGAAATTTATATGGAGAATCCCACATATTGCAATCAAGAAGTTAAATATACCATTTAATATGGCTGAGGAATAGAAATATTGTTGAGTGATTGGTTTTATTGAAAAAGAACACTAGTATTTTAAATATATTCACTATTTGGGAAGTTTTGAGGTTTTATCTATTTGATATCCCACATTTTAATGTTTACAGTTACTATACTGCTGAGACCCGAAGGACACTATTTACCTCGTCTTTTGAGCTTTCTGTCTCTTCCTTTTGGAATTTTTTTCAGATGTTGTTTATCTTTTTGTACATACTTCCTCTTGCCATAGGGGCTATGTAAGTTTTAATCTCAGTCTGAGAAGCTGAGAAGAATTGCTGCTGACAGCTTCCCATCACACAAAATAATAATAACAATAACAATGAGGAGGAGGAGGAGGAGGAGGAGGAGAAGGAGAAGGAGAAGGAGAAGGAGAAACAACAAGATTGGTACAAGCAAACAAGATCACTATGCTGGTTGTTGTACTGGATCACACGTTGGACACTTCCCAAGTGTCTAGGACTATATGATGTATCGGCAAATAATTCATGTAGATCCTAGTAGGGTGGCCTTTTGGGGCTGACAGATGGTAATTTCGTCAGCGCTGAATTTGTTTAAGTGCAGTCCAAGGTCTTAGGCACTGCACCCAGTGTGCCGATCACCACTAGGACCACCTTAACAGGCTTGTGCCAGAGTCTTTGCAGTTGGATATTTAAATCCTCGTATCATGTCAGCTTTTCCAGTTGTTTTTCTTCAATCCTGCTGTCACCTTTTTTAAGACGATCGTGAGATCAGGAGTATTGTGCTCCAAAACTCTCTCTGTCTGAATCCGGAAGTCCCAGAGGAGTTTGGCGTGTTCATTCTCTGTAACTCTTTCCGGCTTGTGATCCCACCAGTTCTTTGTTGCTGGCAGATGGTATTTGTGGCACAAGTTCCAATGAATTATGTGAGCAATGGTGTTATGCCTCTGCTTGTAGTCTGTCTGTGCGATCTTCTTGCAGCAGCTGAGGATGTCATCTGCTTCCTTGCAGAGTCTACATTTGGGATCTGTTGTCGACTTTTTAGTAATTCTTCTTCTTCGTCTTCTTCGTTTCCTTCGTCTTTTTTCTTCTTCTTTGTTACCTGCTTCTCCTAATGGTTCAATTTGGGGTATAACACTTGCTTGTAGTATTTGTGGACATTCTATAGCACTATGCCCATCTAAGTGTAACTTACAACTGGGAAGTAGCCATTAATGTCTGTGTTATCACTCCAAGTTAGAAAATTATCACATCAGTTATGTATGGCTCTTAGATCCATCCTGTTTTAAATGAGTTATGTTGCTCGTGCCATGGCAATATTCTTATTCTCAAGTCTATCACTCTGTGTAATCACAAGTTTGTAATCCCTTTAGCTGACTTGTTAAAAAAAACATTAATGTCTGTAGCTACTGCTTGAGAGAATGTCACATAGAAATTTGTGCCTTCGGTCAAATGCTTTCTTTGAGTCCCATCCATCACTTGGAGTACATACATTACAGAAAGATGAACTGGCTCATTGGAGTTGCATCTTGTTAAAGAGTCTTTCCTCATTTAATTGTGTCTAAATGTCAAACAGATCATAGTGCTGATTAAATTTGTTGAAGGAAGGTACTACTAACAAGCTGAGCGATTAATACATTTATAAGGCGTAGCAATTAAAGACACCACTTTATTTACATCTTTGTGAAGAGGTGAATTGATGAGGATGTTTGCATTCGGCCTCCAAATAGTATTCCACAGATGTTACTTAATTTGCCATTCAATTTAGACATGTTTCTGGTTTTCTATAAATTTGTGAGATTTTGCAGCTGTCTGTAAATTTATAATATTTATGTATTAATTTTCCAGGGGTCTGCTGTGACCAAGAGACTCATCTTACCCTCAGTCTTGCAAATTGTAGAAACAAACCTTGTAAAAGAAAGGGAAAGCAAGTGTTGAGGAGGGGAGAGCAATTTGCCTATATCAAAAGAAGCGAGTTTTCAACAAATGTGACTGTTGGGCTGACTTTTACTGGTACCTTTGCTATTATTAACCAATTTTTTGCTACTCAAGTTATGCCTGACCTTCAGCACATCTACATTGATCACTTAGGTCAGTTTGAAAATGGTATACAAGAAAGCAGTTTCTCTGCTTTTAGCAGATATTCATGCTTTATGTAGATTGAGTATTTCTCATTCTTGTTGTAAAAGCATTAGCTTCACCAGTGGTGAGGCCTGTTATTTCCAGGAACAAGCATTACACAAATTTTATAATGTTGACTAGCTTGATGTATGCAATTTGCCCTCGACTGCCATTATTATTATTATTATTATTATTATTATTGTATTTATTTATACCCCACTTTATCTTTTCTGCGGGAGACTCAAAGTAGCTTAACATAAAATATATAAAATATATAAATATGCAAATATTAAAACAGGATTAAATATAAACAGTATTTAAATTCCCAGTTAAAAACAATTAAAACATATTCTGAGTAGACTGTCGAAAGGATTGGGCATGGGGATTTGCCTTCATATTAAACTATAGACGTTTAGATTTTTACAAGTAACATATTTGCATTCAAATCTCCCCCTTTTGAATGGTTCGGGTCCAGGCTATTTGTCTAATCACATCTCCCTATATAGACCATCCCAGGCACTGTGGTCTGTGTAGGGGGCTCTCCTCTCAGTCCCACCCCCATCACAAATGCGGTTGGTGGGAACAAGAGAGGAGGCCTTCTCCATGATTGCTCCCTGTCTCTGGAACTCTCTTCTGAAAGAAATAAAAGCGGCCCCCACACTCCTCTCCTTCAAAAAACCCTCCTACACACCTTTGCACTTTGGCATATGGGAAGGAGGAAGACTAGGAACTTTAGGCCAATGCCATTGGAGTGCTGGCTGACCTATCTGTACCTTGTGGCCATTATGGTACAGTTCAAGAACAACTGTAACAGCCAATGCTCACCCAATTTTTAATTGTTTTTACTATGGAGAAAATGCTTCTAGAACATGGTCATATAGCCCAAAAAACCTACAACAACCTAGTGATTTCGGCCATGAAAGCCTTCGACAATTCATGTTCTTACTATGTTATATATTTTAATGTTGACTATGTTTTAAAATGGAATTTTATTGGTGATTAGCTGCTTTATGTCTTTTATATTGCTGCTTTGTTTATTTATACTGGTTTTGTATCTTATGTTGGTTTTTTAAAATTTTCTGTTGTGTTCTTGTGTTATATTGTTCTACTATATTGCTGGGTGTGGCCTCATATAAGCCACCTCGAGTCCCCTTGGGGAGATAGCGGAGGGGTATAAATAAATTATTATTATTATTATTATTATTATTATTATTATTATGTTTAATTTTTATTTGATTCGCTCAATGTTGTTATAATTTTGCATTATGTTTTATTGTTTTAATATTTTTGTATTTGTCGGGCATTGAATGTTTGCCTTTTTGTATGTAAACCACCCTGAGTCCTCCTGGGGAGATAGGACGATTTATAAATGAAGTTTTTTTTATTATTTTAAAAAGAATTTAGATTCTGTTTTTCTCCTAAATGGGACTCAAAGTAGCTTATATTATTAATTAAAACAAACATTACAAAATACACAATAGTATGATGTTTGAAAGCTAAACTAGGATTCAATGATATATTCAATTAAATCAATCTTTTAAAAACCTTTAAAAATAAAATAATTTAAATACCCATTTTATACTCAAAAATCAGCACTCAATTGAGGTTCATTCCATTTCCTTGAAGTGCCAGGAAGGGCAGGAACAGAAACCTTACCCTCTTTCAATTTTAGACCATCCTTACGTTGCAATAAGGCATTTTAAAAGTACTGTTGAATAGATTCATGAGCTGAGCAGCCTTTGGATCTTCTTGTGATTCCTAAAATATTTTCACTGCTTGGACATATCATTCAGCGCCCATCATGACTGACCAAAGCTGGCTCTTCAGGTTGAGTTCCAATGCCATCATTTTCTGAAGTACATAAGAAAGGCAGTTATCCTCTGGTAATGCATATGTATTGGCATTTGAGGTTGCCAGATGTACAAACCCTCACTTCACCTGTCTCCTACTTTGAAACTCCACTGTAATATAATATATGGCTTCAGACATACACAAAGTTGGGCTCAGGTAGGTTCCATTGTCTTTGCTGAAACATGGTTTGTTTGAAAGCATTTGTTTGAGGGGTGAAACTTTGTTATATTATATACAGTTGGAACAAGGGAGAAGATAATGTTGCCCCGAGGCATATCCGTTATTAAGATGGGCTCCAGATCAAAGTTACTTTTGTAGCTGAATTGCAGCTGGAGGAATCCCTGACCTAGACCTCTCAGAGGCATAAATTTCAGAAACAGAAAACTCTGCACTCAGGAGATTGTTTCCCAGAAGATACAATTGAAACACTCTCAATTTGGGTTTGTATGGATTTCAAAGACAAAAATCAACAATATTTCTATCCCGGTTTATTATGTGAGGGAGGGAGAACAGCAAAGCATTTTTGTAAAAATTGGACACAGTCTATACAAAGGTAATTTAAAGCCTCAGTGAGCTAAAGTGCAGACTGACTTCTCCATTGAAACCAGTTGTTGTTGTTTGTTGTTCATTCGTTCAGTCGTCTCCGACTCTTCGTGACCTCATGGACCAGCCCACGCCAGAGCTCCCTGTCGGCCGTCACCACCCCCCGATCCTTCAAGGTCAGTCCAGTCACTTCAAGGATGCCATCCATCCATCTTGCCCTTGGTCGGCCCCTCTTCCTTTTACCTTCCACTTTCCCCAGCATAATTGTCTTCTCTAGGCTTTGCTGTCTCCTCATGATGTGGCCAAAGTACTTCAACTTTGTCTCTAGTATCCTTCCCTCCAGTGAGCAGTCGGGCTTTATTTCCTGGAGGATGAACTGGTTGGATCTTCTCGCAGTCCAAGGCACTCTCAGAACTTTCCTCCAACACCACAGCTCAAAAGCATCGATCTTCCTTCGCTCAGCCTTCCCTAAGGTCCAGCTCTCACATCCGTAGGTTACTACAGGGAATACCATGGCTTTGACTAGGCGGATCTTTGTTGCTAGTCTGATGTCTCTACTCTTTATTATTTTATCGAGATTGGACATTGCTCTCCTCCCAAGAAGTAAGCGTCTTCTGATTTCCTGGCCACAGTCTGCATCTGCAGTAATCTTTGCGCCTAGAAATACAAAGTCTGTCACGGCCTCCACATTTTCTCCCTCTATTTTCCAGTTGTCAATCATTCTTGTTGCCATAATCTTTGTTTTTTTGATGTTTAGCTGCAACCCAGCTTTTGCGCTTTCTTCTTTCACCTTGATTAGAAGGCTCCTCAGCTCCTCCTCGCTTTCGGCCATCAGAGTGGTGTCATCTGCATATCTGAGGTTGTTAATGTTTCTTCCAGCAATTTTCACCCCAGCTTTGCATTCATCGAGCCCCGCACATCGCATGATGTGTTCTGCATACAAGTTAAAAAGGTTGGGTGAGAGGATGCAGCCTTGCCGTACGCCTTTCCCAATCTTGAACCAGTCTGTTGTTCCGTGGTCAGTTCTGACTGTTGCTACTTGGTCCTTGTACAGATTCCTCAGGAGATAGACAAGGTGGCTTGGTATGCCCATCCCACCAAGAACTTGCCACAATTTATTATGATCCACACAGTCAAAGGCTTTAGAGTAGTCAATGAAGCAGAAATAGATGTTTTTCTGAAACTCCCTGCCTTTCTCCATTATCCAGCGGATATTGGCAATTTGGTCTCTCGTTCCTCTGCCTTTTCTAAACCCAGCTTGAACATCTGGCAACTCTCTCTCCATGTATTGCTGGAGTCTTCCTTGCAGGATCTTGAGCATTACCTTACTGGCATGAGAAATAAGGGCCACTGTACGGAAGTTTGAGCAGTCTTTCGCATTTCCCTTTTTTGGTATGGGGATATAAGTTGATTTTTTCCAGTCTGATGGCCATTCTTGTGTTTTCCATATTTGCTGGCATATGGCATGCATCACCTTGACAGCATCATCTTTTAAGATTTTAAACAGTTCAGCTGGGATCCCGTCATCTCCTGCTGCCTTGTTGTTAGCAATGCTTCTTAAGGCCCATTCAACCTCACTCCTCAGGATGTCTGGTTCTAATTCATTCACCACACCGTCAAAGCTATCCGCAATATTATTATCCTTCCTATACAGATCTTTTGTATAGTCTCGCCACCTTCTCTTGATCTCTTCAGCTTCTGTTAGGTCCCTGCCATCTTTGTTTCTTATCATACCAATTTTTGCCTGAAATTTACCTCCAATGCTTCTAATTTTCTGGAAGAGGTCTCTTGTCCTTCCTATTCTGTTGTCTTCTTCCACTTCCATGCATTGCTTATTTAAAAATAGTTCCTTATCTCTTCTGGCTAACCTCTGGAATTGCGCATTTAACTGGGCATATCTCCCCTTATCCCTGTTTCCTTTTGCTTTCCTCCTTTGTTGGAGTTGAAACCAGTGAGTTACCTAATTTTATAATGTCCAATTTTTCAGAAAATGGGCTGACTATCTATCCCTTGTCCAAAATGCTAGAAGTGTTTTGGATTTTGTCATATTTTCATTTGCATATACATACAGTGATACTTGAATTAAGAGTTTAATTCACTCAGCGACTTAGCTCTTAACTCAAATTGCTCTTAACTCACATCACTCTTATCTCAAAGCAAATTTCATATTGAAATGCTATTGATCCACCCCTATCCCCTTATTGTACCTTGTTGCCTTCAACAGTTTCTAAGGCTATAGATGTCAGAGGTTCTATGCAGTCATAAAGTTGTTCTTGCAGAACTCAAGTGACTTTTAGTTCCGGTTAAGGAACCAGGTATCCAAAAACACAGCTGTAGTGGTCTTCTACTCTACTCTTTTACAATGTTGCTCGCCATGGATCTCATCACACATGGTCTTGGCTCCGTCCTCGGGTCCTTCCTGTATGGGTATGAAGTCCATCACATGACACAGGACTACTTCTGGTGGGGCTCTGTCCTGGCTCTGTTCTGACAGTGTCCTAGGACAGAGCTCTGGAAACATGGGAAGCTTCCCATGTTCTAAGGTAAGCTGGGGAAAGTGCGAGGGGAAGTCAAACAGCAATGGTTTCCTCTGTGGGATGGGGAAGGGGGTAATACAGGCAATGGTGTGGTGCAAGGGTTTCCCTTGCTGCCTGCTGAAGTTGTCCCTTTGTCCAATGAATGCCCCCTGCTTTCCTTTGCTTTGAGGACCTCAATGTGATGAGGTCCTAAGTCTTCCCTTTGTCCTCCTAGTGTGTCACTGCTGTTTGGCTTTTCAGAAAGATTGCTCGCAGGGTGTGTGATAAAATAAGGTTTTTTCTTTCTGCAGAAATCCTTGATGTATTTAAGTTGTATGCCTTATGGCTAGAGGTGAGGGTGCTGTGATTTGTGTCTGTCAGTTTCCATTTTGTCAAGTGCTTGCTAGGATATGTAAAACAAGAGCAAAACCTCATATCTCATGTATAGAAGAACATAGCTGGAATTAGCTGGAATGTGAGATAACTGTATTTGTATGAATGTACCTTCAAGTCACCTATAGACATATGGTAGTCCCATGGATTTTATAGGGTTTTCTTAGGCAAGGAATACTCGGAGGTGGTTTTTTAAGTTCCTTCCTTTGAAATATAGCCTATAGCACCTGATATTTATTGAGAGTCTTCCACCCAATTTCTAACCAGGGCTGACCCTGCTTAGCTTCCAAAATAAGACAGGATCTGCTGCTTCAAAATGACACTTCCAAAGTGGGAGGTCTACCCATTCAAAAGACAATGACAACTCAAATATTTCCCAATTTTCCGACATCTTTGGTCTTGTGAGGTGTTGCTGAACAAACAGGAATGCCTCATGTTCACTTTTATCACTTTTCAGTTGTGGAACTCAACTGAACTTCAGTTGAGTTGAACTTTCAGTTGTGAAACTCAACTAATTGGCCCTGGAATTGAGTGGCCATTACTGAGACCGATCCTTGACTGTAGCATTCTGCCAGCCCCATTTTTCCCTTCTCCTTGCATTAGCCTTGGTCCAGCCCGTTCCAAATAGTCCGGGCCCCTTATTGAAATCTTGTCCCCTGGCAGCTTACCTTGCATGAAGAAGAAAGCAGAACCGGTTTTAAATTGATTTTAATGTATATGTTGTTTTAACAGTTTATGCCTATGTTTTTGTTTTATATTACATGTTTTTGTATTATTTTGCATATGTGGAATCCACTTTGAGTCCCCTAGGGGAGATAGGGTGGCATATAAATAAAGTTATTATTATTATTATTATTATTATTATTATTATTATTATTATTATTACAACGGGAGATCTATGCTCTCCCTTCTTCACATATTGATTGAAACAAGGCAAGTCACGCTTCAATAACAGGACCACAGTTAAATACCATCAATTGGGAATTGGGCAGAAAAAATGTATCATTTCCTTGGTGATTTAATATTAAACTGTTAGTGATTTTCAAAGTTTAAATGCTGCTGAATAGACTTCCTCAGCTGAAGGAAAAGACGTTTCTCCAGCTAAAAAGATTGCAAGAGAGGCTGGCAAGTCATTCCAAAACAACATTATTACCTGTCAATACTTCAGCCATAGTTCTTAATTCTCCAGTTGTGTGCCAATATGCTGAACCAGCAGCTCCAGGGGTGATTCATCAGTTTTTTCAAGGTCAGAAGACGTTTCTTTTTCAGTACTTCCCACTGGAACGAAAAGCCTGGAACTATTGCTGAATGGGCTGTAAACTTAATAATGCTGTACTCCAAAGTGGCCAGAAGGTGTCGAAATCTCTAGGTTTTTCTTGAATATATGATACAAGAGTTTCGTAATCTATAGATGCAGGTCTCTAAACTGTACAATTTGTAGAGAGTGAGTAGCATTTTCGGGGAACAGTCATCAATGCAGAAAATGCTTTGCCATTGGCCTAAGCAGGGGATGGGTCATTTTGCTGAGCAAATGTACTGAATCCCTCCCTCCTCCACATGCTTCATCACACGGTCAGTATTACTTTTTTTAATTGGGAGAAACAACAATATCCAAAAACTAAGAAATCTCTTGTCTTGCCCAAAACCCCTTACATTAAAGGAGACTGACACCAGTTTAAAACCACTTCTTTCCATGGGATCCTATGGCTCTGTATCAAAGCCCATAGAATACAAGAGACAGTGATCCAGGTTAAAAGCATTGCTTTCCATGGGATCCTATGGTTTTGCATCAAAGCCCATTGGATACAAGAGACAGCTGATGGTTGGGCAATGAAACATGACAGGAAACTTTTGATGGTTCCCATCACACCTGTTTTTCAGTTGTAAACATGGGAGTACAGTGTGATAAGAGGTAGGAGCTCTGAACACGATTGCTGGCCTCTGTTCAGAGTTACCTCCCTTCAGTTACCTCCTTTCTGCCTCTTTTCATGTGATGAGTTTCATGCCTCTCCATGCTTGAAAAGAGGCTGAAGTGCCCTACCGGGTGAAAATTTCTCAATGTGATGAGGTCGATTGCCAGAGTTCCCTCCTTTCAGGACACTTCTGCCTCTTTTCAACCACTGAGGGCAATGCATGATAGACGGAATTAGTTTAACTCATGTGATGAGCTAAATGCCTTTCCATGTTGAAAAGGAGCTGAAGTGTTCAACGACTGGGAAATTTCTCAATGTGATACGGTGGTAAGTCCAAAGCATCTGGAGAGCTGAAGTTTGCTTACTCTAGTTTGCCCTAGTTTGCCCTAGTTAAGGTTTCACTGAACTGGCTGGATGGCAATGCCTTCCCTTTACTTCTGAAGGAGTTATTTATTTATTTATTTATTTATTTATTTCTGCTACCTATACCCCGCCCTTCTCACCCCCGAGGGGGGACTCAGGGCGGCTTACAAAAAGAAGGCACAATTCGATGCCCTTATCCAAATACATACATATATAAAACAATTACAATACTTAAACAATTAACAGATTAAAAACATCAATATATAACACAATAGCACAACAATAAACAGTCTCATGGTCAGTGTTTCGAGTTCCATAGGTCCAATAGGTTTCGTCATTATTTGCCCATCATTATGGTCTTTCTTTTTAGCTGCCAGAGTTTCCAAAAGCCTGGTCCCACATCCAAGTTTTCAGCTTTTTCCTGAATGAGAGAAGGGAAGTCGCTGATCTGATCTCCCCGGGGAGTGAGTTCCACAGGTGGGGGGCCACTACCGAGAAGGCCCTGCTCCTCGTCCCCGCCAGTCTCACTTGTGATAAAGGCGGGGTCGAGAGCAGGGCCTCCCCAGAAGATCTTAGACTCCGAGGTGGGATGTAGAGGGAGATCCGTTCGGACAGATACACTGGGCCGGAACCGTATAGGGTTTTGTAGGTCAAAACCAGCACTTTGAATTGTGCTCGGAATTGGATCGGCAGCCAGTGGAGCTGACATAACAGGGGGGTGGTATGCTCCCTGTATGCCGCTCCGGTGAGCAATCTGGCTGCCTCCCGCTGGACTAGTTGGAGTTTCCGAGCAGTCTTCAAAGGCAACCCCACGTAGAGTGCGTTGCAGTAATCCAGTCGGGATATGACAAGAGCATGGACCACCGTGGCCAGATCCGACTTCCCAAGGTACGGGCGCAGCTGGCGCACAAGTTTTAATTGTGCAAAAGCTTTCCCGGCCACCGCTGAGACCTGGGGCTCCAGGCTCAGTGATGAGTCCAGGATCACTCCCAAGCTGCGGACCTGCATCTTCAGGGGTTGATGCTGCTGCTACCCAGAGTTGATGCTGCTGCTACCCATTTTGCCTTATAACTGCACTCCTATATGAGTTCTTCTGTTTCTCTCAAAACAAACAAGCAAAGAAACCTTGGAGTACGTTTTAAAGGCAGATGAATGAATGAAAAGGCAGGTAACTAAGCATGGGTGCCCCATCTAAAGCAGGACAGTAGTGGCAAATGGCCTCAATTCCGGTTTTGAAGTAACGTTTTTCCTGACTAGTCTGCTCCAATTGCGTCCTGTTGGGCACATAAGTAACAAGAATGGCTTAGAAGTAATTGCTGATGGTACCCAAAGAGGGAGTCAAATGGCCACTACTAGTTTATAGGAGAATTATCTATCCGGGATAAATAACAACCAGCCTCCAATCTCCCTTTTCTGAAATAGGGCCTGGAATCTGACAGATTTTCTTTGATGAGGTGTATTATTTCCAGTCTGGTTCCAGGCCCTGTTTTAGACCTGAATCAACTGCTTATTTTGTTGGGAGGCCTCCACTGGGAATTGAACAAGGAAGTGACTCTACAATGGCATTTGATACTTTCTCCCAGCTGTTGGGATTTCCTCAGGCTATTTTATCTCTTTTGCTTTGCAACTTCTTTGCTTTTTCAACATGGGAGAGGTCAACTGCAGGTGTGGAAGCTAATTCATAACATGGTGCTGATAATGTGCAGTTCTACTTTGCTTTTCCAATTGCAGCTACAGTAGCTTTGGAAGTTCCAAGCCACTGCTTAAATGCAGTAATAGATTTGATGTGGGTTAATAAGACAGAAATCGCTGTGATTCATCCACCAGTCAAAGAGGAGAATACTAAATAAAGACTTCCAAATAAAATTAATGATATTTAGTCATATGTGACCGACTTGAGCAGACTCTTGGACTTTATTGCATGAACCTGCTATTGCACTACTGTTGTGCCATCATTGACAGCAAATGCAGTCTTTGATACTGCACCTCACTTCAATTGCTCAATTATGCTTTGTGTGTGTGTGTGTGTCAGGAGAGACTTGAGAAATAGCAAGTCACTTCTGGTGTGAGAGAATTGGTCATCTGCAAGGATGTTGTCCAGGGGACACCTGGATGTTTGATGTTTTACCATCCTTGTGGGAGGCTTCTCTCATGTCCCTGCATGGGGAGCTAGAGCTGACAGACAGAGCTCAACCTGTTCTCCCCGGATTCAAACCTGTCGGTCAGCAGTCCTGCCAGCAGAAAAGCTCAACCCATTGTGCCACTACAGACTCCTGTGCAGTTGTACTGATATTTCATTTAATGGTCCTATGATCGTACATCCTCATACCCTTGTGACACGACCTTCCCTGCTACTGCTGTTCTGTAGTGTGTGTGTGTGTTTGTGTATGAGCAATTTTGCAATTTAAACTTCGAAAAGCAAAAAAAGGGCAAATATAACTATAAGATATAAAATAAATTGAAAAGGGTAGTTTTGGAAAAGCTATGGGGAGATGGGAGAGAAGGAGAATCCTGTCCCCTGATATCACTTTATTGCATGCCAGCACAGAAGCAGAATGGACCCATCACACCAAGGTAGGTGATAGGAACGTTGTGGATTTGGGAATTATTGATGGGTTTTACCTTTTTACCCATCAAAAGCTAGAGATGGGGGAATCACGAGAAGGAGGTAGACCATCATTGGGATGTGAATAGTATTGTATCATAGGGACTTTCACCAAAACTGACAGTCCAGCTGCAAAATTGGCTTTCCTGCTTTGTTGGATAAAGTTACTTGGATTCCAGAGCCTCTGCAGAGTTCACTACAGAAAGGATTGTCTGAGAGTCAAAGGCCTGAACTCTAACTAGACGTTATTAGGATGACCAACAAGGATAGAGCAGTGTTACAAGAATCCGACGTCAACCTGGGTAACCAATTTAGACTGCAAAGAGAATGTTTATTCACAAAATCTTCGCACATAAGAAATGGGCGCCTGTAGTTCAGAACTTTTCCCAAAATGTAATTTGTATGTAGGTTTTGTTTCACATTGAAGAAGCCTCATCTGCAATTTGAAGTGGTCCAACCGAGAGACAGTGAAAGATGGGTCACTGTACCTTGGTTCCAGAAGAGCTTTGAGTACTTTGTCTGCCATGCTTTGTTTGGGCCCTTCCTCAGAGCTAAAGGCCTAGTAAAACATGAGAAAACATTTTCTTACACATGGGAAATAGTACGAAATTTAAACATTAGCAAGCATGGAAACTCACAGAGGTGTTGAAAAGAAAGGTCACATTCCAGATGAGATCACTGTTAGTCACTTTAGTAGGATGTTTCTAGGGGACTTGACTGCAAAGGCTAAATATTTCAAAATTCATAGGGTTTCCCTTTAAAAATGATTTTAAAAAATCCCTGTAGATTTCATCCACAAACCAGGCATGAAGACAATTACTTTATCCGATTGCTGTTTTCCAGGAATGGATAAGAAGAATATTCCCTCTGTTTTGGTGTTTAGCACACAACCATTGTAATTAATATCTCGTTGTAATCGTATAATGTATTAATGTGTCTAATTGACTTTTTAAAGCTCTCTTCATTCATGGACATCACCACATTGATAGAAACAAATTCCATGTACTCTGACTCTTCTACCATTTCACTTCACTTGACAACCATGGTTGCAAATGAGAGCAAAAATACCTCCTCTCTGTCCTTATTCTCATCTGTGTGTACAGTTTTATGTGTGTAACTCTGCCATCAGGCATTTAGGGAGTGATGAAAGGCAGACTGCTGAGAATGGTGAGGGTGGGATGTTGTTTTGAACTGCATGTTTCATGGCATGAAAAAGATTGCTTTTTAATTTTCATTTTTATGCATTTGCCCAGTTTTCAATATATATTGTACAATGTTGCTCTTAGCCACTTTGGACCTCATCAGACAAGTTTTCCCCCCTGTCCTAGCATGTTACCAAGATGGAGCTAGGAAATTGCCAACCGGAGCCCATCATACGATGTAGGGCTATTGTGGTGAGGCTTTATTCTGACTCCATCTCAGCTCTGTCCCTACAGTGTGCTCATAGGAAGTCCTGAGGATATGGGTGACTACCCGTATCCTCATTGAAGAAAGGACGCTGGGGACAGTCAGGAAACGGTGTGGGATGTCAGCTCAACAACCAACTCTGGTAAGGGGACGAAACAGGCAATTGCTCCATAGTTTCCCCCACTGTCCCCCAGCTTCTGGATGTCTATCTGATGAAGTCCTTTGAATCCCTATATTAAAGATAGGTGGGATAGAAATAAAAGTGTGTGTATCTATATATTTGCCACACCACCTCCCTTGAACACTTAATAGTTCCATGTGTAACACTTAGAATCAGTCTGGTTCCCTGACTAATTTGGGCTCCTTTCATGCACCTTTTCCAATTTCATGTTAAACATGTTTTATTAGAGTCGTATCAACTAAGGCAGACATTGCAAAATGAAATATTATATACTTGCTGTCCCCTGCCATGCGTTGCTGTGGCCCAGTCTGGTGATTTGGAAAATAAAGTAATGAGCAAGTGTTGGTTTCTAATATACGTTATTTCTTTATGCTTGTGGGTAAACAGTATTTCTTGTTGTTTCTTTGCCAGTGTTGATGTGGAGATCGTCTGGTTTGCCTACTCTGGGATATACAACATAATTGTCCTTCTTTAGGGGTTTCTTTCAAATCTATGATACTATATCTGTGTGTGTGAATCATATATATCTATCTACATCTATGGCTGGATGGCTCTTTGTCAGGAGGGCTTTGATTACGTTTTCTTGCCCTGGTGAAGGGAGTTGGACTGGATGGCCTTAAGTATGGGGTTTCTGTGTGGGAAGTTTGTCCCAGTTTTGTCATTGGTGGGGTTCAGAATGCTGTTTGATTGTAGGTGATCTATAAATTCCAGTAACTACAACTCCCAAATGTCAAGATCTATTTTCCCCAAACTCCATCTGTGTTCATATTTGGTCATATGGAATATTCTTGCCAGGTTTGATCCAGATCAATCATTTTTTGAGTCCACAGTACTCTCTGGATGTAGGTGAATGACAACTCCCATACTCAAGGTCAATGCCCATGAAACTCTTCTAGTGTTTTCTGCTGTTAGTCATGGGAGTTCTGTGTGCCACGTTTGGTTCAATTCCATCATTGGTGGAGTTTAGAATGCTCTTTGATTGTAGGTGAACTATAAATCCCAGCAACTACAACTCCCAAATGACAAAATCAATTTTTGAGTGATGGTCACTCCTTGGGTTGGAAGGTATCATGTGGCCAAATTTGACGGCAATTTATCCAGTGGTTTTTGAGTTATGTTAATCCCACAAACGAACATTATATTTTTATTTATATAGATTTTAATTTTCATGTCACTTTTTGCTTCTCTAATCCAGTCACCACAATCCTTTGAAACAAAGCAATTCTTTCTTATAAGTGCCATCTTTCTTATTGGTGCCATTATGCGTTAAAGAATATCATCAGCCTTGCATACCCATGGCTGCTGTATTCATAGATTCAGTGACTCACAATTTGAATATTATATATTTATATATATTCCAAAAAAGCAAACTTTAATTTTGCCATGGCATTTTATTACATCACTTTATGCAATTGGACTTGCGTATGTAAGGATGTTGGTATTCATGGTGTGGCAGCATGGTGGAACCAAATCTCTATGGATATCAAGGATATCAAGGATCTCTTGTAAAATAAAATGTCCCTTATTTCATTCAGTCATCACACAAAGTCTATTTTAACCTCAACAGTTTGAAGTAGGCATTTTGCATAATTTTCACTAATTATGCAAACTTTTATATGTATCTTGCACCTATAAACTATATAGCCTGCAGCACAGAGGAGACATTAAAAGCTTTACACAAAGTAGAACAGATTCAAAGTTCTTGCAAAGAACATCCTTTTTGTCTCTGGTTCTCCTATGGACCATATATGGGAATCTTCTACCTAACAAGCTACCAATAAAAACTCCACATTTAAATGGACACTTCCACAGCAATCTAAGAACAATGCTTGTATAATTTAGGTGATAGCTCTTATTTATTATTGTGAAATTATGGTGCACTTTAAAGTACTCCTGATGTGCAGAGAGCAGAGGCGATTCTTAAGCTATTAACATTTGATCTCCTGCTATCATTAATCAGATGCAGAATGTAATCTAAATAATGTGTTTACACAGTCTTGTCAAAGGGACAGATTTGCAGTCTGTCTTTGAATTTAACCTGGACTACACCTGGAAGCCACTATTTTCATTTTGACAACACACACAATTGGGGGGTATTTCTCTGATTATTTTAATTTCTTAGAGTGGGAAGTTATGAGAGGTTTTAAAAAGTTTTTAAACAGTCCTGCAAATATTTTCTCCATTTAATCATTTCCCCAGTTTAGTCATTTTTGGAATTGAGATATTGCAGGTTAGGAAAGGGCTTCCTGGAGTTCAAACATTGAATAAACAAGAGATAGAGCACAGAGAACATGGGGAGAAGGAGGGGAAGAGGGAGAAAGGGACGGAAAGGGCTGAGAAGAACTTGTTTAATGTAAAATATGGCATCTTTGTTCAGAGGCTATTATTACTGTTTGACAAACATCATGCATATGTGCTGGCAAGAGGGCTGTGCTTCTGTATATCTTGGGGTGAATATGCATTGTGTGTCTGATTTGATTCTTTGTGAAAAGACAGGCTAATGAAAGAACACTCTTCGTGAAGATTGTGTTTTACTGAAAACCACATCGGCACATACAGTGGTCCCTTGCTATTTTGCAGTTTGCTTTTCGCGGACTTGCTATTTCATGGTTTTTCAAGTATTCAGCAGACTATACAACAACAAGCACAAACAGGCACTCCCAGCAAGGCCTGGCCAGTCCACCAAAGTTGCCGCTCTCAACCCAGATGGGAGAAAAGCATCCTCTCACCTGTCCTGAGGGGAAGGGAGGGAGGGAAATGAGGCCTGGGGCCAGGCGCTGGGAGGCAGTGAAGGGAGGGAGGTGGCACCGCCAGTGCTCCTGACTACCTTCAAACAGCTTCAGTGGCTTGTGAGGGTTCATTGGTATCTCCGCTGATCCTGTCCTCTCCTTCTATGGCTGATTCAAACGAGTCAAGCACTGTCCCGGGGAGGGGTGGTGGTGTCATAATACCAAAAAATAAAAATAAAAATTGAGGGCACAAATAGAAAAAAAATTCAGAAAGAAATGAAGCTTTTAATTTTTTAAAAAAAGTCATCTTCACAGACATGCTGTACCCAAAAAGCCTTTCTTCTTTTGTCTCTTCATTCCTTAAAATAACTTAACCATTACCCTCCCCAATTTCCACCCTGAATGGATCATTCCAATCCCAGTGGGAAATGTGTATGTATATTTACACAATCATGACCAGCAAAATATGGTGGCTCAACAACTTTGATAATAGGTATCTCCACTATTGTTTCATCTCCCATATTAATATTATGGGTAATGATGTGTGCCATTACAAAACAGTCAGAACCCCAATGGTTCTTAGTCTGAACATTCTGAGTATGATTCTATTAATTGTCATGGATATCAAAGACATTTGATGAAAGCTTATCCTTCTTAAAGACTTCTGGCTGGCATGATGTCTACCCCTTTAGCAACAGCATTGAAAGGATAGTTGCTAGTTATGGAGTATGCTAGACTCAGATACTGCTCACAAGAATCTATAGCCTGCTTCCAGTGTGTCACTGAGACATGTGTCATGGTGAGACACAATGGGGCAAGAGGAGACCCAACACATCTGGCTGCCAAAGTGGTGAAAAATGTCACTGTCCAGTTTCTAAAAGAGATTTACAACGCTGAAGAACAGTGATAGAAGATAATTTCCTAATAGGGTTGTGCTTTTGTGGTAAACCTTGACCCATTTTATGTCCTGGCTTTCAGTGGGGTTTCCGATGCATTTTTTTGGAGCCTCCCAAAATTGGGAGGGCAGATATCTGTTTTCTATTGGCCAATTATGGGAGGGGGGCTTCCTAGGCTCCCCTTTCTGTCATTTTAGGCATTTAGGTTGTTTTACTCTAGAGGAGAAGAGCTCCGCTGCAGGCAGGTGCATGCTTTAAGGAGGCTTCTTACCTGTTTCTACTCTAGAGGAGAAGCACTCAGCTGCAGGCAGGTATACATGCTGGGCATGTACACCACACACACACTCTCTCTTTAAAAGTCAAGGAGGCAAGTTCTGACTTTCTTACTCTAGAGGAGGTGCTTGGCCACAGGCAGTCCCACGTGCTGGGCCTGCACACCACACACACACTATTTCCAAGGCAAGGAGGCCAGGAGCCCCAGGTGCTCATGAAAGTAGAAGGGGAGCTGGTGATCGGCTCACACTTGCTTTCGTGTTGAGCTGGTTTTTGTGCTGGGGCCCTCTTCCCGTTACGTGCTCCCAAAGGTGATGGAGGTGCAACAGGTACCATTTATTTGTCGTGTCAGGGCAACCAGTCAATTATATTACATTTCTAACAGAACAAAGCAAACAAACAGACAAAATACAAAATGTGTGAGTTTGGTAGTTGATTAAATGTCCTTTGACCAGTATCTGGCCAACAGGTACCAAAGGAAACAGGATTCGCACACAACCTTACTTTCTAACTGATGGGCAAAAATGACTTCCACTATTAAAATCTGCAACTACTAGTAAGGTGGGAGTAAATCACCAATGCAACTTGTTTTGTTTAAAGAAACACACACATTTTGAGAAATGAGTGAATTATTTGGATACAATTTTGCCATGATAAAACCCCATAGAATGTGTGAGAAAAATAAATTGAAGTATTACCTACTTAAGAAGACCTATTGCATTTAAAAACAGAAAGAGGATTGAAAGAGTTGAAAGCCTGAGAGATGAGATATAATTTATTTACCAAGAGATAAAAAGGCCATCACCTGCTGCCTAGAGAAGTAGTGAATGAAGAAGAAACTTTACCAACCAAATTCTGGTATCTGACAATATATCTCATTATACACTGGTCTTTAAGGAAGAGAAATTGTAAAATATTGTTCATTGAGCGTTTTCTTTTGGTTTCTCCCCTTTCTTTGCCATTTGACAGCTGTCAAAACATAGATTGAAGGAGGATCAACCAGCTAAATGAAGGATATAAAACTACTAATTCTCAAGGGACTGGGGCTAATCAGATTGGAAAATAAGCAGATGACAGGTAATATTAAGAATGTTCTAATCATTTATAACCAAGATGATTTCAAGATAGAAAAAAAAAGGTAAAGGTTGTCCCCTGACATTAAATTCAGTCATGTCTGACTCTGGGGTGTGGTGCTCATCTCCATTTCTAAGCCGAAGAGCCGGTGTTGTCCATAGACACCTCCAAGGTCATGTGGCCAGCATGGAGTGCCGTTACCTTCCCGCTGGAGCGGTACCTATTGATCTACTCACATTTGCATGTTTTCGAACTGCTAGGTTGGCAGAAGCTAGGGCTGACAGCGGAAGCTCACGCAGCTCCCTGGAATTGAACCTGCGACCTTTTTGTCAACAAGCTCAGCACTGCGCTACCGGGGCCCCCGCAAGGTAAAAACTACTGTTAAAAAGGGTGAGATGGATGAGCTGGCAATGGTTGTGGATGAGCTGAAAGAAGGAACTGCAGGAAGAAGTAAAGGAGGAATTCCTAGCAGTAATGACTGAGACGGAATATAAAGCATTGGAGTAAAAGGAGAGAGAATAAGAAAAAAAAAGACGAATAAAGCAATCTTCTTTAGTGATATTACAGAGGGGTAACCAAGAATAGAGATTCCTGTGTGGAAAATAGGTTTGTTTGTTTTTTTAAAAAAAGAAGATCATGGAAGAAAGAAATTATGAAAACCAAGAAAGATGTTACATGGATTTAAAATCAAATTTTGGAAGATGTGGGGTGGTTATATTTATTTGATATTAAAATTAACATTTGGGAGAAAACCATATGCAAGACACAAGTAATTAAGATTTTTTTTTTATCATTGTTGAATATATGGTAATTTCAGATTCCTAAAGTAAGGTTTGGGGATATATGAAATTTTAGATTTTCGAGATTAAAAGATTAGATGTAGAATTTGAGAGTTTGAAAATTATATAAGTGATGCAATTTATGGGTAGTTTTAAAAACGATTATTGTTTGGAGTAGTTATTCAGATTTATCACACATTATGTTGAGTAGTTCATCAGCCTCTCATTGAAGATGGAGAAAACCAAAGTGCTCTTCCAGCAGTCACCAACCAATCCCTCTGCAATGCCACAAATCTAGCTTGATGGTGTGACATTAGAAAATGTTGACCATTTCTGTTACCTTGGCAGCCACCTCTCCACAAAAGTCAACATTGACACTGAAATATAACACCGCCTGAGCTCTGCGAGTGCAGCATTTTTCCAAATGAAGCAAAGAGTGTTTGAGGATCGGGACATCCATAAGGATACCAAGGTGCTTGTTTATAAAACTATTGTACTCCCAACCCTGCTATATGCCTGCGAGACGTGGACTATCTACAGACGTCACAAGCAACTCCTGAAATGATTCCACCAGTGTTACCTCTGAAAAATACTGCAAATCTCATGGGAAGCCAAGCAGACAAATGTCAGCATGCTGGAAGAAGCCAAGACCACCAGTACTGAAGCGATGCTTCTCCACTGTCAACTCTTCTGGACTGGCCACCTTGTCCAAATGCCTGATCACCATCTCCCAAAGCAGTTACTCTACTCTCAACTCAAGAACAGAAAACAGAATGCTAGTTGATGAAGATGGGCTTCAAGCTAACCTTAAAAACTGTGGCATAGACACTGAGAACTGGGAAGCCCTGGCCCTTGAGCGCTCTAACTGGAGGTCAGCTGTGACCAGCAGTGCTGTGGAATTTGAAGAGGCACGAATGGAGGGCAAAAGGGAGAAATGTCTCAAGAGGAAGGTATGTCAAGCCAGACCTGACCAAGGCCTCCTTCCACCTGAAAGCCAATGACCTCACTGCGGAAGAACATGCAAGTCAAGACTAGGGCTCCACAGCCACTTACGTATCCATCGCCAAGACACTACACTTGTAGAACCATCATACTCTGACAATGCCTAAGGAAGGAAAGGATGTATTATGTGGTACTCATATATTCAAGTGTTATATATTATGTTGTGTCTGAGGTATGGAGGGGAAATTATTATTAGTTTTGATGAATAGTAGATTTAAACTAGTATAGGTTCAGCTAAGAATTAAAGCAAAGGATGTAAGAAATTGACTTCAATTTGTGGCGATTAGCTGGCAAATTGGACATTATGTGTATTTCCATTTTCCTTTCATCAGGTTTGTATATTCTACTTTTGTTTAATTGATCTAAATTAATTCCCTTTGCCATACCTTATATGTTGTTTATATATATTCAAATTGTATGTGTTAATAAAAATAAGAAGTAAAGCTTATGCAACCAATTCCTTTTTCTCAGTGTCAAAGTTTTTATAAGATCTCTTTGCACACAAATACAGACTAACACACTTATGCCTTTGAATTCTACTGCTAGTAGGTGATATACATCTTTCTTACTGTTTCCACAAATATATGCATTTGAATTTTGAACAACATACGTGATCATGATGTCCCTTCCTCCTCCCAAATCTCTGCTCCCCATTCGTGCACCTCCAAACAGACTCCACAGTCTGAGCAGGAACTAGTATGCCCCAGCCTACCCCAGATTGTGTATGAAGGTGTGCCTAGTGGGCCATTTCCTATGGGAATGCCCAATAGAGTGTTCTGTTGACTCTGCTGCCAAAAACTGTCTGGTTGCTTGCTTGAATAGAATTTATATTAGTAGCTGCTCCCTGGGCATCCAATGATGCAGTTTCACTGATGGATGCCTTTCCTTGAGCTATTGCAAATATCAGATTTGGCTCAATTCCAGGGTTCTGCTAAAGTGATTCATCATGAGTTGCACACAGCAAGAGCTCCTGCCACTTGCCATGCAGGAAATGCCCAAACTGTAAAGTTAGGAAAGAAAATGCAATTCTGTAATATAAACAATAATGTCCTCACCTTGTAAAATTTAAATGGATGGGCAGGGGCTAGTGGAGTTGCTGATAAGTGAGCCTTAAGTGTGAGTGTGTTTTAGTCATGGCTCACCTCATCACGTTGAGAATTTTCCCTATCGTAGGACACTTCTGCTTATTTTCAAGCATGGAGAGAGGCACAGAGCTCATCACATGATGTTAAACTCCTTCCAGCCGTCATGTATAGCCCTCCTTGGTTGAAAAGAGACACAAGTGTCCTGAAAAAAGGAAACTCTGGCAATCAACCTAATCACATTGAGAAATTTCCCCCAGTAGGACACTTGAGCCTCTTTTCAAGCTTGGAGAGGCACAGAGCATATCACATGACGTTAAACTACTTCCTTCCACCATGTGTAGCCCTCCATGGTTGAAAAGAGACCAAAATATCCTGAAAGGAGGGAACTCTGAACACAGGTCATCAATTGTGTTCAGAGCTCCTAGCATGTTAGATCTGTAGTTCCAGCTGGAAAATACGAGGGATGGGAAGTCGTGGTTTGTTCTGATGGGCGGTCTTCTTAAGAATGGGGCTTGAGAAGGAAAGCAGCCTATAGAAGTGGTGTCTTAAAAATTATGTGGTTGAGCTAGAGGTGGGAGGAGCCAGAACACTTTACCTTAAAACAATTTAGATGGAGAGGATGGAGGAAAAGGCTTTCCGTGTGATGATTCGGAACCTGGGTAACATAGGGAAAAATCTGAAGAGGCAAATAGTTGTGATGGGAAGACAGAACTTGAAACAGGATGATTGGAAATGGAAAGGAACATTATTGACTGCTTCCTGGAGCAAGTTACAGGGAGCAGTCAACCCCCCTGTTGAAACAACTCCACTGGCTATCGATAAATTTCCAGTCCCAATTCAAGGTGCCGGTTCAGGAAACGGTTCAGGACCTGCCTATCTTCATGACCGCATCTTTCCCTATGAGCCCACATGGTCCTGTGACCTGGCCCTCTGTTCAAAACGTTTGAGCACCCCTGATCTAAGATAAGGCACAAAGCTCCAGAAAATCTTAATGCTTCTTTCTTTTGGGTATCAATCTGTTTCCAAATCATCACACACATAGGAAGAAAAAGTCAAGAGAGAACATGTTCAATCAAACTTCTCTTTGGTCTGCTATTTTTCTGTATTTGGGAACATTTTAGATTATTAAGCATTCAAACTTGTATCCTGAAGAGGGCACAGTCCTGGAAAAGTTTTACCATGTGAGCCTGCTGAATTTATAATTGACATAATCAGCCAGAAAAAAAATGGTATAGTATAACACACCCGCAGCATTTCTGTGTGTGTTCATGGTTGTCTGCTATTTATTTTGCACCAGTTTCCTTCAGAGTCCAAAAATGTAAAACCAAATACTTTCCCTGCGTCTCTTGCCACATCTGCCATACTTTTAGAAATTCTTTGGCTGAAAATAACAACCTCTGGTTAGAGATTTCACTTCTTGATATGCCTTTAATGGCTATTATCATAAAAAGGTAGTTAAATGTGCGTTCTCCCCAAGGCTCTTAGTCTCAGTTGCATATTATTAAAACAGAAAGCAACTGTGTTAAGATTCTGAGGACTCAGAGAATAGAAAGAAACAAAAGGAAAAGTGCTTTGAGTGATGTGAAAATGTGAGTTCTTCAAAAACAATACACGAGAAACTGTTGTTAATACTCCATTGAACCAACTCCCATTGCTGCTTTGTGAACTGGGCCACAAGCCTCTGCAATCATGCACCAATCTTGGCCATCTCTGTGTCCATTAGGCTTGGGTAACCATGGAAAAATTTGGTTCTAAACTCGTTTTGTTTTTAGGGGGTCCTTGAATTTCGTTTTTTTAAAGAATTCTGAAATTTTCCTTTTAAAAATTTCGAAATATACGAAATTTCATAAAATTACGAATCGATTCGTTAATGGCGGACGCGATTGCGCAATATGCTAAAAAAACCTCCAAATGGGACAGGGGGAACTTCTGAAGCTTCCCTCTCCCTCTGTTGTTGACTGTTGGTGTGATAAAACAAAAAACAACTATATTATATTATATTATATTATAATATTATTATTATATTATATTGTTGTATATTATATTATAATATTATTATATTATATTATTGTATATTATATTATATTATATATATTATATTATATTATATTACTTTATATTATAATATTATAATATATTATATTATATTATACAATTATAATATATTAGTATATAATATAATACTAATATAGTACTAATATAATATATAATATAATAATATAATAATATAATATATATATAATAGTATTATTATATAATATAATATAATAATATATAATATAATATTATTATATTATATTATATTATATTATATTATATTATATTATATTATATTATATTATATACTAGCTGTACCTGGCAACGCATTCCTGTGGCATAGAGTGAGGGTATGAAAAATAAAGTAATGAGAAATTTTGGGCAAGAAGGATGCCAGGAGAAAGAGGAGGGAGGGGGGAATGTGGGATTTGCCAGCTGGAAGGAAGGAAGGAAGGAAGGAAGGAAGGAAGGAAGGAAGGAAGGAAGGAAGGAAGGTAGCCCAGTGCAGCCCAGAGTGAGGCAAGAAGAAGCATGAGGAAAGAGGAGGGAAGCAGCAGAGCAAAGGGATCGGAAGTGGGGTAAATGCGAAATTGTAAAACTTGCACCAGACATACGAAAATAATTACGAAATAATTATGAAAATTGGAAAAATTGTTTCGATTCTTAATTACTCCTTACACTATTCTTGCATGGCTCAATATTGGATCGTAAGCTAATTTAAATATGAATTAATAACGAATAACAAAATTAACGAACTGGATTGCCCAAGCCTAGTGTCCATACAGAAAGGAAAATCTTGTGGGATGTTCTCTGTGCCTATTAGGTTACGGCAGGACATATTCAAAATAGGGAAAATTGCTATAAATATTATAATGCTTTTTCTTTGCATACACTTTCATGGACCAAAGTATTCTTGAATTGATAATAGATACATGTTATCTGCACTTGCACAACTATAGGAGAAACATCTTTGTTGACCTTATTTAGGGTTAGATCTTTAACTTCTTGCAAAATAGCTAGCAATTGATGAAAGACAGAGCTAAAGCGCTTCTGGTTTGAGACCAGATGTCATCCCTCTGGTTGCTGATCTTGTGCTTATCTCCTGCTAATTTCCCATAACCACCATAACCACCCAGCAGGTGAAAACAAGCAAAAGATCAGGTTATGGCTGTTTCATTCTGTCCCTGTTGTCAGGCTTGGTAAAAGATGGTGAGCTAACAACAGCAGTGAGATAGGAATAGAAAGCTCTGACAAACATCATTGGAGAATCCTTGTCATAGCACGTGATTTGGAAGCTATGAGAAAAAATACTGATCAACATGGACTTCGCCTTAAGATAGTCATTTAGCTAAGCTTCAGCACTTTCACTCTTTGCAATTTAATCCTAACTATGTATAAATGTAGAAAATAAAAGGATCTCTGAAGGAAGAATAGAAATCTACTTCTTCCATCTTGGTTAGAAAAGGTATGCATCATGGCATTTAGTCTCCCCTGTATCTGTGGAAGGTATGTTCCTGGACTTTGTGTGGATATCTAGGATCTAGGTGCCCAGAAAGTAACATAGTATTTCAGGTGAGGTCTGACCAAAGCGTCGTGGTATTACTGTTATTGTTTATTGCTTTGTTTATGAGTTATTTATTGTCTGTATTGCTGTGTTGTTTTTATTGATGTATTTGGGCTCGGCCTCTTGTAAGCCGCACCGAGTCCTCTGGGAGATGGTAGCGGGGTATAAATAAAGGTTTATTATTATTATTATTATTATTATTATTATTATTATTATTATGGGATTAATATTTCTCTTGATCTAGGGCCTCATCACATTGAGGTCTCTAATGCAGGCAACAGCGGGGGAAAATCCATGGGGCAACGGGGGAAACTGTTGTCTCGCGCCCTGAATCACCTGCATCCTTTTACTGGCACATTATTATTATTTGTTTAAGCAGGATTTTAATGCATAAGCAGGAGGGATTTTTATTTGGGATCTTTTATTTATCATTTTAAACTTATGTTTTGTTAACATTATTTTAAAATGTATCAAGGGACAATTTTAATTGCTTTTAAATTTAATTGTTTTTAATTCAACCCAGTTTACTTACTCTTTGGAAGTAAGGCTGCATATAAATTAAATTAACTAATTAAATAAATAACTGTTGCTGGACTACACCTCCCAACATTCCTCACCCCATGATCCTCCCACTCTGCTCAAATTATTTAGGTTGCCTTTGATCACTGCTGTCTTTCAAGAGACCTTCTTGTAACTGATCTGCCCAGTTTTGTTCATCTGCAAGTAAGTGGGACTGGACGATGCTAGTGTCTGGTATATGCTGGCTCAAGTTTCAAATTAATAGTTTCTTCCCGTAATGCTCTGAGCTTCCACGAGCTCTAGAGGAGACAGAAAACTGCCTTCTGTTGAAATGTTTCCCTGGGTTCTCCTTCCATTTCAGTCTTCCACCATAAAATCATTAGTACTTTGCAAACCCTCCTCATTATCATGCAGCTCATGATGCCCCCTGTCTTCTAATAACCCGTCCCTAGAGTCCTCCAAATCTATGACTGGCTCTTTCACAACAGCTTAGCTAACTATAAGTACTGCATGAACAATTTTGAAATTCAGGCTGGCTTCTCTGACCGCTGTCTGAGGAGAACTGGTCCTGAGAGAATTATCTCTTCAAAATAGACCCCATAGATTGACTTCTGTTTATTTGTAGACAGAAGGAACAGAGGAACTCAGTGAGCGACTGCCAGGAGAGTGCTGGGAAACCCAGACGGTGCCAAACTAACCTGATCGTATAGGAACAAGCCAGAGAGGAGAGGCCAGTGTGAAAACATAAGGGGAATCTTATCGACCCTCCTTTCTTTTACTTTTTGAGTGACTATTCTAACCATTAAGGATGTTCAGGAAATTAGGAGGAGGATTGGGGCAGTCTTTCTCAAATCATGTGCAGCAAAGTAACCGCTAAATAAAACTGATTAATGACGGAGTTGGCGTGGGGCAGCGAACCCATCCAAATAAAAGTCTGCTCACTGTGTTTTGACTTCTCCTTTCAATTCTTTCTGCTGGAGATTAATAATTCTACTTTATGTTTTGTCTTGTGCCATTCAATTATTCAATTGCAGTCATGCAAGGCCTTCAACATGGCACCAGATGAAAATCAGGACATGTGGTCAAGCAACATCAGAATGATAAAAGTTATTAATTAGGAAGAACAGATTAGGTGAGAGGGACTATTTGCCTGAGTCTACGGGAAATGGCTTCATCTCTCCCTCCTCCCTCTCCTGAATTGAGTGGAAACTAGTTTAGCACTTAGTACTCAGCTGCAACTTAAATACGCTGGAGATGATCGTGGGAGGAGGAGAGACAAATCAGGACATTTTGAAAGCAGCTGAAAAAGTGAGATGGCAGAGGATTCATCAGGACTGCTCTTGGCCAGCTGGATAATTGAGGCAATGGAACTGAGCAAAGTATCACCTGTGGATTGCATGGACTCCTACAGCCCCAAACTGTATCCCTGACACCACCACAAAGCCCCCATATACTCTATTTTTTAAATGTCAGTGATCATAGAATCCTAGAGTTGGAAGAGACCATGAGAGCCATCCAGTCCAACCCCTGCCTTAGAGGAACACACAGTTGAATACCTTCAACAGATGGTCACTCACCTTCTGCTTAAACCCCCCCAGAGAAGGAAACTCCATCATTCTCTGAGGTAGCATTTTCCCCTACCAAACAACCTTTACCATTAGTAAGTTCTTTTTTCTTGCAATTTGAATCCATTGTTCATCCTACTCTCCAAAGCAACAGAAAACAAATCTGCCCCCTCCTGAATGTGACATCCTTTCAAATATCTAAACATGGCTAAAATGTCCCCTCTCAGCATTCTTTTCTTAAAGCTTAACATATCCAGTTCCCTAAGCTATTTCTTATAAGGCTTGGTTTCCATATCTTTGATCATTTTGGTTGCCCTTCTCTGAACATGTTCTAGCTTGTCAATATCCTTCTTAAATTATGGTGTCTAGAACAGGGCACAGCATTCCAGGTAAGGTGTGACCAAAGAAGAATAGTGTGGGACTATTACTTCCTTCAGTCTTGTCACTATGATCCTGTAGATACAGCTTAGAATTGCATTGGCCTATTTCATCCTCCACAAAAGCTCAAAATAATTGCAAATCGCACTGGTTTTTCTTTCTTCACTCCTATCAGAGCCCGCAGAAAATGTATCAGAACAAGAACAAAATATGAACAGCCCAAACTGGAAACTTTTTTTCAAAAATTCCTTCTGAATACTTGATTTTCACTTATAATATAAGCATATTGTTTATGTATATTACTTATGACAGAAGGTTGGTCTGGATGATCCTTGTGGTCTCTTCTAACTCTATGATTATATTGTTATTGAGTCACAGTTCCCCCCCCCCCTCCAAGGGCTCAGAACTAAACATACAAGTTTTTTTTAAAGGCCCTTTGCAGACTTGTGAAGGATCAAAACACTAGAAGTTCAAGAACAAAGCAACAGCTAACCTTTAAAATTGTTTGTATTCTTCATACCTTTCTAACTTTTATCTTTTTATACGGTATCTATTTCATAAATCTGAAATGTATAAACTAGGCCTGGGTAACAACGGAAAAATTTGTTTCTAAAATCGATTTGTATTTGGGGGTTTTTTTGTTTCGATATTTAAAATAATTACAAAATTTTCCTTTTAAAAAGTTCGATATTTACGAAATTTCGTAAATGGTAAAAAATTAACAAATCGATTTCCGAAACAATAACGAATCGATTCGTTAATGGCGGACGCGACCGCGAAATACGCTAAAAAACCTCCAAAACCTTCTGAAGCTTCCCTCTCCCTCTGTTGTTGACTGTTGTGTGATATTATAATTTTTTTTCACTAATTAAACCATAAAACTGGCCCAGACATGCGGAAATAATAACGAAACGACCTCAAAACAATAACGAAACGAATACAATATCGAATACGAAGCATTTACAAAACGTTTTTGAAAATTCATTTTTTTATAATTGCTCCAGAATGGTTCGTTATCGTTTTGTAATTGAAAAAATTAACGAATTATTAACGAATTACGAATTAACGAAACGAAACCGCCCAGCCCTAGTATAAACCTTATAAAATGTATCAAGACAGCCAACTCTACATGACTCTACAAAATAAACTCTTGGGAACAGTAAGGCCAAAAAAACCCCTCTGGGTCTGTTCCCAAACCAAACTCATTGTTCACTTGTATGCAAAGATAGGTGATTTCCTGCTATCCCAGACAAACCTAAACCTGTTCATCTAGCTATATGGTTCACTTAAAGCTGAGAGATTGCTGCCTACAAGAACAGGGGCTTATAATGTGTGTGTGTTAAACCTTTTTTATTGACAGTCAAGCCTTTGTGTATCCAAGATCAACATCTCTGCCTTATGCCTTTGTTTTCTGAAGCTCCTATCATTGTTTGGTACAGAACTAGACATTTGAGCTCATCAAAACCCATCAACACATATTTACTTCTTGTTTCCCAGGCTGTGCTCTACTGGTGTGTGTGGGGCAATCCCCAGCTACCCTTCTCCCCTGCCAACCAATCCTGCCGTCGATTCAAACCAGCCTCTTTTCTGGCCAATCAGGGGCGGGGTGGGAGTCTGAATAGTTATCAAAATGTATAAAATATCTTGTGTTTCTCTGTATGTTTTTGCTTGTACATTTTGAAGCAAAATTACCAAACATACATCCATTCTGGCCAGATCAAATAATCCTCTGTGGCTTGTCTTCAACTTGGTGAGTTGGTTTCTTTGTCCTGGCATATTTGGTTTTCAGCATAAGGCTCACCAGGCATGGATCCTCTTGAACTCCAGTTCTAGCTCTAAATTCGACTACACCATGATTTATTCTTTGGTCCTGTAAAAGGCCACATTCATCATCAATTATGTGGGGAAGAATTCACTCATCCTTGTCTGTACACTCGTCTTTCCCCAGCATGTAGATGGCAGGTTGTCCATTTGCAATGGCAGTTGCCTGTATGTATATGTACTAGGCTTGTTTGATAAAAAAATTGGTTCAAAACCCGTTTCAGATGTACGGGGTGCTAGTGGTTCGATTTTAAAGTCAATTCTGATTTTCACAGAAAAAAATGTTCAAATTTTTTCAAAACTTCCAAGATTCCCAAATCCTTCCTTAATTGTTTGAAAGTGTTATATCCTGTTTCATTGGGTGGTCTTTACTTTGAAAGTAGTTGTTTTACTCCAGAAGTGGGGGGGGGGGGGGGCAAAGGAAATTAATCCACTCTGGTTTAAAATACTTCCCAGGCTCGAGACAGAAGCAAGGGGAGAGGAGAGGGAAGAAATTCACCTACTCTGGTTTAAAATGGCTTCCCAGGCTTGAGCTGAGGCTGGGGACCAGAAGCAGGGAAACACTGAATCATTTCCAACTCACTTTCTGCTTCGTAACAGAAATGGCGAAAAAAGCTTAGGAAGGGCAAAAAGACTTCCAGTTTCCTTAAAAACTTCGAAATTGCTTTAAAAAGCAAATCTTTCTGAATTTATTCCAAATTATGAAGATTCTGACCAAACCTAACCATGCCTAATATGTGCCTTTTCCATTACACAAGGGTCTTCACTATGCCTAAGCACAATGCTGTGGAAATTGACCAGAGAAGTCAAGGAACCCTTGTCATTCTTGACAAAGGGTGAAAAGCTTTCCTCTAGTTTGGGAGCCAGACACAGGGCACCAGATTTCTACACTGCAGGAACTGCTGAAAACAAACACTTATTCCTGGACTGAATCTAGCACTGTGCCGACCACTTTGCTTAGGTTTTTGTCTCCTTCTTTTTTGGTGGTAATTTGAGGAAAGGAAGAAATACATAGCTGGAAAAGAGGGAAACACTTAAAATGCCATATTGAGTGGGGGTGTTCACTTACCTCCACATTATGCAGAGGCCAAAGAGTGTATTATTTACTTACTTATTTCCTTGAAATTTATCCCTGTATCCCCAGAGTGGTGCAAAGCCTTCACACAGAATTTTTCAGGTAGGGCAGCCTTTCCTGGAAGATTTCTGCCTCCCGCTGCCTTTTTCCCAGTACAAAATTTGTTTGAACTTCTCCTTCTCTTTCAAAAAGTGGCAAAGAAAACAAGGTCCCTTTTCAAGGGAAAGAAGAAATTTACCAGATAGCAAGCAAGCTTCGGGACAATGCTAACTGGAAATGTATTTTATTTTCACATTTCTGCTTGCTCTCAAAATGTAACTGGCCAACTTGCTCTGTGACTATGTACTTCACATCTGGATGTGACTGGACTTTCTCCTTAATAGGACTGGATTTCTAGTCTAATGAATGCTCTCTCTTCTGATATCAGGTAGCTCCGTTGGATCTTCTGAAGAACTTGGGAATAGTATCTAGTCCAAAAAGTCCAAATTAATAATTTTTTTTTCCAAAACTCTGGTTTTCAGGCCAGGAGTTATTCCATAATCACATTACAGAGACAAAACATGTTCTCCTGTGTTCTACTGAAGTGGGTTCAAAATGGCACAATTGACCATTCTGAAGATGAAGCAGTCAAAAAAGATTCCTCCATCTCCAATTTGCTAACTCAATATTTTGTGAAACAAAACAAAAAATGCACTAGTTTAAAAAAGTTTCTCATTTGATGTTTTTCTGTTCAACAGCAGGGAGAAATGATTAATGTAATAGTATACTGGACTGATCAAAAGTATGTCTTATGAATTGTGCCCAGATAGCCCATGTGGAATGGGTCAGGATGTAGGAGGTAACAGATAGATCTCTCTTAATTGGATTTTCCCTCCCTCTAGAACAGGGGTCCTCAAACTAAGGCCCGAGGGCCAGATGCGGCCCTCCAATGTCATTTACCCGGCCCTTGCTCAGGGTCAACCTAAGTCTGAAATGGCTTGAAAGCAAACAACAACAACAACAATCCTATCTCATTAGCCAAAAGCAGGCCCACACTTCCCATTGAAATACTAATAAATTTATCTTTGTTAAAATTGTTCTTAATTTTAATTATTGTATTGTTTTTCAGTGTTTTTTTGCACTACCAATAAGATATGTGCAGTGTGCATAGGAATTCATTCATGCTTTTTTCAAATTATAATCCGGCCCTCCTACAGTTTGAAGGACTGTGACCTGGCCCTCTGTTTAAAAAGTTTGAGGACCCCCACTCTAGAATAAAATCAGCAACACATGCACCAAAGCTTGGGGTCCTGTCCTAGCCTCTCTATGATCTTTATCACATGGCTAAGAAAGCACAATTATGCCAAGATAACCGTGTGTTTGGATGGAGCTTATTGTATGTTGTTGTGTCACTCTCCTAGTTGCATTGTACTTTAATAATGATTGGATGATCTCTTTTCATGGGCGGGGGGGATCAATGAATCTAATATCTGTGTTCCTCTGCAACTATTTTTTGTGTGATAATATTCTTCCTCTGCACTCCTAATATTGTGAAACAGAGAAAGTTGCAGCAAAAGGAAAGAAAAAAACAGAAAAAAAAACACTGTGTGCCATCACAGGACAAACACAGATAGGAAGCAAGGCTGTGTCGAAGAACAATTTCAGGAGATTTGCATCAACCAAGTGTTGGCATTGTGCAATTGGAGGGAGGAGACTGATTATTCCAAAACAGTATCTTTCCTTTTGCTTAAAGAATGTAATTGCAACAAGACAATTGTGATAAAGTCTTTAAAAGACAGGGTTTTATTCAGGTAGACCCAAAACTGCCTCTTATCTGTTTTAGGATTTACTGCTAGAAAGAATAACACTGATAGGAGAATTATACTCTGGAAACTTTCAGTGGTTCTGATAAGAGCCCATTGCAACTCCTCTCTGCTGGTGGGCATTCTTGGTACATACTAACCCTCTTGTCTAGATGGCTATCCTGGGGAATTAGGATTCCTTTTCCTCTCCCAAGTAAGTGTGCCAATGAATAGCCAAATGATTAAAAGCAACAAAGTGGTTTTTTGAGGGGGATGGCGTGGAGTGTAATTTCATGAATTCATCCTTCCTTGATTTTTTGGGTCAATTCCATGTATGTGGTCAAGTTTCATTTTCTCCCTGATTCAACTTTTCCTGCCCAGTCAGAGGTTGAGTACAAATGAGAAATGCTATAGCACCAAGTCTTGCAGAGAAGCAACAGGCGGTTTCCTTGTGGGTGGGCCCTTCAGCCTTGTCAGAGCTGACCATTAACCAATTGAGTACTGAGTAAAGCAAATGCCTTGATTTTTCTTGCACTCCACTGTATTGATGTGAGAGAGAACAGATAAGGCTTTCATTGGAGCACTAAATCATTTTCTGTGAGCTTCTTTAAACAGAACTTTATCCTTTCATTATCTAATGCTACATGACTAATAATTGGATTATATAGACCTTAACCACCAATGTGATACTTAGCCAAACAATGATCCAGGGATTTGTCCCACCCCCCTGTGGGATTTTCTGGCTGTGGTATGTAATTGTGTAAGTGGAATGATATCTGACTTGAACTGATGGGCCAGCTAGATTTACTTTCCCATGTCTCATTTTTCCCCACTGCTATGAATGGGGTTTCTTGTCCAAATGAGGAAACAGGCTTCCATGAAATGATTTGTTACCTAGATATACACAAATAATTTGTATCAAAGCAGGAAAGGAAGGCTAGATTTCATGTATACATGCAGACATAGACATATGTATAATTTTACTTTGTTTTGATTAAATAATATATGGGAATATTTGGGGATTCCCAATCCATAATGGATAAAGTTATTGGGTTGCATTGTACCTGGATCCGCACTTGAAGATGGGCAACTATGGCAGTTCAGTCATTGTTAGGTATAGCTACCATAAATGTACATTTTACCAGGATTTTTTACCAGGTAAAATGGAAATGAAATATAAAGAGGAAATTACAAGACTTGAGCTTTAGACACAATTCTTAAACTGTTTGAATTAATATCATCAATGGGCAGGTGGAATATTTAAAATGGAAGGAAAATAAAACAAGATATTACTTTGTAAATATTTTGGAATACAATAATATCAAGCTAGATTAAATGGATGCTATAAGAGACATGATTAATTTAAAATAAAAGGGAATAAATTTGGGGAGATATAAAGGTATTAAGATAAAGATGAATGTATTAAAATGTATAAGAATTGAAAATCTAGTCAAATGGATAAATTGATGTGAATTATGTATTAATTTTAGTTCTAGTGGTTTATATCTAGCAGAAGAACAAGTAGCATATGGAATAGTTTGAGGAACGGAAAACGTCAGTTGTGGTTTTAATGTGGGTGGGGTTTATTTGGATTTTTATTCTGTGTTACAGGATTATGGGATGGGATATTATGAGTTTTTTTGGTTTTAGAGCTTATATTTGTGTCTGTTCTATCTTTTTACTTGATTTTGGAAAAATATAACGATGGCAGTAACAACAATAACAGAAATCACTTTGGAAACTTTGTTCAAAATTGAGATGTAATTAATGTAAATTAATTAAAATTAAATTACCCATTTTTGTAGTGGTCTGGCAGTACACATTTTGGAAATGTAGATATATTTAGATGCTTTGGTGTACTTGGATTTTTTCTCCAAACACACAAGTTTTCCATACAGCTAACATCCACCAAGGGACTAGTTGCTATCCCGCCCCCTACCCCCCACCGCGAAATCTATTTTCAGAATGCTTGTGCTAATTGATGGGGAGATTTAAAAGCAGAATATTTCTTCTTCTGGTCAGGACAAAATGTAGTCTCTTTCCAGCAAACTCACAAAGGGCCTTTTCTTCAGCTCCATCTGTAGCAAAATGCATTTCCTATTTAAGGAATATACATATCCCTGATTCCATTTGGGCTGTTTATTTTCCATGCCTACCCTTGTTTCAAGCATGAAAGAGTCTTGACTACAAACTGAAAACTGCCATTAAGTAGTGGGAAGCAATTTTGTCTGATTCATCTTTTTAAAAATCAATGAATGCACTCAACAAAATATCTAAGCTATAAAATTTTCAGGCAAGAGGAACACACATGTTGCTAGCCTGTCCAAAATCCCTTCTGGTTTCCCTCAGCTTTGCTTAGATATTTTGCCTGAGGAGCCATGAAGACTATGAATTTTACTTTAAATGAAAATTGTTGCTTTCTGATATGTCTATGTGCAGGAGACCCGAGAGTGCTCTTGGATTCTAATTTCTAATAATAAGCACGAGTTTCCCCAGTATAGTTCGGAATGATCCTGGCACACATGATTTGGCCTGGTGTGTCTGTAGCTTCAGATTATGGCCAGGGGCTTGGATGGCTGGGAGCAGCAGTGGTGACATGGAGGATGAGGTAACTTTTGAAAAATGGCCTTTTGGAGATTTTATGATCTTTGGAAAGGCATGACCTTGTTAGAAGCCATAACCTTTTGAAAATCATGCCCTAATCTTTTGGTAAAAGCATGACCTGTTAGAGTCATAACCTTTTGGGAAAATGGCATTCATGCAAGGCAATTAAGTTTCTCAGCTGAATTATTAGGGACAAAGATATATCAGTGTGTGTGTGTGTATTCACTAGTTTCAGAAGTGTTCCTTTTAATTACTCAAAAACACCTACTCTCCCTTTTAAACCATGCTCTCAAGAGACAAAAATAAGCAGACTTCTTTAAAAGTAACATGGTTGGTTTACTCACAAACTTTGTGTATTCAGCATATTTGTACTTTGCTTATCAGTCCAGTTACTGATAGAATTTGAAGTAGTTTCTCTGTGGATAACACTGTGCAACTCTCTTAAAAAGTCTAATGGCTTCTGTATGGCTTTCTGTTCCTACTGACTTCTAAAAGCATACATATGTTTCTACTGAAGTCTGTAGCATATGGTTCCTACAATTAAAACTTGTGCGCCAGCTGCGCCCGTACCTTGGGAAGTCTAACTTGGCCACTGTGGTCCACGCTCTGGTTACATCCCGTTTAGATTACTGCAACGCTCTCTACGTGGGGTTGCCTCTGAAGACTGCCCGGAAGCTCCAACTAGTCCAACGAGCGGCACCCAGATTACTAACAGGAGTGGGGTACAGGGAGCATACTACGCCTCTGTTGCACCAGCTCCACTGGCTGCCAATTAGCTTCCGAGCACAATTCAAAGTGTCGGTGTTAACCTATAAATCCCTAAACGACTCCGGCCCAGTTTACCTGTCTGAATGGATTTTTCCCTATGAACCATCAAGATTGTTAAGATCGTCTGGAGGGGCCCTGCTCTCAGTCCCACCAGCCTCGCAAGCGCGCCTGGTAGGGACGAGGGATAGGGCCTTCTCGGTGGTGGCCCCTTGGCTCTGGAACTCCCTCCCACTGGAGATTAGAACTGCCCCTTCTCTCCTGACTTTTAGAAAACAGGTGAAAACCTGGCTCTGAAAACTGGCATTTGGCGAGTGAGTCAATAACTCATGGCTATATGGATGGATGGTGATGAACAACGATTTTATTGTGTCGACTTGGCCATTGTAATTATATGATTGCATTTTTGGTATTTTAATGTGTTAGTGTATTATGGAATGTGATGTTTTTAAATGATTGCTTGTGATATTATTGTTGGAAACCAGCGTGAGTCCCTCCACGGAGGTGAGAAGACTGGTATACAAAAGTTCTAAATAAATAAATACTAAAGTCTAAAAGGCATAATGTTCTAAAATGGAGTCTGAGCCCCGAACAAACCCAGTTCTGATCACTTGGTCTCCAGTTCCTCCCACAACAAAAAATTAAGGTAAATTGCATACCAACACACATATACAATACAGTAAACAATCTGAATTATATACATAACAAATAACTACTGGAGGCTTGAGAAGGTTGCTATTTCCAACAGTGACAGCCCAGGAGGACCAGTGAAGTCCCCACACCATCTGGACAATGGTAGTGGATTCAGCATGTATATGCTGAATCTGGGGTTTCTCAGTGCCAGACTTACACTGGACTAACATGCCTGGTATAGACAAGCTCCTAGTTCATGCCCTGAAATATCACACATTAATCCAATTATATTTTTGAGTTATTTTGAAATCAAAACATACTGCAGAAGGAGAACATTCATTTAACAGCATAACAATAGCTTTCAATTGCATGACATCTGTCAGTGACATTTTTTTAAAAAGGCTCAAGATTAAAAATGAATGACTTGGGACTTGAACATTAACATCAATGCTCAACAAAAGACCATCCATTGTAATGCCCATTGCTCCACATCAGTGAAAAAAACTGCATGGGCAAATTTGACAAATCCATCCCACGTGTTTTTAAGAAACTTCTCCCATTCTCAAGCACCTCAGGGTCTCAGAACATGATTTTTCCCTATCTTCTCTTCTCCCTCCTTTCATCACAGTTCCGACCCATTTTGAGCATGAAAGGTGATGGATAATATCCAGAAGTCAACAAATGTTGCCTGATGAGCTCTGTGGCACCCTGTCCTCACACTGGGTTCAAAGTGTGTAGAAATGGGCAGCTCAGTGTTTCTGATGAGACCCTGATATACCACAGCTGTCTCATGAATAGTGTGCATGAGGAGTTTCAAAAGGACTCACAAATCCACATAATCTAAAGTCATAAGAGGGTTAATTCAAGTTATCTTGTCAGATTGCCTCTTGCGATATTTTTTCCATTTCCTCTTTTCCTACTTTAATGCTTGATGTGTGGAAACACCTATTTAAAGTCGAAATGATAATTCATGGCTTCAGGTCTATCAGACAAACTTGAAAAGTCTGAGGCCATTCTTCTGCTTTTGTTGTCCTTTAGGGTGCATGGGCTGGCACAAAGGCCAATTGCATGGAAATGGAGAGACTAGACTCAGGTGTAAGGGAGAAAGTGGCAGGCCATAACTTCTTCCTGTGCAGAATATTGCCTTATTATAGGTTCTTCCTCGCTGAACCTCTGCCATTCTGTGATGTTGCTTAATCACATGTGATCTGGTTTGCATCTAAAATGTTGGAGGATAGACTAGTCATTGGCATGAGGAGGTTACACAGCCTATTTCACCCATTATTCTTCATGGTCAGTAATTTTTCAACAGCTCCATTCCTTGCTGCAAACTCCAAGTAAAATAGAAGTGATCCTTGCTGTACTGGGAGGAAGCAGTCCCTTGGAAATGCTCCCTTGAGAAGAGATATTTAGCAATTACTACTGAGAGTCAGAAAGAGGAGGTCTAAATGGAGGTTCACGTTAAATTTATGTTGATGTATGAGGTGAGGGCAAGGGTCCTTTTTTCCTTCAGAAGTTGCTAGAAAGTTGTGGTATTTTACCAAGTAAGGTTTATGCATTTGAAAATGTACCTCCAAATGGGAAGGCTTCCAATGTCTAATAAAACAGGGCTATACACATACACTGATCTTGGCAAGCTGGTTGATAAGTTCCACAAGTCCTACCACCTTATAAACACTATGATGGGTTGTATCAGAAAAGACCATGAAGGCTCTGTTTAGAGATTTAAGGTAGCAAGTAGGCAGAAAAACTTCAAAACCACCCATTTAATTTATTGAGGGGCTAGAGAGCCATATGTAGAAAAACATTTTGTCTTCTGGCTGTAAATATTCACCAGCCAGCCTACTCCATGAGACCAGCTTTAAGTACCCAAAAGCTGAGGATTAAGAAAAAGAACAATAATATAATATAAGAATTAATCTTGTGCCATTATAATTCAATACATAACAGCTACATAAAGTTTATTATTACATGACTAGTAAGGAAGTGGCTATAACAGCTACCCTTACTGGTAATAATACTTTGGATTGTTTAAACTAAAAATTGGCCTTCTAGATATCTTAGGGAGGTTCCAGACAGCACTTTATCACAGGCTTTAGTGAGGATAAAAAAAAAATCCCGGGACTTCAGGAGAGATCCACATACACACCTGTTGGTCCCAGGATTTCTGCCTCCATTGTCCAGACGTCATACGTTGTTCGGAGATTTAGAGACTCCCAAGATAGCCGCTGGAGGCAGGACTTCTGCTGGAAACCAGCAGCTTTTTTAAAAAAAAAACATCATGGGATGCGGATAAGCAGATATGCGGACATTTGGATATACGGTGAACCACAAAAGTTCTTTTTATTTGTCCTGGCCAGACATTTCATGAATTATCTACCACAATTACAAACCTCTTGGGATAGAACCACTACTGCCCAAGTCAGCAATATACAACGAAACAGGAACACATAATTTCAAGCTAGGAACAGAACTTTGTCATTATTGTCACTTTTTTAAAGGCTGCCTAGCCCTCTGTCCAGTCAGATTTGGTTGTGTACTTGTGGCATCAAACAACCCAGAGCTGTTCCTGGGTAGCACATGGCTTTTCCTATTAGCCACCTGCATGACCTTGGCTCTATTTACATTTCTCTCCAGCACATCCATGTCCTAGCAGTCAGTAGTAAGTTTTGCCATAAACTGTACACATGTTATCAGCATACACCCAATGAGGAACCAACATGTATAACTGGGCAACATTATCCTGTTGTTCCCTGGCACAAGTACACCATAAGACCTATCTGCAAAGATGGCCACACTACAAGGTCTGAGTAATTATAGTAATGATGACATTCTGTTCCTGTTTTGAACAGTAATTGAGCACTAATTACTGTGAAAATACTTGTTGCACCTCAGGTACTTTATTTTTCTGCCAAAAATTTCATTAAACAGGTGAAGGATAAAGTTCCTCTTCCCAGGACAAAGTGTCACCTTCTTTTTAGGAACTGACCAATCAGGAACAAGCATAAAAAAAACACAGGAACAAATCAAGATTAAAAAATCCCTTGAATTCTGATTGCAGGGATATTTGGCTAAAACCCAGATATTTGACTAAAACCTGCAATATTCCTGCACCTGGAAATCTCAAGTTTTTGGGGGTTTTTTTTGCTATTACTTCCGGGTTTACAGAGAACAGCATCTGGCCACCCTCCTCATTATCCTGGGATCTCTTGGGATAAAGGTACTGTCTGGATGGGCCCTTAGACCACAACTCTCACAATCCTAGACTTTGCTATCTGGGGTTCTGGTATTAAAGTCAAAACTATTGGTGATACCAAAGTTCTCTACTTCAATTTTAAAACAGTTATGGAAATCCTTGCAATGGCACTGTAAAGTAAGCCAATATTACTAGAATGATAGATCCTGTGATGATATACCACCTTAACTTTCTCTTTTTCTTACTGTATTCATATGCTAGTAAAATGAAGTCCTATGATGCATAGTCACTTCTGGTTGCTACTTGTAGGAATCCGTCTTGCTAGCATGTGAAGACGATAAGAAAACTCAATTTTCAGGAGTCGGTGTTCCCTTACTCCTCATTGACGAAAGCAGCGGTAAGTGGAGGAAAGCAGGAAGAAGATGGGGCAATGTTGTGGAAGGGCTGACCATTCCTGAGGATGGACTTGACAGGGTAAAATGGGTCCCCATTCTTCAAGACACTTCCCATGCTCCCCCTTTCCTTTCTGTTCATGGGATAACGTTCTTGTTTGCAGTTATTTATTGATCGTGTCAGAAGTGAATTGAGAATACAGTTATAATGTATTTAAAAAACACAAACTAAAGTTAAAAACTTGGCATTATGCTAAGTTTCCTTTGACCAGGAGCTGGCCACTTCGAGTGCCTCTGATGTCACCGTAAGAAGGTTCTCCATTGTGCATGTGGCAGGGCTCAGACTGCATTGTAATAAGTGGTCTGTGGTTTCCTCTTCTCCACACTTGCATGTTGTGGACTCCACTTTGTAGCTCCATTTCTTAAGATTAACTCTGGATCTTGTGGTGCCAGAGCGCAGTCTGCTCAGTGCCTTCCAAGTTACCCAGTCTTCTGTATGTCCAGGAGGGAGTTTCTCATCTGGTATCAGCCACTGATTGAGGTTCCAGATTTTCGCCTGCCACTTTTAGACTCTCGCTTGCTGGGATATTCCTGCAAGTATCTCTGTAGATCATAGAAAGCTATTTCTTGATTTAAGGCATTGGCATGATGGCTGATATCTGAACAGAGGATGGGCTGGAGATGTCAATGCCTTGGCCGTTTCTGTTTGCAGTTGGAAAAATGACTTACCTACCTGGAAAGTTCTGCTTAAAGGCGACATATGAACAAAACTGGATCTGTGGTTTACCTTTCTCTGCTGTGCTGTTCTAGCATTTAGAAAGAGACAGTTTTATAAGAAAAGAGTCACACCTAGGCCGTGTCTGAAAAAAATAGGTATTTTATAATCACGACATAAATCTGATTGATTCATAAAACTTTATGATGGTACATTAATCTGACTGTTGCTATCGAATATCTTTATATTTACTAGATTATAAAATCACAGTCACTGTCAAAAATGGACATGGAAACTATCTTCCTCTGCTCCTAAATTCCAATAAAGTCAGTTGTGTTGCTCGGAGTTTGTGATCTTCCTGAGTGTACAGAAACAGTAGTCTCAACTGGTTGAGTGTGTGACCTTGTTGAACCACAGCAGTCTGGTCATTATACTCAGACTTCCTCCAGTGCAGCCATATGTTTGCTGAGCTCTTCACACTCTGCCAGGTTTTGGCATAATCTATCAACTCTACTGTGAGCTGGTGGAGTTTGGAGGTGCTCAAAATTCTACTATGAATAATTTCAGAAATGCCAACAGAGCCTCACAATTCTTGCCATGTGCATTTCAAGGAGGCTTTTAAAAAAAGATTCCAAACGTTTTGGAGAAATTATACTACTATTGAAAATATTTGTCTATCTTTCTCCTGGTTTCTGCAAAGCAAGAAGTGATACTTGAGGTGGAAGGCTTCTATTTTTAAAAGGTGTCATTGATTTAATCTAAAAAGTCATTTGGTTGATGCCTGTGACCCTTTCAGGATTTGCAAATTAAAAAGCAGTGTGGCTTTTTGGCAGCCTTCAAACTTTCTTCTTCTTTTGCTTAACTGCCCCTTCCTGGGCTTTCCAGTTGTCTAGATTAAGAAATTAGATTCTATTGTCAATTCTTTCTGATCTCCCATGTCAGGGGATTGATTCTTTGACATCTCTGTTGTTCTGGGTGACCACTGAAATTGTGAAGCCTGTGTACTATGGTCACTGGCTCTAAGGGAGATGGTACACCACCATTTTCTCTGACCTGAAAAGCCCCATAACCTGAGAAGAAAAATCTGACTGACCCAGATCTAATTAGAACTTCCTGAGGTCTTCAGAAATGCTGAATTACCATCTAGTATGCAAGACTGAGAAAGAGTTTGAGTGCATAAAAAGGATTGCCCTTATCTGACAATGACAGAATGGATGAAAGTCAAAAGGTAGAATAGTGTGGAAGGAGGTTCACAACCTCCACTTCACTAATTTTTTTCAAGTTTTATTTTAAAAACCTGATAAATACCAACATTTAAAAGTCATCTAACTAACAAGATTACAAAGCATCAACCAGTATATTAATTAATTTTTTTTACAACTAATGATACCATTAACTATGATGACTAAACATTATACAGAACTTCTTTCCATAAGTCCTGATACTGTGAAAAAGATGACGGTTTTTACAAATGGGAACTAACACTTTCCAGCAAATGAAACCCTGTTATGGGAAGTTATTCTTTTCACATTGTCTTCAAATTTTTCCATCAGCCAATTATCACATGGTCATCTCCACCATAACTTAACTGAGAAATTCCCCACTGTCATTGATGAAATGAATAAAAGAAAGCCACATTGAAAAGAAGGTTATTTTTGAATTGTGTTTTCTATAATTTTGTACAGTAAATGTAAGCTTTTCTGTAAGTGCATAGGCTTCAATGGAAAGGTACTCCAGTTTTCTCCAGTTTCAAGCTATTATCAGTTTTGCAGCAACAAAAGTAGATCATACTATCTTTGTGATTTAATGCATTATAGTTGTCACAAAATCTGGAGAGAAGTCTTATTTTTGGGTCAACAGAAACTGCTAGATTTGTAATTTGACATCTCAGAAATATATTTTTCCAAAATACAAAAATACTAGGACGTTTTCCAACCATATGTCAAAATATGTCCTCAGTGCCCCACAGTTCCTCCAGCATCTGTTTAATGTTTATCTTTATATGTAAATCTTTACTGGGATCAAATACCATCAATGCATTATTTTCATGCATTTTATCTGATATGGGACTATGCAGATTTTATAGGAAAACTTTTCTAAAATGCTTTCCATTTAACATTTGCCACATATGTATGTAAATTACTAACCCATGCTTTCCAGAAGTCATAAGGCTCTAAATATGTTGATTAAATCAAAAGATTAGTGATTTTTGATACTAAACATTTACTTTTTGTTTGGGAATTTTATATTATCATCAACATCCCTATCCAAAACTTTAAAAAATGGCTGGAGTTACACTTTAAAAAGTACCTGTTCTAAGTTACGTACAACTTAAGAACAAACTTACAGAACCTGCTTTGTTCATGAACCGGGGACTTCCTGTAGCTCGGAATGATGACCAATGAAAGGCAAAAAGATACATGGAACTTATGTTTATCCTGCAGATAGGAATGCAATTTTGAAGCTGTAATTCTGGATGAAGAGAGACAAGTCAAAGCGGTAAGAATGAAAAGTCCCAACCCTACACAGTTTTAAAAAACCTCTAAATTATATTTCTCTCTCTCTCTCTCTCTCTCTCTCTCTCTCTCTATACATACACATACATATACATATACATACACACATTACAAATATACATCTGATCTGATGCCAAATATGGCAGGGATATTTTTAATTCACCATTAAATGTCCATTAAAGTTTATGCCCTGCGCTACTCAAGTGGAAAAAAGTCTTCCCCTATTAGTCTGAATGGTCTGATTGGAGCATTCTGATTGTAGAAAAACCAACCAACCAAACAATTTTGCTTATGCTAAAGAATTCATTGTATTATACCAAGGAAGCTAGAATTCTGCACTCCCAGAAAGTTGTAGAGGACAAGCAAGCTATAGTCTTGCCATTGCTGTCAAAGCAGCCAATTCAGCTCATTGCAAAACAAGAGGAAATCTACTTTTGGTTCAACAATAACTTTCTAGGATTTATAGTCTCAGTCCTTATGACCTTCTCTCTTTCCCCACTAACTTTCTCAGCATGCAGCTGAATCTCTCCCCAGCTTCATAGCACTCTGGCTGTTGTAAAGGATTGCTCATACAACAACACTGACAAAGTGTTGAGTGTTCAAATAAATGTGCACGTGAAAAAACAAATTCTCCATTTAAAGTAAAGGGGGGAAAACCTGTTGAATTTAACATTACAGCAGGAATTTCCTCCAGTTGTCATTACCATTGTAGTGCCTCTGTGAACTCTCTCCAGCCTGAGCATCATAATATTTTAAGGCTATCATGGCTGTGGGGCTCTAGGATAGCTTTAATTCTATCTGGCCATTTTATTTTGGCTGAAAGCCCAGCAACTTAGAATGGAGCTTTTCCTACTGACTCCGTGAAAAGGACTGCAGCCAATTGTATTTTCTTTGTTAGCCCTTCTTGTTTTCATATCAAGTCCAACCATCCAGCAAGATATGGTTTTGGCATTAGCCTCTTCTATAGCAGGAGAAGAAGAGGAACGTTGGCAAAGCCCATTCCTTAAACCAGTGGTTCCCAACCTTTTTTTCATCAGGGACTACTTTGACCAGAAACCACCTGACCAGGGACCATTTTGACCAGGGACCACTTTTACTAGGGACTACTAGGTATATAATCCCACGATTTCTCAGCCTCAAAGTTCTGTCATTGGAATATATGTCCCCCCCCCCCTCACGGGACAGATTGATTCCACAACTCCCACTATAATGAACCCTCCTCCATAAATTAACTGCTTCTTTCTTTTATTTCGCCTGAGTTTTTAATTCGTTTTAATCAATTTGTCTTTTAATCATTACATGTAGCCCGCCCATTGTTACTGTGCTTGTGCATATTGTAATTTTTATATTGTTATGTATTCATATGTTTTGTATTGTTAACTATTATGTTATTGTTTATTGATCGCGTTTTTGGTTGTGTTTTGGTTTTTCTTTATTGTCATTTGGTCTTGGCCTCATGTAAACCACTCCGAGTCCCCATCGGGGAGATGGTGGCAGGGTATAAATAAAGTTTATTATTATTATTATATTGACCAGGGATCACTCTCCAACATTAGTATCAAAAAGATTGAGAATCAGTTTTTGGTCAACTTTAGATGTGATTGGGGTGCTTATTCAGAAAATTGCATTGAATAGAACCACATCAGCTCTAGTTTCTGATATGGAATATACGCCATCCAGTAGTCACCATCTGCTCACACACAAAAAACGACATTTAATAATCTAGAGCCATGGACTCTTGGGAACCACTGCCTTAAATGAATGGAAATTTCTAGGAACTAGCTTTTCCAGTGGCTTCAAGTTTTAGAATGTGATTCTGTTGGCATTAAAACATTCATCAGAAACATGTGTTTCCAGATCATGTATAAGTTTATACATGTGTCTCTGCACAGCATGCACAATAACAATATGTTCTATCACCCTGTACTTTATGTTCTCATAGAAAGAATTACACCATATACACAACACTGGTTCTCAAATGCACCAAAATAATCATGATGCATGCTTTGCAGTCATAGATATAAATTGCTTCTGCTAACTTATCTGGTGTTACGTTCCAAAAACATGGTGAAATGTTCCTGTTGGTCAATATTGCCAGAAGCTGCAGGTATCTCTAAATTATTTCTTTCTGAAGCCTGCAAATGAAATTGATAATGTGAAGAAGAACAGCCCGATGTCCTTAAAAATAGAATTATGTGAACAATGAGTTCATACATACAGCCAATTTATAATGGACACTGATGTTTAGAGTGGTATTTATTTAGAACTCTGTGGAGTCAGTAAATAGAACGAAAGCAGCTAACCTAAAATGTTGCAGTTGGATAACTGCGTTGAATGGTGCTTATTAATCTTCTGACTGGAAAAAGGCACACATCTATCTTATCCTTTTGATGAATCAAACCACAGGAAATTACCATAGGAAATTACATTAGGCTCCATGTTCTGGTGGTTTATAACACAGAGGGTGGTAATTTTTTTTTACAGCTATTACAGTGTATACTGTAATAGACCTTAACAGTCAGGGGTGGAAAATGTACCACGGCAAATTTTGCTCACTGTGTTTCAATAACAAAATCTCCAAAACAGACATGATTCCCCTTTAGGACTTGTTATTGATAGCAAAACAGGAGAGCATGCTTATGGAAAGGGCTGCTCTTAAAACAGTGTAGACTTTAAAGTATTTTTAGAGGGAGCATAAGTTGCTTAAAATGAAGGAATAAAAATTAATGGTCTCCTTCCCCTTCCTTTATATTGTGCATTTGCGTTTTTGCTTTGAGTTGGGAATGGAGAAATGGAATGGGAGAATTAAATACATTCCTAACTTTCTCTTACTGAAGCTGAGGCGACTTCAAAGGGATATAGCATTTCCTAGATTGTGTGTGCAGTCATTTCTGTTACTTAAAGGTCTTTTGGATGGGGCAAAAGTTGTCCAATAATATTTTGAGAAAGTTGAGCATAAATAAAACAACCTGGCAAACTACATTCTTTTAGTTCCAAATAAAATAATTGTAAGACACATGTCTGATTTTTAAAATTATTTTGTGTATTTAAGAACTTGTGATAGTATCTGCCTTTATAAGAGCTAGGACCTCAACACATTGATGAAGTCCCCCAAATCAATTCGCCAGCCTCTGTGGTGAATCAGTGGGGCAGCAATGCTTCCCCATCACACACGGGGAAACATTGCCACATGGTTTCCCCTCATGCTGGCATCTTGAATCCTTTTGGAACATGGGAGCCTTCCATTGTTCTGGGTCAAGTGTCCTAGGATGCTTGTGCTTCAGTTCACCAACAGAGCCCTTCTGGAAGTCAGTCTGCATCATGTGATGTGTGGCATGGCTCTCTGTTGATCAGCTGTGCTTGCAACCTTTCAGTCCATCGTGTGATGAGATTGCTGGAAATCCCTTTATCTCCCCATCTGCTATGTCAGTTGTCCCACACGTTCTTCTCATTGCTCTTTATCTCTGCCCCTATGCTTGTTCAGCCTTTCCCTCTGCTCCTTGTCTTTTCTCTGCCTCATTTGGCCTCAAGAAGTTATCACTATCCCTCTTTCTTTCTAGCTCTCTGAATCGCTTAAAGGCATTTGCGTCACCAGAGGAGTAATCATTGTGGAGAAACCAAAACCCAACACTTGCTATGAGTTGAAAGTTGAAAACATCTATCCTCTAGTGACATACGAACTCATTAGATCGGCAGCCGGAATTGCCATGCATCATGGCAAATCTGGTGGTGCCCAGCGTGGGATGTGGGGAACTCGTTGCTCCACGCCCCATGCACCTGTCATCCCTCTGATCTCATCCCATGGAGGGAAGCATCTGCTATCCAGCTTTCCCCCATTGGCTCCAGTTGAACACAGGAAGCTTCACACATTGCCACTGTGGTTGCATGCACCGGTTCTTCTATAGTTTTACAATGGAGTCCTTCCGGAAGTAGTTTTACATCATGGAATAGGAGCCAGCAGACTCCATCATAAATCTATAGAGGAACTGAAGCATGCCACCAAAAAGTCCCCCATTTGACGAGGTAGTAAATATGACACTGTAGATAACTGGCAAATTTTAACCATTTAAGATTAATTATTGTATATACTTGTGTATAAGTCTAGAACTTTTAGTCAAAAAGCCAACCCCCAACTGAGTCAATCTATTAGTGGGTCAATGTAGATACTGTAGCTTGATCTTACCTTTATCAGTAAATAATAAATAAATAGATCTTAACTCCTTATCAATAAAGGAACCATCTCCTTCTCTAAATAGTGGAACAAGACAACAGCTTTTTTTGAAGATTTGACTTTTGTAGATTTGATAATTTATGGATTAAAATGTTCTTTCTAGGAATCACTTATATCCTCCAGATCAATCTGCTCTGGAGCAGGATGATAAAATCATGCTGGAGAACCTAGAGATTCCTAGAGAGAAACCTAGGACTCTCTTCTAGCATTGGGTATAAAACAAACTTTGTCATTAAAAAGCATCTCTATCTCAGTAACAAATGTTGATAATTTAGGAATTCTGAAAAAGGGATGCTCAACCTGTATTGTGAGTGAATATTCTGACCACTATAGTGTTTGCATGTTCAAGATCGATTCAAATGCTCCAAGCGTCGATCAAAACCTCAAAAAGAGTTCCCATCCATGCATATTGGAAAGAAATTGACTGCATGTTTTTATACCTTATTTTTTTTTAAAAAAAGGAAAAACCTTAAAGCTTTGGCACTGAAGGTTGCCCCCTCCCTCATTATTTCATTGAAAGCCACTTTGTTGACGGAGAATGCAGCAGATGCAGTAGTGTAAGATTATCCTCTTTCATTTCTTGAATTGTTTGTTTGTCATGGCTGTCCTGTAGCTTTGATGCCCATGAGCTCTATGTGATCTTAGCAGAAAATCTGGTATGCCAAAAGGGGAAATGTAGCACTACTTCTCAAATGGCATTCACACTGTGAAAACACAGGATTCGTTTTGAAGACCAACAAGTCCATTGCATGCTGTAACAGTCATTCAAGCAGATGACTTTGAAAAATAAGGATAAAACCTATACCAAGCAATGACAGAATGGCAAAAGAATGTTAATTTGTAATTTCTGAAATGCTGTATTTAGTCACTTTCTTTTCATCCTTTGGATTATTGTCTTACTGTTTTTATCAATAATTTTTAAAAAATACTTGCTCATAGCTTATGCTTTAATGTGATTGCTTAAAATGTTTTAGCCTACAATTATTCTTATTGCGTTAAGGCTTTATCACATAAAGGAGGTAAATCAGCATTGAAGCAGGACTGTTACCTTTAAAAGTGCTTCTGGGCTGCCTCCTTCTTGCAATTTTCCCCTTTCCTGGTATTGATGGATAAAATTGCAATAATAATCAGAATCAGTAGCAGCAGAAGTCCGGAAGGGTGGGATTATGAACTGGTTTTAAATGTTTGCAATTGCTTTTTGTAGGATTTATGTTTATGTTTTTTATAATTAGTTTTGTATGATTTTTGTGTTATTTGACAACTGAATGTTTTGCCTGTGTTGGAAACCGCCCTGAGTCCCCTTGGGGAGATACAGCAGTATACAAATAAAGGTTTTTGTTTTTTTTACAGTAGAGTCTCACTTATCCAACACAAATGGGCTGGCAGGACTTTGGATAAGTGAAAATGTTGGATAATAAGAAGGGATTAAGGAAATTTATTTATTTATTTCAAGTATTTATACCCTGTTCTTCTCACCCCCCCCCCCCGAACATAGTACCAACAATTAACACTAAGCAACAATTACAAACAATTATAAATACAGCAAAATTTAGAAAAAATATTAAAATCGGCAGTTTAAAATCATGATCCAGGATCAGTCCATTGCCAGTTGCATAAGTCAATCACATTCCAATGCTTGACTCCCACAGTGAGGACATTGGTTTCCAGGTGGGAGGCGGTCTCGGTAGGGGTTGGCTTGACGCGCCTTCCTCTTGACACATTTCTCTCTTTCACCCTCCATTGTGCCTCTTCAAATTCTGCAGCACTGCTGGTCACAGCTGATCTCCAGCTGGAGCGCTCAAGGGCCAGGGCTTCCCAGTTCTCAGTGTCTATGCCAGAGTTTTTAAGGTTGGCTTTGAGTCCATCTTTAAATCTCTTTTCCTGTCCACCGTTCTTAAGTTCAGAGTAGAGCAACTGCTTTGGGAGACAGTGGTCGGGCATCCGGACAACGTGGCTGGTCCAGCAGAGTTGATGGTGGAGGACCATTGCTTCGATGGTGGTCTTTGCTTCTTCCAGCACGGTGACATTTGTCCGCCTATCTTCCCAAGAGATTTGCAGGATTTTCCGGAGGCAGCGCTGATGGAATCGTTCCAGGAGTTGCATGTGACGCCTGTAGACAGTCAGTCCATGTTTCACAGGCATATAGCAGGGTTGGAAGGACAATAGCTTTATAGACAAGCACCTTGGTATCCCTATGGATGTCTCGGTCCTCAAACACTCTCTGCTTCATTTGGAAAAATGCTGCACTCGCAGAGCTCAGGCGGTGTTGTATTTCAGTGTTGATGTTGACTTTGGTGGAGAGGTGGCTGCCAAGGTAGCGGAAATGATCAACATTTTCTAATGTTACACCATTAAGCTGTATCGCTGGCATTGGAGAGGGGTTGGCTGGTGTCACCTGGAACAGCACTTTGGTTTTCTCGATGGCCGAGCTTCTCGTATGCTTCTGCGAAGGTGTTTAGAGAGGCTTGTAGATCTTCTTCTGAGATCCCACACTACGGCTTTGGATATCAACGTTTTAATAAAATAAATAAATCTTCTTATTTCGAAATAGCTCTTTTGAAATATTGGTGAAATACTATTTGGATTTTCTTTGGTGGAATAAAGTGCTCATAGTTTGTTCACATCTGTTAACATTTGTCAACTTTCCATTTCCAGTTCTAGGTGATGTGTGTGCATGTTTAGGGTTGGGGAGAAGAGGTGGAATGAAAGCCTAAATCCAGTCTTGGCTGAAAGAATTCTGTACCCGTCACCTCTCTTCTATAGCTTCAGAGCTGCCTGAAAACTGTCTCTGTGGAACATAATAATCTTTCTCGAGCAATTTTTGAGGTGTTGAGGGAAGGGGAAACTTCAGTGCAGAAGAAAAATTCCAGTCTTCCAAAATCCAGCAATGGAATGAATGCAGGCACATTGGATCCTAGCAGCAATGCTTCCTGACCTGCAAAATCTACTTCAGTTTTAGAGGCTGCTCTATCCATATTAGGTCTCAGCCCCCACACTCCCAAATGTTGTGTTTTAACAAATACACCTCAACCCATTTCCCTCTTTATTTACATGCCATTCAGACATTGGCTGATAAGTGGCCTGAGCTATTTGACTTTTGAAAATTGCCACCTTAAGGATTATTAAAAGCTTTGCAATGCCTTGATTCTTTCCTACAGAAACTTGAAAGGTGAGTCAGGGATTAGAAATAACAACTGAAGCATTGCAGTTTGATTATTTACTTAGATAAGCTGAAAAAACCACTTGCAATTAGACACAGAAGAGCTAATTTCCTGTCAGAATTCCCAACCCTTTGACATTTTGCCTTCAAAAACCCTGAAGTATCAATGGTTTTATCCCTACTATCATCTGCAAAGGTCAATGGCTCCTGACTGATGCATATTAGGCCTGGCGTAATTATACCAAGTGCCACAAGCCTGGCAACATCTGGTGTCCAGCCGTCATCAGAGAAAACCTATTTGCTCTCTTTTATATTGTATAGAAGAGAGTTTTTCAAAACCTGGCAGATGAACACAACAATTACAACAGGGAAATGTCAATTGGCAGCAGAAATGTCTTTTTTTGGGTCTGATTAAAAAAAAAAGTAATTGCTGTAATTTTAAGCAACTTGAACCTTTTTTCAAAAATTCCCACACGTGGCCTTGACAAGGTCAGCGAGGCCTCGGCAACTTTTATGTTTCCTGTATGAACCCAGCAGGTTGAAAGAAAGGCCTCATGGAGACCAGACAGGAAAAGAAAAGCTTTTTTGTTGTTCCAAGAACTTGTACTTGGTGACGGCAGAGTTGTGTGGAATGGGTGCAAGAAAAGACAGTCAAGAAGAGACAAATAGACAAACTACGCTAGAAAGAAATAACGTGAAGAACTTTTCCAAGTAAAGTCATTGAAATCAACATATTTCTAATCTGCTGTATTTATCAACAATGCTCTGGTAGGAAATTTGGCCTGGATCTATTATAATTCCAATGTTTCTTTCCCTTTATTTTATTAAAATGGAATAAAAACACCATCACAGCCATCTCAGCGATTCTGCTTTGAGTTTCCCCTCTTTCTTTCTCCTTCTGAAGTTTTACCCACTGGCAGCTCCCATGTGAATGGTAGGGTGAATTCCCTCGGAGCCCAATTTCAGACTTCAATGCAGCTATCCAAGGTGCTGAATGCTATTCTTCCATCTACCTTCTTGGATAGCCCTTTAATGTTCAGACTAAATCCCAGAGTAAATTTACCACTCTGCTACTATAGAAGCTGCTAGCTGCTAGTGGCTTTACCTCTCCATTACTTGTACCTGGGATGGAGAAAACATACATTATGTCTAGCAAGATTATGACCCTGTAGATAGGCACAGACAATAAGATTTGTTTTATATCTCGATTTGGCAATTAAATGGAGCCCCGGTTGCAGAGTGGGTTAAAGCGCTGAGCTGCTGAGCTTGTTGACTGAAAGGTTCAATTCCGAGGAGTGGCATGAGCTTCTGCTTTTGCCAACCTAGCAGTCTGAAAATATGCAAATGTGAGTAGATGAATAGGTACTGCTCTGGCGGGAAGGTAAAGGTGCTCCATGCAGTCATGCCGGCCACGTGACCTTGGAGGTGTCTATGGACAAGAAAGGTGATTCCATCTGAACATGAGGAAGAACTTCCTGACTGTGAGAGCTATTCAGCAGTGGAACTCTCTGCCCCGGAGTGTGGTGGAGGCTCCTTCCTTGGAAGCCTTTAAATAGGCTGGATGGCCATCTGTCAGGGGTGCTTTGAATGCAATTTTCCTGCTTCTTGGCAGGGGGTTGGACTGGATAGCCCATGAGGTTTCTTCCAACTCTTTGATTCCTTGATTCTTTGATTCTATTATTCTTCGGCTTAGAAATGGAGATGAGCACCACACCTTGACATGACTGGACTTAATGTCAGGGGACAAACCTTTACCTCTTACCTTGGCAATTAACAAGTGATCTAGTTTATCTTGGACTGATTCAGAGGTTATTTGACTTGCCGGGTCCTAATGGGATGTGAAGCAGAAATCTGAAGCCATTGGCTCAAGTTTGGGAAGGCAGTACTTGGAGAACAGTTAAGTGTCCAGCAGGAGAAAAGTGAGGAGACAGTATGTGGTGCTGGAGGCTCAAAGAGCAGAGTAGCACCAGGAAATGCCAAAATCAAGTTACCTTTAAGAGATGGATTTGACACAATTATGATGCAACTCACCAGGCCACAGTATTTTTTCATGGTGTGAGGTGGGCAGCTAGAGATAGGCAAGAATTAATAGCAAGTCATCACTATTTGGCAACACCCTTCCCAGGCAAATGTAGTCCTCACAGCTTTTGAATAGGATCAATGAGGATGGTATATTTCCATAACACACTGAGAGATTGTACCAGGGACAATATTGTGAGATCTGGGCCAAAGGCTTCAGAACTCAAGTTTCAATAACAAGCTAACTGAAATTGTAAAGCTACATCAAAAACAGAAAGCTGGCAAAGGATCTGTGTGAGTCTCTGAAGTTAGATGCTACAAAACTGATTTGGGAGATATTCTTTTTCATGACTTTACCATTTTCTAGGATGGCTGACATGGAAAAATGAAAACACTGCCAACACCGAAATAAGTGCATTTGTATGATCTACTTTGAAGGTAAAATATGGCCTGAAACCTATTGGTTATTGTCAACTGATGCACTCCCATTGAATCAATTATGAAATGGTGAGTCAACAGTTAGGCAAATCCCACAGATTCACTGAATCTACTCTAGTCAGAACAGCAATAGGATTTGGATCTTTATATTGAAACAGAATCAAGAAAGGTAAAAAAAAAAGTCACCATATTGTGAACACAAATCCTTATTATATTGTGGAGGTTTAGAAAACTACTAAGGATAGAAAACCATATACATTTGGTTTTGAAATGTTGAGAAGCTCAAGTAGATATGACAAGAATTTGGCGGATCAAGATTTAACTCTGTGCAAAATTCTCCCGTTGCTTTTTTTTGGAATAACTTATTTTCTGCACAGAAAATAAATAGCATTTTATGAGCAGAAAATTAAGTTCCCCTTGCAGAAAATATTGTTTTATGTGTGATATTTGTGAAGAATAGATCCCCAAGAGTATTTTCTTTACAGAAAACAGTAAAATATGTCTGCATTGAAAAAAATCTCTTGCATTCACATGCGAATTTCTGAAGAAAATTCAACATTTTGAATGTATCCCAAACTATAGCATTTTCTGTACATGATACAGCTTTTTTGCACAGAAAATAATATTTCTGCTCTGCACAGAAAATATTGTTTCCTGCACAAATTATCATATGTGAAGTTTTGCTTAGAATAAGCCCATAACCATTAATATTGTTTAAAATTTTGCAATGTGAACAGGAAGAAAATTGCAAAAATTAACCATTGATTCCTGTCAGAATGAAAGTAGCAAAGAAACATATTTTTAATATACCCTGATTCCTGACAGGAAAAGATACTTTGTGTGTCATTTACTACAAAGAAAGTACTAACTTGGCTGTGTTAATAACAGTTTTCTGCCTTTTACTCTGTTTTAACCAGTGGTTTTTTATTTTTGTGCTAAGTAGGGAAGAATCATCACAGAAGGGAAAGAATGGTACAGATTATGTGTAAGTCCCAATTTATGTAAATAGTAAATACCTACTTGAGACTGAGATGCACCTCTTCCCTTCCGAAGTGAGACAAGAGTTCCACTTTCAAGTACCGTCCCTGAATACTAAGTTAATGTTTGATGAAGAAAGCACCCTAATTAAGTTCTTTCCAAATATCAGAGTAGTTATATAACTATTTCTTATTTTCATTCAAATTTAAATAATACATGTTTTTACATTTCCTTGACTAAAACTACTAAAAATATTTTGTCACAAAATGTGCACACATTCAGGATATTCCCATATATCCAATTTTGGTGTCTAGCACCTTGAAAAATTGTGGCTGCTGTATTAATACCAGAAGGCTTACATACTCATAACTTTTCAGATACTCCATAAACATAAAATTGCTTCAATTTTCAATTTTATTCCACAAGTAAAAATGACGTAAGAATATGTATTGATACAAAGATTGTTCTCACATTTCCGAAAACCACAATAATATTTGACTTCTTCTACTGTGAGAAAGGGCTTGGAAAGCTGCAACATTTTGAATGTTGATAAACTGCTGTTCTCATTATCCCTTACCATGCTGACAAAAGATAATGGGAGGACAACAACCTTTGTCATAAGATATCATAGAAATGTTTAACCTCAAGTTTGGGCAAAGGAATTCAAGAAAAATACAGTGGATGTTTTGGATCTAGGTCTCAAATTGGTCTCAAATTATGGTCTCAAATTGGCCCAGAAACATTTTTGTCCATATAATTAGCAGGTGGGATAGTCAAACATGAAGCCTTGGCTTGTGTTGTTGCCTGGTTGATAGTGTAGAACAGTGTTTCTCAACCTGGGGGTCGGGACCCCTGGAGGGGTTGCGAGGGGGTGTCAGGGGGGTCACCTAAGACCATCAGAAAACACAGTATTTTCTGTTAGTCATGGGGGTTCTGTGTGGAAAGTTTGGCCCAATTCTATCATTGGTGGGGTTCACAATACTCTTTGATTGTAAGTGAACTATAAATCCCAGCAGCTACAACTCCCAAATGTCAAGTATCATTTCCCCAAACTCCACCAGTGTTCACATTTATTTATTTATCTATTTATTTCGAGTGCTTATTCCCCGCCCTTCTCAACACCCTAGGGGGGACTCAGGGCGGCTTACAAAAGGCACAATTCGATGCCCAACAGTTCACAAAATACAATATACAAAATACAATATAACGACAACAGTTATAACTAATTAAAACAATCAAATTAATACAATAGCAGCAATAAAATCATCTTGTGGTCAAAGTTCATCAATTCATAAATCCATAATCCATCCAGCATTGTCATTATCCTTTCCTACTCTGGTCGTCATTGTCTTTTATCCATCCGCTAGCTTACCCAAAAGCCTGGTCCCATATCCAGGTTTTTAACTTCCTTCTGAAAGAGAGGAGGGATGTTGATGACCTAATTTTCCCGGGGAGTGCATTCCACAGGCGAGGGGCCACCACCGAGAAGGCCCTGTCCCTCGTCCCCACCAGTCTCACTTGTGATAAAGGTGGGGCCGAGAGCAGGGCCTCCCCAGAAGATCTTAAACTCTGAGATGAAACGTAGAAGGAGATATGTTCAGACAGGTACGCTGGGCCGGAGCCGTATAGGGTTTTATAGGTCAAAACCAGCACTTTGGGCATATTGAGGACCTGTGCCAAGTTTGGTCCAGATCCATCACTGTTTGAGTCCACAGTGCTCTCTAGATGTAGGTGAACTACAGCTCCCAAACTCAAGGTCAATGCCCACCAAACTCTTCCAATATTTTCTATTGGTCATGGGAGTTCGGTATGCCAAGTTTGGTTCAATTCCATTGTTGGTGGAGTTCAGAATGCTTTTGATTGTAGGTGAAGCCCAGTAACTATAACTCCCAAATGACAAAATCAACCCCATCAGTATTTAAATTTGGGCATATTAGGTATTTGTGCCAAATTTGCTCCAGTGAATGAAAACACATCCTGCATACTGGATATTTACATTCTGATTCATAACAGGAGCAAAATTACAGTTATGAAGTAGCAACGAAATTAATGTTATAGTTGGGGGTCACCACAACATGAGGAACTGTATTTAGGGGTCGCGGCATTAGGAAGGCTGAGAAACACTGGTGTAGAATATTATGTCGGCTTCAGTCTATGGAGCTACATGTTTGGAATCCATTCTCATTTCTGGTCAGGCCACCCACAGACTCAGCCTACTCCTGACTGTTGTTGATAAATTAGATGAGGGTCATAGGATTTGAACAAAACTGTTAAAGAGTTTAGAAGGGAAATCATATGGAGGAAGGCGAAAGGAACTAAATATCTTCATGGTAATGAAGATCAAGGGAATCTGCATTGACCTTGCTCCAATGTTTTCAAAGACTTCAGAAGGGAGAGTGATTGCCTTTGTTCATTTGACTCACCAAGGCTAGGACAAAAACCAGGGAGCACAATACAGTAGAGAAGCAGGGGGTCCTGAGTGAAAGAATACATTATTTTACAGGTGGCGTGGGCTATGTGCATGTCTGGCCTCCATTCTTCGGAGTGAGGTCATCAAGGAGGTTGTAGATTAATTGTGTAACAAGGTGTCAGAAAATATACTACAAATAAACAGAGCGTGGCTAACTCAACACTTTGCCTTTGCAGAAAGTCTAAATGAGATTCTTAAAACAACATGATTATGGCTAAGTTCTTAGCCTGAAGCAAATCCTAGGTTCCCCTTTCAGTGAAGGAGCTCCCAACTGGCACTGACTTGAAAGGTAATCTAATATGCTACCACTAACAGAAATATAACAGACTTCTTATTGGGACATGTTTAAAAAGAGAATGCATACGAGCTTTCTGATCTCACTGATACATAGGCTTACTAATAACACAGGAGACAAGTGAAACCTGTTTTATGGCTCACAAGGACTCAGTTGAGTAGGATGTGAGTTTCATTCTGAGCAGTTCTACATATGCCAAGGAGTCCCAATAGAATCTTTAAAAATAAGCATATGCTTCCCCAATGACATCATACTTCTGCTATCTTCATTGTACTAGAGCCCCTTTTTCCCAAACAAAAGACAAAGGGAATCTCAGAAAAAGTAGAAACCATTGCTCCTTACTCCTGTTAGATGGCAAATATTTTTATTTCAAAATTATTTAATACAACCACATAAACCAGAAAGATTAAATATTTATTTTATTTATTTATTTACTATATTTATATACTGTCCCTCTCAGCCTGCAGGTGACTCAGGGTGGTTCATGGTTGGTACCAAGACCATAAAATACAATAAAAAACATTAAAATATTATAAAACCATAGCAAAATTAATAACTATCATATAACATTAGCATCTCCTTACTGAAAACATTGGTCAATCACATCGTCTAATCCAGTGGTTCTCAACCTGGGGTCCCCAGATGTTTTTGGCCTCCAACTCTCAGAAATCCTAACAGCTGGTAAACTGGCTAGGATTTCTGGGAGTTGTAGGCCAAAAACATCTGGGGACCCCAGGTTACGAACCACTGGTCTAATCGTTCAATTTCCTATGTCAGTCACACTGTACTTGCGAATGCTTGCTCAAAAAGCCAAGTCTTGACTTTCCTCCGGAATGTTAAAAGGAAAGGGACTGATCTTATATCCCTAGAGAGGGCGTTCGATAGCCAAGGGGCCACCACTGAGAAAGCCCTATCTCTCGTCCCTGCCAGGTGTACTTGTGACGAGAGCAGGATCGAGAGCAGGGCCTCCCCAGACGATCTTAAAGTCCTGGAATATATTGTGGAGTACCATAATTAAATATTTGCCATGAGAAAATTCAATACACAAATCAAAGAGCATAGACAGTAAAGCGGCACGCTCTGGTTACATCCCATATAGACTACTGTAACGCACTCTAAGTGAGGTTGCCTTTGAAGACTGTTTGGAAGCTTCAAATGGTCCAGGAGGCAGCAGTCAGGTTGTTAACTGGAGTAGTGCTCAGGGAGCATACAACTTCTCTGTTGCGCCAACTCCAATTTGCTACTGGGCACAATGCAAAGTGCTGGCTTTAGCCTATAAAAACCTAAATGGCTCCAGCCCAACTTACCTGTCCAAATGTATCTCTCCCTATGAACCATCTAGGAATTTGAGATCATCTTGGTAGGCCCTGCTCTCAATTGCATTTTCTTAGCGGGTGCGTTTGGTGGGGATGAGGGACAAGGCCTTCTCAGTGGTGGCCCCTCGGCTGTGGAATTCCCTCCCTAGGGATATTAGATCAGCCCTCTCTCTCCTGACCTTTCGAAAAAAGGTCAGGCCTTTGGAAATGCAGTGCAATAGACAAACATGGAATTTAGTAAGTTTGAAACATGGAACGACTTAGACGATGCTACTGGAAAGTGAGACTAACAGGAAGATATTGGTTATTACATGTTTTTAATGGTTTTTGTATTGTATTGATTTTATATTGATTTTATAATTCTGTTTTAAATGTTTTAATTGTATATTGTATATTGTGGATTGTTATGGCATCAAATTGCTGCCAACTTGTAAGTTGCCTACATAAATAGTATTTTGCCAAGAACTTTCTGGGATACGTGCAGACCAAAGATGGCAGGAAATCTACTGTGTGGACTACAGATCTTCCTGTAGCTATATTAATACTAGCAATACTTGTCTGTGAATATTAAAGGAACTATTACAGACAGACATCTTTTTTTTAAATGACTGTTTCCATCAAACATGCTGTCTTGGTATGAACATATAATACTTCCCTTTAAAAAAATATGGGAATTCTGCATCCAGAAGGTCTGAGGGCTTCTTAGACACAGATATTAGGCATCTGGGAAACAAAAAAGAATTCTCAAGAAGCAGAAACCTTGGTTTTGCAGGTCCATCGTTGATGCAGATTACATAGTGGCTTCATTTATTTAAAAAGCAGTTTGTCTCCAGTGAAAATTATTATTGAATTCTGCAAAAGTAATTGGTGCAACAGTCCATGTTTCGCATCTGTTTTGAATTTAGTCATAGGAACACTAAGCAAAAGTGACTTATCTAGCTGGGAAATTAAACAACATTAAATAAATCTTTACCTGAGTTACAGAGATGTTACCTTCTGCTTGCATTTGGTTGTGTTCCTATTCTTTTTTTGGTCATTATTGTTTAACATTTACCTGAGAGTAAGTTTCATTGGACATAATGTGCCTGACATTTCAGCAGACATTTATAGGATTATGTTATCACTCAAAGCTGATGATTTTGTGTCCTTTCCAATGAATAAGCCTCACTAAACACAATGTGATATTTGAGTCAATACATATAGGATTGAACCATTCAAAAGTTATTTATAGTTTTGGAGGAAGCCATGATAAGCAAGTTGTCAAGACCCAGGCGGACCAACGAGGCGAAACAGCAGCTTTAGGGTTAACAAAAGGTGTTTAATGGCAAATTAACAAGTCAAATGACTCTTATCAGCAGAGCATGTAAACAAAAGAGCCTGCGGCTTGCAGGAATGTAAACAAGGCAGCAACCCAGGCAGTCTGGGCAGAAAAAAGGAAACTGAAGTAAAACAGACAAACAGTTCGTGGTAAGAATGGAATACAGGCAGTTCAAAAATCACAAAGCAAAAAGCAGTATGAGGAATGGTCCGAAGTCAATGCAGGAGACAGGCAGAATCGCAGAATAGTCAAGACGGTCCAAGATCAAGGCAGGAGACAAGACTCACAGTTCCAAGGCAGGCAAAGTAGTCAGCACGGTCACGGAAACACGATTCTGGATGCAAGAACTCAAGGCAAGAGTTAACAGCAGAATACACAGGTACACAACACTTTGAACTCTGCAACATGATGGACCCAAGGCTACTCCTTAAATCCCATCAGAATCACTAGATTCGCCTCCAGGTGCATCCAGTTCCACAGGTGAACTGCGTTCCCTCCATTGTTGCCAGTCTGCACTCCGGGCTGCATCCTGAGAAGCAGTATCTGAAACCCATGGGTCTGTGAATCCTTGGAAATCATCACTGGAGGTTGGAGCATTAATCACATTCTGAACCTCCTGGACCCTAGTCCAGTCAAGCTCTTCATCATCACTTTCAGACCCGTAGCTATCTGCTATCTCTTTAAGACGCTTGGAAATGGATTCCTCATCGCTATCTGAACTGCGTGCTACTCGCTTTACACCACGGTAATCCTCCATCTCCATTTCTTCATGAGTAAACCCCTGAAACTCTTCCCCATCACTAGATTCTAGGAACATGTCCCTAATGCGCTTCAGCTGCTGCTGAGCGTCTTCCTCTTCCAAGCCTCGTTTCTTCCTACTAGCACTAGTAGATACATGAGGCACACGCTGAGTTACAACACAAGTGGTGTTAACTGGCTGAATTAACCCAGGCTCCTGTCTGAGACTTGAGGAACAAGCCATTTGGAAGGTGTTCCTACTGCAAATACCAGGCGCCAGTGAGAAAGAATGAAATTAGACAGTCCGGCAGTGGTGTGAGAGAGTCTTTACTCCTTGGGTCAAGTGAAGTGTTTGATTTGGGAAACACATATCCCATCTACATTGACCATTTAGTGCAACTTCAAGATGTCTTGAAACTGTGGCGGCTACAAAATGAACATGGGCAATGTGTGCTGTAGTGTGGATTAAAGGGGTTACAGCCCATTCAGGAAAGCTGAGATAAGAAAACTGACTGTGTTGATCAAGGAGAAATCCTCAAACTTGTTTATCATTTTTCTATAGCAAAGATGGGGGCAAACGTGAGCTATTAGAGGAGTATTACTAAAAGTAGAAGTGTGGATATAAAGAGTTAGCCAAAAGGAGTAAGAAAACAAGGAGTACAAATCAACAGACAAGGAGTGTGAGGGTCATAGAATAGTTCCAGTAATTGTGTGTCTAATATGTGTAGGTATGTTTTAGGTTAGGGTTACTGTCTTAGATTTAGTTGTGTTAGATGTAGTGGTTTTAGTTTTATATATTACTAGCCATCCCCCACCACATGTTTCTGTGCCCCAGTCTGTGTATATATGTTTTTTGTGTGTGTTAATATGTGTATATATATGGTTTTGCACATACATTGTAATGTATTTTTTGGCTTTTTAAGTCTCTTCCACTGTGTTTTTCAGTGTTCTTATGAGTGACAGTCACTTGTTGGCCGGACAGGTGTATTGTGTCTAAATTTGGAGTCAATTCATCCTGTGGTTTTTGAGTTATGTTAATTCCACAAATGAACATTACATTTTTATTCATATAGATGAAAGAACGTTTTTTGTATTTTTCTATTTTCTTCCTTATTTCTGAATATGTATACACACATATATACTGCAGACTTGCAATTCTCTGTTTCTCTCTCTCTCTCTCACACACACACACACACATGAAAATTGCAGAAAAAAAACTGCAATAGGATCTTGAAAACCAACACATTTGTTAAAGCATTGGCTGCTATGGCACACTTTGTAAAATGCATTAAATCCTTAAAAGCACCAGATCCTTCCTCATCTCAGAAGCTATGCCTGATCACAGAAGGATATGAGAAAGGTTGCATTACAAGCAGAGGCGGCCCTAGGTAATTTTCAATGGTAAGCAAACAGTATTTTGGCGCCCCCCCTCCCCCAAAACCAATCACTATCTATCTATCTATCTATCTATCTATCTATCTATCTATCTATCTATCTATCTATCTATCTATGGGGGCATGGACAAATTTTGGCCCTCCAGGTATTTAGGACTTCCTACTGGCTGTTTGGAATTGTGGAATTGAAGTCCAAAACACATGGAGGGCTGAAGTTGGCCCATGCCAGCCATACATACACACACACACACACTAGCCATCCCCTGCCACGCGTTGCTGTGATCCAGTCTAGTGATCTTGAAAAGAAAGTAATAAGAAAGTTGGTTTCTAATATATGTAATTTCTTAATGCTTGTGGGTAAATAGTATTTCTTGTTGTTTCTTTGTCAGTGTTGATGTAGTTCCAACACAAAATACTGAAGGGATTTGGGGAAAATAGACTCTGATACTGGAGGGGTTTTGGGGAAACATGTACAATAATTTAGATTTGCAGTACCTTCAGTCACTTCCGTTCATGAAGAAACCTCCTTGCCGCCCTGAGAGGGGTGATGGCACAGCTGCCTGGAGAGGCACTTGCAATGCTGCCCCTCTTCACACAGGAGAAGAGGCCCTGTGCTCCATCGGCTCCTGGGTATGCGCTTTGCATTCTCTTCCCCCACACGCTTTGCAACTCCGGGAGAGGGACACGCGCCGGCATTACCAGGCGCACGGAAAAAGAGCCCTCATGCAGGGAGCATGCTCTCCCTCCATCCTTCCCTCACAAGTGCGCACGTTGTCCTCCTCTCCTCCTCCTCCTTGCAGGCCAAGGGAGACAACGCCAGTGTGCATCCTTCTCCCAGCGTTAGGAAGTGCATGGAGAAGGAGGGCGATGCAGGGCGCACATTTCCTAATGCCGAGAGAGGGATGCGCAGCGGCATTGCCGGGCACGTGGGAAAAGAGGCCTCGTGCATGCCTCTTTTGTGTTTCATCTTGGGTGCTATCTTTGAAATGTGTCATTGTGTATGTAAACAGCTATCCCATGATCCCAAACATTTTATTTATTTATTTACAGTATTTGTATACCGCTTTTCTCACCCTCAGGAGGACTCAAAGTGATTTACACACTTCTAGTTCAAAGCACTTTGGATCAGGGATACTCAACCTGTATTACATTACAAACTGCTAGACCGGCTGTTAGGTATTGTGGGAGTTGAAGTCCGAAACACCTGGAGGGCTGAAGTTTGCTCTTGCATGTGCTTGACCCAGAAGCAGATGAAGAGCCCTCCTTCCATCCAACTGCCACTGCTTTGGCCTTGGAGAAACAGGTGGCATGTAAAGCCATGGAGCCCTTCCAGACAGGCCCTATGCCGCATTATCACAGGGTGTTTACGCCCTACACCACTGGAAAAATTATACTGCCTAGCCGGTATTGCGCCACCTGACATCCGCCGGGAAGTGGCGGCCAATAGTGAAAGGACCAAGGCAGAGACATCTCCAGCTCATCCCCTGTTTGGGTATCAGCCAGCACGTCAACGACTTAAATCTAGAAATAGTTTTCTAAGATCTACAGAGACACTCGCTGGAACACCTCAGCAAGCGAGAGTCCAAAAGTGGCAGGCCTCAAACCCAGCACCTCAACCAATGGCTGATACCAAATGAGAGACTCCCCCCTGGGCACACAGAGGACTGGGCGACTTGGAAGGCGCTGAACAGACTGCGCTCGGACACCACGAGATGCAGAGCCAACCTTCAGAAATGGGGCCACAAAGTGGAATCCTCGACGTGCGAGTGTGGAGAGGAGCAAACCACTGACCACCTGCTGCAATGCACCCTGAGCCCAGCCACATGCACAAGGGAGGACCTTATTGCGGCAACACCAGAAGCACTCCAGATACTGCTCAAAGGACATTTAATCAACTACCATACTCACAAATTTTGTAATCTGCTTGTTTTGCTTTGTTCTGTTAGAAATGTAACATAATTTGACTGGTTGTTCTGACATGACAAATAAATAAATAAATCCCAGGTTTTCAGCTTTAAACTGGATCATATAAGTCCACTCTGCCAGATAATCCAGGATAAACAGAAAACCTGCAATCACATCCTGGGATATAGGGCCTGTCTGGACAGGCCCTTCATCCCTTCCCACACTGGCATCCCTTTGCCTTTGTGTCATGTTTTAATTAAATTATACACCTAAGGGCAGGGGAGCATTTTGTTGTTGCTTTACTCGTACAGTGACAGTGTTACACAGTTGGTGTTCTGCAACCACTGCTTCAACCATCCATGGTTTGAAAACATTTTTTTTTTTAAAAAAATCCCAAAGCAGTCTTTGATTTTGCCACTTTGTACTGTGGAAATATAAATATAGAGCTCCATAGTGTCTCGTCCAACAGCAGTTGGGATTGAGCCCTGGAACTGATGGAAGGATAAGTGGAAGGACAAGAGTTAGCAACCCAAAAGACACTGCTGCAAAATGTAATTGCTAAAATATCAAAGTCAAAATATTATCCAAATTTAAACTATTCGGCCAGCAATGGAAAGGAATCACACAGGATCATATTTTTGCAGTCCATTAAGTGTGTTGATGACAAATCAGATAAAGGAATACTGGGGAAATTAATATAAAGCAGTGTGTATAAAGGGACATTACATTTGGTAATCTAATGCAGGCTTTAAAAGGTTTTAAAGATCAAGTCAGGGTCTGCTGCAGTTTTTAGTTTTGGATATGTTTTTTATGGATTTTAACTGAATTTTTAAAATACCAATGATATTTAATTCCATTTTAATGTTTGCATATTTGTGGATTTTAAACTGTACTGAAATGTTTTTAATCTAAGCCAACTTGAGTCTTCTTGGGGAGAGAAAAAGCAGGGTATAAATAAACATAATAATGTGTTGTGGAAGGCTTTCATGGCCAGAATCACTGAGTTGCTGTGAGTTTTCTGGGCTGTATGGCCATGTTCCAGAAGCATTCTCTCCTGACATTTTCCCCACATCTATGGCAGGCAACCTCAGAGGAACAAAATCTGGCTACCAGTACCCTCTAAAATAACCCTCTAAAATCAGAACAATAAATAAAGAGCAACACTAAAAAAGGGGGGGAATTCCTGACATGAAGCAATCAGGGCCAGTTAACCGCTCCCAACAAAGGATTCCTGGGCAGCAACTAGCTCGGCTTCGAAGCTGCAAGGCCATTAAATACTCATCAAGATGACCAATTGCAACATTCACACTTACCTCAAGCAGACATGAGTTTTTTTTCCCACCCTGGACATTCCACAGATATACAAACCCCACTTGCCTAGTTACAAACAGACCTCACAGCCTCTTGAGGATGCCTGCCATAGATGTGGGTGAAACATCAGTGAGAATGCTTCACCAAGCACCAAAGAGCATTCTGAACTCCACCAATAATAGAACTGAACCAAACTTGGCATACAGGACTTCCATGACTAACAGAAAATACTGGAGAGGGGGTTGGGAAAAATAGACCCTGACATTTGGGAATTGCAGTTTACCAAGCACCAAAGAACATTCTGAGCTCCACCAACAATAGAATTAAACCAAACTTGGCATACAGGACTTCCATTACCAAATACTAGAGAGGTTTGGGGGAGGCATGTACAAAAGATGACATTTGCAGTACCTTTTGACGAGGCCTCCTTGCTGCCCTGAGAGGGGTCCAGACTCAGCTGCAGGGAAGGAAAGGGAAAGCAAAAGAGCCTGGCTGGCTGCCTCCCTCCTGGCAGCACGTGGAGGGAGGACTTCCCTCTCGCCTAGTGGGCGGGGCCTGCGCTTCTCCATTAGAAGGCTGTTGAGGGCGCATGGGGCCTGCAGGAGGAGGCGTGGCCTAAGGACAGAACAGCGCCCCCTGGCAAAAAAAGTATTCTGCCACCGCTTACTTCGAGTAATGGACGGGCCGGCCCTGATTACAAGAACAGTTTTGTGGATCTTATGGCTGCAGATCCAAATATAACATGCTGCAGCAGATCCAAATATATCCCAGATCACAGGGCAAAATTGGCTTTGCAAAATGGATTATAGACACCTGCCCTTGTTAAAGTGCTTTGTAGAATTCTGAATACAGAGTGAGTGGGCTGCCAAGAAATATCCAAAGGCATTGCTGACTAGCAGGGAGCTAATCGACTTCCTGGAAGGGGTAACTGATTACATCCACTTTTCCCCCCCCCCCCCCCACCTATATATCTAGAGTGCTGGTGCACATCTCTCCAAAAATGGGAATAACAAATAAACCGCTGAATAGCTTGAGGCCAGGTTCCATGGTAAATGTAACCACCTTCCTGGCCTCAAACCAGTCCCAGACCTGTCAAGCTAATCACCTACACAATGAAACTGGTTTCAAAACCAGTTTCAATCTGACCTAAGTGGGCATAACTATGCATCCATAGTTATGCCCAGATACTATGGAAGAGCTGTTGCACTGGGTTGTTGTAGGTTTTTGGGCTATATGGCCATGTTCTAGAAGCATTCTCTCCTGATGTTTCACCTGCATCTATGGCAGGCATCCTCAGAGGTTGTGAGGATGCTTGCCATAGATGCAGGTGAAATGTCAGGAGATAATGCTTCTAGAACATGGCCATATAGTCCGAAAAACCTACAACAACCCAGCTGTTGCACTGTCAAGCGAAATATTCCATTAGAAGGTACTCCATACCTCCTTATGGAATAGAAACAAATAGATCTGCTAGGGTAAATCCTAGGTATCCCACTGTAAAGTCTCAAAAAAATTCTGGTAGTAATTTGCTCTCTTAAAAGCTTAGAGACATTATAAATGATAGAGATAAGAAACCAGGCAACATGGAATGTTCTCAAAGAGTCTTTTGGAAGTGAAAAGGGATCACAGCTCTTAAGAGCAAAAACTTTGCAAATAGAACAGGAGTGGGAATTCTGAGAGCAATACCCCTTTGAAAGGTTCATTGCGACTCCCATTGAGACACCCATTGGTCCTTCTAAATGTTCTGGCACTTGCCCAAATGTTTCCTGGTAAAAGAAGTCTTTCTCCAGGACACCCTAGATTCAGATTTCCAATTCCAAGTAACAGATTCTTGGAAGTGATTTCCAAGGTATTTAGAATTAGAACACACTGCTGAGTAATAAGGAAGTACATCCAAGAATCATCTGTGTCTTGAGTACTGGAATACAACCACAGACAAAATCATATAAGAGTTCCCCCGAGGAAAGGGCAAGATTGATTATTGATTTAGACTTGTGCTTTTTTTCTGTATTACTCTTCAAAGCTGTGCCATCTGCCAACATAACATCATTTTTCCATCCTCCTCCGCTTTTGCAGGAAGTTGTGCTTGGCATAAGCGGGCTCTCTCAAGATTTGAATAAATAAACAGAATCCTCTTAGCTATTTATTTGCTGTCAAATTTTAATTGGTTTTTATGTAATGGGCAGTAAGCTGTTTAGTTGCTATTAAGAGAAATTAACATGTAAATTAAGAGATAATGACATTTCATAGCATTGCTGTTTCTCTAATAATTATCTTTGGAAGTGCCTTTGAAAATTGGTAAAAGAAAAGTAAACATACATTTTATTTACGTATCTACTAGAGATCAAAATTATGACAAAGAGCATCACTGTGCCCATTTGCTCATTGATTCTTGAACACATTGAAGTACTTGGGGACACAACCTCAGGGCAAAAGGCTTGTTCATACCATAGACAAATTTATTTGAGACTGGAGTATGCCTGCATTTTTGTTTAAGATTATCCTGAGTGGATAAAGTAATTGTCACTCTTAAAAAACAAAAAAGACCCTTAGGATCTTGAAAACCAAAAAATATATATGTTAAAGCATTGGCTGCTATGGCACACTTTGCCAAATGCAAAGTGCCTGAACTCAGAAGCTATGCCTGATCTCAGAAGGATATGAGAAAGTTTGCATTACAGGAACAATTTTTGTGGATCTTATGGCAGCCTATGACATGGTAAAACATAAGAAAATGCTGCATAAAGTCTCCCATATTACTCGGGATTTCACAAAAACTGTCCAGACCTTCCTAGAAAACTGCAGGTTCTATGTGGAGTTTCAAGGCAGGAAAAGTAGATGTAGGAGGCAAAATAATGGTTTACCCCAAGGCAGCATTCTTTACTAATGATCAGCCACAGCCACTACTCACAAAGAGCTTTATATATGCTGATGACATTAGCCTAACAACACAAGCAAAATACTTTGAAATAGTCAAAAACCAACTTACTAATGCCTTGAAAGATCTCTCCAGCTACCTCAAAGATAACCACCTAAAGCCTAACTCTGCCAAGACACAAGTGCGTGCTTTCCACCTACACAATCACAAAACCAACAGGAAATTGAAAGTTACCTGGGAAGGCCAAGAGCTCAAACACTGTTTCCATCCTAAGTATCTCGATGTCACCTTAGATCGAACACTAATATTTAGGAAACACCACATGAACACCAAGCACAAAGTAGCTGCATGCAATAACCTTCTGTGGAAACTTAATGGCAGCACATGGGGAGCTGTGCCAGAATGTTAGTGAGACTGATAACAAGAGTGAATTCCCACACGGCCAGGTGGAGACGTCTTTGCCTTCCCACAGTGATCCGGTCCAGCTGGACCAAGATAAGGGGTTACATAGCCTTGAAGATAATGAATTAATGAGCAGGCAAGATCATCTGCAATTAAGGCTCCGGAGAAGCCAGCAAATGAGAAACCAAGGAGGCCAAGGGTCAACGCAATGCGTTCATGTCTGCAAAGGGTATTTAGCCTTGTAGCTGACAAGCAGGGGCTGTCAGTCCAATGTAGCTCTTCTCATGAAAACTTCTGTGGAATATTTTTGGCTTTTAACAGCACGCTTCTGGCTTCCTGAGTCTGGGTTTTGGGCCTTGTTTTCAACTGTTTTCCATGGACTCTTGTTTGACCATTGCTAGAGGATTATGCTTCATATTTTTGCCTTTGGATCTTGGGAACTGTGTCTTTGCGTTTAAGCCTTTGATCTGCCTATGGATTTTATGCATTTCATATACTCTGTTTTGATTTTGCCTTTTTCTCAATAAACTACAAAACTCTACAGCTTTGGTGTGGTGGTGTCTGGAGCAAGGTGAAAACTACCCTGAGTTACAACAGTCGCAGACCCAAAATCAATAAGAACATCAGCCCTGGCCTTGTCTTACTCAACTGCGAGTATGCCTGCCCTGTTTGGCACAATTCTGTCCACGTAAAGCAAGTGAACATAGCACTGAATGAAACATGCAGAATAATCACAGGATGTCTCAAACCTACACTTGTTGATAGACTCTACAAGCTAGCTGGCATTGCTTCCTCCTGATATGCAATGGGAAGTTGCTGCTAACTGTGAGATAAATAAGGTTGAGCACTGTCAAAGCCATCCTGGCAAAAGTGACTTTCATCTTTAACAATCATACACAAAACATATTAGTTTGTTAACATAAAGTGTAAATGCTCTTTTTTAATCTCTTAAAGAGTAGTAATTCAGGACTTCAATACTCAAAAATGCTTGTATTCAAGAATATCCAGCTAATGGTTAGAGACACTTTCCTGGTGGAATGAACTGTTACCCACTAGTTTTTAAACACAGGTTAAAAATATAGATTATGTATAGGTTTAAATTCCCAAAGGCACAATTAAAGACAGGAACTCACCCCACTCCCTGGGTTCAAAACAATCCTACTGGTACCACCGGGGGCTCCTATGGGTGACAGGTGATTGAACAATTATGATGAGGAGGGTCACAAGAAGGTTTATAGGCATATTTTTAATTCTGTGAATGTATGTATGGGCAAGTGAGTGTATGATTAAGCCAGCAGATGAGCTTGCCTTTCCTTTACCTTCCCTATCGGATCACTTTCTCACTCAAATGAGTGGCTGATTAGAATGGAGCACATGCCTCCTCCTCCACCCCTCTCCCCATTGTGGGAAGTAGCTGATCCATACATTTACTCTCTGGCTTAGATGCTTACTTACTTGCTCAATAAGATGGAGACCTGCATACATACATTTACTGAAGTGAAAAAAATGTGGACACTTGCCACCATGAACTTTGCCCACCTCCTATTTGCTAAGATCTGAGATTTTTTTGATCATGAGTGTATGTATTATATCAATCTTTTAAATAATAGTGTGGATCCAAAGCCATTTAAAATCCCCTCCATTACTCATAATCATTCAGTAGAACATAAAGGGAAGAGGGGATTGGATGAGGGGGGGGGATATCCAATGAGGGTGCAAGGCTGACAATTAAACAAGAAATGTTATTGGGCATAGGAATAGTGTGGCTATTAATATGAGTTTATTTGGAGTAAATGTGGTGCTACTGGGGTGAATTCAGAGAAGAATACTGGAGAAGAATACTGGAAATTGTAACTGAATTATTTGACCGGTTCATACAGCCCTTAAGTGCACCCTTGAAAGCAAAGGAAAAGAGCAATTACAGAAAAGAAGAGAGATCCTATTTGACTCACAATTACTGATATGAAGAAGCAGCGGTGAAAGGAGAAAGCGCCAGAGGGAGCACCAGTTTGAGAGTACAGGGCTTTAGGGCTTCAAGACAGCAGCCTCCATGCCTCTTGCCAGAGTCCTTTGTGCCTCATTCTTTTGTCCACTTTGGAAAATAGCTGTGTGCTTTGCTCTTTGAGAGATTGCTGTCTGTTTTGCTCTCCTCCGCTTTAAGGAACTTAGTGGTTTATATTCCTGGTATGTTTGGCTTCATGAAGAGATAGAGGGGGAGACAGCAAGAGAGGAAGGGAGGCTGCAATGACTACAGTATGAAGAAAATGATGCTTCTGCCTCTTCACTGTGTACTTCCTTGCCACAACTCTATGCTTCTACCATTGTGCCACAACAAACAGAATGAACAATGAAGGAAATGTACAACTGTTCCCAGAGGAAGGAGGTGAACGGGAGTGGGAAAACAGTGGAAATGGGATAGATACAAGTAGGGAATGAGAATGGCATAAATAAGTTGTAAACAATAGGTGACACCGGAAGAGGGCGATTACAGATGAAGATTTCTCTTTCTTTTTTGTTAAATTGTTATTTATACACACACACACACTATATATGTTGCCTGTGTTATCTTCTAAACTTCCTCACAAGGAAATGTGGTTATGTTATACTCCACTTGTTCAACCCATTTATATATATAAAAAACCTTTGTACTTCCTTGTCACAACTCTGTGCTTCTACCATTTAAAAGTTAATCTTTTTTTTCTCGCATGTGACTGTGCATGTTTTGCCTTGCTGTTACACTGGACAACACACATTGTGTTGCCTCAGATGTGCTTCCTTGCCACAACTTTGTGGTTATAACTTTTTACAGTTGATCTTTCTTTTTTATTGTTCCATGTGAATGTGCATTTATGCATTACTGGCTTGGGGACCCGGTGGTACCCAGGTTATTTTACAAAGGCATTGTTTGTGCTCCAAATTGTGCTCCAATGTCAGCTGGGTTCAGTGGGTGCATGTGAGCCGCAACTTCTATATGCAAGTCCTATCGTCCATAGTCCACACTCCTCTAAACTGCACCAGAATGTAGAGTGGGTAATAGGGGTTCTGTGTGCCAAATCTGGAATTGATCAGTCATTGCTGTGGGTCACAGTGGTCTCAGGAAGTGAGTGAAGGTACTGCAAGTCCCATCATCCACAGTCCATCATCCTTCAAACCACAACAGGAAGTAGAGTGGGTCATGATGGGTCTGTGTGCCAAGTTTGGTCTTGATCAGTCATTGCATGAGAATTGCAGTGTCCTCAGGAAGTGAGTGAAGGTACTACAAGTCCCATTGTCCATGGTCCATCCTCCTCCAAACCGCACCAGGATGTAAAGTGGGTAATGGTGGGTCTGTGTGCCAAGTTTGGTCCTGATCTCTGATTGATGGGGGCCACAGTGGTTTGTGGGAGCTGAAGCATTTGAAAATACTGCAAATCCCATCATCCGTGGACCACCCTCCACCAAACTGCACCAGGATGTAAAGGGGGTCATGGGGATTATGTGTGCCAAGTTTGGTCAAGGTCGGTCACCCGTGCAGGTCGCAGTGGCCTGTGGAACTGGCAGCCAATCAGAAAGCTGCCACTTACACCGCAGCATACAAACATGCATAAATACATTCAGATATATATAATATTTATAAAGTACATGTACTTATCTAAAAACAAGCAACAAAAAGGAGGTGCACGAAATGGATTAATAGCATTTCAGTGGGAAATTTGCTTTGAGATAAGAGTGTTTTCAGTTAAGAGCTCAGTCATGGAATGACCTAAACTCTTAAGTCAAGGTATCACTGTATTTTAAGATGTGAAAGGCTAGGGAGGGAAAAGCCTCGACACCTGGAAAATGATACTTTTCCATTTCCCCAATCCTGTTTTTTTTAAAAAAACAACAACAACCAAACATTAAAAACAAACATTAACAATTATATTTTGGGATATTTTCTTTTATAACAATGAATAAAATGTTTAGAATAAGGAATCAATATATTAACTCCCCTACAAATTATTTTAAAAATTAGGAAGACCTTAATGTAAGAAAATGTGCACTCTCGTGGTTATTCCTGGTCTTGATATTCTTTTTTCAGTTCTTTCTATAGGAATGAATTATTTGTGTTAGATTGACAATATAGAGAAATAAAAAAAAACATGCACATTGCGCAGATTATTAGATAAACAAAAACATGTTTGCAAGTAAAAAGTGCTTTAATATGGCATGTCAGAAGTGACTGTTTTGATTTTCCAAAGACTATATGATAATTGTTTGATCATTTGATTAAAAATAGTCCGAGATGTCAAAGACTTTTCTCCATCAAAACAAGTGTTATTAGCTTCAATTATAGCTGCCAAGAGGGCTGTGAAGTCCTTTTAGTGTATTTCACTTGGACATTTTGGAAAAACATACATTCTTATTCATAACCCACAGAACTGTTCTGATTTATAAGCTCTGCTCAACTGTAAATCATGGAAATGAAGAAGAAGAAGAAGAAAAAACACATCATGGCATCATGCCTGAGCAAAGGGAGGAAGGAATGCAATTTTTATATTGCCAATTACCATTAAACATTTTTATTTAGTACAAGATGCATACACAGGAAGGCACGGCGTAATTATCCTCACTTTTATTCAAGGCAAAAAAGGGAGACATTTTAAGTGATTTCTTGCAGTCGTGTTTGTAACTCTGTAATGTCTAAGGAAATGATTTCAAAGTACATTAACATTGATGTCAGGAGTAGAAACATTTAATTTAGTCAATGTTCAATCGACAAAGGTGATTCAAAATATTACCCAGCTACTTAGAAAAACATCTGTGAAATAATAATAATAATAATCTCTCTCTATATAAAAATGCTCTGTGCATAATGAGTACCTTAAAAACAAAAGAACCAATGAACGAAATCACACCAAATTTGGCAACAAAACGTCTCACAACACAAGGAGTGACCATCACTCAAAAAATTATGATTTTGTCATTTGGGAGTTGTAGTTGCTGGGATTTATAGTTCACCTAATCAAAGAGCATTCTGAACTCCATCAACGATTGAATTGAACCAAAGTTGGCACACAGAACTCCCATGACCAACAGAAAATACTGGAAGGGTTTGGTGGGCATTGACCTTGAGTTTGGGAGTTGTAGTTCACCTACATCCAGAGAGCACTGTGGACTCAAACAATGATGGATCTGGACCAAACTTGGCACAAGCACTCAATACGCCCAAATATCAACACAGATGGAGTTTGAGGGAAATAGACCTTGGCATTTGGGAGTTGCAGTTACTGGGATTTATAATTCACCTACAATCAAGGAGCATTCTGAACCCCACCAACGACAGAATTGGGGCAAAATTCCCACACAGACCCCCCCTAACCAAAAGAAAATACTTAAGGCCATCCAGTCCAACTCCCTTCACCAGGGCAAGAAAACGTAATCAAAGCCCTCCTGACAAAGAGCCATCCAGCCATAGATATAGATAGATATGATTCCACACACACAGACATAGTATCATAGATTTGAAAGGGACCCCTAAAGAAGGACAATTATATGTTGCATGTTCCAGAGTAGGCAAACCAGACATCTCCACATCAACACTGACAAAGAAACAGCAAGAAATACTGTTTACCCACAAGCATAAAGAAATTACATATATTAGAAACCAACACTTTCTCATTACTTTATTTTCCAGATCAACAGACTGGGCCACAGCAATGCGTGGCAGGGGACAGCTAGTAATAATAATAATAATAATAATAATAATATGCATTAATCTAGTGGTTCTCAATCTGGGGTCCGCAAATGTTTTTGGCCTACAACTCCCAGAAATTCCACCAAGTTTACCAGCTTTTAGGATTTCTGGGAGTTGAAGGCCAAAAACATCTGGGGACCCCAGGTTGAGAACCACTGCATTAATCTATAGGATGAGTGCGTAATGTACTACATCAACGGTCTAAGGGTTCTTCTACACAGACATCTATTCAGGCCTGATCTGGTATCCCAAAAGCACAGGGACACCCTCAGCCACCTTGGAGGTGAGAGGGAGCCCCCACAGCCCAGTTGTGACAAACCATAGGTGACTCTCCCCCCCCCCGGGGGGGCAGCTACCCCAGCCATGCCACAGTACTTACTATGCATGTGCGATCAATAAAAAAAGTTTCAAAAGTTCTTACAAAATTAGGGGGTGCTGACATTTTGTTTCTAAATGTTTCTAAAGTATACTTAGTGAACATTTCATTACTATAATGAGGGTAACAAAATTTCATTACTTTTTCATGGTAATTTAGCATAATTGTGGAAATTTCAGGGCGTCTTTCTCTCTCTCATTCTTATAGCTATTGGGGTGAAACTTGTTACAATGGTAGAACACATTTACCACTGTTAGCCTATCAAGTTTCAGAGCGTTTCACTTACCCACAGATTTTTTTTGGGATTTTTCAAAAACAACTTTTTTAAAGCCTACAAAAGCTATCTCCTTGAATTTTCTATACAATGACACAAGATAAAAGGGGATCAGTCCTCTCAACTTTCAGAAATATTCATACATTTACTAATTTTAAGGATTTTGACATTTTTTTAAAAAACCCACAACATCTATCTCATTGAATGTTTCTCATATATTAACCAATAGAAATTAATATTAGCAAATTTTACATTTTCATAGAATCCAAGAGTTGGACCCCCAAGGGCCATCTAGTCCAACTCCCTTCTTCCAGGCAGAAGGGTACCACCAAAACTCTTCTGCCAGATGGTCATCCAGTCTCTAAACTAATTAATATGCTTCCCCTACTGAGCTGGAAGGGACCCCCAAGGGCCATCCATTTAGAGATTTCTTCCCAGCCCAGCACTGATTTAAATAAATTACTCCTACTACTACTACTACTACTACTACTACTACTATGAGTATCCTCTTTGCAGATTCAATCATTCATTGGAACTCTGGCTGGCTGCTGCTACAGAGGAACAAATCTCTCCCCTGTCCTGATAGGGGCTTTCTGATGCGAGCAGAATTCTGGGAAATGTAGTTTAGGGCAGGGCCTTTAGCATTCTCTGGCACAGGGCTCCTTGTATTCCCAAACTACATCTCTCAGTGATCTCTATGCTTTCTTTCCCAGCAAACTTTGCTTTCTCCCTGCTTTTTCCCTCCTACTAGTAAGAGGCCATTAATTTAAAGAGGAAAGGTAGCCCTTTTGGCTTTGCTTTGCTTCCTTGTGCTGAAAATAAAACTGATTTTGGGAGGCTTATGAGATTTAGAAAATGCAAACAAAAAAGTATTGGGTAAGTTTCAATTCTTAAGTTTTTTGGCGTGAGCCATGCCCACATGTCGGATATTGCCTCGTAAGTACAAATTTAACAAATTTGATACAACTTATGACGATTAATTAAAAAAATTAGCACCTCTAGTACTTACCTTCTCCTCAAGAGATGAGAAGAGGGTAGAGGAGGAATGTCCCCTTCTCTTCTTTGGCACCATGGTGCTCTGTCTGATATAAGTCAGAGTGCCAGGAAGCAGGTAGGTACTGTGTCACAGCTAGGGACCACTGCAACATGAAGGGGGCACAGGGAACTGCCATCCTGTGTTTTCTGGCCACTGGAGTCTTGGAAACATTGGGCAGCAGTCAAGATTGACCCAATTGTCTTAACAGTCCCTAAGGTCAAGAAAACCCTGAACCCAGGAGTTGGGTTTCCCCCAATTTAGGTTAACTTGAGGCAAAGCTGCATTAAGGTGCACTTGCCCGGGTTAACCCAGATTACCCTTTTGTGGAGCTTAGCTGCCGCAAGGCTGATCCATTTCTGACCTAAGTGGTCAGTGTAGAATTGACCTAAATATGACCAGGTTTCAGTCACACTACTGAATTAGAGCACTATTATTGCATAGAAAGATGGAACCTGCAGTTTAGGAAGGGGCATTTACAATTCTAGTGCCTAACCAGAATACCAGACCTAGGAGTTGATAGGACGCAACCAGTGGTGCAGTGAGTTAAACCACTGAGCTACTGAACTTGCTGATCTAAAGGTCACAGGTTCAAATCCAGGGAGCGGCGTGAGCTCCCACTGTTAGCCCCAGCTTCTGCCAACCTAGCAGCTCCAAAACATGGAAATTGGAGTAGACCAATAGGTACCGTTCAGCAGGAAGGTAACAACGCTCCATGTAGTCATGCACATGACCTTGGAGGTGTCTACGGACAACACCAGCTCTTTGGTTAGAAATAGAGATGAGCACCAACCCCCAGAGTCGGACACGACTGGACTTAATGTCAGGGGAAAACCTTTACCTTTACTAATAGCACTATAATTGTATACAGCAGGCCGTTGGTATTTGCTGGGATTTGATATAAAAAACCATGGATGCTCCAATTCCATTATATACAATGGTGTAGTATGCATTATATAAAACAGCTAAGTCAAGCTTTGCTTTTTGGAATTTTGTTTTTATGAGAAAATGTTTTCAGGTGTGGAGGGTGAAATCTGTGAATGGTTGATTCTGTGAATATGTATATCTGCGAATATGGATGGAATGTGGATGTGATGTGAATGGGCCCTGGAATATAATTCACATATATACATGCAGGTTCTACAACCTCAGTCAATATTGTACATGTTGTTTTGTAGAGTCCTTGGATATTGCTGATATAAAACAAGAAGGCAAATTTATATTTCGTTACTTGTAAGTTAATATGGATTGCTTTTTAGTGAAGTCTGAGCATGTATACATGTCGTCAAAGGCTAACATCCAGAGGTGTACTTTCATATCCAGCACTAACAGAATATTTTCCCTTCCTTCATCATCCCATGGCACTAAAAAGCTGGATGAGGGGAGGGCACATGGAGAGGGAGGACTGTAAAAGGGAGAAGGATTATGGCAAAATGAGCAGTACCCCATTAGCACCCGGTCAGGCGCTTTTCTATCCATGTCACAAGAACATGACCATTTGATTTGTGTAGTGTCCCCAGTTCATCAGACATGCTTTCCTGCATTTCTCCATGACTTGCTCTTCTATCACATTTTCTGCACATAAGCTGTTCTTCCTTTGTAGGTTGACAGAGAACATGCATCCATCTTGAAGAGCTCAAGATAATGTATGCATTGGTCATGGAAGTATTCACCGGCCCTTGAGAGACTCAGAACAAACTGCGTGCTATTTAGTGAAAAAGAACATGTGATGGAAAGTACAAATTCCAGAATCTACAAAAGGACTTTGGGACAAAGCTGCTGTTTTCCCAGAACACTTTGTTTATTTTCTTTCTTAAAAACTGAGAATATTCCTTGGAGAGTGACATTTTGTTTTCACTGGAATCCCGCAGGTGTCAGAAGGAGTGCAATTATAAATATGGCCATTTAAAATAGAAAGCACTGCAATATATAAAAAACTTTTCAACATGTCACTTTTCAACCCGTTTTGGTGTAAGTAGTTAGCGTTCTCTTCCATTCGTCAAAGATCTCACTAAGATATTATAAAACATATTGGAGAAATATTATTTTCCAATCTTTATACATATTTATTACTACATTTTTAATTTTTATACTATTTTACAAAGCATATTGCTCAAGATGACAAACATAGTTTTTAAGAAAACACGCCAAGATCTGTGTTACACTAGAAAAATTCTTACAATAAGTTATCTTTTCTCTTAGGAATTATGCAAGCAGTTTAGATGTTGGACCTGAATACAATAATAACCCAGTAATAACTATTGTGTGAAATTACTTAGTGTTTGTAATTACTACAACATAGTAATTTGCAAAAGGATACGAGAAGCTCGGCCTGTCATTGAACATCGAGAAAACCAAAGTGCTGTTCCAGCAGTCACCAGCCAATCCCTTTCCAATGCCAGAGATACAGCTTAATGGTGTAACATTAGAAAATGTTGGCCATTTTCACTACCTTGGCAGCCACCTCTCCACCAAAGTCAACATGGACACAAAATACAACACCGCCTGAGTTCTGCAAGTGCAGCATTTTTCCGAATGAAGCAGAGAGTGCTTGAGGACCGGGACATCCATAGGGATACCAAGGTGGTGTTTATAAAGCTATTGTCCTCCCAACCCTGCTATATGCCTGTGAAACGTGGACTGTTTACAGACGTCACATGCAACTTCTGGAACAATTCAATCAGTGCTGCCTCTGGAAAATCCTGCAAATCTCTTGGGAAGACAGGTGGACAAATGTCAGCATGCTGGAAGAAGCAAAGACCACCAGCATTGAAGTGATGGTCCTCTGCCATCAACTCTGCTGGATCGTCCACATTGTCTGGATGCCTGACCACCATCTCCCAAAGCAGTTGCTCTACTCTGAACTCAAGAACAGAAAATGGAATGTTGGTGGACAGGAAAAGAGATTTAAAGATGGGCTCAAAGCCAACCTTAAAAACTCTGGCATAGACACTGAGAACTGGGAAGCCCTGGCCCTTGAGCGCTCCAGCTGGAGGTCAGCTGTGACCAGCAGTGCTGCAGAATTTGAAGAGGCACGAATGGAGGGCAAAAGAGAGAAACGTGCCAAGAGGAAAGCGCATCAAGCCAACCCCGACCGAGACCGCCTTCCACCTGGAAAGCAATGTCCTCACTGCGGGAGAAGATGCAGATCAAGAATAGGGCTCCACAGTCACCTACGGACCCACTAGAACACTGATCCTGGAAGGCTATCCTACTCGGCCAACAAGGGATCGCCTAAGTAAGTATTTCACCCTATATTCTTGAAACTTTTCAGATGAAGGAAATTTCCTCTAAAATTAATGCGATAAAAATGTCTGCACTCTCTATAAATTTAATCACATCTTAAACCATTCATACAGTACATTTCATATTCCTCTTACAGGATTTTTTCAGACCTTACAATAACATTTTAAAATCCCTCCATTTTAAACAGGAAAACACCACAAAGGGAAAGAAGTAAAAGGAAAGGAGCAAATAAATCTGCACATGGGGGAAAAGGATACTTAATTCTGCCAGCTTTTAATTTCTCCTTCTGGTCTACTGAGAACAACCTTTACTCACAGCCTTTTCTATTTCAGTGAATTAAAATGGCATAAATAGGGATGGGAGTCAAGAAAGTATCTTGGGAATTCACTGGAATAGATTTCACTGCCATAACACATGATAAGAGACAATACTGAAAAAGAGTAAAAAGAATCCAGGGAGGAGACATACCTATCAATGGTCTTCAGCCATAAAGATTAAATAAAGCTTTCAAGTGGCAGATGAACTCCAACACAAAAATGGGAAGTGTTGTTGCATTATATTATGTCTGGGGGCTCTAGAAGCATTGGGAAAAAGAGAGATTTACTTGTCAATTCCAGCAAAAATAAAGACTTTGAATCAAGAGAAGTAATTTTAATTTACCTAAGTATCAGTTGGAACTAACCATTGGATTTAGTGCTGAATGTTGAAATAAATCAACTTTGGTTTAAACCTGTAGGGTTCTATATATGAGCCATGGATCCTGGTTTGCAGTTTCAATCTGTTGCAAAGGCAGAGCAGATTGTGTGACTTGAAGATTGTCTAAAATGTTCAAGGAGAAACTGTACCAATAAGCACTTAGATGTGAGGAAGAAACTGTACTGGAGCACAGAGAGCTAAAATACTTATGCATTTTACACTGCTATGAAAGTTCTGAGCACTTGACGCATCACTTCCCAGTGTTACACAGGCTGAAAGATGATATTGCAATCATCTTTCATCATATTGATAATCTATAAGTTGGGCTTCCTCTACATTAGGCTACCTCTGTATCAATTTGGTTACTTGTACACCCAGGAGTAAGCACATCACATCAATATTAAAATAACTCCGCTGGTTTCCAATTATTTGTATTTCGGTGTCGATGTTGACTTTGGTGGAGAGGTGGCTGCCAAGGTAGTGGAAATGGTCAACATTTTCTAATGTTACACCATTAAGCTGTATCTCTGGCATTGGAGAAGGGTAGGTTGGTGACTGCTGGAACAGCACTTTGGTTTTCTCATTGTTCAATGACAGGTCGAGCTTCTCGTATGCTTCTGCGAAGGTGTTTAGAGTGGTTTGTAGATCTTCTTCTGAATGCGCACAGACGATGTTGTCATCAGCATACTGGAGTTCTATAACAGATGTTGTTGTAACCTTGGTTTTGGCTTTCAGTCTGCTGAGGTTAAATAGCTTGCCATCTGCCTGACAGATGATTTCCACTCTGCTGGGAAGCTTCCCATTAACAGGGTGAAGTATCATAGCGATGAAGATGGAGAATAAAGTTGGGGCAATAACACATCCTTGTTTAACACCTGATTTTACCTTCTTCTACATTAGGCTATCTCTGTATCAATTTGGTTACTGGTACACCCAGGAGTGAGCACATCACATCAATATTAAAATATTTGTAGGCAATATATAAAGTGCTGGTTATTACCTTTAAAGGCATGCATAGTTTGGGCCCATGTCACCTACAATATCACCTTTTGTTCATGCAAGTTCCCTGGGAAACATTTACTTTAACTGTAAGACCTTTTTGTTGGTTGACTCTAGACTCCAGAAGGACACACCAGAGGAGATTTGATAGCTAACATACTGTCTGAATTTTAAAAAGCATTAAAGACTCATCTCTTCTACCCAGTTGATTTTAAATTATGCATTTTAAATAGGCATTTTATTAGAAACTGATTATTTTATTGTGTGTTTTAATTTTATGTTTATATATTTTAATCTATGTGTTTTAAATGGTTTTATGATCTTACTTATCTATTATATTATAACTGTATGTTGTTCTCAACCTCAAGCCTTGGGAACTAGCAGGCAAATAATAATAATAATAATAATAATAATAATAATAATAATAATAATAATAATAATAATAAATATCTCTCACAAAATAGTGAATAATGAAACCATTGATCATATCATCAGCTGCTGCAAGAAAATCGCATAGAAGGGTTACAAACAGAGGCACAACTATGTGGCCCAAATGATTCATTGGAACTTATGTCACAAGTATCACCTGCCAGTAGTAAAGAACCGGTGGGATCACAAACCTGCAAATGTAGTGGAAAATGAACACATAAAAATACTGTGGGACTTTTGAATCCAACTTGACAAAGTTTTGGAACACAATACACCAGACATCACAATTGTGGAAAAGAAAAAAGTTTGGATTATTGATGTCACCATACCAGGTGTCAGTCAAATTGATGAAAAACAACAGGAAAAACTCAGTTGTTATCAAGACCTCAAAACTGAACTGCAAAGGCACTGGCATAAACCAGTACAGGTGGTCCCAGTGATAATCCCAGTAAAGAGAGGGGCCAAGAAGACAGTGCCATCTTGTCTTCATTGCCATCAGTTGGGAGCCCCTCCCCCCAACACCAACTGCTGCTCTGGGACCAGAGTAAAGAGAGGGATCCAGGAAGATATTGTATTTATTGTATTGCATATTACTTGTAAGCTGCTCTGAGTACCCTCTGGGGTGAGAAGGGTGGCACATAAATGACATAAAATAAATAAATAAATAAATAAATAAATAAATAATCGGCTCACTGGGTGCCATGCCAAAAGATCTCAGCCGGCATTTGGAAACAATAAACATTGACAAAATTACGATTTGTCATCTGCAAAAGGCCACCTTACTTGGATCTGCACACATCATTTGAAAATACATCACACAGTCCTAAACACTTGGGAAGTGTTCGACTTGTGATATTGTGACACGAAATCCAGCATATAGATCTTGTTTGCTGTGTCATATTGTGTTTTTGTGTCAGTAAAATAATAATAATAATAATAATAATAATAATAATAATAATAATAATAATATAAAACTTAGGGACCATCCAATTCAACTCCCTTCTGCCATGCAGGAAAAGCACAACCAGAGCATCACTTGAGTAAGAAGTGAGGGGGAAAGGGTCTGGGTGGACAGGGAGGTAAGGGGAAAGCCTTTTGGGGGCCAGGGGGCTGAGGAAAAAGACTTTTGGGGGCAAGGGAAACAGGGAGAAAAGTGAGGGTTAGGAGATGAGGGAGACAGCAGAGGGGGAGGAAAGAGGAGGGAAAACATGGGGGGGGGGGAGGAGGGAAGCGTGGAGCCTCTCAGTATGCTTCGTGCAGCCCCAAGGTCTCCACAGAGCACACTTTGAAAACCGCTGGTCTAGATCACTGGAATTAGGTAGGTCTCTCTTTATCAGATTCAGTAAGACAGGAAGGTTTTAGGAGAAAAAAGATTAGTATTGGGGGAACTGCTTTGTATGGCCCTGTGCTGGTTTGCTTGTTGTTATTTTGTATGTGCTGATCTATTTTGTGATGTTCTTTGGGAGAAGTGCCAAGGCAAGACAGACAGGCAGAAATGTTGCTGAGGAGTAGCAGAAGAAAAAGAGTTAGTGTATATTAATCTTGCAATTGCTAGGAGGAGCAGGGCCTTCTCGGTGGTGGCCCCCCGCCTGTGGAATTCACTCCCCGGGGAAATTAGATCTGCAACAACGCTCCTCTCCTTTAGGAAAAAACTAAAAATGTGGATGTGGGACCAGGCATTCGGACAATCGGGCAGATAAAGAAAGAACTTTTGACGATGACTAGGAAATGATTAATGGATTAGACCTATGGAACTCTGAAAAACGAAACGCTGAGCACGAGAATAGTATATATGCTGTTTTATATGATGTTTTATATGATGTGTTATGTATTGGTTGTGTGATTGTTTTTAACTGTGATAACTGTTTTTAATTATGGTTTTGTATATTATGTGTAATTTTGTATAGGCATCGAATTGTGCCTTTTCTGTAAGCCGCCCTGAGTCCTCCTTCGGGGGTTGAGAAGGGCGGGGTAAAAGTACCTGAAATAAATAAATAAATAAATAAATATGTACCATTAACAATTCCGTTTTCTAATGTTCCAATTTCTGTTCCATTGCACTTCCATTTCCATACCATGAAGTGCTTGCAGTCTAGTCATAAAGATGTCATTTAGAATACACATGCATTTGGATATGAATTTAGATGTGAAAATTAATACTGAGACTCTCCATGTTTGTCTGGTGGCCTAGAAATAGATGTTAATACACTAACATTTACCTTTGTTATTTTCTCAATAGAAACCAATTAGCATTGTCATCCTCATGTGTTCATATATGTTCAAATACAACAACAGGGTGAAGATAACCATAACTGAGCAGTAATAGGATCTTGCTTGAAAGCCAGAAGCATAAAACCCTCAGCTACACAGAGATGCCTGGGATTGGCTGCCACATACAACACATATTGCTATCCTCATCTGTTACTTGTGTTGAAATAAAAGTCAGTGAAGAGGATCTTTTGGTGTAGGGTAAAATAAACATTTCACAGGTGCTGTCCAAATCATTCTGCTAACTATGGGCTTAAACAAAATGAACTTTGTTGACACTTTAACAAGGGGAAGAATTTCCCTTGAATTACTGCCCTCTTCAAACATTACACAACAGGAATAGCCTAAATGGAAGGAGATTTTGGTTGTTCTTCACTGGCAAGCAATTAGAATGTCTACAATTGTGTTGCCTTTCAGGAGATAGTTCTGTGTCTCCTGGTAATTTCTGTAATGACACAAGGTTTGTCTGGTTGATGATTATTTATGTCTTTGACAAAGTCAGTTTAGGTTGTGCCAAAGCCAAATAGAGTCTCTCCTTTGTCCACACATAACATCTTGGCCTGGCAGATGGGGCACCGAAGAGGGTCCCTGATATGGAGGGTTGGCCCCTATATCGAGGTCCCAAATAATTTAGTATCAAGATCCCAAGTCATTTAGGTTTTTAAATGCAATGACATTTGAAACAACTTGAATCCCAACTGGAAGTATATTGGTAATCAGTGCATTATTTTTTAAAAACATGTTATATGTTGATGTCAGTGGTCTATCTGCTGCATGTTGCACTAGTTGCAGTTCCTGATGGGCAGGGTCACATAGAGTGCATTGCAGTTGTCAAATCAGCAAGTCACCAGTGCATGGATTGTCCCTGTCTCTGGTCCCAAGAAAGCTGAATCACCAGCGACCTCATCAGACTGGTTCCTTTCCCCATCTTATGCCATTTCCTCTCCTCTTTTCCAATGGAGCATATTACATGATGCACACCAACTTCCAGCTGGGTTCCATTGGGAAAAAGGAGAGGAAGTGGCGTATGCCGCCACCACAGCAACACGGGAGGTTTCCCATGTTGCCTCCAGGATAATGGGGGGAAGCTGAGTGGTGTTGCCTTCCTCCATGAGATGGGGTCCCTGGTAAGTCACGTGATGTGGGAGGTGGAGCAATAGGTTCCCCATACATCCTGCCAGGACTCCATGGATGTGTGGAGAACCTGTTTTTGATAAGACCAACTGATTAATCAATAAAAACCTTGTTCCATGGATTTGGCATGATGTGTGACAAATCCATGGACCTTTGTGACAAGGTCATTAGTGTAACTGTGATTCCAGTGACAAAAATGAATCCAAGGAGGCATCTAAATTTACCTAAAAACCTCAGTTTAAAGAATTCTGGAGCTGCTCTGATGTAGCATCTCTGACAGCCCTTTGGCTATTTACAAGGCCAGCAAAGCCAAGAACTCATAATGGTCACTGCTACCATTGCTGTATGGCTTAAAGAAGCAGGTTTCTCCCAGAATTTTCCTGGCAAGGTCATATTACTGGTCCCTGCCCAAAATGACCTCACCATAAATGCAACATTGCCAGCTTGGAGAGATATACTTCATGGTAGAGATGCAGCAATGGGCCATTTGGTAATGTGGACAGCTGACCGGGCCTGATCCAACATGATCCAGCTGGCATTACCTCTTACACTGCAGGGTCACTCCGAAGTTTCCAGGAAGCTATGTTCTCTGGACATAAAGCCCGGCTGCTCATTGGAGGGAAGGATACTAGAGACAAAGTTGAAGTACTTTGGCCACATCATGAGGAGACAGCAAAGCCTAGAGAAGACAATTATGCTGGGGAAAGTGGAAGACAAAAGGAAGAGGGGCCGACCAAGGACAAGATGGATGGATGGCATCCTTGAAGTGACTGGACTGACCTTGAAGGAGCTGGGGGTGGTGACGGCCGACAGGGAGCTCTGGCGTGGACTGGTCCATGAGGTCATGAAGAGTCGGAGACGACTGAACGAATGAACAGCAGCAGCATGTTCTCTGGATACAAATTAACAACTGGATGCAGCGAGTTTGTTATGCATTCTCGCCCATGCATTTTGTCGACTAACCACAGCAACTGAGAAGTGAATCCACATTATTTTGGCCATGTAGACACAACTAATCACTACTTCCAAGTTATACATTTGCTCCTTCGGTGGGAGTATCATCCCATCCAATTTCTAGACCCAAGAACTAGCATGCCACAGAGCCTCCATCAAATGAGGGTGATTGCCATAATCAGTGGTTGTCTGAATGCTATAGGATAGTGGTATTGATAAAGTCCTACAAGCCAGAATATCTTAGCTAGTATTATCCAAAAAGTAATTTTTCCAAACTCAGTAAATTACAAGTGTGGCTGAATTGAATAATTAATTATGCTATACAAAGGAATTAGCTGGTGTGTCAGAGAACCACTTTTGGTTTTATAAATATTTAATTTAAATATTAATTCCCCCCCCCCTTCTTTGTTTCACTCTGTGTTCGTTCATCTATCTATATATCTCATTGCCCTTTCTTTTCCCCTTCTCTCTAGATTGGTAATGGACTTGGTTGTGAGAACTGACAACTCACCAGTTCTCTCCAGTTAAATTTTCCCCTTCTTCCTTTTCATTCTGTGTTCCTTTCCTTTTTCTTTCACTCTAGATTGGTCATGGACTTGGTTGTGAAAACTGATGACTCACCAGCTCAAAAATCCTAGACATAAATAAAGAAATACTTCATTGTTTTAATGGTAAAATGACATATTGATATTACTGTAACTCTACCAAAATTGCAAATCTCTCACAAAATTATTAAAATAATGTTTAGCTGAGTGACCATTAAAAGCATAATTATGGTATCTCATCATAAGCCTGTGGTTTGAAGTGCCTTCCCTCTTCAATTTTTCCCAAGTCCATATGTTGGAAAACATACCAAACAGAGCACAAAGACGAATGCCTCCTTTACTTGGGTGTGGTATGGGGAATCTCTAATGTGTTTATTTTAGTTTTCTGGGAGTATAATGAACACTCAAAAGTGAACAGCTCCTTTGTCTTGCTTCTCCATCAATGAATAGGTTCAAATTTTGCATTAATAAGTGCTGGTGAAGTGGTTCTGCCATAAAACAAAACAAAAATACATTTTAAGTTATCACTAGTCATGGAATATCAAACAGAGAGTTAAAATGCAGTCTTTATAGGTCTTCAAAATTGCTTAAATAAGAAAACAAAATTTGTCCCTAAGATATTTCAGGTTTAACTGGTGATTTCCTTCGAGAAATAGTTTTGTGGCTTTATCTGAAACTATGATGGTTAAAATGCAGGACCTTTATGACCTTCTCAATGGCAGGTTTACATTGAAACTGTTATAAATTATTACAGAGGTGTAGCCAATCTAAACAGCCCAACATAAATATATCTGCAGACATACTGGCTACTACATATTCTAAACACTGTCTGTATATGAATACACAGAGCTTTCTAGATCATTGAAGAAAATGTATTTATTCATAAAATCAATAATATGTTTTTTATGTTTGACAAAAAAGTACTATTATAGCAATCTGACTGAGCTCTGAAAGCTTTATTATGCATTCCTGTGTGGTTTCCTCCATCTGATAATGTTTAAGAATTTCACTTTGAATTATGAACATTTTCAATCATTGTTTTTGTATCAAGCCAATCCTAAACCATTATTTCATTGCACGTCACAGCTTAAAGGAGCAATCCTATGTTAAATGTATATTGGTTGCAATGCTGTAAGATTTGATTTAACTCCATTGGGTTGGTATATCTTAAGATCTAGACTCTTAACATAACTGTATCCAGACTCTTAGCATAAGAATGTATTGGGAAGGGGCAAAACTGGACAGTATTATAATTGTGTTCAAGGAGAAGTTGACTTATCTAAAACCTCAAACTTTCTCCAACCTTGCACTACTTTGGCCCAAACAGAAAGAATAATAAACTTGAGTAGCCACTTTGAGTCCCCACAGTGAGAAAGGTGGTATATAAACAGATAACAATGCTCATTGCCAGAGGCGGCCCTAGGTAATTTTCAATGGTAAGCAAATAGTATTCCCCCCCCCCCACCAATCACTGATATATATTTTCTGTTCGTCGAGGGAGTTCTGTGTGCCATATTTGGTTCAATTCCATCATTGGTTGAGTTCAGAATGCTCTTTGATTGTAGGTGAACTATACATCCCAGTAACTACAACTTGCATATGTCAAGGTTTATTTTCCCCCAAGAGCGCCCCTGGGCAAAATTAACTATACTGCAAATGCTTACTTTGCATAATGGGTGAGCCGCCCCTGCTCATTGCAAACATACAGTATGACTTGCATACCTTTGTGATTGGTACCTTTAGTTTCACCTACTCATACCTGACAAAATATGTCCTCTCTAGGAATGTTTAGAACCTCTGGGTAATTTTATGGTATGCTTCCATTTCAATCATGTTAGAGGACCTAGTCAATTCCTAGAGACGAAATCTCTGTAGAATCTTCTGGGTCCTCCAGGGTAATAACTTTTGGCGGTAGTCATTCATTTCAATAGAGTTCACTATTATCCAGTTTCCTGTTTTCATTGTAAGTTCAGGAACATATTTCTGGGGGATATGGGTGTGTGTGTGTGTGTGTGGGGGGGGGGGGGTCATACAGTTTTCTCAAGGTATACCTGGACATCACAAGTTCACCAATGTAGAAATCAAATAGGCTATGTGTTGTTTATTTGGTTATTTATTTATTTATAATCCTTTTTTGTCCCAAGACAGGAAACAGAAGATCAAGAAAGTCCATTCTCTTTACAAAAACAAGATCAGGAACACAAATCACAAATATAATAATAATAATTTAATAATAATAATAATGCAGTAATCAAAAAGAAAAAAAAGCTTCATTGGTTGACATGTTCTAATAGCTAGGATAGGTAAGAAGACAAATATGAAACAACTTCAGTGTTTTGTATGTGGGGCTCAAAGAGAGCTATTGTAATTGTATTGTAACCAGTTCAAAGATACAAAATGATAAAACAAGAGACCTCTTCCACAAGGTCCAAGATACCAAAGGGACATTTACCAAGTGTAGGAATGACCAACAGCAGAAGGCTTTATACAGGCAGCCCCTGAGTTACAAACATTTGACTTACAAATAACTCATAGTTAATGACGGGGGTGAAATGACAGGAAGTGAGAGAAATCTACCCCTTGGAAGGGAATTTCATTCATGAAAGAGTTATCATGGGGAAAAGATGTCTCCACTGTAACCTTCTCACCAATCCTTGTTTCTACAAGAAGCCAAATTTTTCAAAATCCAATTATCACAGGGACAGAAAGTGAGGTGAAATCTGAACAGGGGCATAGACTGCAAAACAAACACCACAGGGATGTTAACCCTGCCCTATGATATCCAAGGTGAACAAATATATTTTGGCTGGAGTTAATTTTAAAAAAAAGGTACCTATTCCAACTTACATACAAATTCAACTTAATGAACAAACCTACAGAAACTATCTTGTTCATAACTTGGGGCTGCCTTTATTTTCATCACAAAATAAAATGATGATGGAAAGAAAATGCTAAATATGAAAATAAGCCACTATGCAAATGAGAGCTGCATATAATTTGCAATACAACCCACCCTCTCTTGATTTCTTAATTAAGCAACTCTGGAACAGCCGTGCATTTTGGGCTGAGTGTCAACAGCATGAGTGGCTCCAACCCAAACCAGTTTGCTTGTCCACATGGACTTGTGTTGTCTCTGCTACCTCTCAGTATGGTAAATGGCCACAGAACTTTTGAGAGCTTCTGGCTGTTGTTCGGCATCTTTGCTGACATCAACCCAGCAAATTTCCAGGTTCTCACCTGAAGCTCCAAGGCTATCGAGAAAAAGAAATAGTAAGAGGGCATGAAAGGTAAGGTGACAGTTAAGCAGTGCTGAACTGGTTTCAGCCTTGCTGGACCATCTGGACTCCATCCACTCCAAGATGGACATGGCGACATGGGCTACATCAGTGGTTCTCAACCTGGGGTCCCCAGATGTTTTTGGCCTACAATTCCCAGAAATTCCAGCCAGTTTACCAGCTGTTAGGATTTCTGGGAGTTGAAGGCCAAAAACATCTGGGGACCCCAGGTTGAGAACCACTTGGCTACATTAACTCTTTGGGCCCAGAAGGAAACATTTCTCCTTTCAGATGCTTTGACAGTGTCAGTTACCACTAACTTTTCTTAGGGATTCTGAATACCTGATACACATCCTTCACCTGAGAAGCCTTTCTCCATACCACTTTAAAACTATCAGACCCAATTAACATATGCACTCTTTAATGAACAGCAAAGTGTCCTGTAAAGAAAACAAAAGTGATGCATATGATTACACCTAGGCCTTTTAGTTACCATTGGGACCTCAGGGTAATGGCTGTTGGCAGTTGCAACTCATCTTAACATATTAGCAAAATCAAAATATTTATTCAAGAAGGCCATTTCCGTAAAATGCTAAGCTGTGCAAGAATGGCTGAATGGCAACTGCTGCTACTTGCTGGTCTTGATAAATAGGGAGTAGAAGAAGAGAAAGGTGACCAATTTGTATCTGTTCTGCAGTTTTTTTTCCTGGCATGGATAGCAAAGCTTTACCTCTTCACAATGAGTCGAGTCTTCTGCAGATTGTGTATGTTTTCCCCCCCCTGAAGACTTTGAAAACAAAACCTGTTGGGGTTTGCATATGTCTATTCGACTCAAAAGCAAGGTCAGCTATGCAATGTGGACAGTGGAAAACGTGAGACAATTTAGATAAGAAAGAAAAGAAAAGAAAACAAAGAATTATGAAACAGAATCTCTCTATGTCTCTCAATCAGTACTTGAGGTATGGGCCGATCAACAGTGAGGCGAAGTTGTAGAATCATCTCTCTGTTTCAGCCAAGTTGAATTGGCTGGTTGTATCAAGATTACATTTAATCATCAAAAATATAAAGTAATTATTTGGAATAAAACTTCACAAAAACCCCAATCTGACCGGCCAATGAACATGGGAGTTATAATGCAAAACATCTGAATGATATTTGGCTGCTTACCTGTGGTCTATATTGAAGCATATATGAAAATGAGCTGTTTCAGTAAAACACATTCCAACTGTCTCAAATATGCACCATGTGTGGTCTCAGTTTATAAATGTATTTATTTATTTATTTATTGACTGGCTCACTTTATGTTTATCCAGGCTGTGGTGCATTTAGCTGGGGGAGCCATCTGCATTAAATCATTATTGACTGAGAGTTCATGAGGTCAAAGCCGGCATGGGTCGGAGTGAGCTTCTGGCTATTAGTCTAGCTTGCTGTCAACCTACGCAGCCCTAAAGACAGTTGCACCTGTCAAATAGGAAATTTAGGTACCGCTTTATGCGAGGAAGCTAATTTAACTAATTAAAGTTGCTATAAAACCTTCCAGCAGCATGCAAAAGAATGAGGAAGTACTCGATCAAAAGACTCAGTGTCACAATGGACAGTGAAGCAGCAGCTCCCCCTGTGGTTGGAATCAAGCTGGAATCCAGCATACCCTCGTGAAGCAGGAAAAGCTTGGGCACAGCTGGAATGTTAAACTGTCTCCGTGTATGTTGTCTATCTAACTGGCATTGAATGTTTGCCCAATAGAGTAGGATGTCATCTGCACATTGATGACACTGCGTGAGCTCACAAATCCTGTGTGTGTGTGAGACACTATGATATAGAAAATAATAGAGCTGGCGTAAGACTGGTCTACCTTTAATGCCATGGAAATCTGCCCAAGTATCCTTCTGATTACCTCTGTTACAATATACAGATTTTCACTTTTATTATTTTTATTTATTATTTATTTATAGAAGATAGAAGATGTATCTTTCCTGATTTTTAAAATGTTAGAATTGTGGAATTGTGCTAATAATAATAATAATAATAATAATAATAATAATAATAAACGGCAAGATGCACTAAATAAGGGATAGGGAGTAGTGCAGAGAATTACATCATGAGGATGTGTGGAAGATTTATTGCAGGTAAACTTGTTTATTGGTGAACTAGTACAGTTGTGTTACTGAAGAAGGATGCAATATTGAAGGTATTCAACTTGTGATGTATCAATTATCTACACTAATAAAACTGTTGCGGAATAGCAAATTGGTGTGATATAGTCCAGGATCTTCTTTTGTAATTATTATGCCAGAGTGACATGTCTAATGTGGTAGAGGAGCTAGGGCTCACACAGTCAATGTACCAATATCTCTCAAGCTTCTGTGCCAGTCATAATTACTAGGCCTCTCAGAAAATGTTATTTTCAGGATATGGCTGATTTATAAGCTCTTGTCTGGAATCAGTGCCCAAGACTGAATGGATACATAAGTAGAAACTAGCCAGCTACACCAAGACTGCACGATCTGCACCATTTGTGGTCTGCCAAATAATTAAGTTTTGCACCCAAATCTCCTTTATGGTCCCACACAGACAGCAAAAGCAAGGTGTTTATCAGATCTCCGGTTGGCTGTGAGCCATGCTTGCATTTGGCTCGGTTGGTGGGTCATATATTGTGACAGCTTGGACTAATTTGATATCCTTTTTCATTGTAAATGGGTGGCTGATGAAAATGTATTCTCTGTGGCAAAAGTTATTCTGCACTCCTCCACCAACTTTTTAAAAAGCCTCTGGATAAGAAATGTCATAAAATATATATTTTTGGTTTAACAGTTAAAGAGTTCTTATTAGACATATGAAATCATAATTTCTAGAGGATACAAGGAACTTTCTCCTCTCTCTACTAGACAACTCTTGGCTGTAGAACTGAGGCAAGTTTAATTCAGGAAAATATCCCAAGTAATGGAGCCAGAGAGGCTAAATCAGAGTGGTAAATACTGCTAAGCCATCATTACTTGCTAAACAGCTATTAGTCATCTCACTCTCTGTTTTTTATAGCATGCTTAGAGTTCTAAAAGAATTGCTTGTGATACATTCTTAAACAAAACAGAAAAACCAATCCTGTAAAACCACACGTCTCTGCCAAGAGAATCTTAAGGGCCTAGTTTTAAACCCGCCAAAGTAATGAACTGAACATTTATATTATAATCTGCTCAGGGATTTAGTGGTGGTAGTGAAGCTTTGGACATTGACTGGCCATACTGTCTTAGGTCGAATGAAGAATCTTTAGCTGCTGTTATGCTCTCAGTTCTATGTTGGAGCGAGGCAGGTAGGAGACTCCAGGAATGAAGAATAACCACAGCTGGCCCTAGAAATGGAAGAAGCAGATGCCGGGAAAAGAGCAGGAAAAAACCGAGTAATTGAAAATCAGGATTGGGCAAAGGGGTGGAATGGGGAAAGAGGAAATACTCTGGAAGAATTTTTGAAAGCTTGGGAAAAAGGAAAATGGAGACACATAGAAGAAAAACACATATGGCCAACAACTGCAGAAACCGATAATGCTGAAGTTCACAAATTGCTAGCCCGAAGAGTTCTGTTTTGATTGCAAACAGGGCAAGGTTTACACACAACTACAATTTAGAACAGGGGCAGGAATATTGTGACCCACAGGCTGGATGTAGTTTTCCAAAGTTATTTCTGCAACCACCAAAGCTCTCCAGTAGTGTTCCCCCCCGCCTCCCCAATTAATTTTTGTTCAAAACAGAATTAAAACCTCATGCCTCTCAAAACATATACCTCACATTTTGTCTTAACATGAAGCCAAAAGTGACTGGTGGGTTGGAAATGGTTCATGTATGGCCTCCAGTTTGCTGCACAGCTGTCTATCCCTAGCCTGTGAAGGGATTTCCTATACAATAAACTTACTCCAAATGTCAGAGGATTAACATTATGACTCTTACTGATTTAGAGCTTATCTACAGGGGCCAAAAAAAAAACCCCTTAACAACCCCTGACCCACTGTAAATGCACCACTGGCAATGCAACTTCCAATGAGTATTCTAGCAATTGTTTTGGCTTTAATCTAACCTTGTCCCACTTTAGGCAAAGACGGAGTATACTCCAGAGATTGCTTGAAACTTCAGAATATCCTGGGAGTTCCTTGGAGATGGACTTCGCAGCCAACACCCCTTTTTTGCACCACTTCTTCTTCTTCTTCTTTTTTTACTGACACAAAAACTCAGTATGTCACAGCAAACAAGATAGATATGCTGGATTTCATATCACAAAATCACAAGTTGAACAAGCATCTAAGACTGTGTGATGTATTTTCGAATGATGCGCGCAGATCCAAGTAAGGTGGCCTTTTGCAGTTGACAGATCGTGATTTTGTCAACGTTTATTGTTTSCAAATACCGGCTGAGATCTTTTGGCATGGCACGCAGTGTGCCGATGACCACTGGGACCACCTGTACTGATTTATACCAGAGCCTTTGCAGTTTGATTTTGAGYTCCTGTTGTTTTTCCTCAATTCTACTGTCACCCAGTATGGGGACATCAATAATCCAGACTTTTTTCTTTGCCACAGTCATGATGTCTGGCGTATTGTGTTCCAAAACTTTGTCAGTCTGGATTCAAAAATCCCACAGTATTTTTGCGTGTTCATTTTCTACTACCTTTGCAGGTTTATGATCCCACCAGTTCTTTACTACTGGKAGGTGGTACTTGTGACATAAGTTCCAATGAATCYTTTGGGCCACAGAGTTGTGCCTCTGTTTGTAGTCCATCTGTGTGATTTTCTTGCAGCAGCTGAGGATATGGTCCATGGTTTCATCAGCTTCCTTGCACAATCTGCATTTTGGGTCATCAGCTGATTTTTCAGTTCTGGCCTTAATTGCATTTGTTCTGATGGCTTGCTCCTGGGCTGCAAGAATCAGGCCTTCCATCTCCCTCTTCAGGATTATTATTATTATTATTATTATTATTATTATTATTATTATTTAGAGCATTTGTATCCTGTCCTTCTCAATCCCCGAAGGAGGTCTCAGGATGGCTTACAATTGGCAGTCATTAGATGCTGACAAAGAAGCAGTCAGAGGACAACAACTAACATAATTATTAGCGGAGGGAATCAACCTCATGTTGCTGCAAAACTTCTGGCCAAGTACCTGGCCATCATGGTCTTCTTTATTGAAGGAAGAATAGGAGGATGGAGGGGAATATCAAACATGAGAATGACAATGACTGCTAATGGGTTTGTGCTTTTGCATGTACTGATATGACCCATGCCTCAAGTCCAGATGAGAAAGCACTTTTGTGTTGGATTTTTCACTTCTTAAAATTATGATATGACCTGGAGTGTAGCTCGCGGCAGGGGTGGGGGAGAGGAGGTGGAGGGGAGGATTATTCCTCTCCTTAAAATTCTGAATCCCTCCTCAGGGCATTATCAATCAGTTCTCTAATTTCAAAATGTAAAAGTAGAGCTTGGAAAAGTTTCTTTTTTAGATTATGCCTCCATGGACTTTGGTAGAAACAAGAAGTTTCTTTGTGGCACATACTTGTGTCAAATCAGTGGTGTGCCTAAAGAGTAAGTTGCATTTGACTATTTAATCATATCAGTCTTACAGATTGGAAATAATTAAAAAAATCACTTATGATATAATTTGTTGGATAAAATAAGGGCTTTTTAGACATACAATTTGTTAATCTGCTAAGCTCATTTTGCAAATCTAATGTCATTTTAAGTTTTTCTGGCATCATTGCTCTTCCTACATCATTCTGGAAGCTGCCCTATCCAAACAGCATGTTAATCTGCTACAGTCTTCAGACAGTCCAATCCCCTCCTTCTACAGTTGGTCCCAATTAGTGCTGTTTCCATCTCATGTACAGGCAGCTAAATTGGACATAAGCCTCCTAAACAACAACCTAGCATCCATATTAACCCTCATATAATAGCAGGTGTAGCAGCAATTACAAATAATGATAAGAGGCCATTCATTTAAAGAGGAAAGGCAGCCTTTTTGGCTTTGCTTTGCTTCCTTGCACTGAAAATAAAACTGACTTTGGGAGGCTTCAGAGATTTACAAAATTCAAACAAAAAAGTATTGGGTAAGTTTTGATTCTTAAGTTAAAGTACAAATTTATCAAATTTGATATGACTTATGACGACTAACGAAAAAGCTGCACATCCCTAGAACATATACAATTGTTGTAAAATGAACTAAACTTCTTCCCTTTCATCCTCTGCCACCTCTCTCAATGCTACTTTTCTTTTCTTGTTTAGCCTGCCCTGGAATTCTTAATAATAAACGATTTCTAGAAAATCCCCTATACAGATTTATGTGTATATTTATGTGTCTTTGATGGAAATATAAGATATTATGCATTTATTATAAAATCCATAAGGGCTTTTTAAAAACAAAGAAATGAACTCCCACACAGGTGCAAGGCCAGTGAAGACAGATCAGCTTTTGAGACAAGAATCCTGTCAATGGAATTATTTTCCTATGGAAGCTTTTTCATGTCAGTGGGATTAAACCAATGTAAGTATTTCATTGTAGACTCATTTTAGAGCAGGCTGCATAGTGATTTCTTAGCCCTTGTTTACACTGACAGTATACTGTGGCTTCAAGATGATGTGAAACTGCAGCAGGCACAAAATGCACACTGCAATTATTATTATTATTATTATTATTATTATTATTATTATTGTTATTATTATTAGTAGTAGTATTTTACTGACACCAAACACAGGATGTCACAGCAAACGAGATCTATATGCTGGATTTTGTATCACAAAATCACAAGTTGAACACTTCCCAAGCGTCCAGGACTGTGTGATGTATATTATTATTATTTGAAACACAAGATGAGTCCACAGTAGATACTCGGCTAGCTGTTGAATTGGATCACACGTGCTTTTTCTAACTTTGTTTCTTTAAAATAACTTTTTTTGGCTCCAAAGTTAACTATCCTGGCACTAATGATAATTAATATTGAATGTAAAAAACGTATCACATATAGATTTGCTTGAAATGCAACTAACACGGTGTAAATTCATCATTGTTTGAGTGCACAGTGATCTTTGGATGTAGGTAAACTACAACTCCAAAACCAAAGGACACTGCCCACCAAACCCTTCCAGTATTTCCTGTTGGTCATGGGAGAACTGTGTGCCACATTTGGTTCAATTCCATCGTTGGGGTTCAGAGTGCTCTTTGATTGTAGGTGAACTATAAATCCCAGCAACTACAACTTCCAAATGCCAAAAACATTTTTTTGAGTGAAGGACATACATTGGGTTGTTAGGTGTCCAGTGGATTTTGAGTTCTGTTAATGCCACAAACGAACATTACATTTTTATTTATATAGATTTATTTCCTATATTTATGTTTTTGTGATTAATCACTATGCTTTATGTTCAGATTGTAACAAAAAAAATACATCATGCATATCAGATATTTACATTACGATTCATAACAGTAGCAAAATAAGACATGTGCAGTGTGCATAGGAATTTGGTCATTGTTTTTTTTAAAAAAACTATCGTCCGGCCCTCCAATAGTCTGAGGGACAGTAATCTGGCCCCCTGTTAAAAGGTTTGAGGACCCCTGGTCTAAACTATGGAATGCCCTTTTCATGGATATATAATTTCTGCCAATACTGGCAGTGTTTTGGCCAGGTCAAAACTTTGTTTGCCAAGATATATCAGCTGCTGATTCTATCTCTTCTATTATATTTGTTATTTCCTTCGTTTGAACAACATATTTTCAAAATCTTTATCATTTAATTATATTTGACTATTTTAATTTATTTGTACATCATGTTGGAATCCAGGATGGTTTCAAGATATTTCAATAAACAAATAATACAATTATTGGGCATAATAGATATGTTTATACCGAAGTAATGATCCATGCTAGAAGAAATCAATAACTTTCTAACAAAACAGATTTTTCATGCATTATTTTTATCAGAGTCAAGTGTATCAGAGCATTCGTAGCCAGTATTATTTTGTTTAATGATAAAATGTAGCAGAAAGACCCCCTGTTGTTTTTTTCTCTCTCCTTCAGACCATTTATCCATTTACCCATCACAACTATTTGGAAAGAATGACTAGGCCTCACTCAAGAGACCAGTATATAAAATCCCAGCCCCCAAATCCAGGCTGGCAAGTAATATGATACTTGAGAAGCACTTTCCAAAAGCATTCCACATTTGCAGAAGTGCAGGTTGGCCCTGCAGATTGTTGTGTTGTGGACAGAGTTGAAATAGATGATGAGTGCTATTGAAGTATCAAATTTACACAAATTCTCCTAATTAATATTTACTTGGAATTTTTTTTTTCTAATTTGAGTACTTCCCCCAATTTGTTTAGAGTACTATGTAATTTAGTTCAGAAGTTGAAGAGAATTGTCTAGTGGTTTTTTGTAACAAAACCAACAATATAATATAATATAATTTATATACATATAATATTTATAATATTATAATGTAATACAATAAAATACTACTACTAATATGATATTATAATTATATATTTTATATGACATGTAATATTACTAATAATGTTACAATATAATGGTATAGTACAATACAGTAATATATTATACTGCTATTGTACTATTCTAATAATATAATATATTGTATGTATATATATCTTGTAAACCATTCTGAGTCCCCTTCAGGGTGAGAAGGGTGGTATATAAATGTCGCAAATAAATAAATAAATAAATATTGTTGTTGCTGTTTTTCATAATAGTAGAAGAAACCTGAAAGGTCTTAAGTAAAGATTTTGACTTTTGATCCAAATGTACTTTAGTACTGTGAAGTAAGCCATATAGCATGCAATTAAATAATCAGCTAAGGCAGCAGAAGTCAGTAGGATATCAAAATTTAGGTTTGATGCTAGATGCTTATTACTTGTCAGGAGATGTGCCATGTTGTTATCCTAAAGTTATATGCGATACACTTAAGCAAGTTCCATGCTATGTTGATCAGTCTTGAGGAAGTACTATATTTATATATAGATCAACCTCATGTATAAGTCGACCTCATGTATAAGTCAAGGGTAGTGTTGTCCCTGCAGAATTCTGGGGCTTGTAGTGTAGGGGAGGAATCTTTAAAATGCTCAATAAGAGAAGTACTGGGTCTCATTAAACTTCAAGCCCCAGAATTCTGCAGGAAGTAGCCATAGGATTCCAGGTGGGATGCATACTCTTTGTCTACTCTGTAACCTCTAGTGTGATAAGGCACTCATTACTCTCTAAGGACCTCATCACATGGAGAGTTTTCCTTGTCATAGGATACTTCATCTCCATTTCAAGGATGAAGAGGCACAGAGCCCATCAGATGACATTTGCCTACTTCTGGCCATCAACCGTTGCACTTCATCCTTGAAATGGAGATAAAGCATGCTGGAAGGAACGAGCTCAGAACACAGATGAGTAATTGTGTTCTGATCCCCTAGTGCACACCAGAATCGTTGCTCATGCCAAAAAACACATGTGACAGGATCTGACAGTTTCACTCATGTTGAATTGTTTCAGTGATGTGGAGGAATGGGTGTTCCTCACTGCTTTGCTTTCACTACATTATTCTTTAAAAGTAATCTCGGCTTGAAATTGTGCTCCTGCTAGCTTTTTAACACAATAATGATTTAATGGAGGGAAAGAAAACTTAGCAAAAAAGGGTCATGGCAAAGTGGTTTATAATTACACTGAACTAATTAAGGGAAGCACAGCCTAGCAGGAGGGGATCATAGCAAAGTGATTTATAATTACACTGGCATAATGGAGGGAAGGAAGACATGGAAAAGAATTATCATGGCAAAGAGGTTTTACAATTCCTCCGCTTTCCCTCTGAAATATGATAAGGCCCATAGTAATATTCGCTTTCAATAGTGAAGTTTTCCCTGATTTAAAAAAAGTAACATGACAGGACAGAGAGGGCAAAGAAAAGGATTTGCTGTGTGATGATTCCAACATGGGAAACAATGGGAGAAAAACTGAAGAGGGAAACACGTGTGATGGGATCAAATGGTATTATTCCCTTTGCTAGATAGATGGTCCCCCACATTTCTCAAGGTCCATGTGATTAGGGCCTTATAGGGAATAGGATAGTGGGCATTAAGGACCCGGTATGGGCAAGACTCTGGCTCTAAAGCTCCTTTGGCTCACAACTATACTTCTGCCATGGAGTACTTGGACCATCTGAAGGTGATATAAAGAACTAGGGAGATTTTCCCCCCAGAAAATAATGGAGGAAGGTCAATCAGTCTTGGTCCTTCACTTGCACTCTTCTGGTAGACATGCAAACTGTTAGACATGGTGACTATTTCAACCTCAGACTATTCCCATTCAAAACATCGCATTGCCCTGTTAATGATACTAATGAAATTCCTCAATGCAAGTATATACATGGGAATCTCATCTTAGAAATTGTAATGACGCCACCAGTTGTAGGGACGTTACCGACTTGTCAGGGTCTCCTACAATTTGTAATGAATCTTCAAAATCGATAACACAGCCATTAGCCTGTAATATTTTGTTTATCTTCCTTTGATGTGTAGCGCGGTTTGACTCGAAAGTATATGAAACAGAGGCTTGGATTTAAGAGAAACTGTAATACGTTTATTGAAGTATAGAAGCTTAATGGTTTCAGTGTTTCTTAACTCCTAGAGGTACATTCCTTTAGTGGTTACATTTATAACCTTTCATAAAACTCTTAAGAGGACTGTTCTTTCCACTGGATAGGTTTTAAACTTATTTCCTTCAAAATGTGTTTCTTTCTTTAACAGATCACTCCAGGTACTAGCCTATTCTTTCCCTCTGTTATCTCTGTTACAGTAAAGATTCTTACTGGGGTTGTCTTCCCCTTTTTACTCAAACCCTAACTACTAATCTAAATAAGTCAACTTGACTATCTAAATCACACAGGCTAAAAGCCTAAACCTTCCTGATTCTCATCACAGTAGAACCAGCTTTCCCTGGGGTTCTCTGACCACAGAGGGCCTATTTAAAATGCCTGCTCTTGCCAAGTGGCAGTTGGCTCCTTTCCTTTTACCATGGCAACCCATCTCAGAGTGAGCTGAGCTGGCTACCATCCCCCCAGTTATGCTATTTTAAATACTTACCCCTTTAAACATCTACCTACAATTATACATGACTGTAGGTTAAAATTCACACTTCATCACAGAAATAAATATGGAATAACAATAAATTTGTATGTTCTTATTAAGACAAAGCATTTGAGAAATTTTGATGAAAACCTAACCATTTGTGGACTCAGAGTGGCATCATACATCCCATGACAGTGATGGAGTGTTATAATCATCTTACATCTCTCCTCACATTACCCATTTTCCAAATGGTTATGTCACCATTTGTCAAATGCTGCCTCCCAGTACCAATTTTATTGCAACTATTAATGTGATCAAGTTGTTTTTCTATTTGTACACTAACGGCATTAAAAATGAAAACTTATTTACATGCAAGTAGTAAAGATGTCCCTTGGTAGAAACTTCTGAAATGTGTCTCATACGATACTGGATTTGAGTAAGTGCCAAGAGAAAAAAACACAACAGACTGTTACTCTGGAAACTCAGCACAGGCTTATCACTGGCAGTTCACATTCAATACCTATTAGTGCTTTTACATATGGTATTAATTCTGCATTAATTCAGTCCAGAGTGATGTCATTGTCAGACTGTCCAAATTATGACATAACTAAAACAACTTTGCTCTTCGTGGACTCGCAGCCGGTCTGTGTCAGGATTGGCAGGAATTTAGTCATTCAGCCGGTTCAGGCAACTTTTAAGTTTAATTAGTCCATGGCCTCATAATGAGCAAGAGGGTGGTGTTCTGAAGATTGGCCAGACTCCTTTCTATTCTCTTCCACTTAAGTGTCAAACACTTGCCTTCCTTCATGCTATTTATAACTTTGCCATAATTGCTGCTCCCCAAGGTGTGATTGTCCTATTTCATAACAGTTTGTACAGCTGCCAACACGAAGATGTAAATAAATTGTAATACCATTGCTATGAGGTGTAAAAATCCCACAGCTCACATCCAGACCCTTGTATAATAAACTCAAGTAAACATTCCATTTCCTGTAAGTGATTGTGGTCTGTGACTAGATGTTGAAAAAAAAAATGAAGCAGCACACCAAGTCATCATTTATTTAACAAATTGCCAAAAACCCAGATCTACGCAGCTTAGGACACAAAGGCTCCAATGGCAAGATGAAGTATTTGCAGAATGAGAGCAAATGTTAGCTCCATATGCCACTTCACTTTTCATTCTACATAAATGCTTTTTCCTCTTACACTACATTAAGCCAAGAGTTCTGTTATGACAATGACCCTGGGATTTACCAGCAGGCCATGCTTTCCATGCTAAGTGATCCTCCCACATGGAAAAAAATACTGCTTTTCACATATATTCCTGCATTATATTGTGACTCTTAGTAGCTTCTGGGAATATGAAGGATGAGCCTGGAGGCACATAATATGTTGTAAATAATACTGTACTTTATGCCCACTATGTGGTTTTTACACTGTAATAACTGCACTTTGTAATAACTAAGAATTGGCAATGTAACCAATTTCCTAAAGAGGTGGTGGGATCACTTTCCTGCCGACCTTCCCAAAAAGAGGCTAGACAGCATCCCTGCTGAGGTTGCTTTAGTTAGACCTCGGACTGGAACTTTGGTCTCTGACTTGGATTTGAGATTGGGCTTGGCTATGTTTTAATATTTTAAAGTTCTGATATTTTAATGTGTATTTATAATTAATTGTCTATTCAATGTTAATTTGCTTTGAATTTGTGACTGTTTGTTGTTGTTGGCATCTAATGGCTATCAGTTATAAGCTGCCCTGAGTCCTCCCTTGTGGGGTTGAGAAGTTCGGGATATAAATGTTTGAAATAAATAAATTTAGTTGGAGATCCTACATTGGTCTTGATGGCTCATTAAACCCCTTCCAGCTCCATAATTCATGATACAGCATTTAGAAACACTGTCAAAAAAACCCTTCATGAATTTATTTGCACTGTTGTATCATCTTCAGTTGTTTTGACAGTGTTGACTATTGTGAATGCCATATCCCTTGTTAAAGATTGCAGCAGGATCACATTATATATGGCAGCACAGCGGTAAAAGCCGCTAGCTGCAGGAAAGGCTAATGATCAGAGGGTCAACAGTTGGGGTGAGCTCCCAATTATCAGCCCCAGCTTCTGCCAACCTAGCAGTTTGAAAGCATGCAGTGCGAGTAGATCAATAGTTACCATCTCAGCGGGAAGGTAAAAGGGCGTCCTATGCAGATATGCTGGCAAAAAGATCGGAGTTGTCTATGGACAGCAGGCTCCTTTGACATGGAAAATGGAACAGGAGCACCACCCCATGGCCAGAAGTTGAACATCACCTCCAGATGCCGGAGATGGAATAAGGGAAAGGCCTTTACCTTATCTGTGTATTGCATGTTGTTGTTTGTGTAAGACGGCATTAAATGTTTGCCTTATATGTATACTACAATCTGCTCTGAGTCCCTCCAGGGAGATAAAGCAGGGTATAAATAAAGTGTATTATTATCTATATAAATAAAAATATAATGTTTGTTTGTGGGATTAACATAACTCAAAAACCACGGGATGAATTGACACCAAATTCGGACAGCATACACCTACCAGCCCAATGTATGTCCTTCACTCAAAAAAATTGATTTGTAGTTGCTGTGATTTATAGTTCAATCAAAGAGCATTCTGAACACCAATTATGGAATTGAACCAAATGTGGTACACAACCTCATTGTGACAGATCATGTGGATCCAGAATAGATTTCTATAGTCACTTACAGACCCACTGCCAAGACTCAACCCTTTGAAGACAATCTTACTCGGCCACAAGCGATCACCTATAATATACTTCATTAGTTTTGTCCCATTGTTTCTATCAGAGGGTGACAGAGGTCACGTTCATGACCTAGTATGAGCACAGACCTTTTCGCTGCAGAGAGGAGGAAACCATGAAAATGAATTGAATACAGAATCAAGACAGTAAATAATGAACCCCACTCAGAAACAGGAAAACTCCAGACAAGCAGCAATCAAGGGCCAGTTTAACACCTCCCAAAGAGAGGATGTCTCCAGGCAAGAATGGCCAGGCTACCTCTATGCTGATGCCCTCACTGCAGAGGCGGCCCTAGGTAATTTTCAATGGTAAGCAAACAGTATTTTGGCCCCCCCCCCAACCAATCATTGATATATATTTTCTGTTTGTCATGGGAGTTCTGTGTGCCATATTTGGTTCAATTCCATCATTGGTGGAGGTCAGAATGCTCTTTGATTTTAGGTGAACTATACATCCCAGTAACTACAACTCGCATATGTCAAGGTCTATTTTCCCCCAAAGAGTGCCTCAAGAGCGCCCCTGGGCAAAATCAACTATACTGCGAATACTTACTTTGCGTAATGGGTTGAGTCGCCCCTATCTCACTGACTCTGCAAACTTCATGGGCTACTCGAATGCTAATTCAAGCTTGCTAATTACAACCTTCACACTTTCTTTAAATAGACAAGGGTTTTTTTTCTCCTACCTTGGACATTCCACAGGGATACACATACACACACACACACACACACACACCATTTACCTCACCACCAACAGAACCCCTGAAGATACCAAACACAGATGAGGCGAAATGTTAGGAGAGGGTGCTGCTAGAATACGGCCATACAACCTGAAAAATTCACAGCAAGCAGATAATAATAATAATTTTGCATTTGTTGTCCATTATTAAAGCCTTTAACCTCAAAGATCCTTACTAGAGCCCCCCCCCCCCCCCCAGTAAAGTCAGACATCGCTCCTATTACTCTCAGTCGTAAAGATCTCTGGCATTTCCCAGTGGTCTCCCATTAAAATAATAGCTAGGCCCAACCTTGCTTAGCTTCTGAAATCAGACAGGATCAATCTGCTTAAAGTGGTAAGGTGATGGAAATCATTCTGGTTTCACCTCAGGAAAAGAAAGCAGAAGCCAAGAAATTCAATGAGATTGGTTGACCATGGGAACTGAATGCCATCATCTAAATTCTATTTTTCAGAGTCATTCAGGTTTGGACCCTATAAAGTAGATATTATTACCTTAAATTAATTGAGTGCTTATGCGTTAAAAGGTTATTCACTTGAGAATATTCTGAATTTTTTAGGATTTATGAAGGGAACATTTTATAACACCAGTATATGTTTCCCTCGGATCTGTATAGCTTCATTCATTATAATTTTTTCCTGATGTTTTGCCCACCACCCCTGAATCCGTGAAACAAAGTTTGTCTTCTTCCCGCTGAAGACTGAGAATAATAATTATGAATATGGAAAGTTAAGGGAACAATGTGGTTCAATGGAAAAAGTAGAACACATCAAAGAAGAGCCTGATTGGTGTGTAATGACAGAAAAATGATTTACTTAGTAGTTGTATGTTTCTCATTTTTCATTCAATTAGTATGAAAAGACAACTATTGCTGGAGTTCCCTCCTTTCAGGACACTTCTGCCTCTTTCAACCAAAGAGATTATCAGAGGAAGTACTTTATATACTCAAGTATAAGCAGAGCTTTTCAGCCCTTTTTTAAGGCTGACCCCCCACCCCCCAGGCTTATATTGGGGTCAAAGTTATTCTTTTTCTCTGTTGTTAGAATTATTATTATTACATTTACATTATTTCCCCTATTATTAATATTTTATTACATTTATTATTTTACTCTATTTGTTATTATTGCATTCATTATTTTACTCTCCTTATTACCTTTAGTATGTAATATATTTATTTATTTATTTATTTACAGTTCTTATATTCCGCCCTTCTCACCCCGCAGGGGACTCAGGGCGGATTACAGTAAACACATATATGGCAAACATTCAATGCCAGTTTGACAAACAACATTTAACAGACAAAGGCTATTTAACTTTTTTCTGGCCGCCAGGGGAGCTGCTGCTTTTCATCGTCCATCAACGACACCGATGAAGTTCTTCCGCATTCCACATTCCCCGGAGTCTTCTTTCTTTATGGCCTCATAAATTAGTTAAATTTAGCCTCCCACACAAGGTGGTCCCTTATTTTCCTACTTGACAGATGCAACTGTCTTTCGGGTTGCAAAGGTCGACAACGGGCTACACAATGGCTGGACACCCACTCCAGCCCGGGCTGGCTTCGAACTCATGACCTTTTGGTCAGAGTGATCTTAATGCAGCTGACACTCAGCCAGCTGCGCCACAATCCCGGTGCATTTACATTGAAGAAGCTTAGAATAATGGTTTAATCAGAGTTGGACAATCATATCTTAAATTACAGTTTTATGAAAATATTAAAAAAACATTTAATCTACCAATGCCTCAATTAATGTAATTTTATTGTTATCTATTTTTATTTTGAAATTTACCAGTAGATGCTGCATTTCCCACCCTTGGCTTATACACAAGTCAATACGTTTTCCCAGTTTTTTTTGTGGTAAAATCAGGTGGCTCAGCTTATATTCGGGTTGCTTATACTCGAGTATATGGAAAACGAGTATATGGAGAATGGAAAACGGGATGTTGGTAGGCAGGAAAAGAGATTTAAAGATGGGCTCAAAGTCAACCTTAAAATCTCTGGCATAGACACTGAGAACTGGGAAGCCCTGGCCCTTGAGCACTCCAGCTGGAGGTCAGCTGTGACCAGCAGTGCTGCAGAATTTGAAGAGGCACGAATGGAGGGCGAAAGAGAGAAACTTGCAAAGAGGAAGGCACGTCAAGCCAAGCCTGGCCAGCCTTCCACCTGGAAACCAATGCCCTCACTGTGGGAGAGATGCAGATCAAGTATAGGGCTCCACAGCCACTCCATAGTCTCCTACGGATCCACCCTGGAGGATTATCCTACTCGAACAACGAGGGATTACCTAAGTAAGTAAATAACTCAAGTATATATGGTAGTTTAACATCATGTGATGAACTCTATGCCTCTCCATGCTTGAAAAGATCCTGAAGTGTCCTACGATGGGGAATTTTTTCTATGAAACAAGGTCTCCAATGTCTCAAGTATTTATGAATCTTTCAGTCCACTCACCTTCTCTTTAGCAGGGGAAAAATTGGTTTCTCAATGTAATGCTATTATGAGATCACAAGACAAAAGATTTGTTGAGGAACGGAGAGGAGGCTCAGCATAGCCATTGCTCAAAATGTAGAATTATATACTACTAGCCATCCCCTGCCACACGTTGTTGTGGCCCAGTATAATGATCTGGAAAATAAAGTAATGGGAAAGTGTTGGTTTCTAATATATGTAATTTCTATGCCTATGGGTAAACAGTATTTCTTGTTGTTTCTTGGTTAGTGTTGATGTAGAGATTGTCTAATTTGCCTACTCTGGAACATGCAACATATAACTGTCCTTTAGAGGTCCCTTTCAAATCTATAATACTATAGCTGTCATACATGTGTGTGTGTGAATCATATCTATCTATATTATCTATGGCTGAATGGCTCTTTGTCAGGAGGGCTTTGATTATGTTTTCTTGCTCTGGTGAGGGGAGTTGGACTGGCTAGCCTAAAGGCAGCATTTCTGGAGGTCAGGGCCCCTGGGGGAGGTTGTGAAGGGGTGTCAGAAGGATCGACAAAGACCACCAAAAAACACAGTATTTTCTGTTCGTCATGGGGGTTCTCTGTGGAAAGTTTGGTCCAATTCTATTGGTGGGGTTCAGAATGCTCTTTGATTGTAGGTGAACTATAAATCCCAGCAACTATAACTCCCAAATGTCAAGGTCTATTTTCCCCAAACTCCATCTTTCATATTTGGGCATATGGAATATTCGTACCAAATTTGGTCTAGATCCTTCAGTGCTTGAGTCCACAATGCTCTCTGGGTGTAGGGAAATTTTAACTCCAAAACTCAAGGTCAGTGCCCACCAAATCCTTCCAGTATTTTATGTTGGTCATGGGAGTTCTGTGTGCCACGTTTGGTTCAATTCCATCATTGGTGGAGTTCAGAATGCTCTTTGATTGTAGGTGAACTATAAATCCCAGCAACTACAACTCCCAAATGACAAAATTATTTTTTTTAGTGATGGTCACTCATTGGGTTAGTAGGTGTCTTGTGGCCAAATTTGGCAGCAATTCGTCCAGTGGTTTTTGAGTTATGTTAATGCCACAAACTAACATTACATTTTCATTTATATAGATGCTGACCCATGATGAATTGAGGCCAAAAAGGGACAAATTAATCTTATCAGGTTTTCAATAACTGAGTCATTCCCAGCAACCTTGTGCACAAATGAAACATTCAGTGATAGCACACTACTTCAAAACTGTGGAACTTCTTTCAAAGAACACCTGTAGTCAAGATGAATAATGGCCAAGGGTAAGGAATTATGAGAGATATAATCCAAAAAACAAAACAACCATGCTCGTTTCTCTCTTCTTTTCTGAATCTGTAATTTGAAAGTGTATGTAAAGTGTATCTCTCTGAAAAATCCTATCCAATTATATTTTTACCTGTTCACATCAGCATATTTTCAATTTTAATCTATTACATTTGGCCCAGCCATTTTAAAACTGTTTATATGTCACTATTGATAATTGTTTTGATATGTGATTTATATGATTTGTATTTTATTGATCATTTTATTCATGTTGTGTTATTGATGTTGTTTGATGTATTTTGGTCTTGGCCTCATGTAAGCCGCACCAAGTCCCATGGGGAGATGGTAGCGGGATACAAATAAAGTATTATTATTATTATTATTATTATTATTATTATTATTATTATGTATCCTATCTAGTTTTTGTAAGAATAGATTATGTGTCTTTTCTGGACTGTTTCTTTCACTTATGATTAAACTATAACTACTGAATAAATGTGTCAAGTATATTATTATTATATTATTATACTCTAAGCTAGATAGAGCAAAAGTCCCTGTTACAGTGGATTGACAGTTGTATAGATATAATATGTTCAGTCCTGGATGTTCCTGTAACTAGTCTGGCTGCCGTGCTTTGAACTATTTGAAGGTTCCAAACTTGATGAAGAGGTAGCCCAATGTAAAGAACATTGCAGAACTGGGTTGTTGTAGGTTTTTTCGGGCTATATGGCCATGGTCTAGAGGCATTCTCTCCTGATGTTTCGCCTGCATCTACCTCAGGATGCTTGCCATAGATGCAGGTGAAATGTCAGGAGAGAATGCCTCTAGACCATGGCCATATAGCCCGAAAAAACCTACAACAACCCAGTGATTCCGGCCATGAAAGCCTTCAACAAAACATTGCAGAAGTCCAACCTTGAGGTTACCAGCGTGTACACCACCATCTTTAGGTCCTGCAAATCTAAAAAGGGACACAGCTAGTGTATCAGCCAAAGTTGGTAGTAGGCACTTGGAACTGTCACATCTACCTGGGCTGCCATTTGCAAAAGAAAGAGTTGGAGAGCGCTGGTTATTTTACAAAGATCCCGACTTGACAGGGCCACCATGGGTTATTCATGTTGATAGTTAAAAGGGTGTGTGTGTATCATTAGTGCTAGTAAAACCAGCTACCCCAATTTTACCCTGGGTTAGCAAAGGTTGGGGAATGCTTCAGAGTATCCCTAAAGCTCTGAGGCAACCCCACACTTTGGGTGTGTGCGCGAATAGTTTGGCTGATTCTGATTCAGAACAAACTGTTGTTCCTACAGGCCAGTGCTCTCTTTCTGCTTTTCTTCATTCCATGGCACATACCCGAGGCCCGCACTAAGACTTTTGCTGATGATATCTTAATTGCTTTATAGGGTATATCTCTTAATGTTAATTCATGTTTTAATGATATTATATTTTATTGGATTATTTCTGTTTTGTTTTCATTTCAATGTTTATTTTTTATTATTAGTTTACTGTTATCATTGTATGTGTTTTATTTATTTATTTATTTATTTACAGTATTTATATTCTGCCCTTCTCACCCCACATGGGACTCAGGGCGGATTACAATGCACATATACATGGCAAATAATCAATGCCATAGACACACAACATATATAGATAAACACACGGAGGCTATTTAACATTCCAGCTTTTTTCATGAGAGTATTCTGGCCACCAGGAGAGCTGTTGCTTCCATTGGTGACACCGATGAAGTACTTTCTCATTCTTTGCATGTTTGCTAGAGATTTTTATGGCGTCGTAAATTAGCCTCCCCGCATAAAGCGGTACCTAAATTTCCTACTTGACAGATGCAACTGTCTTTCGGGCTGCAAAGGTTGACAGCAAGCTATACAAATTCATTGGAAGCTCACTCTGATCCGAGCTGGCTTCGAACCCATAACCTTCTGGTCAGTAGTGATCTTAATGCAGCTGACTCCCAGCCAGCTGCGCCACAGTCCCGGTGCATTTTTGATGTGTTAGTACTTGTTTAGGGCATTGAATATTTGCCTTTTTGTGTGTAAACTGCCTTGATTCTCTTTTGGGAGAGAGGGTGGTCTAGAAATAAAGGTTTATAATTATCATTATCATTATTATAGAAAAGGCATATACATGACTTGAAGAAAGAAGGGGGATTGTCCCCTCCTCCCCCATCTCCAATTTTCCTTGGTGCTTTTGATAACATTGGCAAAGGTGTCCAGTGACAGCCAAGAGCGCTCCACTGCTATGGCAAAAATACAACAACAAAGGTAATGGCGACTTTCTAGCAGAACCAGAACACAACTGGACAATCAGCAGTCTGCTCTTGCCACTGCTGTGGTTCAAAAGGGGAGAGAGAGGTGTAGCATCATGGCTGATCCAAGCAGTAATGCGGTAGATTAGCCCCATATTTTGTGAGTCATGTACACAGGGCCTTAGTTACTTCTCTGACTCCTGAACCAGTCACTGAGGTTTGCCTTCTTTAGGCAGAGCCACTATATGCTTTTGTATTTTATAACACTAACAGTGCTGAGTACAATGCTAGTTTGTGGGTTTTTTAAAATAACTTAATCCTGATTGGTGGTTTTGCATAAATTTAACCCTGACTTTTTGTTGATAGGTCCCTGGTCTTTGGATGAATGAGACTTTAATTGCATGCTCTTTTTTTAAAGAATGCACCAAACTTCACATATTTTTTTCATGATGGTTTGATTAGCTATCTAGTTCGTTCCTTTTACCAACTTTCTAATGTAAATTGCATCTGCTCTCACTAGACATAAGATACAGTCAAGTATCCAAATGATGTTTATATAATGACTATTACATTCTTAAAAAAAATAAAGCATTTAATGCATTCTGGTTAAAGAGACAACTGAAAATTGCATCAAGCTGCACATGAACAGCTGTCTGGACAAAGTTTTGAAATCAAAATCCGAACAAAAGTCAGAACTCTCTTAATGTACATAACAACTGCAGCAAGAATAGTGTATGCCAGGTTATGGAGATTGAAAGAAATACCTAAAACTCAATATTGGTTATCAAAATTATTAGAAATTAGAAATATGGATAAATTGACTCAATTATTTAAAAGAAGAAATCAAGAAATAATTAAATCAGAAACAGACCGGAAACTGATAAAAGACCATTTAAGCTAGAAATACACAAGTATATTGATTTAGATACTCAGATCATCCTTCCGTCGGGACTGGGAGTTAAAAAAAAGAAGAGAAGACTAAAGCAGAATGAAACAAGAAGCAAATGAAAAACTGTTTTTCATGAAAAAGAAGATTGGAAGCTCAAAGATACTTTTAGTATAGTATGCCCCTCACCCCCACTTCTCTACCTGGTGTTTACCCATTCTGTATACCCAGGCATGTAGCGGGGGGGGGGGGGGGCTTGAGGGGCTTCACCCCCCCCCCCCCGAAATTCTCATGGTGGTTCGCGAAAAGGCCTTACTGGTGCATTATTTAAACTGTTATGTTTATTCATATCATGATCTGATCACCATACTCAATATATCCCATATGCATGGAGGGGGTATTGGGGTAATGATACAAAAGGTTTGCTAGGGTAGACCCTCTTTCACTCAGACTCAGCCCCCCCCCCCCCCCCCCAAACCCCCTGAAAAAAATCAGCCCCCCCCCCCCCACTTCTCTACCTGGTGTTTACCCATTCTGTATATACCCTACCCACACAATTCTTCCCCTCCCCAACACTTAGAATAGGGCTTTTCTTCAGTTGTTTGTTGTAACAGCAGTGGAGGGTTTAGGGTGGAGGGTTAGAGGTGGGTAAGGTGGATCGGTGATTCACCTCTGTACTTTTGTGTATGTGATTTTTTTTCTTTTCTCTCTTTTTTCTGAGTTTTCTTTTTAATTTTTAATCGGTACATGCAAAAAATTCAATAAACAATATATTTTTTAAAAATCAGAACAATGGTAGATTACTAATTCATTAGTGCCTCATTGAACCCCTAAACCATGGGAAAAAATGGAAGTGGCAGAAAATAGAAATGTTTTGTATTTTCTAAACACTTTTAATAGAATTCTATCAAGAAATTAAATAATATTAGAACATATTAATTCCATTCATTGGGCATTGTGTGTGTTTTCCTACCAGTAGCAAGGCTTCTTTCATCTAGTAGATTTTCTTCTTCCAGACTCTTTACGATAATGAGACAATGAATGAAAACCGCTGGTAGTTCTGCAAAGATTCCTTTTAACCTTCTCCCCCTTCTTCAAAACCCCTGTCAACGAGAGGAGATATAAGCCTGTGAAATCACTTCCAGAAAGTGTTGTGGATCACTGGTTATTTTACAAAGATCCCAACTTGACAGGACCACCATGGGCCATTCATGTTTATTGTTCAAAAGGTGTGTGTGTGTGTACCATCAGTGCTAGTTAAAAATGGGAGGAATTACAAAGGCAAAGGCAGCACTGTTTGAGGGATCTTCTGTCTGGCATAACATTGAGAGCTGCTCCAGGATATTCCTCCCCAGTTGATATTATTACATGTGTGTTCCTCATTGTTTATTCTCACAACAACCTAGCCTGCTTCTTGTTCTGTCACCCGGGTGGCCACTCATAAACTCTCCCTTGATTTATGTTCTTGCACAAATGCTCCACTTTCCCACTTCCTGTTGCTCATGGGATCTGTTTTACTTAGCTTACCTGTCCTCAAGACATTTGGAGAACTTCAAATATATTGTCAGATGCAAATTTAAATACATTCTGACTTATTATAACTTCTGTCTTTTAATAGTAGACAAGGAATGGAATCTGTCAAGCTACATGGGCCAAGCTACATGTGATGGCAAGGGATATCATTTCACTTCTGTCATTTTTGAACCATAGTGAAGATGGGAAGAGTGGAATACATTTTTCTCTCAAATGTTTTCCTTATAAAAATGCACCCTCCAGTGCTGTTTTTCCCCTAACAGGAAATGGTTATGGACCATTAGTGCATAGAGAAGAAGTGATTTTCATCGGTAAAACTACATAAAATGATATGACTTAACTCTCCCTTCCATGTCTTGCTATGTCATGCCATGCCAAGATCCTGAGTTGGAATGCTCATATACTTTATGTGTAAAGATTTAGACATATTGCCAAATTGTCTCCAACATCTCACTTTGTTTGACTCTCGGTCTACACAAATTATTTATCCAAGTTTGTAGAATCATGCAAGCCTATTGACATCAAATCTCATGGTTTGGTTAATTGTTGTTACGTATTAGTTTCTTTTTTCCATTTGTGGAAAATAGTCACTGATTCACTGTATAACAAAGCAGAACATCAAAAAGGTATGATCTCTAGCCTGATGGATGATACACTCCTGGTTTAAACTAGTCTTTTAGCAAGAGAGAAGCAGGCTGGATGTGTTTTGGCTTGTTTGGCCAACCACACACAGCTACCTATTTCTGGTTTTAAATTAGAACTTGCTCATTATCTCTACTCAGATAGGGGATCTATTAGACTTGTCTACTCTCCAAATTTTATGAATAGTTTCCTGATCTACATAGTTTTTTGTTGTATCTCAGTAAGTTTCTTACACCTTTATAACATGAGGGAGTACTCTCATGCTGTTTTGCTAGCAAGCATGGCAAAATGGCAGGCCTGAGGAGTGACTCCATTGCCAGTCTGGCGATGCCTCCTCCATCACACAGGGGAAGTGTCCCCCAAATCGGGCAAAAGTATGCTGGCCACAATGGAGCCAACAAAACATGGGAAGGCTCCTATGTTTGGAGGGAATTATCCAAAGATGCTTCCATCCTGGTTGGGAATGGAGCCTCCATCAAAAGTCAAGACATTGTGTGATGGCAGGCATGAGCCTTGTGATGAATTCCCTACCTGTTAGGCTATGAAAAGCCTAGGAAAGTAGGCCCAAGAAGTTCGGCAGCCATTTTGGAAAGGGTGCCAGGGGCATCCATTTTAAATCTCATTTCCTGAAGGGGGTGTGCTTAGGATCAACTTGGAGGAAAATGAGGGGAGTTAGTGATTGGCTGAGAGAGAGTGGGCAGAGCTTAACTTAGAAAAGGAAAAAATGGCTTTAAGTGTGTGTTTTAAAACCCTGTCAGCTCAGATTGAGTCTGGGTGTCAGAGAAGTAAGAGTTAGGAGTTTGGAGTGGAGAAGAGAGAGTCAGGGAAGCCTAAAGTGGACAGTTAGCTAGCAGAGATAGCTAGTGAGAAGATTTTACAGCTATTAGGGAAGATAGCTGGTGGAGGAGTGTAGAGATAGATCCAGGAAAGGACTATCTGTGGTGGAGTTTAGAATTACTTTCAGAGAAGAAATCCTGTCAGTAATTTCTGGAGGGAGAGAGGAGTGTTACTTGCAACTAAGTTTGAACTGCTTAAAGGAACCACACACTTTTAAGTCAATACTTCAGAACAGCTAAGCTTAATGCCTGTTTTGTTCAAGTTCTCTTAAATAAACATCATTGTTTTATTGTTCACAACATCTGCCTCACGTGTGCCTCTGTGGGTGAAGTTTTAAAAGCAGTTACCTGCAGCAATCAAAAGTCTAATGGTGGCAGCATATATTTTAAAAGAGTAATCTTTTCAGTGTTACTTCAGAACACCAGCCTGAGTAAGAATTCTTGCTTAAGATATTTCAAGAAAGCCAAGGGTTTAACTTTCCTTTTAACTGTGGTGGGTGCCAGAGCTCTTTCAAAATGGTTTTTTCGGCCAGAAGTTTGTTCTAGCTTATTACAGCTTTAGATTTTGGGTTTTAATTACCTAAAGCCACATTCCATTACTAAGTGGTAGCAAGTGCTGGGATTTTATACCCAAATAAGAACCACTCATTGCAATTGGGGGTACAGCTGCTGGGATTTATTCTTAAATAATCCCCTATCTATTATAAGCCTCCATCCCCTAAGCAGTCTGAAAGCATCCTAGGATGCTTGCTTTGGTCAATGTGATAAGGCCCTTAGTTGCCCCACTGATATCTGAAACCAGGGATTACACAAACTATTAAACATAGTTATTTATTTATTTATTTATTTATTTATTGAAATATTTACATCTAGATAACTAGAAGATGGATTTTGTAGACAATTAGTTGAATACTAGATTGTTAACATCAATGTTAGTAAATTCTGTTGAAGATCAACACTTTTTAATGTATTTGTGTATATTAAGTCAATGATCTAATGAATTCAGGAAATGTTCCTTTTTATGTTGTAAGAATTGTAAAATATGTATGCATTTTTTAAAAAAAAGTCAACATAATCTAGTAGCATATAACCCAAAAACATGGCCAATGATGAAGTTATGATAAAGTGAACAGAACTTACTATATTTGATATATGAGGTTGCAGCAGCCCTGCAGAAACATTGAGAAAAAAATAGGATGGGGGCCAATTTTCCTCTTCACCACAAACTGATTCTCTCCCCCCACCCACCATCTATTGCCCCATTGCTTTGATCTTGAAGAATTCATAGAATCATAAAATCATAGAGTTGGAAGAGACCTCGTGGGCCATCCAGTCCAACCCCATTCTGCCAAGAAGCAGGAAAATCACATTCAAAGCACCCCCAACAGATGGCCATCCAGCCTCTGCTTAAAAGCCTCCAAAGAATAAGCCTCTACCACACTCTGGGCAGAGAGTTCCACTGCTGAACAGCTCTCACAGTCAGGAAGTTCTTCCTAATGTTCAGATGGAATCTCCTTTCTTGTAGTTTGAAACCATTGTTCCATTGCTTCCTAGTCTCCAGGGAAGCAGAAAACAAGCTTGCTCCCTCCTCCCTATGACTTCCTCGCACGTATTTATATATGGCTATCATGTCTTCTCTCAGCCTTCTCTTCAGGCTAAACATGCCCAGCTCCTTAAGCTGCTCCTTATAGGGCTTGTTCTCCAGGCCCTTGATCATTTTAGTCGCCCTCCTCTGGACACATTCCAGCTTGTTAATATCTCTCTTCAATTGGTGCTCAGAATTGGACACAATATTCCAGGTGTGGTCTAACCAAGGTAGAATAGAGGGGTAGCATGACTTCCCTGGATCTAGACACTATACTCCTATTGATGCAGGCCAAAATCCCATGGCTATCATGTCTCCTCTCAGCCTTCTCTTCTTCAGGCTAAACATGTCCAGCTCTTTAAGTTGCTCCTCATAGGGCTTGTTCTCCAGACCCTTGATAATTTTAGTTGCCCTTCTCTGGACACATTCCAGCTTATCAACATCTCCCTTCAATTGTGGTGCCCAGAATTGGACACCCAGAATTCTTTAAAGATTTCCCATATCACACTGATCTTCGTCCTTTGGAAGTAAAAAAGGGAGGAAAAGAAATATGCAGAAGAAATTCACTCGCCTTTAGAGTAAAGTAAAGCTTGCTGCCTCCTTACTTTGAAAAACCTTCCAGTACAACAAATCACTGTGTCTGACAACTTTTTAATTCTTAAAGACTTCATAGTATCCTTCTTAAGTGTTTTGTTTTAAATAGTGAGGTCTTAATAGGAGACTCATAATAAGCTTCTGTGAGATTTGGACTTTATCCCATAATTGAAAGGAAGACCTCATAACTCAAAGGGTGATGAAGCCACAAGAGAGTTATGTTTTCCACACTGGTAGGATTAATTCCCTATTCCACAGATGCCCATTATATAATAGAGTTGCTCTCTGTTTATACTGCAGTGAGGTAAAAAAGCATTTTTATTAGATTAAAATGTCAGAGTTCAATATAAATGTCTCAGTCAGAGGCATAAAGAACTACTGCTTTGTGATGTCATAAAATATCCTGGAAATAGTGGTATGGTTAATGGAAGGGCATGAGATGAAAGAATCTGTTCTGAGCTAGTTGCTGATAACTTTATATTCCTATGTATTCAAAAATGTGAAATCTTTGCTTTTAATGAGAGAGTTAAGGCACCTAAACCAAAAAGCATGGAAATGGTAAAATAAGATAATGAGCATTAAATATGTTCTAGATGATGGAGTCATGTGGTCCTCTAGATATTGTCAGACTCTCATTAGCTCTACCCAGCATGACTAAGTTTAGGGACATGCTATATATTAATAGTGATGTAAATGACTTTTGGGAATAGGGCAGAAGCAGTAAATGACCTTGGAGGGCGAGGGCCGGGTAAATGACCTTGGAGGGCTGTATCCGGCCCTTGGGCCGTAGTTTGAGGACTCCTGCCTTACAGGATCACTCAAACAGACCCCATGCAATACAGTTATCAGGGATGTGAATTTTTCAAAGAAATCAGATTTAGAAACCTACTAACCAAAGAGATGAGAACAGCAATGTATAAAGATAGGATCATTTTGTCAATACTTAAACATTTCAATTTTGTAATGCCCTAGTCCCTTCATGCTCATAATAAAGCCATTTTGTAGTGTTTGGCTTATGGTATTATTTAGCATGTTCATATTTTTCATAGTCCTCTTGGAATTATTACTCTACTGCTACTCAAGTAAACTTCATTTTTTTCACACCACAAACCCTCAAGACCAGGCCTGTAGCGAGGGGGTGGTTTTAGGGGTTCAAACCCCCCCCCCCACGAAATGTTTCAGATTTTTTTAAAAAAACCTGGTTTACTCATGAATTTTAACTGGTTAACCAAATCCCCATGCTAAGTCTATGAGATGCAAAAAATTAAGAGTCCCTCCAGAACTGTAAGCACTATTTCAAGCAAATATTGACAATTTATTCACACTGTCATTACTTGCAGCAATAGCCGATGTAGTGAAGCAACCAAGTTGGGGGGGGGTTGAATGCTCTCATTAAGGAGGCCAGACTTGGTGGAGGTGGTTGACAGGCAGAGCTGCAGGCTATTGAAGGCTGCTCTGCCCCCTGCTGTGCTCTTTGCTTCAGCGTGAGCTAGGAAGCAGGTTTCAACCCTCCCCAAAATTTTCAAACCCCCCCCTTGAAATTTTTAACCCCCCCCCCGAAATTTGTCAACCCTCCCCGAATTTTTTTTCTGGCTACGGCCCTGCTCAAGACCATCTAAGTTTATTGTTTAATGCCATTTTTTTTAAAAAAAAAAAACCCCTTCCTCTTTAATAAGTAATTTCCAATCCTTCTGATCCCACCATACAACTCTGATTACTTTTTCAAATATCCCACAAATATCAACTATCTTTGAGAAACTCCTGCTTTGGGTTTTGCATTACATAAGGTTCTGAATTACTCGCTAGGGTAAACTAGACAAATATAAAAAGATTGAAAGATTTTCAATAATAAATTGATCATTTGTCCTTCCTCAAAGTTTGTATGCTTCATTCACACAATTCCCTCCTCAAATTACTTTAAAGTTACCTGTCCATTCCCATGATGAAGCTTGATGAAGTTCAATGAGGTAGTCATACCAGGACTGCTTTTACTCCTTGTCTAGTGTAGAGAGTTGACTTACCAAATGCAACTATATCCTACAACCCTGTCTAGTTCTGTTCTTTCCCCTCCACAAAGAGTAAAGCAAGCAGGACACAGAAGCATTGTGTACAAGTGGGCCAGGAGCAAAGATGAGGAGAGATGTGAAAATTGGACCTGTTGTGGCACCATAACAATTAATTGATGGCATGGCACTATGATTTTGAAAAAAATAATAATTTTATTACAACATGTTTTATGGGATATAATAATAACCATAATCATAATCATAAAAACTTTATTTATACCCCGCTACCATCTCCCCAAGGGACTAGGTGCAGCTTACATGAGGCCGAGCCCATAATACAACAATACAAGCAATTAAAATCAAACAATAACAATAAAACAATAACATAGAGAGATGAGGAATAATTACTATTGAGGGAGTCCAAAATCTCTTTTGGTCACACCCTGCCCTTGATGGGGGAGGAGGAGGATGAGGAGAGTTATCGGTATCTCTGTACTGTACTCACTTGCCCACAGGCCAGCTGCTGCCATAGAATCCCCTGTCCCATCCAGAGAGGAGAAGGAGTAGAATCAGGAGGAAGGCTGGAGCAGGGATTTCGCCCCAATGTAATAAGATATGACAACAGCCTGGTGGCTGACTACCATGCAGATGCTGCCAATGCAATCATCACCACCCAAAAGGTGGAGCTCTCAATACCACCAACAATTTCTTCCCTTCTGGATCAGTGGCTGGCCAGGGTGCAATCACCAGACTGTCATCAGTTCTTCCTGGGGAGGTGCAGGGCTAGATGAGTGAAGATGGCTCTGCTGCTGCCACTTCCACTACTGGGAAAGGAAATTCCCTGCTTTGGAAAACTGCTCCGATCCAGAATGGCAAGGGTGTGAGCAACAAGTAGATGCTTCCTCTAAATACCACATGGCTTCAACCTTGAGTTTTTGTATGAGTTGGAAGGAGGTGATCACTTTGGATATACACCACCAACTAATGCATCATGCACATAAGTCAAAGTATGAAAAATGGTTTTAAAGTGTCAGAGAAGATGGTAGATATCAGTTTGGAGGTCAGCAAAATATCTTTTGGTCACTGCCCCTGATGCCACATCTTTATGACATAACAGATGCCGTTATCACCTGTATTGCTACCCCAGGTTCTATATACATTGAATTAAATGCAATTAATTAAAGGAAAAAGAGAAATTAAAAAACAACAATAAAAACAAAGAACAGATGAGGCATTAATGCAGCAACACAACACGTAGTTGTAAAAGAGCTGAGTTCAGTGTGCTGCTACCGCTGGCCCCAAGTTCTAATGTAGAGTTCTCACCCTCTGGCTGCCTCTGCCTCTCACAAAGCAGGTTTTAGGTCCAGTGGTCACTTTATACAATGTTTTATTCAGGAAATGAAAATATGAGATGAATTGGAGTGGAAATAACAGTGAGGAGAGATATAGCAGAAACAGTCAATTGATATAATACAAAGTCTGGCTGAATCAGATCAATATGACTTCAGGAAAACTCCACCGGTATAACCATAATATACATTTACGCTCCAAATTACAAAGGCAGAAGAGGAAGTAGGACAGGTTGTGTTCCTCAAGTGGTCATCTGTGAATTCACACACAAATGGGTCTTTGTGTTTGTGCAGTGCATCATTCAGTAATTTCTAGAGCCTTTTGGTGGTAGTTCTCCTCTCCATACATCATACCGGTATGCTTCCAGGCTAAACTCTTAGTTCAATGGACACCTGTGAGTTGTAGTTTCACAAAATCTTTAGCCTTCTCTGGCAAAGAATTCTTGAATGCTGGCCCCAAAGGCATCTAAAGACTTTGTGAAACTACAGCTCCCAGAATTCTATAGCATTGAGCTCTGGCATTTTAAATGGTGTCAAACTTAACCCTGGGAATAATAATAATAATCTTTATTTATACCCCACCACTATCTCTCCAAAGGGGACTTGGAGAGGCTTACATGAGGCCAAGCCCAGCGATACTAAACAGGGTTGACCTTGCTTAACTTTCAAGATCAGACAGGATCCAGTACCTTTAGGGTATATCAGTCCATTATAAATCCCAACAATACTGGAAGCAGCAAAGCTGCAAGTCTGAAAACATCTAGTTCTATTCAGGTCAGTGAGATTGTTAGGTTAGATTGTTGCTTAGGTCAATATGAGCATTCATATTTACATTTGGTTTGATTGAAATGCTTTCATTAAGGAAAGACCGGTTTTCTAATTCTATTCCTTTTATGAAACCCAAACTCCCTAGGACTTTGATCTTTGACCTGTATTCATAGAATAATTCCCATATCATGCTTCTGCTCAAAGGTCTCTAAGGAGAATCAAATTTACACTCTCTCTCTACATAAAACATAGTGGCATTGAGTACGGTGATAAATTATGTAACACTTAATATGAACCTCTGACACTTGTTGAAGTAGAAAGGAGAAATGTACATATGTTATCACCAGACTACACGAAATAACATAACACGCAGTGGTTAGGCTCTTTGTCTTCATATATTGTCAGCATTGACCATTTTATTGTCTCTAAATCTCTAATGCCTCTGTGGGAAATGTGCATTAACATGTATATGCCTGTACCACTGCTTTTCTCCATTGGACATATTCATATTCAGTCTTAACCTAACTGACAATTTTCTTCTAGGATGGAGTCAAACTAGCATTGTGTTAACAGCTATCAAATCAATTTTAACAAGGAGATCCTTTGAATGAGAGATCTTCAAGTCACCTTGCCTTGCAGACTCAGGACTGTGGCTTTTTTGATTGAGTCTATCCATCTGTAATGCAAATTCCTCTTTTCCACCACCATCTAACTTGCCAAGCGTTCTTTTTCTTTTCTAGTGAGTCATGTCTTCTCATGTGTTCAAAGTATGACAGTCTCAGTTCCCTCACTTTGTTATCTAAGAAAAATTCAAGCTCGATTTGCTCATGGACCCATTTGTTTGACTGTTTAGCAGCTCACACTATCCACAGAACTCTTATCCAGCTCCATATTTCAAAGGCGTTGATTTTCTCCCTGTCATAATTCCTTATTGTACCGTTTTCACAATCATACGTTGAAATTAGAAATATAATCCTCAGTTCTTGTGGGTTTGTTCGGGCTATATGGCCATGTTCTAGAGGCATTTCTCCTGACGTTTCGCCTGCATCTATGGCAAGCATCCTCAGAGGTGAGGTCTCATTATAGAAATATAATGCCATGATAATCCCAATTTTAGTATTGAATTAAATCTTTTTACACTTCAATCTATATCTTTTATATTTAGTATTCAGTGATATATATTTACACTTTTTTCATTTCTCTAGCGCTAAAGGCAGAGGGACATGTAACTGAAGATAGTAATGGTGAACGCATTGTTACCCGCAGTGTTGATATTTATTTATTTATTTATTAGATGCACTTATTAACCGCCATTCTCAGCCCTTACGGGCGACTCATGGCGGTGTACAGTACACGTAAAAAGACAGTTACAAAAGCCAATATCCACAATACACACAATACAACAATACAAACTACATAAAAATCCGCTTCGTCTCTTAATAGAATCGTAGGCCAGTCTCCTCGTCCTTATACCATTCCAATTCTCATTACCGTAATGTTTGTTGCTTAGCACTTAATTAAATGCCCTCTCGAACAGCCAGGTCTTAAGGCTTTTTAGAAAGGACATGAGGGAGGGCGCCTGTCTAATGTGTGCCGGGAGAGTGTTTAATATATGGACAAAAGAAGCTGTTTCACACGACCACATCATCATCTACCTTAACTAGCACTGGTTTTCTACAGTTCTGAACATAATATTTCACACTCTCAGGGCTTTCCAGACAGGGTTTTATCCCTTTATCACTCTATCCTGTGTTTAAAAAACACGGATATTCCTGGGTCCCTGTCCACATTCACTCCAGAAAGCACGCTTTCTGGGTTTGGTGTCCAGATGTCCTTTCAGACTGGCCCGGGAGGACACTGGGGCACTCTACCCTCTCCCCAAAACCCCTAAAAAACCCCTTTTAAAAAGAAAAATACTTACCAACCTTCCATTTCAGAGCTACCATAGTTTTCCTAGCACATAGAAATGACACACCAGGAGAAGGGGGGCAGGAATGATTTTCCTCCTCCCCTCTTTTCCCTTGGCACATCATTTCTATGTGCCGGGAGAGCTGCGGCAGCTCTGCAATGAAGGCCCAGTAAGTACTTTTATTTTTAAAAGTGGTTTCTTTAGGAGTTTGGGGGAGGGGATGGATATTCCCATGGTTTTCCGAGCTAGTTTTGCCCAGAAAATTGTAGGAATACTGTCTGGATTGCAGTATTCTGCAGTTCAGACATTGAAAGTTCTGGGGTTATCCCGCCCTTCCAAGAAGGCACGGAATAAACCCACTATCAAATTACTTCACCACAATCCAGGGTTATCCTGGTTTGTGGCGAATTAATTTCGGGTTGCTCAGAATGTTGTTAGAACAGCCCCTTTTTAATTGCAGAAGTTTCTGCAATAAAGGGGCTGTCTAGATCTGCCCTCACTTAGAGATACAGAACAGTGTACCTGAGATATTTTTTCATGCTAAGCATATGCTCTTCTACTAAATGATGGTCCTTTTCCAATTAGAGTTATAATCAGCACATCTATGAATTAATTTTCATCATGTAAAAGGCACACAAATTCATAAAACTGTTGAGAATAGCAATAAAACCCAATGTTTATTTGTACTTCATTGGTGATTGCCAATTATGACATCCTGCAAATATTAAGAAATATGCTTTATTTGAACTGCAAACAAAGTGTGAATGTTAACTAATTCAGCATTCAAATACTGAGGATTTATAAGTTGAAAATATTTTCACAGTGAAACTCAGATTCTTTTTCACAACCATTCATCAAACTTTTTCCCATTTACATTCCAAACTTATTAATAAAGATACATGTGAAAAAGGTAGGTCTTAAAGTACTCATTCCTACTTCCACAAGTAAAGACTAGTACTTCATTTATTCATAAGAAGGCTTGTGGGGATTGCCAGCCAAATTCAACAGTAAGTAGACACAGAACAGTGACAAGTACCATATTTACTTGAATCTAATGCTCACCTTTTTGGATATATTATCTTGCCAAAATTAGTGTGCACATTAGATTCACGTAACATGGTAATCTCAGGGTGCATCCAGACAACCCAGTAGAAGCAAGAGTTCTTGCTTCTTTAAGGGGCACATCCAGATGACATCCAACAGAAAAGCAATTGCATTTGCCACAAACCAGGAAAACCCTGGTTTATAGTGAATTAATTTGATAGCCTATTAGACCCGCGTCTTTCTGAAAGGCCTGAGTCTAATAGGCCATTAGACATGTGCCTTTCTGAAAGGACTGAGTCTAATGGGTTATGGCCCTGTATGGACAGGCTCACGGAGAGTCCTGGGACTTCCCTATGGCCTATCCAAACACCCATCCTGCACCTTCTGGACTCCAGGAGCCTGGAAGGTGCAAAATTTTCCCCGTGCATAAAAAACCAAGGGGGAGGCAGGAGCGATCCCCTCTCTGGTTTTCGCACGTAATGGTACATCCCAAGGACTGTGCTGTGAGGCCTAATGGAGGCCGGTAAGTTATTCTTACTTTTCTTCCCCGTCTTTTGGGAGGACATGGGGGCTGTCTCTCTCTTCTCCTGGTAGGTACCAGGAGGACATGTAGACAGCACCCATAGAAAATGTGGCCTTTTGGGGTGATGTGCAGACTACAGTTCACCCCAACCCAGGTTTTTTAAACCCACGTTGAAGCGGTCTTTCCCACTGTCTGGAACTGCCTTTAGTGCTGACCAAAAGCAAAAAGGGAAGGTACTTCAGGAGCACCTGAGGCTCTTATTTGAGGGATGTCTTCTGTAATTTAATTGTCATAGTTCAAAAGTATGTATTCCTGGGATTTGTAATTTGGTGAGACATCACCATTCTTTGGCAGAGAAGGTCCAAGACCTTGTAAAACAACATCTACCATGACTCAAGACCCAAGTAGACCCAAGGCATATTAGAACCCAAGTTCTAATATGATAGACACCATTTTGGGTATTTCAACTTTCGCTTCCAATCCTGTTCCTCCCAAGTAGACCTGGGACAATATTCTTAGACACCACTTTGAGGATATATTCTTTTCCAATCCTTCTACTCCGAAACAGACCTGAGCAATTATTCTGAGAAGATAGGCACCAGTTTGGGGGATTTAGACTTTCCCTCCCACTTTGGCTACTCCTGAAGAGCCAGGGGACATTGATCTGCATCCCTCCTTCTCTGGGCTCCTCTCTTTCCTCCAAAGTTCCAAAACAAAAGTTAAAAAGATAGCCATAGCACAGTTTTGGAAACCAAGGTTGCGATGAAGGAGAAGTGCCAGGTAAAACAAAGTGGTGATATATTGAAATGTTGGTCTTTTTAATGATTAAATTAATATTTAAACATTCAAAAGGATGCAGGATTTTGAGGGAGAAATGTCAATGCTTGGTAGGAGACCATCCATGGGAATGCCCCTTACTTCATGTCACTGAAGCGATTCAACACAGGTAAATTTGACAGATCCCATCCCACATGTCTGTTGCTCTGAGTCCTCCCTCGGGGTGAGAAGGGTGGGGTACAAATATAGGAAACAAACAAACAAACAAACAAACAAATGTTTCCCCCTGTTTTCTCGTTTTATCTATTTGATACCACATCAGTTTAAATGCACACCACGCTTTCTCTCCACCACTTACCATTCATATGCAATTTCCCTCTGCTCCACATTCTTTGTCCATAACTCAGTCTCCATAAACACCTCACAGATACCGTATAATATTATTCAAGTACAATACAGAAACACAACATGATTTTTAATAAGTTATGCAGTATACCAGATGCCATCCTAACTTCATTTTCTATCTCAAGCATGTTGGCCAGGGAGAATGCAGCTTGTCTTTGGCAGAAAATTATTTTTGGAGCCTGCTTTTGTCACCACAGTGGTTTTGTGTGAATGTCTGCTTCTTTGAGGTTTCTTCTTTGAATGTTAAAATACTTACAAGTTTCTTTCCTGCTGTTTAAAATGATCACAAATGATTGAGTATTTTCCCACACTTTATTGAAGCATTTTAAAATTATAAATGAGAAAGATGGACAGACAGATTCCTTGTGTAAGAGTATATTTTTCATTCTCTACCGTTGTTCCTGCCATGGAATAATGCCACGCAGCAATAAAATTTAAACGCCTAACTTGGTTTTAGAAGAGATCTTCCCTCCAAATACTTTTATAGTGGGTTACTTGCAGTTTTTCATCTGGTCAAATATTAAATGTACTCTTGGTCTTGGCATTGCTTGTAAGTTGTAAATAGTTAATTGTCCCCCCTTTTATAGCCAGTGTTATTCATTAGATTTGGCTATAAAAGCATAACAATCTTAGCCAGCTTCCATTTACAATTCAATTGCTTCTTTTCCCTGAAGTGCTTTAAAATTCACAATGCTCAAGCACCTGTATTTTGGTAATGTTGGAGGAAAACAGGGGAAAAATGTATGTTCAATGCAAGCCAAAGTTCAATCTATCAAGTTCACATACTGTGTAAAATTAGCACTTTTGGGTTCTTTGCTGGTTGCAACAACAGCAAAATCACTCAGCTGGGTAGCCTATGTCAGCTGGGTAGCTGTTCTCCTAAGGCAAATGGATTGAACAGTCTAAGTTTGCTGATAGAAAAAATGCAAAGGATTTGGTTGGCCAACACAACCAACAACAACAGCAACAGAACCATAAAGTACACTGAGTAGGGAGTAATACAGGAAATGGGTTACAAGGATGCACAGAATCATAGAACCATAGAGTTGTAAGAGACCACATGGGCCATCTAGTCCAACCCTCTGCCATGCAGGAAAGCACAATCAAAATATCCCTGACAGATGGTCATCCAGCCACTGTTTAAAAGCTTCCAAGGAAGGGCTTCCACCACAGTCTAAGAGAGTTCCACTGTTGAACAGCTTGTACAGTCAGGAAGTTCTTCCTAATGTTCAGGTGGAATCTCCTTTCCTGTAATTTGAACCCATTGCTCCGAGTCTTAGTTTCAAGGGCAGCAGAAAACAAGCCTGCTCCCTCTTCCTAATGGCATCCTTTCACATATTTATACATGGCTATCAAACTTCCCTTTTGCAGGCTAAACATGCTCAGTTCTTTAAGACACTTCTCATCTCCAGACCTTTGATCATTTTAGCTGCCCTCCTCTGGACACTTTCCAGCTTGTCAATATCACTTTTGAACTGTGGTGCCAGAATTGGACACAATATTCCAGGTGAGGTCTAACCAAAGCAGAATAGAGAAGCACCATGACTTCCCTCGACCTTCCCTCTTTTCAATGCAGCCCAAAATCCCATTGGCTTTTTAAGCTACTGCATGAGCTGTTAACTCATGTTCAACTTGGAGTCCACAAAGACTTCAAGATCTTTTTTACATATACTATTGTTGAGCCAGACACCACACATTCTGTATCTTTGCATATCATTTTTTTCTGCATAAATGGAGTATCTTACATTTGTCCTTGCTGAAATTCATTTTGTTAGATTTGGCCCAGCTCTCTAATCTGTTAAAGTAATTTTGAATTCTGATTCTGTCCTCTGGAGTATTAGCCCTCCTAATTTCGTGTCTTCTGGAAACTTAATAAGCATGCCCTCTAAACCTTCATCCAAGTCATTAATGAAGATATTGAACAGTACTGGCTCAGGGCCAAACCCTACAGCATTCCACTAGTCACTTCTTTCCAAGATGAAGAACCATTGGTGAGCATTCTTCGGGTTCGGTTGCTTAGCCAATTACAGATCCATTTAATAGTAGGATTGCTTTGCCCACATTTGACTAGTTTGTTTGCAAGGAGATCATGGGGGACTTCATCAAAGGCCTTACTGAAATCAAGATATGCTACAGCCATAGCATTCCTTGCATTTACCAAGTTTCTAACTTTCTAACTCTGTAAAAAAAGAAATAAGATGAATTTTGCATGACTTGTTTTTGAGAAATCCATGTTGACTTTTAGTAATCTCAGCATTCCTTTCTAAGTGATTGCAGACTGCTTCCTTAATGAGCTGCTCCAGAATCTTTCCTGGTACTGATGTCAGAACTTTGATTGTGGGACACAGATAGGCAAACTGGCACAATTCCACTATGGAAGAGAGGTGTCATATCAAAGGAGCTCAACTTAGAATGTATCCATTATCTACACTAACGTTACTGTTGAAGCACAGTGGATTGCTGTGATGAAGCTTTAGAACATTTTGATAGGTTACACTGAGCACACAGATATTCCTTCTGCCAGTTTATACATGGAATATACACTTGACTGACTGCACATACAGCCAGCAGGTCAAGATGTTTTTCATGCTTTGAGATAAAGCAGAGGATGATGATGATGATGATGATGATGATGATGATGATGATGCATAGTGGCCTGTGCTCATGGAGTATCATGACTTGTGACTTCCATTCTCAATGAAAACACAAACCGAACTATTTAATGTCCATAGGCTGGTAAAAGATTGATCCACTATGTATGTTGGGCTGGCCAAACAAATGAAATATATAGAAGAGGTGTGACCATCAGGGGTCAATTGATGTGTGTCCAAACCACAGGCATACACAGAAAATATCACAATTTCCATAGAAAGAAATCTGAAAATTTTCCTCCTCTCACCAAATTATACTATTGTAAAGAATACAAAATAGTAATCCTACATGACATTTTTATTACTTGCTTAACATGTCAAGTGAAACATTTTATTAGATTTGGTGTTATTTAAACACTTACCCTGGACTCTTCAGTTCCATGATTTCAAATGTGTATTCTGGCTATATTAAGCAAACATTTAAGATAGAGTTGGAGTATGTGTTGGTTCTTTCCGTTTTAAGTGTTTAATCTGTAATAAACATTCAGTATATTGGATATGCAGTCCACATATATTATTTTATGTCTTAAATGCTGAGTGTTTTTTTATTCCTTTACTTTGGCTGGTCAGGATTTCCATTGCAAACTTTCAATTTTCAGTTTATAATTTATCCCTCATGAAAAAGAAAAAAAATGTAATTTCTTTGTCCAGAAACAGTTTAATGCACAACCTATTCCCACTCAGATTAGATGTATCATGGAAAGGCAGTTTCGCTTACCATGGACATTTAAAAAAAACCAAACCAACTTTTGAGAGGAGACGATTTTATTTTGGTTCAGAGTCATACTTTCATATAGAGCATAGCTTTAATATCTTTGAAAAAAAACAGTACAAAGGGGATTATTTTTGTAATGGATATGTAAATCAAAGCACCCCCATTGATATGTATGTAGGTATGCATGACTTCAGCATGTAATAACCACAATAAATAAGCTGTATGATAAAAATACATGTAAAAGTTAGTGGAACTACATTGTGAAATAAAGCTGGAGTCCTGTTGAGACACAGGCATGTGTGGGAAATAGAATTGGGAAGATGCACAACATTCATATTCAGTATAGGGCTGTTGCTTTGTGACTATGTAGCAGAGCTGATGAAAGGACTAGTGCACATTGAGACATCAACAAGAGATTTTCAGTGTGCATCAGGCACTCCCAATGGATATTGGTTACGAGTTTTCATAATCCAGTAACTGGATTTCTTAGAAGGCCTGTTACTTAGCTAAGTGTGCACATTTACATTGCATGAAAGGACTAGAATGCTTTATATTGTAGTTCATATACTATTGTTCACCAATAAAAACCATATTTTTAATATTTTGAGATGCAACTTCTTTTTTTCTTAGGGCCCTTCCACAGAGCCCTATATCCCAGAATATCAAGGCAAAAAACCCACATTATCTGAGTGTGGACTCAGCTAACCCAGTTCAAAGCAGATATTGTGGGATTTTCTGCCTTGGTATTCTGGGATATAGGGTTGTATGGAAGGGCCCTTAGATACTCTGGCTACCTGCTGTACTGTGATGCCCACATTCTCCAAGCTCTGACATAGTTGTCACAAAATATGGTCACCAGCATAAGTGTTCATTATCTATAATTTACTCCCATCTATACATTCACCCTCATAGCAACTAATGGCAATTAATTTTTATTGTTATACACTCTTCGGGCCCTTCCACATAGCCCTATATCCCAGAATATCAAGGCAAGAAATCCCACATTATCTGAATGTGGACTCAGATAACCCAGTTCAAAGCAGATATTGTGGGATTTTCTGCCTTGATATTCTGGGATATAGGGCTGTGTGGAAGGGCCCTGAGTCCTCACTCAGACAATAGGATTTCCTGCCTTGATATTCTGGGATATAGGGCAGTGTGGAAGGGCCCTTCTTGAGTGGGATTGAGCCATTGCATGCTTCCCCACTCCAAATGAGCAGTCTAACTTTATGGAATGGAATTTACTTATTCGGTTGTACAAAAGCCAAAAGATTCATTTTTAATCCAGCCCATTATTGGGTGGGGGGGACTTCCCAGGCTCCCCTTCCCGTTGTTTTAGGCATTGTTTGTCCTTATGTCCTTCATTAAGACCTGGATTAAAAGCATTAGAGTTAAGATACCACTCTTTCTGCGATCCTTTTCCTTCTGTCTGTAGAGGAGATCGGGATTAATTCTTTGTTAAAGATGTTTCTACTCTAGAGGAGACAGGTGCATGTGCAATGCTCTCTCCCTGTAGCATGCAGCTTTCCAAAGTATTTTAAGGAAAGAGCAATCAATCTAGAGATATCCTAACCTGGGCTTCCTTAAAAAAATCATCTTTTTTTCTCTTGGTTTGCAGGCCCTGGAGTAGTATCTTTTTTCCCGTCTTGCCTTTCTGCTTCAGGTTTAATGCTTAGTAGTTAAAGCTGTTTCTACTCTAGAGGAGACAGACATGCATGCGTGCTCTCTCTCTCTCCCTGCAGCATGCAGCTTTCCAAAGCATTTTAAAGTGGCTCCCACTTCCCAGGGAAGGAAGAGCAATCGACCTGGAGCTATCCTACCCTGGGCTTCCTTTAAAAATCCCTCTTTGCTCTTGATTTGCAGGCCCTGGAGTAGCACCTTTCCCCTCTTGCACTTTTCTTTCTAGCAGCTGCCTTCTTCCCAAACTCCACTTGTAAATGAAGGCAGCCTTTTTTTGACAGCCACTGTTCTGTTGCAGTTGGAAAAAACATGGAGGCTGAGACCTTGCCGTTATGGCCATCTGAACAAGCCATATTAGCTGAAGGAAACTGGCCAAATCAAAACCATGCACAAGCCTACTAGCCAAGGCGGGTTAAGCTTGGCTCCCAAGGTGAGATGGAACCTGGAGCCTTTACTTCCACTATTCTTCTCCCTGTTCCTGAGCAATATCCTTCAACTGGGAGAAGAGATGAAGTGGCAACCTGTTCATCATGAACCTTCAGCTTCCTACCCAGACCATTTCACACATTTAGTAAGTAATGTTTGGATAAAATGTCTGAGTTAATTAAGATTCAAATACATAATTTGTTACAAAGTGTTTGTTTAAGCAGAGTTGAAACTTTGGTGGTTGAACCATTGGTTGATTCTTTGCAAGCCACAATTATAGTTGGGGAAGAACAACATCAACATAATAACATGATGATTTTGTGGGTGGAAAAAATAGACATTTCACAGCAAAATATCTCCTTCATTCATCTTTTATCTATGCAGCCTATAACTGAAGCATGTCTAATGGGTACAGGCTGAGAAGATGAAGTGTTGAATTTCCTGAAACACAAACATTTATTTTTATATTTCTCTGGAAAAAAATGCAGAAAACTGTTTTCAGTGTGAAACGTTTAAGAATCCCATGGAAAAACAGAAGCGATGAGCAAAGTAATAAAGACTTCTTAGAGAATCGGGTCATGCTCTTGAACTGTCTGTTTAATAAACAAATAATGTGCTATTTTTACACATGGCTGCAAACTATGCAATTTATTTTATTTGAAAATTAATACTGTAGAAAACAAGTCATATATTAATAATGAGCCAACTTCCAAAATACACATTGCACCAAAAACCTTTTATGAAAGAGCACTGTCAGTACCTTTTTGTTCATTTAAGACAGGGGTCCTCAAACTAAGGCCCGGGGGCCGGATGTGGCCCTCCAAGGTCATTTACCCGGCCCTCACTCAAGGTCAACCTAAGTCTGAAACGACTTGAAAGCACACAACAACAATCCTATCTCATCAGCCAAAAGCAGGCCCACACTTCCCACTGAAATACTAATAAGTTTATATTTGTTAAAATTGTTCTTCATTTTAATTATTGTATTGTTTTTAAGTGAGGTTTTTTTTTTTGCACTACAAATAAGATATGTGCAGTCTGCATAGGAATTCATTCATTTTTTTTCTCAAATTCTAATCCGGCCCTTCAATAGTTTGAGGGACTGCGACCTGGCCCTCTGTTTAAAAAGTTTGAGGACCCTTGATTTAAGACATGTACTTAAAATATATATGAAATGTTATGCTCAGTATAGTCACATAAAATTTTAAGAAATGTTTGTTTTGTAGATTTTAACAAAAATGTTGAAAACACAAAATATTTGTTCATACTAGATAGCAAGAAACAAGAATTATTTTAATTCACGTTCTTTTCCTTTGGATGGGTTTGTACTTTGTTATTATTCCATATGTTATGTGCATTGGATATGAAAAAAGCAGAGCTTATAAATTCACTTTGAAATCTGGAAAATTCAAACTAGTTTCGAATGTTTAAAAATTCATAGTTCAGGTAACATAAGACTGTGATCAAAATGGCAAAATGAGGAAGAGTACTCAGGCTAGGGGCGGTAGGTAAAGGTAAAGATAGTAGAGGTTGTATTTACCTGAGTCTACTCAGAATAACATAATTCCACTCTTTCTCTCCCCCTTCTGCAGGCCCGTAGCCAGGATTTTGATTTGGGGGGGGGGGGGGGGGGCTGAGTCTGAGCGAAAGAGGGTCTACCCTAGCAAACCTTTTGTATCAGTTACCCCAATACCCCCATGCATATGGGATATATTGAGCATGGTGATCAGATCATGATATGAATAAACATAACAGTTTAAATAATGTACCAGTAAGGCCTTCTCGCAGACCACCATGAGAATTTCGGGGGGGGGGGGGGCTGAAGCCCCCGCCCCCCCTGGCTACATGCCTGCCCTTCTGCTTTTGCACTTTGTACCAATGGAAGTATAAGATGAGGGCAAGGAAGGAAAGTAAGAGGGCAAGAAAGAAATTTTATAAAAGAAGATGAAATGGTGGAATGATAGAGGGTTAACTGGGATTATCTTTGCCGAATCACAACAGTTGGAAGGGCCTACTGTTTTTCTTCTTCCTAGAGATTTTACGAAATTGACTAGATGAGTTTCTGTCTTAAATTTGTATTAGGAGATCTTAAGCTATCTCTTTTCTCGACATCATGAATAGACATCGGAATTCCACAATTCTTTATTCCAGCTATCTTGACTTGTCCTCTACTGACCTTCATTATAGCGGGAAATTAATATCCCAAATTTTGACTGCTTGTCAAATTTCATACATTTTTGCTATGTGTCTTGTCATCAGTGGGTAAACAGCAAGACTTCTCCAAAGCTGAACAGTACATCACCAAACTTCTCTTTTCACTTGGGACAAATTATGGCGCCCCGACTTTTCAATTATGGCGCCCCGACTTTTAAATACATATCAAAGAAAAATACTGTTGGGTTCCTTGCTGATATTGAGACAGGTACTAAGAACATTCTCATTTTGCTAGTCCTTTGACCTGCTTCAATGCCTTGTCTGTAATTTAAAACAAATGTAAGCTCAGTCTTTCATCTGTTTCCAGTACTTTAGTATTGGTGTAATTTTAATGCTGCAAGGTTTTGTTGGAGGAACAAAAGGTAAATAATTCTACAGACAAAGAAATAAAAATAGCTGAGTTTGTTCAGGAGCAGGAGATGCATGTTTTTGGTTTGTTTGTACCATGCTTTGTGATGTAATGAAATCTCTATTGGAAACCCTTTTTGGTTGAATCCTTCTTTCCCTAGCCTCACATGCTGTCCTGTCTAGGAATGTACAGAAGCAGGAGGTATACCTTTGTCTACAAGCAAATACTTTGCAAAATATACACTGAAAAGAAAGTTTTACAAGAATGGCAAAAAAGTATATTATGAGATATCACAGAGAAGCTACTTAAATGACATTTTTGTGCATCAAAATTAAAAATGTCAGTAAGTATTCTCAGACCTGCTTTTTCCAATGCTATTTGCTATTTATTTTCACCCACTAAACTAGCAGTGGTATAGTTAGTGAAAGAATTTGCCACGCTCATGTTCTCTTAAATGGGCTTCTATGCCTTGCTGTGAAAAATTACCTTTGGACCAGAAGCTAGACAATCTTTTTTGATTATTTATTTAAAACTAAAAGCAGGAAATGATTCATTTGATTTCTGCCAATACTGGAGTGTTGCCACTTTTAGCTCAGGAAGGCTAGGCTTCCCTTGGCAGTCTTGGCTTCAGTGATGATGAATGAAGTTCTATGTTTAGGGCTAGCTTGAATGTTAGAGTGTCAAAAAAAGCAATCTTTCTAACATGCTACAGGAGGAATGGCCGTTGCAAGATTTCTGACTGGTGTCAGAGAGATGTGTTTGTATTTTATACTTTCCAGAAAATAATGAAATGCATGAATATTTTCTATTTATCATTTTTGAGGGGCCGAATTGACATTGTCCTCACAGTGTCAATTATATTTTTGCCTGTTAAACTTGATGATGTTGTCTGAAACATTTATTTTTATTATTTTGGGTTTTTTTGGAACCTACCCTTCAGTGATATCCAAAATATAATGACATTATGTGAGCTGCAGGGCATTTTATTTGATAAGCTGACAATTATAGCTAGTTCAGTTTTTCTTTCATTACTTCCCAATGACTATGGGCTTATTGACCCTAGCAAAAATGGCAGGATTCTTCTAGTGATTTAGCTAGGAGCACAGATAAGTGAATCCATGCCTGGTGAGCATATGCTAAAACCAGAAGGGCCAGGACAGGGAAACAACTCACCACCAGGTTGAAGTCAAGCCACAGAGGTTTGCAATTTGCTTCAAAATGTACAAGCATAAATATGCAGAGAAACACAAGTCATCTTATACAGTTCTGGTTGCCATTCAAATCTCCTGCCCCCTCCTCTGATTGGGCAGAAAAGAGGCTGGCTAGAATCTGCTCCCGGATTGGCTGAAAGCTCTGCTGACATGATGGCTTTCAGGTGAGGATTCCATTGGCTGGAAGAATGGTGCCCGGGGTTTGATCAGTTAAAGGACCAATCAGCTAGTGAGATGCCTCCTGGGAGGGCACGATCAGGAAAAAGACAATGCCAAAGAAATGTTGATAAGCTTTTGATTAGCTCAACTGTCCAGTTTTGTGTTAGACAAAGATATTGAACCTGGAAACAAATATGCAAGTCTTGGGGGGACAAAGGTGCAGATCCTGGGCAACCAAAGGTTGAGCTGTCAATAAAAGATTTGATGAATGTACTTCCAAGTCTCTGTTTCCACAGGGGCAGAAGGCTCTCAGCCACAGCTGAATCACACAAATATATTTGGGCTCATCTGGATGGCACTGGATATCACTTATCTTTGCATATATACAATGAAACTGATGATTATCTGGCTTGGGAAACAGCCAGAGGGATTTGCTCAACCTTCCTATTCTTAGGGGAATATTCTAACAGGGAGAAAGGGGTTAGGCTGTCTCTGATGCTACATTTTAATACATTCTTACACATCATCATCATAATCATCATCATTATTTCTATCACGCCCCATCTGTTACACACAACATGAGTAAAACATAATAAACAATATGTGCAAAATAAATGTCAAGTTAATAAAGGAAAACAAATAAAACAAAATAAACAAATTAAACAATAAACTGTAAAAACATTAATTAAAACCACATTTAAAACATCGTGATGGCACACAGTGGAACAGATTCTATATGGAAGACTGTAGCCCACTTTATGCCAAGAGTGAGCTACAGATTTACATCATCAGTTTTCTAGAAGTCCAGAAGCAACTGTGGCAGCACTTTTTCCACATGCTCCACATCCATCTTGGTCAGATCCTCCATTTCAACATGCTGTGCATCTCATGCCACCATCACTGTTTTTTCTGGGTGACCATAGAGCCCCATTCAGGCTCCTAGCTAATGTCAGAATGGGATGTTCACAAAGCCAAGAAGACAAAGGGGAGATTGTCCATCCCTCTTCTTCATGTAGGTCACATGGATGCCTAGCTCTGAAGTCAGCAGGGGTACCCATAATGGCTAGGAGCGAACATGGAGCACCATGGTTGGAGTTGATAGTAACACGGAGGAGGTGAGACGTGGGTCATCACAGCAAAGCAGATGTGCTCCTTGGACATCTCAAAAGTGGCTCTGGATTTGGATGCTTCAGTGCATATACTGCCCAGGACAGATGAGCTCTCAATGTGCAAAAATAATATGCCTCACTAAAATGAAAGTGTATTTAAAATATGAAACAATCCGTTTATTCCACCCAAATAACAGTGGCATGTGTGAATTGGAACAATTAGAGTGAATCATTCATTTGGCAATTTCTTTAAAAAAGCATCCAGGGATGATATTTTTTTTCCAGCATCCACTTTTGTTACGAATTTAATATTCAAACTTACATTATAATGCAGGGGCACTTGGGAGGCAGATTAATTTGCTTTCCTTTTCTTCCTCATTTTTGCTGTTTATATATGATCAGAAAAGGATTTTAGAGGGAGCTCCTCTTTACCTTGCCAGTTTTAGACAAGCACACATGTCTACAGTAGGATAAGCTAAAGTAGAATCCATTCCTTCCAAGATCAAGATTTATTACATTGTTTGCTGTGGGCACATTACTTTAATCCAACACCAGAAGTTAATGTTTCTTCTGCCCATCTTCACGATCCTCCTAACGCAAATGATGCTATGTGCAACCAGTTGCTGGTCTGCCCACCTTGATTAATACATCTCCTGCAATTGATGGGAAATCCCATCAGTAGCCTGGTATGATGAGCCTGTTTTCCTTCTGTGCTGGCATGCTGCTACTAAAATAATGTCAGGAAGTGGGATTCACACATACTCTCCCCACTCCTCCTCGCAATAATTCATTTATTTCAAGTATTAAGGTTTTAAAAAACTAATCTTTGCTGGATATTGCTTTTTATTTGAATTTATGAAGCAGCAGAACTGTGTGAGGGCGGAATCAGGGGGGGCTCAACAGTATAGCTGTTACAGTATAGCTGATTTTGCCCAGGGGTGCTCTTGAGGCACTCTTGGGGGAAAATAGACCTTGACATATGCGAGTTGTAGTTACTGGGATCTATAGTTCACCTACAATCAATCAAAGAGCATTCTGAACTCCACCAATGATGGAATTGAACCAAATATGGCACACAGAACTCCCACGAGGAACAGAAAATATATATCAGTGATTGGTTTGGGGGGGAGGGCAAAATACTGTTTGCTTACCATTGAAAATTACCTAGGGCCGCCTCTAGGCAGAATTAAGAGGTTAAGCAGAAGTACAACAGTGGGACCATGGACTGGCAAATACTTGCAGTTACACAAATATGGAGAGGTAGGACAGTGAGGGTGATTATCCTGATATGTTGCTGCTATCCATGATCACAGAACTACCATGGAATAGTGACTTTGAAAAAAAGAGTGTCTGTCCTATCACTAGAAATACTTGTGAAGGCTGAAGTACAGTGTATTTGATGAAGTGAGTCTACAAACCATGTTTTCCCCTCTTTTCTCTTCAAAATATTTCTGAAGAGCCTCTTATGCCCTAAAACATTCCAGTTATAAAAACCAGAGCTGTTCTTTATATATTTGCTCTCTTTAGCACTATGGCTGTGAAGAGAGAACTATTTTCAGCAGGGTATGCTAGGCAAGGTACATTTAATGCAGTAAAGTATGTGGCACAGATGAAAAACATACCACACTTTCCAATTACCTGGACATTCCACAAAACCAACTCTATTTGCATCATATGGCTGCCATACAGAGATCAAGATGTTGTAATTCATTTAAAAGTGATGCATTACTCCTTCACTAAAAAAAATTGAAAGTAGTAGTAGTGATAGTAGTAGTAATAAAAACTCAACAATAAAAATACGAGCAATAATTATAAAATATCTTCATACAAAGTGGTTCAGAATATTTTAAGGTTCACAGGTGCCTTTCTTAATTGTACCTTTACTTACTATTTGTTCCAGATACAAATACCAGGGCCTCACTTTTCAATTTCTGGCAAATGTTCCTGTGTTGTAAACAGAAGAAAAGGGGAGAGTAACAGATACCTTTCTTTAAATTCTGTTGCTATGTCTTGCTGTGTATCTGCTGAGTTAATCTGTGCTGTTTTAATAAAACATTCCATCCCATAGATTTTCCCAGATGTCCAAAAGGGATTCTAAAATGTCTCTGGAGAAATCATATTAAAAGTAGCAAGATAGGCAAGTGGGGAATGCCAAACATTGTTATTACTGAAGGCAGAAAGATTGAAGGAACCTGAAGAACAATAAAGAACTCAGTTCATAAAGAGGCAAAAGAGGCAGCCAGGGAAGCAAAAAAGCGAACAGAGATCATCCAGCAGGTAGAGCCATCTGTTGCAGGAGAGACTCTATTTACTTTGTCCAAATATAATTATCATATACTGCAACACATAATCCTCTATATATTATATTATATATTATGAGTTTTAATCTGGAAGATTCAAAGAAAGTCTTTGAAAAAAGGACAAACCATTCACAACATCATTAATTGAGAGCGGGAATCTATAAGTAAGAATGTTTAGCGGTCTGGTTTGTAATGACAGAGAGCAAGTCAGAAAAATCCCCCTGTCCCAAAGGAGCCCTATTTGTCCTCATGCCAAAAAGAAGCACAAGAACAGTTTGTATATATGTATAGGGGCTTTTCACACAGCCAAATGAACATGCATGAGGCAAGGGCAGGGTCTGGGTAAGTCAAGTCAGCTACTCACTCACCCATGCAAGTTGAGCTGCTAACATTATAGCATAGTTCGTGTTGAGTATTCCTTGTCCAAAATACTTAAAACACATAATACACTGTTGAACAGCTCTTATCAGCAGGAAATTCTTCCTAATGCTTAAGTAGAATTTCTTTTCCACAATTTGTTTCTATTGTTCCATGTCTTAGTCTCAAGAGCAGCAGAAAACAAGTTTGCACATTCCTCAACATGGCATCCTCTCTTGAATATGACAGTACGGGGGTTGAAAGAAAAGTAATGCCTCCAGCTTTGTAACTCCTCAACAGATGGTAGTACTGGTATGCGGCAGGTACTGGCTTGTTCAGTACACTCTCCCCTACAGTTCCATTTCTGTGAGAAGCCTTAGCATTGAATGGTTGTGTTGTTAAAGTGTGAAGTATGGAACTCTGCGCAGACAATTGGTCAATGCAACTTAAGCAATGTCCAGTCATTGGTCAATGCAACTTAAGCAATTGACAGCAGAAGGTGTCAACCCAAAGGAGATTCGTCAGAGAATGCAAGCTGTTTAGGGTGATTGTGTTGATGTGAGTACTGTGCATCATTGGGCGAGTAAGTTTAAAGATGTTAAGGTGGGAACATCTGACTTGCGTGACAAACAAAGAGTTGGATGTCCTGTGACAGCAACCACCGAGTTTCACAAGCAAAAGGTTGACAGATTGATTCAGGATGGTCGTCATATTACTCAGAGAGAAATTTCAAACATAATCAGCATTTCACAAAAAAGTGTGGGTCACATTATTGCTTTGCTTGGCTATCGGAAGATCGGTGCACAATGGGTACCCAGGATGCTGACACCTGAAATGAAAGCTCACAGACTTGAAACTTCAGAGACTGGATCTCATCACCATACAACATCCTCCATACAGTCCAGATTTAGCACCATCTGACTTCCATCTGTTCCCGATAATGAAAGAAGATCTGCAGGGACATTGTTATGCTTCTGATGAAAACATTAAGAGAACTGTGAGACGCTGGTTGCAGAAACAGAGTGTCGACTTCTTCTGTGACGGCTTCAGAAAACTTGTTCATCGTTGGCAGAAATGTATCCAATTGTCTGGTTATTATGTAGAAAAGTGAATAGTGGTAGTTAAAGAGCACATTCTAAGGATTATTTCTGTGTTTGGTTTATTAAAATATTTCCATCCAAACCCAAGTAATGAAGGTGGAGGCATTACTTTTAATTCAATCCTTATATAACAACAAATCTTTGGAACACAATGAGGTGTCTTGGAGGTGGGATCCAAGTCTAAACACAAAATTCATTTATGTTGCATGTACTTCATATACACCTTATAAATACATCTTGATGGTTTTACAGAATGTTTTAAATTATTTTGTGCATAAAACTTAATAAGTTTATATTAAACCATCAGAATGCAAAGGTTTTAGTGAAACATGTGAACATTATTTTTAGTATTTCTTATTTAGGAATTCCAGATAATAGATGCTCAACTTATAGTTATTATTGTAATGCAACATATTCCACATAAGGATTTTTTTACCTGATTCTCCTAGAAGGAAATAAAAAGGACTGTGCTGCCTAGGACATGAATACAAATGTTTAAGGAAGGTACTCCAGTTACAGAACCTGAACAAAATCTAAGTTCCATCCTCATTCTATGGATCACAAGGCACTCTGGACAAACATTAATTCTAAATATTCTGGGCACACTCCAACTTCCCATTTAAGCATCACTTGACAATAGAGTGACATATTGATCTGAAGTTTCCATTTCAGTGTGAGAAGATGGAAGGAGTATTCCTAGACAATTGTCTGGTTTCACCCTACTGTACATCTGTTATCTCATATGCATATTAACCTTTTGACCTAGGTTCTCCTATCTATGCACTATCTCAAGAATTTGCTATTCCACTGCAATTGTGCTATCATAGGTAGTGAATACATTCCAGGATGAGCACTTTCAATATTGCACCTTTTCATTTATGCGTTCCCAATGATTCACACATACTCTTGTAATCCCATCTTCCCATTCTTCTGCTGCTGCATAATTCTGTGGGGTTTTTTAGCAACTAGAATTCAAACAATGAAAAAAGGTACAAACATCTGGGCGTCCCCTGGGCAATGCCTCTGCAGACGGCCAATTCTCTCATACCAGAAGCAATTTGCAGTTTCTCAAGTCGCTTCTGACAAGATAAAAAGAAGAGCCCATACAGTGTTGCATCTCAGTGTCAACGTTGAGCTTTGTGGAGAGGTGGCTGCCTAGGTAGTGGAAATTGTTGACATTTTCTAAAGTTTCACCTTTAAGTTGTATTTCTGGCATTGCAGAGGGATTGGCAGGTGCCTGCTGAAAGAGCATTTCGGTTTTCTCAATGTTCAGTGAGAGACCAAGCTTTTCTTAGGGTCAAGGAAAGATGGTAGCAAAACGACTGTACGGAAATAACCCAAGTAGGAAGACATTGTGGGTTTCACTACATTGCCATATAGTCAGCAGAGTGTACTGGTTCTACTTAGTGGTTAGAGTGCTGGACTGCAGAAATCTACATTAATTTAGTGTTTAAAACCATTTCCTTCACATGTTACTTTGCAATGTAATTTGTACTGTCATAGCAAGACTTGATTTAATGAGTCTACTATAATTTGGATTAGCCATTGGATTTCCCTCAAATAAATATATATAGGGTTATTTTATTCATGTTAAAAAGGTAGGTTTACATTCCTAGTGAACTTCACTGGTATTCAAAATGTGAAAGAAAACCTCAAATCTCTAGGAACAACTTTTACGCAGGCACTAAAATCCAGTTTCAAGCCAGCTTGAGAGTGGGGCGTGCACAAAACATACACAATATAATGTATTAAAACAGTGTGGTAAAAACACCCTGAAATTCTGGTTCAAGCCATAAAATCTGATGCAGCCAAACAGTGTATATCCTATGGAGAGCTGGAACCTGAGTCCAAAATGTGGAGTGCTTGTAAGGACAGGGCTAGTACTGAAGCTTGGCGGTGTTGCATCCCAGATCAGGAAATGAGACCATAAGATTAAATCCACCACACTGGACTGTGAGAAAAACAATCCTTTTTATTGATGAAAAATTGGTTACAAAAGAAAGGTAAATGCAAAGTCAAAAAGCCACAATAGAAACACAGCAGTCAGGAAAATCTTTGAACTTGAGCAAAATTCCAAAAACCACAATACAAAAACCACGAACCTGTTAGCATATCACTAACCGTACTTGAAAACTAGAAGCCTGGGAATGCAGGCCATGGAACACAGGAAAACTGCCAAGGTGCTGCCTCAGTCTAAAACGTTGCTTGATCTAACGAGACAACCGGGGGGAGGCCCCTTAAACTAAAGAAACTATTTCTTGAAACGCCCCCAGACTTTGAAGTCTGAGCCTCTCTCTCCTGTAATCTATTTGACCTTCGTAGAAACTGTGAATCACTCCTGTTTCTAGCTATCTGTTCCCTTCGGTCATTAAAAAACCCAGGTGTGATTCCCTCTGGAGAGCTATCATGGCTTGATTCTAAAACATTCTCATCAGGCTGTTTAGTTTCACTTTCCCCGCCACTGACCTCAGCATCAACAGTTTCAACACTATCAGGGAAAGATACATGTTCAGTGGCTTGCTCAGTTGCATCAGGAAATACAATCAGAGAATCAGGTTCACACAGAGATTGAGTCTCAGGTTCACACGGAAGCTGAACCCCAACAGGCAGGGATGAGGGACAGGGCCTTCTTGGTGGTGGCCCCCCCGCCTGTGGAATTTGCTCCCCGGGGAAATTAGGTCATCATCATTCCTCCTTATCTTTAGAAAAAAGGTTAAAATGTGGTTGTGGGACCAGGCCTTCTGGCAATCAGGTTAAAGGACAATGGATAATGTTTGACTATGGCATGAAAGAAGATTTGGATAAGTTAAGTGGAGTAATCATTAGTAGATGGCTAGCTAAACAGCCACCAGACGGGCAATAGCTAACCAGAGTTTAAGTCTGTTTTAATCTTTATTTATTAATGTTCATGTTTAATTGTTATATTTGTTATTCTGTATTTTATGATGCGGCATTGAATTATTGCCAATTGTAAGCCGCCCTGAGTCCCCCCAGGGGTTGAGAAAGGCGGGGTAAAAATGTTCTAAATAAATAAATAAATAATAAGAAACTGAATGCACGGTATGGCTGGAAGGCACATGAAGACCTCCCCTCAGAGAAGAAAGCAGAGTTCCCATAAGAATTCTTACTTGACCTTTCTTGCTTTGCCCTGATTTTGTCTAGAATTGATTCTCATCTGACAGGCTGCTTCTTATCAGCACATTGCACCAGATGAGGTAAGGAAAAAAAATATATACATTGATTTGTAATCAGCAGATCTTCATGGCCACTGTCCCACCTTGGAAGTGGTTCCTGGGGTGCCTTTGTAGGCACCCCACAGCAAACTGGTTCTCCATGTCTTGATCAGAATTAAATAACTTCGTAGAAGCAGTTTGAGTTAACAAAGAGTGTACCTACATGATAGAGTTATTGTAGTCTGGCAACACTGGGATTGTCATGGCTCAATGCTATGGAATCCTGGGATTTGTAGTTTGGAGAGCCGTCTGCAGTCTTTGGTAGATAAGGTTAAAGACAGTAAAACTGCAATTCTCATATTCAAGAGCATTGAAGCATAGCAATTACAGTGGTGTCAGACTGCATTCATTTTACAGATGGACCTTCAAGCTTTCTCTTCCATCAGTGTTAATGAAATGTGGCTTTCCTAAAATAACTGTGAAAAATATACTTTAGCTTATCTAGCTAGAATAAAAAACAAGCCAGTTCAAACATACAACAATGACATTTCTAAACAAAATTTAGAATTTTAATGGGATTCTCGTTGCAATCAAAATTTGGACCTCAATAATGTGCTTTAACTTAAGCCATGATTTTCCATTCAGAAGCATACAGTAATCTTATGAAAGTGGGCAAGAGGCGGGGTGAGGAGTTGGCCTCAGTGTCAGAGGCCTCTTTCAAAACTCCAGGATGAAAACCCCAGGTGTCAACCTTAAATGCTCACATATGAGAAGAAGTGCTGCATTGTAACCGAAACTTAGTATTTTGTTCCATAATTCAGCTTTAAACTAATTACGAATAAAAGGGAAAGTAGAGGACTCAAGCTGATGTCGACCAGCATGAGTGCAAAAGTTAGGTCAACGTACAGAGCATTGCAGCTCTGTGTTTAAAAAAAGAAACAAGGAGACTGGGAACTACTTCTTTTCAGCATCAAAGCACTTCACGTATTCACACTGTGATTTACACAAATATTTATTTAATGAAGTATTGCAGTAGCAGTTAATATTTGTTGCACTCCAAGAGCTAAGGCAGAAAGTGTGGAAAAAATGGAAGAACGAAAACCCTTTAGCTCTAACATTTCCTGTGTTGGGTTGTTGTAGTTTTTTTTCGGGCTATATGGCCATGTTCTAGTGGCATTCTCTCCTGATGTTCCGCCTGCATCTATGGCAAGCATCCTCAGAGGTAGTGAGGTCTGTTGGAACTAGGAAAAAGGGTTTATATATCTGTGGAATGACCAGGGTGGGACAAAGGACTCTTGTCTGCTGAAGCTAGGTGTGAATGTTTCAACTGACCACCTTGATTAGCATTTGATGGCCTGGCAGCTTTTTGGTGTGGCTTGTTAATGGGGAGATCTTTTGTTGAGAGGTGATTAGCTGTCCCTGATTGTTTCCTCTCTGTTGTTTTGCTGTTGTAATTTTAGAGGTTTTTTAATACTGGTAGCCAGATTTTGTTCATTTTCATGGTTTCCTCCTTTCTGTTGAAATTGTCCACATGAGAGGTGATTAGATGTCCCAGATTGTTTCCTCTCTGTTGTTTTGCTGTTGTAATTTTAGAGGTTTTTTTTTAATACTGGTAGCCAGATTTTGTTTATTTTCAGAATTAGTGTGTTTGTGGGTTCAAAGATGCTAATCACAGCCTTGGTGTACAACACAAAAATACCTCCAACCCCTTTCTTCTTCCTTGTTATGCAGGCATGTTTGGTGATGACCTGGGGTTCTTTGGCTTTTTGACAGTGGGAACTGGAAAGATAAGATAATGCTCCTCAGGGCTCAACCAGTTTTAGCGTAACTGAATCTTGAGGACTTCATTTTGCTACGGCTGCAGGATAGACACAGAGTGCATGGCCATCTCTGGATTTTGTGATAGTTGTAGATGAGCAAAGATGTTGATATAGATGTAAGTTGTGGTATGGGGACAGATTTCAGGTTCTGTGCTAAAACATCTTCATGGTTGTCAAGTGTAGTGCTTTCATCTAGGACCACAGTTAAAAGGATCCATACCTAGCGAGCATAAGCTAAACCAGATAGGCCAGGTCAGAGAAACAAACTTACCAGGTTGAAGACAAGCCACATAGGTTTAATATAATTTGACCAAAAAGGATGCAAATACAAGCAATTTGCTTCAAAAGATACAAATATATACACACAGAGCAATTTAAGGCATCTTATATACTTCTGACAGCCATTCACACTTCCCGCACCCTCCCCTGATTGGCTAAGAAGAGGTTGAGCCATGATCTATGTTGGGATTGGGTGGGGATTCTTCTGATGTTGGGGATTCCCTGGGTGGAAGAAATGGCAGTTGGGGGTTGGTCTATGCAGGGAGCCAATTAGCTGCAGGGATGCCCCCATGAGGGCACAGTCTGTGAAGAAAGAATGGCACAGATATGCTGGTGGGGTTTTGATTAGCTCAAATGTCCAGTTCCATGCAACACAAATGTACAGAAATCAAGGGACAAATGTACTGATCTTAGGTAATCAAGAACTTGGCTGTCATTGAAAAGAGTTAATGAATGTATTTGAACAGGGTACTTTCAATACCTTGTTATTTGTTATAGATATAACCTGTTATTGCTCTCACAGCAACAAGCAGTAATGGCTTCTACGCATATCAACACTGCAGCAACATATTGTTTCTTCTACAGTAGGGGTAAGCAATATATCCCTGCTACCCTCAAGGTTTTTGAGGCTAAATATATCGTGGTATCAGCACAGACAAATAAACGAATGTTTTAAGAAAGATAAAAAAATAGGATTTCAAGAACAAGACACCTTTTGGGACAGCATATTGAAAACTGAAAGAAAAATAATAACTAAACTATACAAGAAATTAATAGAATGGAACTTAGAGACAGAAAGTGAGAAAAAATACATGAAAAGATGGAACGAAAATCTGGGAAAAACAATAAGAAAAGAAGATTGGGAAAAAATCTGGAGAATAAAGATCAAATATATGTACGCAATAGACCTAAAAGAAAATTGGCTGAAGGTGGTGCACAGATGGTATATGACCCCTAAGAAATTAAGTAACTCCCATAAAAATATAAACATAAAATGCTGGAAATGCGGAAGGATAGAGGGTTCATATTTCCATATGTGGTGGTCGTGCCCAAAAACTAAGTTGTATTGGAAAAAAAATCAAAGAAACTACAGAGGAAATGCTACATATAAAAATCCCACTTAAACCAGAGATATATCTATTAGGCATAACAGATTCAAAGATGGATAAAAACACAGGCAAACTCCTATTTCTATTAAACACAGCAGCAAGAATTTGCTATGCAAAACTCTGGAAGAAAGAAGACATTCCAGAAATTAGGGACTGGACAGAAAAAATCCTAGATATTAGGAATATGGACAGATTAACATACTTGATATCAAAAATAATGGAACCCAAATAAAAGAAACTGACTGGACAGATGTGACAAATTACTTAAAATAAGGAAATAGAAATACAGCAATAAAAATAGAGGAGAAAAACAGGAAGAAAGTACGGATGGAAGAAAGAAAAGGAAAATACATTTGGAAGATACAAAGGAAGTCAACGAGGGAGACATATTACATATTCCAGCTGTCTCCATTGTTTGTTTTTAAATCTTTGCTATTTCTGTTCTTTTTTTCTTTTCTCTCTCTCTCCTTTCTCCTTCCCTTCTTCTATCCTCTTCATCTTCTCCTTTCTTTTTCTTTCTCCTTTTTCTCTCTATTTTTTTTATCACTTTTCTCAGTCTATTTGCACCGTATGTTATAAAATGAAACCTCTAATAAAGATGATACAAAAAAAATGTTTTTGAGGCTAAGATTGTTTCTCTGATACCGTATGGCTCCCTATTTGGATTTGTGCAATCAATAAATCATGTAATACAGTACATTTCAAGTTTCTCCGGAAACGAATGGGGCTCCCTAAATGTGTGTCTTATGCTATTCTGTGCATTAAGACAGGTCAAACCAGTCTTGAAACCTTGGCATGGATGACAGCTATAAAATTCTGGCTACATATTCATTTGGGATAGTTATATTTCCTCCCTGTTATCAGATCATTTTATTTCAGAATTGTATTTTTGATTCTCAGAAAGATTGAAGCAATTGGCCTGTCTTTGGAAGCACTCTTAATGAGCACAAATGTGGAAGCCTGGTGAAACACTTCATCGTTCTTTGTTTGGTTACTCTAAATATGATTATATACGGATGAAATGCAGGAATTCCATTTTTTTTACAGTGTTCTCAATGGCAAGAGTGTTATAAAATTGCATATCCTCTCAAGAACTCTGATGCATTCTTTTGAGACTGTTGCAAATTTTATCCTTGAGATTGGTAACTTTTAAGTATCTTTTCTTTTATCTGTGATGTCTTCTTGTTGTATATACCAGTGTTGTATGCCAATTTTGTTGTTGAATGCCAATAAAGGCTGTGTGTGAGAGAGTTAATGAATGCAAATACTCTAAACCCCTGTTTCTGTGGGGAAGTGGCAGACTCTCAGCCTCAGGTGAAATGCACAAACATCATTGAGCTTATCTGGTTAGCAAAGGAGATCATCTATCTGGCTTGGGGAATAGCTAGAGGGATTTGTCCAACCTTTCCCTCCTTAGGAGATTATCTAAACAGGGTCATAGAAACAGGTTACATTTTGATACATTTTGAAGAAGCAGTTTATATAAATAGACAAATAGATACATTACATAGTTCAAAGGATACAAGTTACACATGAATAATTAATTGGTACAATTTATTAAAGGGTAAGGCACAATATAATTTATGGGGATATAGCTGCTTCTATGCCTATTCCCAGTCTTCTAAAGCTTCAAACTTATACAATTCTGGACAACTCTCTCTTTAATAAGAGGGAAAAATAACATATTTATTTGTGTTCCCTTATTGAGCTATAAATCTTTCAGGGGCGGGGGAGGAGTCACTGTGGTTCGATAACAAAGGCCCAATTCAACTCAAGTATCTATTTTATTTGAGGAGAAAGAAAGAAAGATACATGGGTATAATTTGAAGAGAACAGTCAAAAACAATTGTTTGGTAGCAAATAGTTTATCATAAGAATTTAGAAACAATTTAATTCCATGCTCCCAAAGTACTGTTTCTTTCTTTCCTTAAAACTTGCCAGGGACTGGAAGCAAATGGCTCACAGGGATGGGCACCAATGTATGGATTGTCAATGCTGGTGTAGATAGCCCCATCCCATTGCCAGAATCTCATAATCTCCTTCTCTACAACATTACAAAGATGTGAACCATGAACATTGGAATGTAGTATATCTATTGTGCATCATGCTTTCTAGTTGCTTTATGTACTCTGAACTTATTTTTTAAAAGAAAGGCAAAAGGAGCCCCGATGCGGTTTGGCTTTTCTCTATTGTAAGTGAAGCCTTCAAACCACTAGGCTACATGCTCAGGAGGCACCAAATCCACAAGTACGCATGTCTGAAGTCCACAGCTACACTGTAGACTCTCATAATGCAGATCAATGTCTAAACACATTCAGAGCACTGTAAATATATCACAGTTTTGAATAAAGATATGCATTTTCTTCTTGCATCTTATGAAATCCATTTCAGTATCTTCTGGTAATAAATAAATCACCGCAGTAACTGTCACCCACATTTGTGGGTTTAACTTTTGTGGATTTGACTAGCATAGTCCCTCCTTCCCCTTTTGCTTATGATTAAATTTTATTTTAGTTATTTTATGTCTTTTCTATAATACATTTTAAAATCCCAATATTTATATTGCACTAAGCTACAATCTCAAAACATAAAATACAAGAAACTTATAAAGCCATACTCCATCAGCAGCATCACATACACCCGTAGCTGTTGCTAAAAAAAACACAATGGTATTTAAAATAATAATAATAATAATAATAATAATAATAATAATAATAATAAATAATAATAATAAAAAGGAAAGGCTGACCATTTGAGAATCGCTGGACATAGAATCACTATTACAAAGACCCTGCATTTAGTTACCAACTGTCAAATCACAGTGTTTTTAAAAGAAATTTTCACTGGCAGGAACTAACTCAAAAGGGCACTTTTCACTGTACAAAGAACACTTTTAACATTTCATAAATTACTAAATAAAACAGTAGCATGATAAATGTATTTTAATATGAGATGTGATTTACCTGAAATATTTTGATCCCTGAAATTATTTTATACCTCGAATATGTATTCTAGACCTTCAGGATTTTCAGTCATAGAAGTTTGCCATTTCTTTGTGCCTTCTTTAACTCCATTTTTTTTGCTGAATTTTCAAAGTTCAGGTTTAAAGCAGTGTAAGGTTCCCTGAGAGCAATCTGTGGGAAACCTAAACTTTGCTTTAAACCTAAACTTTGCAAACTTAAGGGTGCATCAAAACCGTATATGCCAGGACTGCTGAAACGAAGGCCCGCAGGCTGGATGAACCCCTCCGAGGTCATTTACATGCCATAAACTTTAGACTTAGGTTTGCCCTAAGTTTGAAATGACTTGAAGGCACACAACCCAATCGTAATTAGCATGACTATTGCACCAACCAAAAGGAGGCCCACACTTTCCATTGAAATGCTGGTAATTTTATGTTGGTTAAAATTGTTCTTCATTTTAATTTTTTTTGTTTATTTGTTCAGTCGCTTCCAACTTTTTGTGACTTCATGGACCATCTCACGCCAGAGCTCCCTGTCAGCCATCACCACCCCCAGCTCCTTCAAAGTCAAGCCAGTCACTTCAGGGATATGATCCATCTTGCCCTTGGTCGGCCCCTCTTCCTTTTTCCTTCCATTTCCTCCAGCATCATTATCTTCTCCAAGCTTTCCTGCCTTCTCATTATGTGGCCAAAGTACTTCAACTCTGCCTTTAATATCCTTCCCTCCAGTGAACAGCCAGGCATTATTTTTTGGAGTATGTCCTGGTTTGATCTTCTTGTGGTCCAAGGCACTCTCAGAATTTTCCTCCAACACCACAATTCATTTTAAATATTGTAGTTATTTCTTTTTTTTTTTTTGCATTATAAATAAGAGAGAAATCCAAGCATGTTGTTTTCAAACTATAGTCTGGGGAACCGTGAACTGACCCCCTTCTTAAAAAGGTTGAGAACCCCTGGTACAATTCAATCAGAACCCAAACACCTTTCCGGACTGCTGGCCTTGGTAATGTGTGTTAATTTTCCTGCATGCTCATAGGTCTTATTTCTTGGTTTCAGCATCTTTAACCCACACTTTAGCCAGCTAAGGTAAAAGCCCTAAAATGTTTCTGCAATCGTGTTAAGCATGCCAAGGAACTTGGTACATTTAGAGGTTCCCTGTGGATCTGTCTTTCCTCCTCATTTGCTTTTCTCAAAGAAGGGGCTTTGGAGGAGAGCCGTTTGATGACCACAGTGTTAGGATCTTGGCAGGGTTGGTCTGACTTGTGGGTTGAAGGCTCCTTGCTGCTGCTATAAAGGAAGAAGATCCAGAATGAAAGACTGGAGAGTCTATTGCAGTTGAACTGTGAGGGAGTCCAACTTTTTACAATTTTATCTGGTGTGAATGTTTACAAATTTCAGTGCTTTGGGTCTCATGACAGAATATGTCAATGTGCCTGCTCTTCTTTTTAACCAAAGGTTTTTTTTTTATTTATAGAATATTTTCTAGTTATGGATTTCAACCACATAAACCAGAAACTGTTCACAGTCTAATAATCTATACTGCACATTTATTTTGTAGCCTCTTTGCAATGTTTTTCTTTCTCCTTTTGGCTGAGGATCCAATGAGGAGAAGCTATGATTTGTGAGGTTATTCCTAAACAACACCTCTAAGTCAGAATCCCCCATCTCTCGATAGTAACTCTCCTCAATTCTAAATGAATCGTAGGTTCAGACACTTATTTTTGATTCATAGAAAAGGGTTATCCCAGGCATGGGCAATCTTTGACCCTCCGGGTATTTTGGACTTCAATTCCCACAATTCCTAAAAGCTAGTATGCTGTTAGGAATTGTTGAAGTCCAAAACACCTGGAGGGCTTAAATTTGCCCATGCCTCCCTTATCCAGAATTCTGAAATCCAAAATACTCTAAAATCCAAAATTGCCCATATGTGTGGCTGAGATAGTGATACTGTTGCTTTCTGATTGTTCAAACTTCTTTTCATTCACAGAAATGTTTAAAACATCATGCAAAAAATTACCTTCAGGAGATATATATATATATATATATATATATATATATATATATACACACACATACTAGCCGTCCCCTGCCACGCATTGCTGTGGCCCAGTCTGGTGATCTGGAAAAGTAATGAGAAAGTGTTGGTTTCTAATATATGTAATTTCTTTATGCTTGTGGGTAAACAGTATTTCTTGCTGTTCCTTTGTCAGTGTTGATGTGGAGATTGTCTGGTTTGCTGCTACGGAACATGCAACATATTATTGTCCTTCTTTAGGGATCCCTTTCAAATCTATGATACTATATCTCTCTATGTGTGAATCATATCTCTCTCTATATATCTATGGCTGGATGGCTCTTTGTCAGGAGGGCTTTTATTATGTTTTCTTGCCCTGGATGGCCTTAAGTATATTCTGTTGAGTCATGGGGGTTCTGTGTGGGAAGTTTGCCCCAAATCTGTCATTGGTGGGGTTCAGAATGCTTTTTGATTGTAGGTGAACTATAAATCCCAGTAACTACAACTCCCAAATATCAAGGTCTATTTTCCCCAAACTCCACCTGTGTTCATATTTGGGCATATGGAATATTCATGCCAAGTTTGGTCCAGATCCATCATTGTTTGAGTCCACAGTACTCTCTGGGTGTAGGTGAACTACAAGTCCCAAACTCAAGGTCAATGCCCACCAAACCCTTCCAATATTTTCTGTCGGTCAGGGGAGTTCTGTGTGCCAAGTTTGGTTCAATTCCATCACTGATGGAGTTCAGAATGATCTTTGATTGTAGGTGAACTATAAATCCCAGCAACTACAACTCCCAAATGACAAAATCATAGTTTTTTGAGTGATGGTTACTCCTTATGTTATGAGACGTTTTGTTGCCAAATTTGGTGTGATTTTGTTCATTGGTTCTTTTGTTTTTAAGGTACTCTTTATGCACAGAGCATTTTTACATATAGAGATATATAATGTATACATGAAGCATAAATGAATTTTGTGTTTAAACTTGGGTCCTATCTCTAAGAAATCTCATCATGCACATATATGCCAATACAGCTATTCCAACCCCCCCCCCCTCCAAAATCCAAAACATTTCTGCTCCTAAACATTTCTGATAAGGGATACGCGATGTCTATGACAATTTTGTTCAACTACAAAACAAATAGCACACTTCTAAATGAATATTGGCCTGCAAAAGGAATATTGCACAGTCTTTGTTGTAAAAACTCTTTTGAATCTATGTTGAAATACTGTCATGAGAAAAAAGGATGGAGATATTTATTCTCTTTTCATAAAGCCCTTTGATATTTGTGGTTTTAAAAGCTTAACTCTTTCTCTTCCCCCCCCTGTGATATTGTATAACTCAATGCACCTATTCTCCCAGACCTCAAGGACTACGTTTTATCCTAATCCCTAATAAAAAACAAAGTTGTTTTCATGAACCAAGGTGTACACTGACTCTTTCATGCTATACATCTTTCTACTCCTGTGGTCAACTACCTTGCCGTTATTATCGCTTATTTGTTCAAGTGGTGAGGAAATATTAAATATCACAAGTTCTCAGCAGAGACTGGACAATAATTATCAACAGATGGCTAGCAGTGCAGCAGGAGAAGAAGGAGGGAGAGACCCAAGCCTGTCCTATCAAAAAAGCCTTCGGTCTCATTGGCTGCTCATCATGTTAAGTTAACTGCTCCACTTTGTCTTTCAATTTACTCCCCTTTTTTCTGACATTAGTATCATGTTATGTCATAAAAAACAAACTTTTAAGTGAACTGATTTTACACAAAAATGACTTTCAAAGAAAGACACTGTAAGGTAGGTCATAGATAGTGAAAGAATAATAGGACTTTGCAGTGATATATCTTGATGACCTGGTGAACATTATAGGCTAGCTTTATTTGCTTTGTATTTGGAAACTACAGTAGAGTCTTGCTTATCCAACCTTTGCTCATCCAATGTTCTATATTATCCAATGCAGTCTGCCTCCCACCCGGATCCACAGCTGTTTTAATACATTGCGATGTATTATATAATAATAATAATAATAATAATAATAATAATAATAATAATAACTTTATTTATACCCCACTACCATCTCCCAAGGGACTTGGTGCGGCTTACATGAGGCCGAGCCCACAATACATCAATACAAGTAATAACAACCACAATACAAAGCAAAATACAAATACTAATACTAATACAAAGAAATTAAAATAAATCTCATACACAAATAGCATAAACATTGAACAATAGCACAAAGCACATTTAAAATCTATGGCTGGGCCAAATGTAATGAAAGTTAAAAAATAATGCTGGGCATGAACAAGATAGAGGAGGTGGGGCGTTGCTGTAAACGTACAAGCAGACCTAAATCAGTATAAAGTGCTTTTAGAGGACATAATGCTAAGGGTTCATTATTCACTGGAACAACCACATTTTCAAGCTCCTCCTAAAGAACGCCAGAGTTCTGCTGTCCTTAGGAAGTGAGTTCCAGAGTTGAGGGGCCACCACCGAGAAGGCCCTCTCTCTCGTCCCCACCAATTGCGCCTGTGATGCAGGTGGGAGCGCGAGTAGGGCCTCTTCAGATGATTGAAGAGATTGTGTGGGTTCGTACACAGAAATGCAGTCACACAGGTAGGCAGGTCCCAAACCGTTCAGAGCTTTGTAGGTAAGAACCTGCACCTTGAATTGGGACCGGAAAATGAATGGCAGCCCATGGAGCTCCTTGAACAGGAGGGTTGACCGCTCCCTGTAAGGAGCACCAGTTAACAACCTGGCAGCCACCCATTGAACCAATTGAAATTTCCAGGCCGTTTTCAAGCGCAGCCCCACGTAGAGTACATTACAGTAATCCAATCCGGAGGTGACTAAGACATGGACCACCTTGGCAAGATCCGCCTTCAGTGCTAAATTAGTAAATACAGTAATTACTACATAACGTTACCGTGTATTGAACTGCTTTTTCTGTTGATTGGTTGAAAAACATGATGTTTTGGTGTGTAATTTGAAAAATCATTAATCTTAATTGCATGCAGTGTTATATTTCTTGGTTTTACACTGTCATTTGTATGTTAACCTTGTATCTTTATGGTGACACCCAGAGCAGCTAGTCAAAAGGTGGCATATAAATGCTACAAACAGAGAATAAAAGAATAAATAAACAAATTGGACATAGCACACATGCTGACCTGCTATGGAATACCCACTCTGCTTCAAAGGGGGGAGAAATCCCAAAAAGAATGGGCTACACCACAGGAAGATCTTGTTTTGTAGCTTAACTCAGCATGAGTTCTCCAAATGGCTGTAGGGAAGCCAGCCTCTGTACCCATCCCCACATGAAAGCCTGAGTGTTATACAAATGGTTACATAAATGGCAAATTTAATTGATGAGCTATTTCTAGATTTTTTTTTAAAAAAAGCTTACATACAAAAAAAGCTTACATACTCTTATCAGTTTTCTTTAGAGTTGAAGTATGCCCACATAACACAGCTTGCTTAGGGTGTTGTGTTGTTTCTGGGCTGTATGGCCATGTTCTAGCAGCAGTTCATTCTGAAGTTCCTCCTGTAGTTGTGGTTTTACAAGATCTTTAGCGTATTTTGACAAAGAGTTATTGTACTTGCCCAAATGACAAATCATAGGATTCCATAGCATTGAGCCATGGTAAACTGCATTAATCCTACAGTATAAATGTACCCTGGGAGTACAAAAAAGGAGCAAGCAAGGACAGAGTGAGCTAAAGCTGCTGCTACTAAGTGTGGGATGCTTGTTGTATGGAACTATAGGCCAGGTTATTTATTTATCGTGTCAGGGGCAACCGGACCATTGTATTACATTTCTAACAGAACAAAACAAACAGACAGACAAAACACAAAGTTTAAGCTTGGTAGTTGATTAAATATCCTTTGACCAGTATCTGGCAACTTAGAGTGCCTTCGATGTTGCCGCAAGAAGGTCTTCCATTGTGCATGTAGCAGGGCTCAGGTTGCATTGCAGCAGGTGGTCTGTGGTTTGCTCTTCTCCACATTTGCATATCATGGATTCCACTTTGTAGCCCCATTTCTTAAGGTTGGCTCTGCATCTCGTGGTGCCAGAGCGCAGTCTGTTCAGCACCTTCCAAGTCACCCAGTCTTCTATGTGCCCAGGGGGGAGTCTCTCATTTGGTATCAGCCATTGGTTGAGGTTCTAGGTTTGAGCCTGCCACTTTTGGACTCTTGCTTGCTGAGGTGTTCCTGCGAGTGTCTCTGTAGATCTTAGAAAACTATTTCTTGATTTAAGTCATTGACGTGCTGGCTGATACCCAAACAGGGGATGAGCTGGAGATGTCACTGCCTTGGTCCTTTCACTATTGGCTGCTACTTCCTGGCCAGGTGATGTCCTGGGAAGTTGAGGACATACCACAATTATAATTGTCAGGTCTTATCAGCAAAGGTTTTTTTTTTTTTTTGCTGTTGCATTGTTATTGTTACTGTTTTTTTAAATCTTTGTATCCCACTCTTTTCCCAATAGTGCAACTCAGGTATTTCTTTCCTTCACTAAAAATATATTTAATTTTTTTTAACTGTTATTAAATTACCCATAAAATTAAAACAATTTATAACAAACCTATTAACAATGAAAAATAATAAATAGCACACTATTAAAAGCCCTAGCAATTCCTAAAAGCTGGTCAGACTACAAAAGTTTCATTTTCCGACAAGTAGCATCCCTGCCTCCCTTTCCAAAGAGGTCCAAAGTGTTGGAGCCACTACGGGGAAGGCTATTGAGTTCTCAGGAAACTTGCCTCGGAAGGTGGTGGGATTGAAAGAAGAGACTCCCGAAAAGATCTAAGAGTCTGGATGGGCTCATCTTGGAAATTAAAGCTCTTTGGGTTCCATGGAATCTGAAAACCTTTTGTTGGAGAAGAACATCACAAAAGTTAGGGAAGTGCAAAAGTTAGGGAAGTGAAGTTGAAATGCATTTTATTTTTGTATTGGTTTAAGGAATATGAATCATGTAGCTTTGTATTAAAATATGAACCAAATAAAATTCTTTCCAAATTCTAATGGCAGTATTAATTTCTCTCTCCCTACAAACATTAGACTAGAATACACTACATGCATATTGGATGCAGAAATAGAACTGTATAGCAGACATTATAAGGATATACCTTTAAATATCCAGTCATCATTTTGTATTTCTGCACATATTGCTATCAATGAAATTCATCCAGTGAATTAATTTCCCCAGACATTAATAAACTGTGACAAATAACAGAAAAGCATAATTGTTTTGAAACCAAGAAAATTAAATAATAACATGAATTATAACACATAAGCATAAAGAAAGTGTGAACAATCCAAGTTTTGTGCATGTATCACATAGATTAGAATATTACAAAATATCTCCTCAGAGCTTGCCAGCCATGCCTGGAAGGTTTTTCTCTTCCCTATAAAAATGGTAATGATGCATAAAAATATATTTGGAAAGACTCCAATTCCTTATACAGCATAATTTATGTTATTTCTTCCACTTACACACACAACTCACTTTTGCTGTATGGATATAGTTCTTCCTGCATCCTCAATTAAGTAGCATGTTTACAATGTTTGGGAGTGAAATAGAATTATTATATACTTTTTACTCTATAGCTATATATAATGTTTCCAGACAAAGAAGCTATTTAAGGCAGCAACATGGTTTGGTGTATAGGACTTTGGACTTGCTTGCTTTATTTGGTTTTGCTTGTTTCTCAAATCTGTATATCTTAAAAAGCTAGCATGATCATACAATTCTGTTCAAAATGGCCTATTAGTATACCTTTACAACAATTCATTTGCTTTAAATGTATAATACGTAGGGATGTGCATGATATCATTTGGGTGTATTGCATTTAGGAGATTCGGGGGATTCAGAACCACATCCCTGGAAATGAGCCGGCGGGGGGCAACTGAAGCTTTAACCAATATGGATTACAGCAGCCGGATCTTTTCGGCTAATGGGGGCTAATGGGGTTGAGTAGTATTCTACCTGAGCTGGAGGCAGGGAGTAGGTAACCTTGCAAATCAGCCAAACTGTGGCTCCTCCTCTTCTTTCTTCCTTGGCAGGCTCCTCCATCCCTTCCCAAAGCCCCCCTCCCAGTTCCCACTTGAAGTAAATGGGAACTCACTTTCCCAGCAGCACTTTGTGTGGCAGGAGTATTGACGTAGCCTTGTGCTCCCTCCCAGGGCATGATGGGAGTTGAATTTTTTTCCTGTGTTCCTTACATTTATTCTCAGCCAATCAGAGGCCTGGTTAATTGTCCATTCTCCCCTCCTGTGGTAGGCGCTTGGGGCTTCAATTCCCAGAACCACTTCTTGTTTTTTTTTTATATTATGGTAAAAATCTTAATTTTCCCCCAAAAATCAGTGGTTTGGTGAAACATTCCGAAACTTGGCAGGCTCGAACAATTTTATCCTGGCTGTTAGCATCTCAGCATGTTGCACACCAATTACATTAAAAACCATATGAATTTTGTGGGAAAACTGTTTTCTGTACAGAAAAAAACCCTGATTTTTGCCAAGAAAACCAGTGTTTTTGTGCAAGAAAACATGTAATTCTTCTCTTCAGAATAATACCTACACAGTGCTTTGGAGCCCCTGGTGGCGCAGTGGGTTAAACCCCTGTGCCGGCAGGACTGAAGACCGACAGGTCGCAGGTTCGAATCCGGGGAGAGGCGGATGAGCTCCCTCTATCAGCTCCAGCTCCTCATGCGGGGACATGAGAGAAGCCTCCCACAAGGATGATAAAAACATCAAAATCATCCGGGCGTTCCCTGGGCAATGTCCTTGCAGACAACCAATTCTCTCACACCAGAAGCGACTTCTGACACGACAAAAAAAAGTGCTTTGGAACATTCAGGTATGGTGAGGAGTATGTGCTTTCTCCAAATATTGCAGGAAGGATGAAATAATGAAGGATTTGCATCCTGATATCCAGCTTCCACCATCTGAGTATCCATGCCAATCACAAATTCAAATCCTTCATAGGAAAGCAAATCCCTATGAAGAAAAATAATTTTGCTAGGTAGGGGTAGACATGGAAAGAAAGAAAAACAGCTGACTTGGGAAACCACAACTGAATTTCTATAAGAAATAGTCCACTGTGTAGGAGACTGCGCTAAGAAATAGGAAATAGAAAAATATGACCTCATTCATCTTTTGCATGCCTGATCAACAGTCATGGCAGGAGGCAAAGGTGGAAAGCAAAGTTAAATTGAACAGAAAAGCTCCTTGCCTTTACAGTCACAGACTGTACAAGAACATACTATGATCAACCCATAAATGCTACAATTGCATAGCAGTTCTTGTGGAATAATGCAACTTTCTTATGTAAGAGACCATAGTTATTAGTTTCATATTCTAGATACACCTAGGTCAGTTACCTCAATGGGACTGTCATATTATTCAATACTAGTTTTGGTTGGTTGGCACAGCATTCATAGAAAGAACTGCACCACATGAGATGACAGCCTGCTTCTGTTTATTACCTTCTTACCACTTGAACTATGTAGCCATCAGCAGTAACTATCCCAAAACCAGAAGAGACTTGCGTCAGTAAGAATAAAAAATAGGCCCAGATTTTGCTTGCACACCGCCACTTACCTAAGGATGTATTGGCTACAGAAGTAAAGTGCACGATAAACTAGCAGCAAACCAAAAAAGCCTCTGGCAAACCAATAATTGAGAGCAGGTCATGTACTAATGCCAGAACATACCTAAAGTTTCTAGGTCACATATATCTACTTTTCTAAACAACAAAGGCATTCAGATGCTATTTTTTTTCTGTGATCATCGTTTACATCTTCTAACATGTAGCTGTCATAGTAATTTGAAGCTACGATCTAGAGTGCTTCATGGTAACAAAAGTGCAATACATAGAAATGTAATAAAATAATAATGTTCTTTTAGGTTTGAGGACCACTATGGTTTTGGTTGGGATAAATAGTTCTTAAGCCTGATTTGTGGTTGAGCTAGGTTTATGGCCTCTCTTAGCAGTTTACCACAGCCAGAAGCTGTATATTTTGCTTGTCACAATCAACTCACTCTTGGCACATTGTGATAAGAAAAAAATGCCTTCTTTGCAAATAGTGCATGATGTAGACAACAGTTTTGCAAACTTCCCTGCAAACAAGGCAGTGCCAGTAACAAGAATTTGAAATAACCGTAAGGAGTTGTATGTTTCAGCTAAAATTCAGTTTCCATTCTGGAATGCAATGATGTTTTGGATCTGGCTATAAGGGCCATTGGAAGCATCAGGTGTTTTGCTTGAAGTGCTGGCAATTAATACCTGGAAGAGTGAAATTGCTATGAAAACAGGCAGGTAAAACAGTTCATTCTTTCAGCAACAAGTTACCCTAAGTGAGGGAGTGCAGAAGATCTTGATGCTTTATAGCAAACAGAGGCTGTGTTAACACTGGCCATAAAACTGGGGCCAGACCAAAGCAGAAATGGTTCTGATTAGGGCTGGGCGATTTCATTCGTTAATTTCGTAATTTTGTTATTAATTCGTTATTTTTTTTATAACGAAGCGATATTGAACCATTCAGGAGCAACTAAAAAACGAAATGAATTTTTCCAATTCGTTTCGTAATTGTTTCGAAATCGTTTCGTAATTTATTCGAAATCGTTTCGTTATTATTTCCGCATGTCTGGTGCAAGTTTTAGGGTTGCTGTTTGTTTTCTCAGTGAAAAAAAAAATTATCACACCAACAGTCAACAACAGAGGGAGAGGGAAGCTTCCTGTCCCATTTGGAGGTTTTTTTAGCGTATTGCGCGATCGCGCCCGCCATTAACGAATCGATTCGTAATTGTTTCGTAATTGTTTCGTATATTTCGAACATTTTTAAAGAAAAATTTCGGAATTCTTTTAAAAAACGAAACGCAAAAACCCCCTAAAAATGAATCGAGTTTAGAAACAAATTTTTCCGTGGTTGCCCAGCCCTAGTTCCGATTGGTCCCAGAGGTGGCCACATGCACCCCCCTGAACCCACTGCAGTGGCAGGTTGGAGTCCACATAGTCCAGCTAGGCTGAGATGCATCAGCATCACTGAGTCATCACTTGATGGTTTGTGCTGCTATTGCTGCTCCCAGCTGGTTGCAGAGCTTCCTATGAGCTCCTGGCCATCATGGACACGCCATTCTAGCATCCACAGAAGCACTCACATGATCAGAAATAAGAAAGAAGCTGATTCCAAATGCTTCTTCCTGGTTGTGTGGATACCTCTGCTGATGTCAACATGGAGTGCCTGTGATGAGCAGAGGGTTACATGGTGTTCTGTGGAAGACTGGGAGTTGCAACATAGGCAACATGGGTACAATCCATTCCCTTTTCACTGTGTGGACAATGGACTGCTCCAAGTCAGACCCAGTTCTGCTGTCCACCTTGTCCCAAAGCCATGGAGATACTTCGGAGCAGGGGTCCCTAAACTAAGGCCCTTGGGCCAGATGTGCCCCTCCAAGGCCATTTATCCATTCTCCGCCCTAAACTTTAGACTTATGATCACCCTAAGTCGGAAATGACTTGAAGGCATACAGCAAAAATAATCCTAATTAACCTGACTATCTCATGAGCCAAAAGCAGACTCATGCTTCCCATTGAAATACTGGTAAGGTTATGTTAGCTAAAATTGTTCTTCATTTTAAATATTGTATTTTTTTCATTCTTTTTTTTTTGGCACTACAAATATGATACGTACAGTGTGCATAGGAATTTGCTCATGATTTTTTTCAAACTATAGTTTGGCCCAACAGTCTGAGGGTCAGTGCATGGTTTGAGGACCTCTGCTCTAGGGTTTCCAGCAAACTACAAACGTGGTGCTAAGCTATGATACTTATCAGTTTACTGGGTTGCTGTAGGTTTTTTTTGGGCTATATGGCCATGTTCTAGAGCAGGGTCCTCAAACTAAGGCCCGAGGGCCGAATACGGCTCTCCAAGGTCATTTACTCGGCCCTCGCTCAGGGTCTACCTAAGTCTGAAATGACTGGAAAGCACACAACAACAATAACAATCCTATTTCATCAGCCAAAAGCGGGCCCACAATTCCCATTGAAATACTGATAAGTTTATATTTGTTAAAATTGTTCTTCATTTTAATTATTGTATTATTTTAAAGTGTTTTTTGCACCACAAATTAGATATATGCAGTGTGCATAGGAATTCATTCATGCTTTTTTCAAATTATAATCCGGCTCTCCAACAGTTTGAGGGACTGTGACCTGGCCCTCTGTTTAAAAAGTTTGAGGACCCCTGTTCTAGACACATTCTCTAAAACATGGCCATATAGCCCGAAAAAAACCTACAACAACCCAGTGATTCTGGCCATGAAAGCCTTCGACAATACTTATCTATTTAGTTTGAGAGACTTACTGGAAGTGGAGCAATGTCACGGGGAAAGCCAGTAACCACCTCAGGTTGAATCCAGGTTTCAGTGTCTATTAGATGAGTCCAGAATTATTAAATTGACTCACTGGGATCACCTAATTCTGAAAACCTGTATGAGGGCCTGGTCTCCAACTATTGCAACAAGTTCAAAACCGGTTTGAATCCTGAAGATCTGGCATGATACAAGAGGATTTATTTCACTGATTTTCTGGAGAAGACAAAAGTAAATTATTTGACTACCAGGCAGAAGAAAACATTATGGCTTTTACAATTATATTCCTTCTTAAATTCTGAGACATGTGTTCTTGAACCAAAGGAAGCACTCTGCATCTCTTCTGAAAACGTAGCAAAGTGCTTTGGTTCTTTTCCCTCAGGCAGGTTATTTATCACAGGAAGAGAAAATCTAGTTTGTGGGTTTTCCAGTGTAAGAAGTAACACTACTTATAAAGGTCTTAAGCTGCAATCTTTGATAATCAGAGTTCACCTAAATATACCATGTCTTGTGATGAATGAATCTGTTCTGAACAGATTAAGAAGGGAAAGGGGGAGACAGGCCCGTAGCCAGGATTTCGTTTTGGGGGGGGGGGGGGCTGAATTTTTTTTCAGGGGGGTTTCGGGGGGGGCTGAGTTTCGGGGGGGGGCTGAGTCTGAGTGAAAGAGGGTCTAACCTAGCAAACCTTTTGTATCATTACCCCAATACCCCCATGCATATGGGATATATTGAGTATGGTGATCAGATCATGATATGAATAAACATAACAGTTTAAATAATGCACCAGTAAGGCCTTTTCGCAAACCACCATGAGAATTTCGGGAGGGGGGGGGGCTGAAGCCCCCCAAGCCCCCCCCTGGCTACATGCCTGGGGGGAGAGGAGATAAGAGAGATTTTCTTTGACTTACAGTCAAAAGTTTTTTCCCCCCCTTACTTCGTTTTATCCTTTCTTTTTACCTACAGGAATAAATATCTAGTTTAATTTCCGGTGTGCACGCAACAGATTTGACACAATTCCTCATTAATGCTATAAAAAAAGAAACACAATTCCTTACTCCTCAAAAGAAATACCAGCCTGTCACAATTTGTTATTATCAGAACTAAAAAACATTAATCATTCCAATGGCTAATTGGCTGGAAAAAAAAGAAATGCTAACTGGTTACTGGTGTAAAGGAAAATAAATACTGTGTATACAAGGTCTGATTTCTACCCCCAAATCTGAATCGCTTTTGTCAGGTATTTAACTTAAACCAGCAAAACAGTCCGTCAAGACCAAGCCTTTAAATGGATGCCTGCAGCAATGTGCCATCAAAGAGCTCTTTATTTGTTAAAGATGGATTATTTTAAATAAATTACAGAGCACTTTCACTGAATAAACAGAGCCACCGTGGCTGTGGCATGCTGTACATGCGTAATTGAGCCACAGACATTTGAAATGTCTGACAGACTATGGGGCTATGCAATTGCTTCTACCTCGGCTGATAGGGCTTGATTCTTTTAGGCAAAACCCAGGCTGTTGGGGCTTGTAAAGCAGCATTATCTGGAGGAAAATTAAAAGTTTTTATGTGGCTTATGGATTTATAATGTAGGATGGAATGTTCCAGTATCTGAACACAAATCAACTTGTGAAGAGGAGTCAGGGATACTCTGCATTTATTTCAGCTTGGGATTTTAAATGTCTTAAGGGCAAACTAAGTGTGTAGTGAGAGATCTGCAAACATCTCTCACACATTGCATTTTAAGTAAATAAATGAAAGTGCTCAGTCTTTTTTTAAAAAAACCCCAGAACCATTACTGGAAAGATGAGTGTTTAGCTCTCTCCCCCCCCTCCCCCCCAGTTTTTACCCCCTCATTATACTTTCTTCTCTCTGGAAAATATACAGATACAGTATGGATTGGCAGCTGCAGTTCAAACTCATTTGTAATTTCCAAGTATATCAGACCCAAAATTGCATTTACACTGTAGAAATTAATGCACTTTGACACCAATGCTATGGAATCCTGAAAGCTGTAATTGGTGAGGAACCAACACATTTTGGCAGAGAAGGCTAGACACTACTTAAAACTATGCATCCCTAGAATAATGAGCTGAGTATACAAATAAAGAAAATACCAGAGTCATGGAAGGAAACAACAATAACACTAATTCTGAAAGAAGACAGGGACATTACATTAGTCCAAAATTACAGACCAATTTCACTGTTATATGTGGATTACAAAATGTATTCAAATATATTGGCTGAGAGACTTAAAAAAGATATTTAAAACTTGGATTTATAAAGAGCAAGTAGGATTTTTGCTGGATAGACAATTTAAAGATAAATGAGGATAGTTCTAAATGCAGTGGAATACTACAAGTGCACAAAGAAAAGCAAGAAGTGTTTATGTTTTTAGATGCAGAGAAAGCCTTTGATAACATCTATTGGGCTTTTATAGATGAATTAGTATTGGCAATAGGCTGTGGAGAAAATTTAAGAAACAGAATAAAGGCAACCTATTCAGAACAAACTCCAAATATACAAATAAATGAAGACTTTACATACATAAAATCAGAAATGAGTTAGACAAGGATGCCCACTTTTATCTCACCTTTAGTTTTTATTTTAGCTGTGGAAGTTTTGTCTAGACAGCAGCAAGCTTCAGCTGGATAAAAGAATAGATAAAGTTAGAGAACCACCCTCTTCTTAACTTAGTGGGTGTCAACCTTTGAATTGGATGGCACGCCTACCTCTGATATGAAAAAATAAATTAAACAACGACTTCAATACATAGAATTAGATTAAATCTTCTTACAATATGGAAGATAAACAAAGGTGGGGTGGTACAGAAAACCCCTTTATGGTTATGTGCTTTAGAAACAGTCTTAAGGCCAACTTCAGAAGAAGAAATATGATTTTATAGGGAATATCTTTATAAAGGAAATGATTATTGGATCTTAAAAGAGAGGGAAGAACTAGCTATTAATTATTGGTTTCAGTTTCATCAATTACACAGTAGATTTCCAAAAGATGCTAAAGTAGGGTTTGGGGAAAAGAAATCTAAATTGGAATACATTTTCGATATGGGAAATAAGGGTCTAATCTCCAGATTATATAAATACATTTTATATATTTTAGAATATAATCTAGAAGCTAATAAAATAGAACCTGTCATGATTTCTTGAACCAGAGATTTGGGGAAAAACATAGAATTAGAGGAATGGGAGCATATATGGAAAATAGGATTTAAATTCTCATTTGCGGGATCTATTAGAGAGAATATAAACAAAATGTTTTATAGAAGCTATATAACTCCAGAATTGTTATTAGCTGAAATGGACAAACCCCATGGAGGGGATAGCTGAAGATGCAAAAATCAGAAGGGTACCTTTTTCCATGTTTTGTGCTCATGTCCGATGGTATTACAATTTTTGAAAGTGATCATTATAGAAACAAAAAATATGCTCACCAATATGGTTAAGAAAAGCCCAGCAATGTGCCTGCTAGTTCTATTCAGAGAGCGTATTAATCAGGAAGTTAAAGAAATATGTAAATATAGCTTTGTAGTGTTTGTGGTGTTTTTAAAAAAGAAGAAAAGATGAGAATGTAACATAGTAAATTCTCACCTACGCAATATTAATTTACTAACAAATGGAATTGATTTTTTAGATATATATGGCAATAGTTAAAATTAGATTAAATACATGTATAAAACTGAAAAAGAAGATAGGAAGAACATTGCATAGTTTGGGAAGACATGACTATCAGAGTGTTTTTTTTTCTGATATAGAGGACATATGAAACTTCCAAAACTTTAGACAATGTGTATTATAGTACTTAAGTTGAATGTAGGTAAAGGTAAAGGTTTTCCCCTGACATTAAGTCCAGTTGTGTCCGACTCTAAGGATTGGTGGTCATTTCTAGGCCGAAGAGCCGGCATTGTCCGTAGACACCTCCAAGGTCATGTGGCTGGCATGACTGCATGGAATTGAAAGTACAGATGCAATAATTATAACAAATATAAGGTTTCTCTTCCCCCTCAATCACTTTCCTCTTCCTTGGTGATATAGTAGACATTTATATAGCTTAATCTACTAATCAGAGCTCTACAACCCTTACCCCTTGTTTGTTATTTTCTCTTTTTTGTGGGGAAAAAGTGCTGTTGTTGTTGTTTTGTTTTGTTTTTTGTGGAAATCCAGAATAAAAATTATTGGAAAAAACAACAATGCATTCCTAGTGAATTAACAGAACCAAACATACATTTGCCTGATCCTTGTTAATTCAGAGGTCCTATAGCTGAAACTAGCAATTGGATTTGGGTGTTTGCATTTTCTCCGAATGGGAAAACTGGAAATGGGTTGGTGAAAGTGATCCATATAATGTAAAAAGTAGTCTAAAAAACAACAGTTACTTAATTGGGGAAAGTTTGGAGCTAAGCTTTTTGGAAAACCTGCTTTTTCCCTGTAATTCCATTTCCCCAGCAGGAATTCCATTGTCCCAGCAGGAATTTAACAGTGCGCAATTATATTTCCCTTTAACTGCCATGGTTCCATCCTGTGGACTCCTGAGCCTTGTAACTGAGGAGGGGCTTTCAACTTTCAAACTCTTTGCTAGAAAGTTTTAGTGCCTCCACAAACTGCATACCACAGGAACCTATAGGATGGAGCCATTACTTTTAAAGTGGAATGATAGTACTCTAATTGTGTGCTGTAAAAGGACCCTGGCTTTTAAGGCTCCAGATGGGGAATGTTTGGCCATCAGGTTGGAGGATGTGGGCATACTCCACTTGGTTCTAGCAGCTTTCTTCCTCCTGTTTCTCATATTTCACATAGGGATACTTGGTCATCCTGAGCATGACTGTTACTTTATTAGATTCATTGCTTGTTTTGCATAGGTATATAAGGGGAATTTTCCCAGTTAGCTATGCCACTGTTGCCCTCCTCCAGATAAGGTAAATGGATCAGATATTTGTTGCTGTAGCTCTTGTTTTCTCTCTCTCCCATATCCACCTGCACATCATGCCATGGAGGTAGGGAGTGGTCTGTGGCATTTGCATGGTAAATAAACAGCTTTCCTAGCCTGCCATGTTTAATGATAAATGGCGAGCACGATAAAGGTAAGGGAATTCATCTTTAATCCTCTTCGGTGTTGGCTATGAGACCTCAGTCAATTCTAATGAAGACACGCAAGGTGGAGGGTAGAATCTGTTGGGACAACAGCCTGTGTGTGAACCTGAGCCTGAATCTCTGGTTGTATTGCCTAATGTTGATGCCAACGTTGATGCAAATGTTGATGGGCCTAATTTGGATAGTGAGGCTGAAGTGATCAATGAGAATGAGTCTCAAGATGGAGACACTTTGGGCAGTAAAAGTCCTACAGTCTTTGATTTAGAGGCTTCAAGGGAAAAGTCAAGTTCTCATGAGAAAGTTTCTGTCAGACCAAGAGAAGAAAATTCACTCCCTTTTTCTCCTGGCCCGAGCTTGCAAGATAGCTTGACACCTGGTCAAGTTAATGATAATAGCCACAGTTTGGAGATAAGCCAGAACCACAGGGAGGCCCAATGTTTAAGTAGGTCCGAGAGAATCCGACAACTGAAACCAAAGATTAGAGTTATTTGGAATCAGTTTCTGGGATTTAAGAGTGCCCATGAGGAGATTTCTTCAGACCAAGCATTGTTTAGAATCAAGTACAAACCTCATGAGTTTTCCAGTTTCCAGTGGTCTGGTCTCTAACAGAATTTCTGGCTTCAAGTGAGATTAGCAAGGGCTAATCTGTTCATGGATTTTTATTGAGAGTTTTTTCTGGACATTACTGCTTTGGATTTCCTGAAAGCTTTCTGGACATTGCTGTTTGCTGTTTCATTTTGGCTTTTTTACCTTTGGACTTCATTCTATTTTAGATTCATCATTCAATAAAAAGGATTACATTTGTCCTAAACCAAGGTGTGGTGTATTAATGACAAGAGGGCCCTGTCTCTTGATCTGGAGTGCAACAAAATCAGAGATTGCTTTATTCTTCAGTTGACCAAAAAAGGACACCAGGAGAATTTTCCCAGATCTGATATGCCTCCCATTAACCAACATGGACATTTTATGCACATTGGTAGACAACAGGTATTGCTTTGATTGGTACAAATAATGATCCACAGTTTCATTGGTTCAAAGTACATTAATTGTTGTCATGTTAACAGCTTGCAATTGGTGTACAGTATGGTGGGACAAAGACAACCTCTTCCTCCCCTCCCTAATACGTTGAAATGTGGATACCTGGGCCTTGAGGCACTGGACTTCCTCTTCCAAGAGGACCACTAACTTGCACTTGCTGCAAGTATAGATATCCACATCCTCAGACAAGAATACAAACTTTCCAACTGTTGCAGTTGACTGGACATTCCTCAGCAGAATTAAGAAGAGAATGGAACAGAAATCTGGGTCTTCCTGCCAAATCCATGTACACATTCTTGTTTGACTCAGGTGTTCATCTTTCAGGGCAACTGAAGGATTTCAGCGATGGAAGGGCCAAAATGTGGAATGATTGGGAAATATATCTTGTAGTTGCTGTTAGGAGAGTTGAAAGTCTACAATAGATTCATGTAGCTATTGGCAAAGAATCAAACTGTGCCATGGTGTTCATCTACAGACCATATACTAAGAGCTCTCCTTGCCCATTCTACATATAGGGGACTATTGTCTCCAGTGTGACTCTAGATAGTAATAATAAATATAATAATTAAACCTTTTTTATATATTGCCCCATCTCCCAATACAGGACTCAGAGCAGCTAATAGTTTAATAATAATAATAAGAAGAATCAAAATCACGATCTGTTAACTGCAAAAGGCCACCTTACTTGGATCTGCACACATAATTCAAAAATACACCACACAGTCCTAGACGCTTGGGAAGTGTTCGACTTGTGATTTTGTGATATGAAATCCAGCATATAAATATTGATTGCTGTGAAATACCGTGTTTTTGTGTCAGTATAATAATAATTTATTTTATTATTTTTGGCTTTAGATAGGGCTCAAGATAGTCAAACACATCTATAAAATAACATATTAAAGGTAAAGGTTTTCCCTTGACATTAAGTCTAGTTGTGTCCAACTCTGGGGGGGGGGGGGGTCGATCTCATCTCCATTTTTAAGCCGAAGAGTCGGTGTTGTTCACAGATGCCTTCAAGGTCATGTGATCAGCATGACTGCATGGAATACTATTACCTTTCCACTGGAGTGGTACCTATTGATCTACTTACATTTGCATGTTTTTGAACTGCTAGTTTGGCCAAAGCTGGGGCTAACAGTGGGAGCTCACCCTGCTCCCCAGATACAAATAGCTGACTCTTCAGTCAGCAAATTCAGCAGATCAGCAGTTTAACCCACTGTGCCACCAGGGGTACCCAAAAATCAGATATTACAACATAGTTAAAATGAAACCACAAAGCATACATTAAAACATATACATATTAAAATATTTTAGATAAAAGTTTAAATGCCATAAACAGTTGTAACCTTGCCTTTCTGCAATACTGCCATTTCTTACTTTATTTTTAGCACAATTGCACAACTCCAACATATAATATAATAATATAATATAATAATATAATAATATAATATAATATAAAATGAAAGTAAAACAGCCTGCTTGGGAATAGCAAGAGAGAGGATTGAAGAAAAGGAGAGGAGGAGAATCCTGCTCCTGACATCAATTTACTGCAGACGTAATGGCACAGAAGTGGAAAGTATCCACTGCACCAAGAAAATTGATGGGAAACTTGTGGGATGCAAAGCTAATGATAGGTATTACCCATTGTTCCTAGGAATGGAGAAATCCTGAGGTTGGAGAGAGGCAGACTGGCAGCGAGGTGAACTGCAATGCCAATTTACCTGCTTCATGTGATAAAGTTCTTCATCTCAATTATGAAGCCTTTCTTCAATTCAAAATAAGATACTCGTTAAAAACTATATACCAGACAGTTACTCATTCATCAGTGGCCTAACCTAATACTAGGATACAGAATGCATAAGGCTTGAAAAGAAACCATTGTGGTGGAAAGGATAACAGCTAAATAGGCCACGAAACAAGGAGTTAATAAGTCAGTGCTTTCTTGAAAGATAGTGCTTTAAATCTGACTTCTAATAGTTAAACTAACATCACAAATTTCTTTGAAGTAAATTTACACACTTTGCTAATTATAATTGTAGGATTAGTCCCTAGTTTACCCCAGCATTAAAATATGACAGGTAAAATGTGTCCATGCAGAACAAATTCTGAATTACTATTTTAACCTTGGACATGTGGTACTCATTTTGACAGGAGCTGTGACCTCAAATAATATTATACCCATTTGTCAATATCTTGGGAAAATGGTTTGACATTGAGAGGCAGCTCCAAGGCTCTTTTAAATAACAGCAATTACAAGAAAGAATGATGAAGTCAACTATTTTAATAATGGCTGAGTACCTGGGTTTTCTCTTTGGAATTTCAACACTTAACAGCTTTCTTCACAAGTGAGCAAGAAATGTCTAGATTTGGAACATTCCTTTCCTCTCCAATGTGATGCAGGAACTTGCATTTGGAGTCCATTCATTCATACTGTATATATAAGAGAGGTGTGAATGTCATAAATTGGAACAATTAAACAACATGTCTAAACCAAAGCATTATTAGCGCACAATAAATTATTAGCAGTAAGAAACTGAAAACTAACCCACTGTATGTGTGTCTGTATGTATGCAAGGGTAGTGATGGGGTGGAAATAATATGTGATTACTTGAGGAGGAAAATGAGAACAGGGGTTCTTGTGTGGCTAGAAACAAGGAGAACCTGACTGAAGCACCTTTATTGTTTCAACCTTTAAAATCTTCAAATATTAGGCTTGGTTGATCAAAAAGAAATATGGCACAAAACTTGTTTCAGATGTAGGAAGCACTGGTGGTTCAATTCTAAAGTCACTTTCATATTTTTTTTTAAAAAAATTGAAACTTCTGAAACTTCCAAAATCTCCAAATTGATTCATTAATGCGGACATGCATGTACAGTAGGAAAAATACAGCACTGGCACTGGGGAAATTTCAGGGGATTCTCTCCCCCTCATTTTTAGACCAATCCTGATGAAATTTGCTTCTGTTGTAGAACACATGGACCACTGTTAGCTCACCAAATTTCACAACAATTGACTTCTCCATGGATTTTTGGTGAATTTTCAATTTTTTTTAAATAAAAAAAAACATTTTTTTACTAATAAAGGAAATCTGGTTTGAAAGTATTATTTCCTGTTTCATTAGGCGGTATTTACTTTGAAAGTAGTTGTTCTACTTCAGACACTTTGTTTGTGTGGTACAAAATGTGTTAAATTGGTGGAGAACAGAATTCATAGTACAGACCCCATCAAGGAACATCTAGGCTGACCCCCTCCATCTGAGTGGAAAAGCACCATCCAAACTCTCCTGACACCCATTTGCTTTCTCTACTGAGTTGGAGGGGACCCTCAAGTCACATCCATCCATTTATTCCTTTTTGCAGATGCAATCAATTATTTTACTTTATCATTACTTACTGACTGTAAAGAGCTGTCTGTGGCTAGCTATCCCAGTGCCTTGCTCATGACAATCAGGCAAAAGTAAAACCATTGGTTTTTAAGCAGTTTATGTTCTCATAGCTTTGCAAAAGTTGCTTATTGCTTTGCTCCCATTTTTAGGTACCTTTGTAGATTCAATCAGTTTATTTTATATTTAGACAAAGACTGCTACAGACTGCTATTATTGGGTCCTTCAGCCATTTTGGCTAATGAGCAGCAGGGCAGTGTGGGAAATGTAGTTTAGCAACAGGGCCTTTTACAATCTCTACCATTGGGGGCCTGGCCTTCACAAACTACAGTTAAATATGGCTGTGATTAGCCACACTGACCTCATCCCTTCTTGCATCGCATGAGATTTTAAACATTTTTAGACTTTACCAAAGTTGCTTAATGGTTGTGAAAATTAAAATAACCCTGGGAGACATCTGAACATTATCTAATATTTCTGGAAAAAAAGGTAAGTGGATCAAATTCGGATTTCCCCCCACCTTTCCTGCATGGTTCAAAACTGTATTGGAAGTCTAAATTTGTATGTTTTCTTCCGACTTTCAGGTTTTTCCGAATGAACCTATTCAACCCTATCAAATACACATGAAGTTTCCTTCTGCTCCCTGAGCTTAGGGTCACCCTCTCCCCATTTCTCCACCTGATCATGTAGCAGGTGGGGGCAAATGAATGAAGTGAATTGCCACAAGTATAGCCTGTACATCAATCTGACATCATTCTGCAGAACATCTTTGGTAATGTGGCAAGTTAAATGTGTATTTAAAGGGCTTCCACAAAATCCCTTTCACAAAGCACAAATAGAATGAGTGATTTTCCGGAAACAGATATGGAAGAATCCGGTGGCTGTCCCTGTGAAAGGAGGAAAAATTGGAACATCTCAAATGTGAGGTCAACACATTAAAACAAGCTTCAAAGCAGAAACATGATTTTTTGGATAAGTTCCTACAAATTTAATGATCTTACATTTTACTAATTCCCACACTGCTAATCTCGATATAATATTGTACAGGGGTTAGCAATTTACCATTATTTTCAAGGGTTGCTATGAAAGTGACATAATTTACAGAAAAAAGTGTAAATTCAACAGTTCTCCAGATGACAGGGTACTCAAGAATAAAGTAACAGAAGGCTATGTGACATCATGATGTTATGGGATATAATATTGTTTTAAGTATTATAATTATTTAGTTTTGTATGTAATGGGTAAAGAGCCATCGTGATGTATTTGTCAGAGTGTTGGATTACTATAAGGGGCAGAAGCTGGCATGCTGGGTCTACCACATATCTCTTTATTCAGCTACATGGGTCTCCTGAGAACCCCAAGTACACTGAAGAAAGACTTTGACTCTATCCATTTCAGAGCGAAGAATTTCCCCTCATCTCAAGTACAAATTAGCTGAGCCATTTTAGTCAGAAGTCAAGAGGAATGATTTATTTATTGATTTCAATAATGTTATAAGCTTCCATTTCAATGAGCTAAGGACTCATGCAAAGACTTATAGATGGGAATTTTATGGTTCTCACAGTTAAAATAAATTTCTGGTTGTAAACAAGAGACAATAGTAGAGTTATAGCTGTAGTTTAGGGAGATTCTGTGCTATCTTTAAGTGGTTATTATTTTAATAACTAGTAGATGAGTAAGAACTGCTAGTACTCTGCTGGCATGTTAACTTGCCACCAGTGTATGAGAAGTTCTTTCTTCTTGGTTAAACTGCAGGGAAGAGGAAGCTTCTGGAATTGTGATGGGTCTAAGATGGACACACTCTAGTTAGTTAATAAAAGTTGAAGTTTGTACTCGAAATCCCATGGGATGCAATCTTATGATGAAGTCTGAGCTTCACAGCCAGAGCAAAAGTAGCCAAGTACCAACCAGGGAACTGAACAAAGCTCTGTCCATGGTGCTAAAATAATAGCGATCATAATTCAGAAATGTCTTGAAATCACAAAGCAACAACGTGTTGAGGAACTACAGGAATTAGGGAAGGAGCTGATGGATAGGTAAATTGAATGCTGAGAATTGATTGTTGGAATGTTTCAAGGGATTTGAATACTTGCCATTGGCGATGTTGGGTAGGGCTGTCTGGCGTTCCAGTCTGATAACATCTGAAGGATTGCACAGATTGTTCCTACTCCATTTCCTGGATGGTTTGAGGAAGAATACTAAGGTGGAATCCATATGTACTTCAACCAATGTGGAGGAGGGAAGGGTTACTGTTTAAACCAAAAGGCTGCTTCCCAGGTGCAATGTGGAGCAAGCTTGGCATCTGAACCTTGTAGAGAGGAAATTATTGTTTGGTTACTCTGCATGAGAGAGTTTCTTGAGATTGAAGAAAGGTAAATTAGATCTTTGCTGTTCAGAACAGGGCAAGGAAGGGCAGTAAAATATTGTTGAGAATCCTAAAACATAGAATTTATGGTGAAGGCAGTGTTCCTTCTAGGCTGTTGTTAGACTCCTTACCTACCAACCAAAATTGTATGGCTTGGAGTGGCAGTAACTTTGGCATGATACAGTGGAAAGGGATATAAACCGTTTCCTATTCAAAGTCAGGGTGATCCATTACTACGTGATGCCTGAACTATGAGGTTAGGAATTCTTGTACAGTTATGTTACGTTTTTAATAATGTCTGGCCCTTTCTTCTTCTATATTGTATGCTTCAGCTACTCATTCTGCAAAATTATAATGACAATGATAATGACATGTATGCTTTACAGGATTCATGCAAAAACTACGGAGATAATATATTAAATACCTTCACCATTACAGCAATTGTAAATATTTAGGAGAGTTACGTTTTCAATATTAGTGAACATATGTCTGATGGAATTAAAACTGGACAGTTTGGTAATGGCTGTATCCATTAGTGGGCTGCTGCTTTTAGGGTACTATGTAGCAAAGCTGGCAAAATGGCTGTTGCACAATAGAAGTGATGCACAACAGGAAGCATATAGCATCAGTCCTGAAGCACATTGGGCATCAATACAATTAATAATATTTGTCCGTGTCCTTTTCAGCACTAACAGGGTTTCTTAGTGTCTCTCGATGTAGTTAAGTATGGGTAAAGCTAGTAAGCTACATGCAGTTGATTATTTCAGATCACAGCAATTAGCTTTCTGCTCATCTTCTTCCATCTATGTCACATGGGAGGGGGGTAGTTTTTACTTTTCCTTATGTTCACCACTATTTTAATTTCCTTTTGAAAAAAACTGGAAAAAATAAGTGAGAAAAACATTTTGCTGATAAACAGGGAACATTTTTTAAAAGGAAAGAAAAGAAAGCAAGCTTTGTTTCCTACACATCCTAAGTGGAGTTTACCAAAACGTAAAACTGCAAGACATGAGTGTACTATGAAATATGATATAATTGGTTGATTTACCTACATCAGGAAACAGACTTGGACATTAAAATTCTGGGACACAGTTTATGGAAAATAAAGATTCAAAAAGGCACAAGGGGATACACAGCTATATGGGCGAGGAAGCACAGTAATCCCAAGGAGAGGAGAGACGTTACTATCTGACTGCTACAGGAAAGGGAACTGGTCGTACAGGGAAGGAACCTGTGAAACAGTTACGAGATACTTACTGGCCTCCAGAGGATGATGACAAAAGGAAATCAGAAAACAGATAAGAAAGGTCTGTGGAAATGGTTAGAATACATGATTATAAATTGTGAGGCAGGGGAGTATCCATTTACCACTTAACAGAAAAACCATCTGTGAGATTATAGCAGAACACTGTGTGTTCCTAATTTGAAAAGTACCATAAGGCCAACCTTGCTCCCTCTTTTTTTAAATGCTGCATAATATAAACACAGCAAGTAGAATCCTGTGGGTAGGGGTATATTGGGCATATTGTAATATAGTCATTGCTGGTGCAAAGACAAAGAAGTTCTTATTCATACACATTGGGATAAACCACTAGTCTATTTTCTATCAGCTAGAAGATTTTGCAACTGTGCATGAGGGATAACATACCTAGATGTATTCACATCAAAACTTGAAATAAGAATGGAGACCATGGAATTAGGGGGTGAGATGGTGGAGGTTATACCTACTACTGTACTGCCAGTGAGGTCTGCACCAACTACTAAACAAGAATCACAAAATACGTGGTAGAGATTGTTCCTCTTTCACACCATAATTGGAACATTTTGTAGTCTCAAAATGTTCCCAGAGAATTCTGTCCTGGACAATTGATCTTCATGCTGCCTTCTTTGCACTAAAAAAATACTATCAGTGTCTTGTGGACCAGCAACAATCTCAGAGCTGCAACTGGAGCCTGGTTGCCTGATGCTCTCAACTCTCCCATCTTCTGGCTTCATGAGTTGTCCAGCCATCAGCTTCTGATCCCTCAACACTTCCAGTTCAAGTCTGAATTGGAAGCTTACATTTAATCTCCCAGTCATCATCATCATCATTATATTTTGCCTCCTGCTCCTCCTCCACCACCACAACCTTCTCATTCCTTCTTCTTTCCTCCATTACAGCTTTCCATCACTGTACCACTTTGAAATCAGCTCACAAGTTTTCATTACAGTATACTATGTCAGTGCTTATTCCTCCTTGTCTCTTTCCCCCTTCCTCTTCTTAAAGAAAACTAGTAGACCATTGAGGTTTTTACCTTTCCCCATCACACAGGGGAAGCGTCCCCCAAACCAGGCAGAAGTGTGCTGGCTCCATTGGGACTGGGGCTTTTGCTAGAAGTCACACAACGTTGTGTGATGGCTGGTGTGGGGCTCCATCCCTGAAGCAGGCTTGAAGCATCCTAGGATGTTTAATTTGGTCAATGTGATGAGGTCCGTAGTAAAAGAGTTGAAATATGTAACTGTCATGATTCCTGTCATCTAATATAGAAACAGCACCCTGGGCTATTGAGTTTCATTGATACTCCATGGGAATCAGCATGGCAATCCAGCATTCCAGTATGTGTGTGGGTATGTATGGATTCCAAGGCATAATTGTTCACTTCTGTCCCAAACCTACCTCACAGTTATTGGACCATACCACCAACCCCACCACCCAAAAAAAATAAAAATAAAAACAAGAGGCTACACATATAGCTTGTAGGCCTGGGTAACAACGGAAAAATTTGTTTCTAAAATCGATTCGTTTTTTGGGGGTTTTTGCGTTTCGTTATTTAAAATAATTACAAAATTTTCCTTTAAAAAAGTTCGATATTTACAAAATTTCGTAAATGTGAAAAAAATTACAAAACAATAACGAATCGATTTCCGAAACAATAACGAATCGATTCGTTAATGGCGGACGCGACCGCGCAATACGCTAAAAAACCTCCAAATGGGACAGGGGGAACTTCTGAAGCTTAATTAAACCAAAAACAACTATAAAAACCCTTAGAAAACCAAAAACAACTATAAAACTTGCCCCAGACATGCGGAAATAATAACGAAACGACCTCAAAACGATAACAAAACGAATACAATAACGAAATACAAAACATTTACGAAACGATTTAAAAATTCGTTTTTTAAAAAAAATGCTCCAGACTGGTTCGTTATCGTTTTGTAATTGAAAAATTAACGAATTTTTTAACGAATTACGAAATTAACGAAACGAAACCGCCCAGCCCTAATAGCTTGGATAAAAACAAGGTTCACTTTATTTTGACTTGAACCTATTTAGAAGGTTTTCGATATGGAGCAAGCAGGAGCAGTGATCTCTTCCTGACTTCCTCTCCTGGCCAACTTCTGATAGCACCTTAGCCCCAGGCGTAAGCACCAAAAGTGGGTCACTCCCCAGACTCCTATGCATTGAAAGGCTGGTCTGAGAATCCAACACCTAGTTTACATTTCCTTTCCCATGCCTTGAGCTTTACAGCCTCCCCACTCTGATGGTAGTTTTTACAGAGACTTAACCTTCATTACAATAGATGCCATACATGGTCTGTCCCAAAATTCATGGGGATTATGATTTGCACAGTGGAGAAGGGCCAAGAAAGGAAAGTAGGAGTTGAGGCAGCTGGAGGGAGAACCAAGGCATGCAATTTGACCTTCAGTTGAGCCTGTGCCTTCATAGCGGTCAGTATCTTAGTAAAGTGCATAGTAGTTTTTGTGTCTTGTCATGGAGAAAGATACAGAGGAGCCTGGAGCACTGTTTTTCAACTTTTGCAAGTATGTTCAATACACTAAACATTCGTATTCCTTTTGGGATAGACCATGTTGATATTCCCCAAGAACTATCATTTACCTTCTAAGTGATGTCTATTTAGGGTAGCACTGTATGCCAATTGTCAAAGTCCCCATCTATTCCGGGGGGGGGGGGACTTATCGGAGGCAGGAGAGTGGGCCAACAGTTGGATCCAAATTGAGGAGCATATAAGTGGAAGCCAGCTAAAAAGCCTTGGTACCACTCACTCTCCACTAAGCTTTTATTTCCTGAATTATTTCTCTTTTATAGAGTTTTTCTTTACTATTCTGTAAAAGCCCCTCAATCCCACTTCATACTTTTTCAGAATCATTATCACAGATGTTCCTATGCCCTTTGTACAGCATTATCATTCCAGTAGCAACAACATCATGAAGACCACTCTAAGTTGTAGGTACAAATGACTGCCTTGTGATCAGAGTCAGTATTGACTACAGGTAGCATCCTGCTTGAAGCATTCCTCAATGGAAATGAGCTGATTTTGGCTATTTGTCATAAGATAGCACTCCAGTCGTTTCCTTAATGACTTGCTAATTTTTCTCTATATATCCTGAGACTCACAGACTAGAACTTTGCAACCTCACACAGACTAATGCAACTGAGACATCAGGTGAAATTGATAGCATGTTCACATATTAATTTATGTCAAATGTTGCTTCTCTATTTTCCCACTGATGTTTCAATCTTTAAATCTCCAGAATACTTTTTTTTGTTTGAGCAATTCAGAATATATTAGCAGAAACAAATAAGTATTTCCCTTCTGAGTGAAAACAAAACCAGCTGATATTTTGATTTCCAAAAGATAACATCCTACTTACGGATCAGGAATTTACTCTTCTTTTTTTTACATTCTTGGTCTTCAGGATTTTTTACACACAGAAAAATGTCATTTCTGTGCTGTGAACCTATATAACATATGTGTAATATTTTATCATTTGTCTTGGGTTTAATGCTTTATCCAGCATCCACAGGCAACTAAATTAAGCATTTTGGATTCTTTCTTAAATTTAAATTGAGAAATCGAAGCATTCATCATTGTCCCAAGATTTCACTAAACATTATCTGTACTGTACAAAAGTATATATTATATTAGATATTGCATTTCATTGTGTCACATTTTTCTTGAGTAACCTTGGAAGTAGGGGTGGGAATCAAGGTAGGAATAAAACTTGAAGGTATATCCCAAGAGAGTGCTTGGAATACACATGCCAATTAATGAAGTGCCAGAATTTTCTTTGAGAAGTCAAACAATGTTTTTATTTTGTATGATTAATCTATTCTTACAATTCTACATCAAGTTAAAAATCTATACTTGATCAACTGTTGCAGATATCTGGTATGTAGAAATAAACTGCATTAATTCTACTATGTTTTGACGTAGTATGGACTGCACTAGTACTGAATCATCTGTAGGTGTCTGGATGATAACAGCACCAATAATAATAATAACAACAACGCCTCACAGTTCAAGGCAGGGCACAACATACAATAGAGTCTCGCTTATCCAACCTTCACTCATCCAACATTCTGTATTATCCAACACAGTCTGCCCCCCGCCCAGATCCACACCTGTTTCAATACTTTGTGATATTTTGGTGTTAAATTCATAAATACAGTAATTACATTTGTAAAATCATAATGTAATTTGACATTGAATAGGCTTTTCTTTAATCCCTTCTTATTATCCAAGATTTTCACTTATTCAATGTCCTGCTGGCCCATTTATGTTGGATAAGTGAGACTCTGCTGTAGTTAAAATACATAGCTAAAACAAATGACCATAAAACGCTTATATTAAGAAACATAGAACAAAGATTAAAACACCAGTACTAATAAAATGTAAATATAACATTCATAGTTTAAAATTGATTGGTTATGCCTGTTGGAAGACAAATGTCTTTAACTGTGTTTTACATTCTGACAGGGAGAGCTTTTTCAGCAGTGGTCTAACTACTGCTAGTTTTAAACAGAATGGAAAGTTCCCTTCCTTGAGAGATGCATTAGAAATATGCTGTATTTGAGATCGAATTACATCTCCTCCATGAACAACCAGTCAAGAGGAGCAAGGATCAAGAAAACAGGTTGGCCTCCTTTCTTGCCCCAGCAGCTTGTCCATATCATCAGCACTCATGAACTGAAAATTGGTTCAATGTAATCCCACTCCCAGACTTGCTGGACACCTCATTATCAACTTCTGCTTCAGTGACTGCATCTAAGTTGGTTCTTATATGAGAACTTTATCTGTAAAGTGGTAATTAAAGACATCACATTAAGCTACCGAAAGTTCTAACAGCAAGTATAGAGGGGAGCGTAATTGAGTTAAAACTCTCAGCTTCCTGAATAGCTAAGTTGGTCATGAATTCAAAGATGAAATATATGTAGAGAAGAAAGCTTTCTTCACTGTACATATTGCAACCTTAAAGGAACAAAGATGCTTTCTATTCTGTGTCTTGTTGCACAGGAGTTGAGTTTTCTTTCATCTGGTTCTAGTAATTGTCCTTCCCATTTTAGGTCCCTGAGGATCTCTGTATACCAAGGAACCTAGTTAGTAAGAGAATATTTGGGAGAGATCATGTCAATAGCCATTGTTAGATTTTGATTCCACTTATTGACTAGGGCTGGTGTATTCCCTTTTGTGGCGTACATGACATGCTTGGATTTGTGAAGTTAAATATGGGCTCAATGTGCAATTCTGATTGCTGAGAGATATATTTCTTGTTTTTGAATGGGCTACCCATATATTTTGATTTTTTAAATATTCTCTTGCTTTACCACTTCCGCTACCCTAAGAGGGAGAATATATACTAGGGCTAGGTTTGAACAGCTCGGTATTATGATGCAAACTGAGCGCTACTGTGACATCCCAAGAAGTGAGAGATTCTGCGTATGGGGAGAACAAACAGTGGAAGATATTGAACATTTATTAATTGACTGTCCAGCAAATACTGAATTGCGAGACAGATATTTACATCCAATAATATCCAATTGCAGGTCCCCCAACAGAAATGATATTCTGACATCCCTCTTGCAAGGTCAGGAAAGATCCAACATAATCAGAGTAAGCCTTTTTATTCTGAAAGCTATTAAGAAAAGAGCAGATTTCCTGAAAGAAGAACCAGGAAAATAAGATGCTGACTATAAATAGAAGGTCAGCTGCTGTCCTCACCTTTTTGCCTTGTTTTTTTACTCATGTTCTATTTTGAAATGGTCATATGACTCGTCAAATAAATAATAATAATAATAATAATAATAATAATAATAATAATATATTCTCTTGCTCTTTTCTTACCTTCTTACAGGTCAGTTGCCCTTCATTGCTGCTTCACTTGCTGTGTGCCTTGGTCAGCATTGGGAGCAAGGAACTGGGTGCACACACATATTCACAATCTTAGGATGAGGGAGGATTGAGGTTTGCAGACACTAAAATATTGTGGTATGGTCTGATATAAGAAGGTCCACAGGGATGACACCATGAGTTACCACACTGGATGACACTAACTGTACACATCATGTATTCTGTCCAATTGTCATGGAGCAAGCAAACATCTAATTTCCCCTGTACATGACCAGGGATATGGAAACATAATTTTCTTTTATATCCAAAACCAAGTTTTTTTTACTGAACCTGGTTGGGCAAGTTCAAGAGAAACATATGCCTTCCGGCTCTTGCTCCACCATTTCTTGTTAATTTATAAAGGCTCCTTGTTCACTCTAGGGAGCAATTTGGCTTTATTGGGAAGTAGTTTTAGATATAGGAGGGGTCAAATGTGGGAGCAGGCAGAAGTCATTTCTGGTTTGGGCAAGACAGTCCTTCCCCCCAGCCTCCATCTCCTGCCCCACAAATGAAAATAATTCAAATTGCTTCTCAGGATCTCTATAAAAGTGAAGGACTCATTCTGAGAAGAAGAAAAAACATATAGGAGGCATAGGGATGCTGGGAAGCCATAAAAGGATTCTGACCACATGCTGGATCTTGCCCAACCTTGCACCAGACACTGGATAATAGAGGGGATGGACATATTACTTTTGTTTTCCACAAATGACACTAATTTACTATGTCATCTGCTTTGGTCTTAAGACATACTTAAAGGCCAAACAGCAGCTGCAAATGCCCAAGATACTGATATTACTTCCATGTGCTTCAATGCCCAAACTAGTTAGGAAATAATTTGTTTTTAATTAGTTACCACAATATATTGAATAAAAGCCAGTGTACGAATTGCAGGGAGAGCACTTTGGCAATGTTAGGTTTTCTTTAAGCAAAGTTCGCCCATGATTAAAAGAGTACTTGTTTATGATCTCCTATAAATATGATGTTTTAATATGCCTTTGAAATCATGGATTTTTTAATTTCATTTTTATTTTTCCAAAAACTGTAAAATTATGAGTCACCATATTTTGGATTGCCAAAACAGGTTGTTTTCTAATCTATGAGGCAACCCCACTCAAAAAACGTTCTTATGTATTTTCATTACCAATCTTATAAAAAAGGCCCATTTTTATATATGGCTCCAAAAGCCTGCACTATAAAAGTTATATATAAATTTATCCCATTTTTGCGGCATTTGGATAGCATTTCCCAGGAAATGTAAATTCTCATTTTCTTGCATAAAGTATATACATTTGTATATACTTTATGCCTCCCTTCTTGCAGGGTGGTTGAAGTAGACCAGAGAAATGTAGAATCTGAACACACGAGAGATTTACAGGGAAGGTGCATTCTAAAGTGTACTATGTAGATGTGTAGGTCTGGCTAAAGATGGCACTGAGTTGATAGCAAAAGTGTTGTGCAAACAGGTTCTAGATATACAAGGTCAGGGTCACTCTTGACACCCACGTTCTAGGACCTCTTGTAGATACCAAAATCTATGGATGCTCAAGTCCTATTATATATAATGGTGTAATAAAAAATTGCCCGTAAACAACATGATCCTCAAGGTTTACTTTTGAAGATTTAAAAAAAGACATTTTAATGTTTTAGATGCTTGAATCCATGGCTACAGAAACCATAGGAACAATTAGGACAACCCTAACTCTAACCCTAACCATAATTCTCACTATCTCCCTCCTCAAGGCTGCCATGGCACTATCAGGCCCAGGAGGGTCTTGCCATTGCCCTCTACCAGGTCACCACATCTCTGGTTGATTTGTTGTTGTTGTTCTTTTGTTTTAGCAATGAATGTTTGCCACATTGTTACTTTTGTCTGTAAACCGCCCTGAGTCCCTTTGGGGAGGTAGGGCAGTATATAAATAAAGGATGATGATGATGATTATGATTACAATGTATAAGTTGTCTCTGTTAGGTTGTATCAAAAGCACCCTTCTGCTCTAGAAAGTTCAAAACTATTATTGAGGGTCGTTAAGTTGAAATTTAGGATTTACCAATGAAAGAAAGCTATAGCGTCTGAAATTATCTTTCCATATCTTGCTGCATATCACAGAGGAGAGGATTTTGGACACTAAAAAAAAAAACCCTGTTTTTTTTCTCAGTGTCTATTTGAATACTCTCCATAGCCTCTAGTCCTTGTAGAAAAAACAAATGCAACTCTTAATGTATTGAATTTGTATATGTAGAATACAAGTTAATAAAATGCATAATTCTAATATTAGGGGCTGGATTTTAGGAGTGGAATATGGCAAACCAAGGGAAAGAGTGGTGGAGACAGGAAGGAGAGTGTCTTAGGGTGCATCCACATTGTAGAATTAATGCAGTTTGACACTACTTTAACAGCCACGAGCCAATGCTATTATTGTTGAGCCATGGCACCACCACCCCCTTCAGAGAGACTCCAAGCAAGATATATTATTTTTATTTTAAAAACATTTTCTGATCTTTTGAAGTTTCACTGTTTTGAACCACTGGAAGCCATGGAGGGACCCAGCATCAAGTGCATTCTGAACTATATAATATCTGAACATTTTAATAAATGTATTGAATGATATTTCTGTGTAACTTGTATTAATTGTGTACTCTATCCAGGGGCGGCTCAACCCATTACACAAAGTAAGCATTTGCAGTATAGTCTATTTTGCCCAGGGGTGCTCTTGAGGCGCTCTTGGAGGAAAATAGACCTTGACATACGCAACTTGTAGTTATTGGGATGTATAGTTCACCTACAATCAAAGAGCATTCTGAACTCCACCAATGATGGAATTGAACCAAATATGGCACACAGAACTCCCACGACAAACAGAAAATACATATCAGTGATTGGTTGGGAGGGGGGGGGCGCCAAAATACTGATTGCTTACCATTGAAAATTACCTAGGGCTGCCTCTGACTCTATCAATTCTTAAATGTATAAAACTGGATCAAATATACTAGTGCTCCCTATTAACATAAGCTTCTGAGAATGGAGATCACCGAACTATTGGAGATCCAGTGATTTCCCAGATGTGATAAGACAGTTTGCTTTGTGCATGGATGTCACACACATAGTCTCTGTATCACCAGGGCTGTGTTGACTGGAGGCTTATAGCTCTCACAGAAGAGAAGGCTAAAACAAATATGAATAGTATACATTAGCCTTCTGAAAGGGCAGCCAAGCCTCTGGTCACCCAGAATTACCATATTTTGCTTTCTGGGCCTTGCACCTTTGTCTTCTCAGAACTGGACACTTAAGTCAATCAAGGAATCATCTGCATACCCACGTCATCATCCTCTTCTGTTTCATTCCTTCCATGGGGGCAATAGACTAGACCTTTAAAACTACTAATAATCAGCTATTTTTTCATCATGGGGATTCCCTCCTCCTGACTGTGACATCAGAGAATCCCCGGGCAATCCATGTGTGAATCCTAGCCAGCCTGTTTCTCAGCCAATCAGAAGGAGGTGCAGGAAGTCTGAATAGCTGTCAAAAGTGTATAAAATGTTTTGTATTTTACTTGAAGGTGTGCTTGTAAATTTTGATCCAGTACTTGCATCCCTTTTGGCCAAATTGTAATACATCTCTGTTAGGGCTGGGCGGTTTCGTTTCGTTAGTTCGTAATTCGTTAATAATTCGTTAATTTTCTTGATTACGAAGCGATAACAAACCATTCTGGAACAATTTTTTAAAAAAACGAATTTTTAAATACGTTTTGTAAATGCTTTGTAATTCGTTATGTATTTGTTTCGTTATCGTTTTGAGGTCGTTTCGTTATTATTTCCGCATGTCTGGGGCAAGTTTTATAGTTGTTTTTTGTTTAATTAGTGAAAAAAAATTATAATATCACACCAACAGTCAACAACAGAGGGAGAGGGAAGCTTCAGAAGTTCCCCCTATTTGGAGGTTTTTTAGCGTATTTCGCGGTCGCGTCCGCCATTAACGAATCGATTCGTTATTGTTTCGGAAATCGTTTCGTTAATGTTTTGTAATTTTTTTTCACATTTACGAAATTTCGTAAATATTGAACTTTTTAAAAGGAAAATTTTGTAATTATTTTAAATAACGAAACGCAAAAACCCCCAAAAAACGAATCGATTTTAGAAACAAATTTTTCCGTTGTTACCCAGGCCTAATCTCTGTAGTTTGCCTTCAAACCCAGAGTGCTTTATTCTCTGCCCTGACCAATCAGATTTAGTGGAAGCTCACTAGGCACTGACTTTCTTGTCCACAATCCTAGCTGAAATCACTATACTATAGAATCCTGGGAGTTGTAGTTTTACAACTACAACTTTACAGGGACTTTAGTTTTCTCTGCTGAAGTGCTGGAGTAGATTGATGGCAGCTAAAATAGAGAACCCAACAAACCACACTGCATTTACAAGGAAATAATTTTCCCTATTTTATTTCTTCCAATCCAAGCCTGTCTTTTCAGTCAGACTTTTAATTGGTATGTGTTTGCATGGTGGTGGTGCAATCACCTTTGATTGTGGATTTCCTTCAATAAAAAAGGAAGAAAAAACAAACAAAAAAGACCAACTAAAGATAAAATTAGATTTGCCTCATTTTCTGATAAGAATCAACCTTTATTTGGTTAGAAGATATGACTAAAATATTAGATCCAAGTGCCATTTGAAGTGTACACTGCATTCGGTGCCAGACCAGCAAATGTTTTCAGAGCATTGGATAATCTTGAGGAGATTCTTAAGTGCCAGACAGTCAGTAGGTAACACCCACAATTGGGCAGGAAGAGCCTTGTTCCTTCAGAGCCTGCCAATAAGGACTATTGGGACGGAAGGAATATAAATAATGATCTTTACTTTGCTTTTTACTCTAACCGCAGAATGTGCTTGAGTGCTTTGTCCAATTCAGTTTTAAATCACCCTCTAAGATAGGGCTTCAACCAAAGAAACAAACCCTGTGGGTGGCTTTTCCACAGCCTAATAGATCTTGCCACCAGGACATAGTTTCTTCTTGTTATTCATTTAAAAGAGTCTGTCACCTCATTGTACCTCACCATCCCCTTATGACACAGGACACCCTCAACCACATCATATTTTTAGGTGAGCAAGAAATGTTTCTTTTTAAAACTATATATATGAACTAAGTGATAAACAAAGATGCATTTGACAACACTTGTATCATGTGAATATATTTGGACTCATTTACACAAGCCCCAAACCCCTAAATGGATCAGAAGTCACCCCTGGAAGTCCTCATAACATCCAAAGAATTCTATTCCTTAACATGGACCAAATCAGGCTGAACATGTTTTGCTTCACGTTGAGGAAAGTGGGAGGGATACTCTGAAGTTTCAACGAACCTCTGGAGCAGCCATATACTATGGGGAGATTCTGGACAGCAGATCAGCTCCAATGCAAACTGGTTTGCTATCTACATGGGCTGGCATTACCATCCCCCTTCTTCTCACTAAGGAAAAAGGGGACAGCTCATATCGTCTCTGTCATTACTGCCTGATGTCTATGAGACTCCTGGTTGTTGCTAGTTGTCTTTGCTTACATCAACAATCCCCACAGGGAGAAATGCTCACGGGGAAGGGAAGGTGACAATTCCATAGGGCTGAACTGGTTTAAGCCAATCTAAACCATGTAGCCTCCATCTTGCTGCTGCAGGACAGGCTTGGAGTGCATTGCCATGTTTGGTGTCAATATTGTTATTTGCTACTCCACATATTAAGTGGACAGTTTAGATAAGGTCAGGGTGCACAAAAGAGGTTATGTTCTATTATTGAACTTAAATTTGGTTACAAGTCTGGAAACAAGTTCGGAAACTCCAACTAGTCCAACGGGCGGCAGCCAGATTACTAACTGGAGCGACATACATGGAGCATACCACCCCCTTGCTGTGTCAGGTGTGTCAGCACCACTGGCTGCCAGTCCACTTGCGAACTCAATTCAAAGTGCTGGTCCTGACCTATAAAGCTCTATACGGTTCTGGCTCAGCTTACTTGTCCGAAAGCATCTCCTTCTATGTCCCACCTCGCAGTTTAAGGTCATCCAGGAAGGCCCTGCTTTCGCTCCCGCCAGCGTTGCAAATTATTTATTTATTTATTTATTTGCAGTATTTCTATACCGCTTTTCTCACCCCTAGGGGGACTCAAAGCAGTTTACACATAACTGGCAAAACTTCAGTGCCATACATTGGACACTGACGCGATGCCAAACCATAACAACCACAATAATAAAACCACAATTAAACACAAATCACAATTAGATAGTACATAAGCAATCATTAAAACAATAAATAATAAAAACAGTCTGGCGGGGATGAGAGACAGGGCCTTCTTGGCTGTGCCCCCCCCCCCCACCTGTGGAACTCGCTTCCCAGCAAGATAAGGTCAGCCTCATCTCTCCTGTCTTTTAGGAAGAAATTAAAATCATGGTTCTGGGACCAGGCTTTTAGACAGCAGGCACAATAGCATTTTGAATGTGGATTCGATTGGAATGGTGTTGTGGCTGACATTATTGTTTTTATGGTTTTTAATTCATACTCTATTTATTGTTTTAATTGTTGTTTTGTGGTAATTGCTATATGTAACGGCATCGAATTGTTGCCAAGTGTAAGCCGTCCTGAGTCCCCCTTCAGCAGTTGAGAACGACAGGGTAGAAATACTAGAAATAAATAAATAAATAAATTTCTGGAGTAGCCCTGAAGCGACATCCATCCATATTCACAGTTGTTTGGGAATTAAGAACAGATTGAGATGTGAGGGTGCAATCCAGATCATACAACAGGATCAAACTGCAAAAGTCAATTTGCACGATCAGTCATTTTGCATTCTAAGAAGCATATCATGAAAATCAGTGGCATGCAAACAATTGATATAATTAATTACAAAACTTTTTCATCCATGTCAGGAGTGATTTAAGAAACTGCAAGTTGCTTACAAAACTGAAAAAACCTAACTAAAAGCATAATATATATCCTTAATGTCATATTCTCAAAATGTCATATCAACTGATAGGCAAACTGTCAGAACTAAAAAGATTCTTTTAAATGTGTAGATTTTTTAAAAAAGTATTAATTAAAGCATAGCAGTAGCAACCGAGATGAGGGAAGTGGGGAAGAGAAATTATCCCAGCAGGCCAATTGACTCAAAAGGCCGGGTCACTGAATGTAGCATTATTTCTACCGGTCATGTTTCTTTCCTACCTGAGTTCCAAAGTAAGCTAACTGTGTAAGCGTGGTTGAAATACACAACCCCCTTGTGACTGGAAAGAGCAAAGCATTCTCCACTTGTGGTTTTCTTGAAATGAGCCTGCATGGAATATGTGTTTGAAAACAGTGAAACTCTTTATTAATCAAGTACTTCACTTGCCCATGCCAGCATGAAGTTTCATTTATGATTTTCAAAAAATCCTTCACAAATGGCTTGGACTGGCGATTTTGTACACAAAGTACAACAGAAGAAATATTTTTGCAATTATCAGTAGGGTAACTGAAACAAATAGCTGGGCATGTTGGGGGGGGGGGGGAGCAAGAGGAGCTACATGTGCATTGAATTATCTTTAGCTGTTCACCATAAACGCAAATTATGGTGGGAGGAATGAATTTCACAAATTGCCTCACAGATGTTGGACATTTTGATAGATCAACAAAACACACAGTACTAAATGGGACTAAGAAAACCACAGAGCCGTGAACCCTAGCAATAGAGCAGTGGTAGGCAAACCAAGCATCCCTCCTTTCTTTTTTTCTCCTTCCATCTCTGTTGATTTCAGGAATGGAGCCAGTTCACATTTTAGATCAGAGGCGGGCAACTGTAGGGCTCCAGATGTTTTAGGCCTTCAACTCACACAAACCTTAGCTAGTGGTGAAGGATTACAAGAGCTGCACGCCAAAGAACCATCTGGATAGTCAGCGTTATTTGTATTCTCATACAAAAAATAGGCCATATCCCAATATAAATCCTGAATCAACCATATCTCAGATAGGTTCAGGATCCAGCAAGGTTCCTGCTGGTGGAAAATGCTATGTGATTTCCATATGTGAAAGGCAAGGAGCTTTGGATCAGCTCCTAAATTACAAAGATTCATAATCATATTCATGGCTAAGTATAGAATCATAGAATCATAGAATCAAAGAGTTGGAAGAGACCTCATGGGCCATCCAGTCCAACCCCCTGCCAAGAAGCAGGAATATTGCATTCAAATCACCCCTGACAGATGGCCATCCAGTCTCTGTTTAAAAGCTTCCAAAGAAGGAGCCTCCACCACACTCTGGGGCAGAGAGTTCCACTGCTGAACAGCTCTCACAGTCAGGAAGTTCTTCCTCGTGTTCAGATGGAATCTCCTCTCTTGTAGTTTGAAGCCATTGTTCCGCGTCCTAGTCTCCAAGGAAGCAGAAAACATATGATTGCCTTCCAAGTGTAGAGTCTTGACGGTGGGTCTGTAGGTGACTTTAGAGACCTATTCTTGATCTGCATATTCTTTTACAGTGAGGGAATCAATTTCTAGATGGAAGATGTCTCGACCAGGGTTGGCTTGACATGTCTTCCTCTTGACATATTTATCCCTTTTGCTCTCCACTGTGCCTCTTTGAATTCTGCAGCACTGCTGATCACAGATAACCTCCAGCTAGAGCGCTAGAGGGCCAGGGCTACTCAGTTCTTGGTGTCTATGCCACTGTTTTTACGGTTAGCTTTAAGCCCATCTTTAAATCTCTTTTCCTGTCCACCAACATTCTGTTTTCCATTCTTGAGTTGAGAGTATAGTAACTGCTTGATAGTGGCCATGGTGGTCCACGCTCTGGTCACATCCTGAATAGATTACTGCAACACAACCTACGTGGGGCTGCCTTTGAAGACGGTTGGGAAACTGCAGTTAATCCAACGGGCGGCAGCCAGATTACTAACAGGAGCTACATACAGGGAGCATACCACCCCCTTGTTGTGTCAGCATCACTAGCTGCCTGTCCACTTTCGAGCTCAATTCAAAGTGCTGGTTTTGACCTATAAAGCTCTATATGGTTCTCGCCCAGCTTATTTGTCTGAATGCATCTGCCTCTACGTCCCACCTCGTAACTTAAGATCATCCGGGGAGGTCCTGCTCTTGCTCCCGCCAACATCGCAAGCACGGCTGGCGGGGACAGGAGACAGGGCCTTCTCGGCTGTAGCCCCCCACTTGTGGAACGTGCTTCCAAATGAAATATGATTGATCCCATCCCTCCTGGCGTTCAGAAAGAAATTAAAATCTTGGTTTTGGGACCAGGCTTTCGGACAATAAACATAAAGCAGAGACTGTTATGATAATTTGGTTATAATTAATTGCTACTGTTTTAACTCTGTATGTATTTATGGTTTTATACTGTGTTATTGATTGTGGCATCGAATTGCTGCCTTTGTTAGCCGCTCTGAGTGTCCCCCCTCCTCGGGGGGTTGAGAAGGGTGGGGTAAAAATGCTGTAAATAAATAAATAAATGATCAGGCATTTGGACAATATGGCCAGTCCAGCAAAGTTGATGGCAATTGGAATTAATGTAGTATGACACCACGTTAACTGCTATAGCTATGAAATTGTGTGGGTTATAGTTTTTGGAAGAAAAGATTGAAGACCTTGTGAATTACAATTGCCATGATTCCATAACATTGAGCCATGTCCGTTAAAGCTATATCAAATTGTATTAATTCTACAGGGATGATGCATCCAAAGATTCTGTTGCTGAGATGTATCACTGTGGGACTTTAATGCTATTCATACTTTAGAAGAGCTGGGACACAGTCCATTTTCTAAGATATTTGAAAATATACATGTATACAGAGTGTGTGTGTCTTCAAAACAAATGCCAAAATTGTGTTCTAATTTCTCCTGCAACCTTTTTTTATTCCACCTTTCTCCCAATATAGGGACTCAAGATGGCTAATAATAAATAGTTATAAGAGAAACATAGTAGATACATTAAAATATAAATACAAAATATTAAAAACAAATTATTTATGATATTAAAGCCATTAAACATAGAAAATATTAAGATATAATAAAACTTTATTCCCAAATTAAATCCAATCACACTGCTTTTAAAAGCCCAACCATCATCAGCTTACAAATGCCTAATGGCAGAGAAATGTTTTTCACTGTAACAGAGACAATATATTAGATTTACTTTACAGTGTCTTCCAAATGAAATACTTCTGAACCAAATGCCCCTCAGATGTGGGACAATCTTGGCATGGGTTTCCAAGATGGTGAGAGATGTAATCTAAAGGATCTAGAGCAGTGGTTCTCAACCTTCCTAATGCCACGACCCCCTAAATACAGTTCCTCATGTTGTGGTGACCCCAACCATAAAATTATTTCATTGTTACTTCATAACTATAATTTTGCTTCTGTTATGAATCGTAATGTAACTCTTTGATATGCAGGATGTATTTTCATTCACTGGACCAAATTTGGCACAAATACCCAATATGCCCAAATTTGAATACTGGTAGGGTTGGGGGGAGGGATTGGTTTTATCATTTGAGAGTTGAAGTTGCTAGGATTTATAGTTCATCTACAATCAAAGAGCATTCTGAACTCCACCAGTGATGGAACTGAACCAATCTTGGCACACAGAACTCCCATGACCAGCAGAAAATACTGGAAGGGTTTGGTGGGCATTGTTCTTGAATTTTGGAGTTGTAGTTCACCTACATCCAGAGAGCACTGTGGACTCAAACAATGATGGATCTGAACTAAACTTGGTACAAATACTCAATATGCCCAAATGTGATCACTGGCGGAGTGTGGGAAAAATAGACCTTGACATTTGGGAGTTGTAGTTGCTGGGATTTAAAGTTCACCTACAATCAAAGATCATTTTGAACCCCACCAACTTTGAATTGGACCTAACTTTCCACACAGAACCCAGACGACCAACCGAATATACTGTGTTTTCTGATGGTCTTTGGCAACCCCTCGGACACCCTCTTGCGACCTAACCAGGGGTCCCAACCCCCAGGTTGAGAAACACTGATCTAGAGGATACTGTTTGAAAGCATTTAATAATAATAAAGGAGCTATAGTTTCAGCCAGTCACTGATTAAAATCAAAATGTTTTAGGAAATCAACAATTCATATCTTCCACGGATTTAAATGCAGGCATTGTGAATCTTAACTCAGAAATACAGTAGCCTGTCTCAGCTTTCCCATAGCAAAACAACTGAAAAGTGAAGCTTCTGGTGTGTAGGAGATAACACAACATGTGGGAAGAGAGATGGATAGGAAGAAGCGGGATGGGATCTTCTTACACTCCTCAAGATATAACCGTAGCATGTTGCATTTGGCTCTGAATAAACTGCTCCATTTTTTAAGGTGAGAAAAAATAGTTTCCTTTTCTTGCCTCATTCCAAGCCTGCTTATGAAGGGTTTGTCCCACTCACCACAAAGGTTAATCAACAGTCATTCTTTACAAAAGGTCTGGAGTTTCTTTGAGGGTTCAGCAGAAGGTATGAATAGCTTGTTTTGTCTTACAAAAACAATTTGCAGCAAATCCCATGCAGGACTTATTGTTCTTTTTTATGCTTGTTCAGGTGCACATGATGAATAGGACACCCAGCTCTGGAAGTAATGGAGAAACGATGATACAAACACAGCAACAATATGTAGGGCCTCCAGGAAAAATCATCGGAAGGGCTAAGGTGGCACTTTGGAATGCACTTTTGAGAAGGGCCCAGCTTTTAACACATTCTTGGAAGCTGACAGGACCAATCCCATTAAATACATACTTGCACTATCCAGGTGGACAGTGGGGATTCTTAGATTTGTATGCAGAGAAAGCTTTGTAAATGAAGAACGCAATAGTCTATTCATAGAAGTCCAATGGGGAAAATACAAAAGTGAGGCTCAGTTGCTTCAGCTGCACTTGGGAAAAATATCATCTTTCCCTTTTGAACAAATAGCCTGTAAAATGGTTTGTATATCCATCCATCAATTACATTGTTCAGTTGACTGATACCTGATGTAGCAGAGGTGGCTGGTAGCCTCCATATCGGTAGATCAGTGAGTCTGTACTAGTTTTAATCAAAAACATTTAAAGAGCTATCCAAGGTGCCACACTTAATTTGCAGTTGGATTCAGCATCCCGATAGCAACATTAAAGTTCATACTAAACCCAGAGCAGGTTCATTGCCCCTCTAACTATGGTAATCACCAGCTTATACTACTATACAGAGTATCTTCATATAAAACAATATGATACCATGCTTTTTATATGTTTCAGCAGTGAGGAAATATCATGCAGTGGTGATTAATGTGTTATAATAGGGGCTTCCAGTTCACACATTATTCAGATATTCTATTATTTTGTGTGGGGAGAGAGAAAAGTTGCTTTCTCCCATACAGAAACCAAAGGATCACAGAGTTCACTTGTCTCTTTCTCATCTGGAAAGGGAAAGAGTAGGTTGGTCGAATTGATACTTCTGCATAATGGCCTCCATGCATAAGGCCTGTGACTAATGGTCTTAAAGGGTGTGGTGACATAGGATTGTTCCTTCACTGACTTTAGCTAACATATCACAAAAAGTTTTTCCGAGACCAAACACTCCTATGAGAAATTCTTGTACACAGAATGCTCTCTCATGTCTATCTAAGATCCCCTGAGGGATGTTTTCTTCAACCAGCCAGAATAATAGAATCAGAGAGTTGGAAGAGACCTTGTGGGCCATCCAGTCCAACCTCCTGCCAAGAAGCAGAAAAATCACATTCAAAGCACCCCTGACAGATGGCCAGCCTCTGTTTAAAAGCCCCCATAGAAGGAGCCTCCACCGCACTTTGCGGTAGTTCCACTGCTGAACAGCTCTCACAGTTAGGAAGTTCTTCCTAATGTTCAGGTGGAATCTCCATTCCTGTAGTTTGAAGCCATTGTTCTGCATCCTAGTCTCCAGGGCAGCAGAAAACAAGTTTGCTCCCTCCTTCCCCTCACATGTTTATATATGGCTATCATGTCTCCTCTCAGTCTTCTCTTTTTCAGGCTAAACATGCCCAGTTCTTTAAGCTGTTCCTCATAGGGCTTGTTCTCCAGACCCATGATCATTTTAGTAACCCTTCTCTGGTCACATTCTAACTTGTCAATATCTCTCATCAATTGTGGTACCCAGAATTGCACACAGTATTCCAGGTATAGAAGGGAACATGACTTCTCTAGATCTAGATACTATACTATTATTTATCAACTAGTAACTGTCACTTAGAGGACCTTTTCATCACCTGCCCTTAGACTGTGGAATGATTTGCTGGAAAAAAAATCAGCAAAATGAGCTGTCAGAATTTAAAATGGAATTAAAGACCTATCTCTTATGGTAGGTATATCCAATCAATTTTAATCTATGAATTTTAACTTACATTTTAATGTGCAAATTATTTTAATGTATATGATTTAATATTACCTCTATGTCTTTTAATATGTGTGTTTTAATGGTCTTGTGTTTTTATCTATGCATTTTTAGTGTGCTGTACCCTGCTTCAATCCTTGAGGAGAAGCAGATGGCAAATAAAATTATTATATTATTATTGTTGTCAGTGAACATTTTTTTTAACTTGATAATGAAAAATAGCAGATTTCATGAAGTTTAATGGATTAAATTTGGCCATTTGAAGTTCTTGATTTTTTGTTTTGATTTGTTCTGGTTTGTTCGACAGATGTTGGAACACAATTTTTTAAAGTAATTCATTTGACTAGTAACTAGTTATATTACTTGTGTCACCTTTTTGTCATACTTCTGTAACTAGAAACGCTTTTATCAATCAAATGACATTGTTCCTCTTCACAATGCAACTTTTGAAATCTAACTTTACAATGCCCTTATTACTAAGAAAAGCAATTCATTACAGATTTGTGATTAATTTTTCCAAGCTCTACAATTTGATCATTCTCCCAAGCACCAAATAGGGCATGGTTTAAAGGTTAAACTAAATAAACATACTGTACTTGGAAAAGCAATTGCAATGTGGCAAACAGTCATATTTTCTTTCACCTCTGTTTTCACTAATCAACAAATAGGAATATTTAATGTTTTTATGGGCAGCTGGGTTACTTTTGCCCTCAAATTCTTACCATTTCTTCAAAGGGTTTTGATGGTTCATGAGCAAGGATACACTTCATATGCTTGGGTGTGGGTTGTACAAGCTGTGCTGTGGGGAGCTGCAACATGGCCAGCAAAAGAGACTAAAGTCTGAATCTTGTAGCTGCCTTGGAAGAGGAAGTCTTAGGGGAGGGGGTGGCGTAGGTGGGTAATGCTTGCTTTGGCCGGACCTGTGGCTGATTCATAACCTAGCAGTGCTCACTGAAGTGCTTGCTTACTCTCCTATGCTTAACACATAGAGTTGGCCATTATCAACAAATATAAGAAAAATGCCATGCTAAGTCTTTTGCAAGAGCCCTTGGAACTTCCTACTGTTCTGAATGTTATCTTATTTCATCTCAGTTTTCAAAACATAGCATTCATTTGCAATTGTGTCTAGGACCACATTTTCAATCTGAGGATCCAAGAGCAAGAATGAAACCAAGAACCTCATTATATTATGTCCCCCCTCTTTTGTTCCATTTTGCTGGCAATCAGTGAAATGGAAGGCACATTTGGCACCTTGGGGTGGGCCACGCACCCTCCCTCCTTCCCCCATGAGACAGGGGAAGGGTGGCATATCAGGCCAAGACACATTGGTGCCCTTCACCCATCAGGTGTAGCAAGACCTGTTGGCACGTTACACTTTACCCTATCAGTTGGGGGGAAAGCCCAAGAAGAGCAGGTAACTCAGTTGGAGCTACCCAAAAGATGTTTACTCACCATGGTTGATGAGGATACTTTGTGCAAAGCTTCCTTGCCAGTTCAGCCATTGATGGAGCAGGGACACAGGCTGCATCATATGATGGCATTTGGCAGTACTTGTAACTGAAGAGGGGCCAACCCCCCCCCCCCCCCCCCCACCGCCCCTGGTGTGATATGGGGTGGTAAAGATAGCCCTATTGTGGTCAAGTTGTTTGAGGTGATGCTACTGAAAATTATTTTCCAAGCCCAACTATATGTGACATGTGATTGCCTGTATAATATTTTCATTTTTACATGGAAAACTCTTTGAAGGAAGTATAGCTTTGGATAGAAAGAGCAGCTTACAAAAACCAGACATTTACAGGGGTCAAAATTATCCTTGTTTATTTTGATTTTTTGAATTTTGTAAATCACTGAGTCTCAGTTTAAGAGAAGGATGGAATATAAATGAAGTGATGGATGGTTTCAGAGGAAGGTCCATCATGAAAGCAATGGACAAGAGTAGCCACAAATTCAACAGAAAGGAATATTTAAACCTCTTTTTTTAAAACTCCTAGGGATTGAGGATTTTATCTGTGTCTTCTCTCTGTTTCTTCAAGTGTTGGCAAAATGGAGTCCCATGGAGGCCATACACAATGTATGCCCACTTCCAATGGCTGCCCATAGGAATCCGTGTTGCCAGTGCCTGAAAATGCAGAGAAACTCCATTTTTCAGAAGTCGGTGCTACCTGGTGCCTAACTGCAGTAATTGGGGAGGAAGCGGGGAAAGCACGACAAATAATGGGAAGCAATGTGGCCATCTCAGAAGATGAGGAAAGATGGTAGCAAATGAAGGAGAACAATTCCCTCCGCTTTGCCCCATTTTCCCCCAGCCTATCTGATGAGGTCCCAAGACTTGCTATTTGTTTTTGCTATACAGTTTGTCCTCCACACTTGCAAGTTTGGATTTTGAAAATTTCATTATTTGTGAATTTGATTAAAATGTTATCTATATGAATATCAAGTCATCTAATGTGACAATGTCAGCTTCCACCAGAAGTTAATCATAGAGCCACTCTGGAGGACCTAGAGATTTCTAGAGCAAACACTACTCTAGAACTCTGTAAGTGTCAGGATCATATCCTTTGATCCTGATATGCTCCCTGTGTCCTGCTATGTACCCTTGTGATGTATAACCACATATGACTATTGTGTATATCCAACATGCTTTCTGTATTACTCTGTATGTACTGCTACGTATCTACAAACTTAGCAGTATATACAAGCATCTTCATTGCTCTGACACTGCACCTTGTTGATGGGAAGCTTCCCACCAGTGTGGAAATCATCTGTTGGACAGATGGCAAGCTATTTAAACTCAACTGACTGAAAGCCAAAACCAAGGTCACAACATTTATTATAGAACTCCAATATGCTGAAGATAATGTGGTCTGCACTTATTCAGAAGAACACTTACAAGCCACACTAAATGCCTTAGCAGAAGCATATGAAAAGCTTGGCCTCTCACTGAACATTGAGAAAACCAAAGTGCTCTTTCAACAGGCACCAGCCAACCCCTCTGCAATGCCAGAAATAACAGTTTAATGGTGTAACATTAGAAAATGTTGACCTTAGCAGCCACCTCTCCACACAGATCAACTTCAACACTGAAATACAATACTTTGAGCTCTGCGAGTGCATCATTCTTCCAAATGAAGGAGAAAGTGTTTGAGGATTGGGACATTCATAAGGAGATCAAGATGTTTGGTTATAAAGCTTTGTTATATGCCTGTGAAATGTGGACCATCTACAGATGCTACACATAACTCCTGGAATGATTCCATCAGTGTTGCCTCTGAAAAATCCTGCAAATCTCTTGGGAAGACAGGCGGACAAAGATCACCAGCATTGAAGTGATGCTCCTCCTCCATCAACTCTGCTGGACTGGCTACGTTGTCCAAATGCCTGACCACCTTATCCCAAAGCAGCTACTCTACTCACAACTGAAGAATGGAAAATGGGTGGGCGGACAGGAAAAGATATTTAAAGATGGGCTTAAAGCCAACCTTAAAAACTGTGGCATAGACACTGAGAACTGTGAAGCGCTGGCCCATGAGTGCTCTAACTGGAAGTCAGCTGTTACTAATAGTGCTGTGGAATTCAAAGAAGCACAAATGGAGGGCAAAAGAGAGAAATGCATCAATAGGAAGGCACCTCAAGCCAACCCTAACTGGGACCACCTTCTATCTGAAAACTGATGCCCTCATTGTGGAAGAACATATGGGTCAAGAATAGGTCTCCACTTACAGACCCACCGCCAAGACCCTATGCTGGGAAGACCATCCTATTCAGATAAGAGTGGTTATTGCTGCTGCTGGTTATGACTGTATATCTATGTATTTGCTATCCACTTTTTATAAAAAAAAAACCTATCCAGCTAAAGGTTTATTATACTCAATATTGTGATCATATATTACATACAAGAAGTCTTCAACAAGTTGTCGCACTTTTATATTTTTGTTAGAAATTGTGAGGGCAGGACAACTTATTGGTCGTGTCTGAGAGTGTCACATGACTGCACATGACTAGTCTAGTAAGCCAACTGGCCTTGCAGTTTGGTATAAGAGTTGTCATGCTGTGGTGAAGATGGCTGCAAAACTTTTAAATTGCACCAAAGAGGAACAGTGTTCTGTCATAGACTTTTTGTGAGCAGAAGGTGTGCCGGTAGCACAAATTCATCTCTGCATGTGCATGCAATATGGGGATAAAGTTCTCTCATACAGTCGTCTATGAGTGGATTGTGACATATTGTGATATGTGTCAGAGAAATCTGAAACCTGCAATTCACACTAAAAGAAGAGAAAATATGTGAAAGAGAATTGTATTGTTGCACAACAATGTTTGCCTCCACACTGCAATGCACACATCAGACACCCTCAGAAAATTTACGTGGGAGGTTATGGCACACCCACCTTATAGCCTGGATTCAGTGCCATCTGGTTTCCACCTTTTTAAGAGGAAGATTTTCATATATTGATGAGATGAACAAAGCAGTGCATCCGTGGCTACAACCAAAGAGAATTTTTGCAGATAGTATTTAAAAGTTGGTATGGTGCTGGGAAAATGTATCTCAAAGGAAGGTGACTATGTAGAAACATGATGTAATTTGTTTTTAAAATTCTTAATATATAGAATTTTTTGAAGTGCAGAAACTTTTTAAGTATCCTCATATTTCATGCTTTAATGCTCACTTATGTAATTGAGTGATGGGTAATGCATGAAAATGCTTGATAGAAAATATTCCTTTGGCAGCAGGCTGATAATCTAATTAATTAGCAATGCAGGCCTATCTTGTTTCGGATGACTTAGGGGCTTTGTTATGAGAGGAAACTAATTCAATGTTTTTTTTCATGTGAAAGCCAGAGAGAGTGGGAACGAGAAGATGTCTTGATTATCTATCCAATTAAAACAAAAATCATAAAAAGTGTAACATTTTGATTAATCAGAGAATAGTGAATGAAATATTTGAATGATACTACCTATAAATATATGGTGCTTGTGATGTTCAGAAAATTACCAGGGTATAGTATCTTGGTCCTGTTTTTCTTAAATGGACCTTTACTACCACCTCGTTTCCCTCCCACCACCGTCACAAGTATGGTTGATGGGGATGAGAGAGAGGGCCTTCTCGGTGGTGGCCCCCCACCTCTGGAATGCCCTTCCTAGGGAAATAAGACAGCCCCCTCCCCTCCTTTCGTGAGAGCTTGAAGACCCGGTGGTTTCAACAAGCCTTTGAGAATGACCAGTTGTAGCCCAGGCCCAAACATGGTTGAATATGACCTTATACTTCCTACCTCTTACCCTGGTCATCCCTCTAATAGGACCTGGAAATGAGCAGCCACACCCGTACCTGCTATTGCTGTTATCCTCTTTTAGCACTTTACTTAATTCCCGGTCCCCTCATATTTTGAGTTTGCACTAGCCTCGGCCTTGCCTTTCTAGTTGCTCTGAACAGGCAGGGTTATTTTTAATATATATGTGTTATTGTGATAATTTTATACTTATGTTTTTTTGTTAATTTTATGTTATGCTGTTTACTCTGTATGTTTTGGTTATGTTGCTTGGAAACCACCCTGAGTCTCCCTCAGGGAGATAATATTATAATAAACCGGTGCGGCTTACATGAGGCCGAGCCCACAACAAAAAATACAAGCAATAACAACAACAATACATGCAATTAAAATAAATCACATAGACAATAACATTAAGTGATTGACAATAGTACAACACACTTTTAAAATCTATGGCTAGGCTAAATGTAATTAAGATTTAAAATGATGCTGGTTATGGACGAGATAAAGAGGTGGGGTGTTGGTGGGGGCATATGGGCAGATTTAAATCAATGTAAAGTGCTTTAGAGGACAAAGTGCTAAGGGTTCATTATTCTGGGAAGGCACACTGGAACAACCATGTTTTCAAGCTCCTTCTAAAGACTGCCAGAGTTGGGGCCTGCCTGATGTCCTTAGGAAGTGAGTTCCAGAGTCAAGGGGCCACCATCGGGAAGGCCCTCTCTCTCGTCCCCACCAATCACTCTTGCGATGCAGGTGGGAGCGCGAGCAGGGCCTCTCCAGATGATCGAAGAGATCGTGTGGGTTCATATACAGAAATACGGTCACGCAGGTAGGCGAGTCCCAAACCGTTCAGGGCTTTGTAAGTAAGAACCTGCACCTTGAATTGGGTCCAGAAAATGAATGGTAGCCAGTGGAGCTCCTTAAACAGGAGGGTTGACCGCTCTCTGTAAGGAGATAGAGCAATATATAAATAAAGATTTATTATTTTATCATTATTACCTCAAAATGAGCTTATTTCCTGAAATTGAGAGAGTTTGTATCTGAGAGTAGGTCCTCCAGTGAAAATCCTCCAGAAGTTAATATAATAATATAATAATAAACTTTATTTATACCCCGCCACCATCTCCCCCAACGGGGACTCAGAGCGGCTTGCATGGGGCCAGACTCGAACAACAAATTACAATACAAAAAAATACAAAATTACAATAAAATAAACAACATAACATTAAAGTAAAAAAAACACATTAAAGCATATAAACAATATACATAGAACAAGAGTGGGGGGGGGGGGGGAAGAGAAATTCCTGGGACACGAATGCTGAGGGAGCAATAGCATGAAGTTGTGTGACTACTCTCCAAAGGCACAATGGCAGAGCCAGGTCTTGAGACTCTTTTTAAAGGTTTCTAAAGTAGTTTTCCTAATCTCTCCAGGCAATGAGTTCCAGAGTTGGGGGGCCACAGAGGAGAAGGCTCTCTCCCTTGTACCCACAAGGCGAGTCTGAGAAACTGGCAAGGGCGAAAGGAGGGCCTCCCCGAAGATCAAAGAATTCGGGCTGGTTCATGGAGAGAGATACGGTCATGAAGGTAGGCAGGTCCCAAACTGTTTAGGGCTTTATAGGTAAGAACCTGAACCTTGAATTGGGACCGGAAGATGAACAGAAGCCAATGGAGCTTGTTCTGTCACGCGCTAGGCTTGTAAAGAATTGCCTTTAAAATAGGACGTACAACTTGAGCCCAGCGGGAAGCCAGGGCCCCCCGAAGAGAAGTTCTCAAGGATTTTCCACCACAAATGGTCTTTAGATGGCTTGTGAAGTATAACAAAGTCCTTTATTAATGAACAATCAAACAGAAACTTCTCTTGTCTTCAATAAAGTTAAACAAATGCTTCCAGGCCTTTATGCAACTGGTGGCTTCCTAATCATGTCCATGAGGGACAGGCAATTCAATAACTGATTCTTTACTTTAAAGGAAAATCCCTTTTTAACTTCTCCCAGGCTGACTGTAATCTAAGCCTTACTGATGTGGGCTCCGCTACCGGGTCGAACTGCGTCTCGAGCACCGAGTGGACCTACCAGTAAGGCCAGTAGATTCTCCAGCTGGAGTTCTTTGGTCTTCCAAACTGTTTACCCTCCGAAATTCCTCAAAGCTTTAGGGCTGCTTCCCTGGAAATCTTTGGAAATCTTTGGATGCTCTTAAGACTGTTCTGCCCCGGAAAGTCTTAAGGGTTGATGCTTTTGTACAGGAGAAGCTTGTACATGTCCTCTAAATTAGCTTTCCTTACTGAGACTAACTAAAAATGGGTCCCTTCCCTTCCCAATTGCCCTGAACAAGGGGCGGAACCAAAACTTAACAATGATGGACAGGTGACTTGCCCTACGACTGCAACCAAAGGAAGCCACCTTTCTGCAGAATCCCTGAAACCTTGAACTGTAAGCAAACATTTAATACAAAGCAAATAAAGTTGGAGCTCCCTGTACAGCCGTACCAGCACAAAGCTCTTTAAACAGGGGTGGTTGACCACTCCCTGTAAGAGGCCCCAGTTATTAATCTGGCTGCCGACCATTGGACAAGTTGTAATTTTTGGGCCGTCTTCAAGGGTAGCCCCACATAGAGAGCATTGCAATAGTCCAGTCTAGAGGTAATTAAGGCATGGACCACCATGGTCAAGTCAGACTTCACGAGGTATGTTAACCCATAAAGTAATGATGAAAGATCTACACATTCCTAGAAAAATGTTCTCTTGCGTAAAAAAAAAAGTGGCTATTTTATTTGTAGTTTTTCTACTGTTGTGCACTTGCCTCCAGTGAATGAGTAATTTTATACCATTCTTCCCTAAGGAGCTCAGGATGGCTTCTCCTTTTTATATATTAGTAACTAGTTACTAATATAAACTAGTTACTAAGTGTCAGATCAGATTGAAACATCACACCATCAAGTCACCATCTAGTGAATGTTGTCGCCAAGCAAAGTCTTGAACCCAGATCGTTGCAGTATGTGACCAACATTCAAACTCATAGACTGCACTGTCTATCTGCATCATTCTTTCTTACCTTACCTGACCTGGCCTAATATGGAAACAAGGAATATTCCACTCTCAAACCTCTTATGAGTTAATCATTGACTTTTCCTCTCTCTTAAAAGATGTTATTGAAGACATTTTATTTCTGAGATGTCAGTTACCAGCCAAAACTATAAAATAGTTCAGCATAAGGAGGCAGTATCTTCTCAGCTACAGAAAGTACTGGTTAAGGGGGAGTTGTGGCATATGTTAGAAAAGAGTTAGAGGGTGTTAAGGCCCATGTGTTGGCTTTTTTAAAAGGGGAAGTAGTGTGAAAAGAGCAAGATCAATTTAAAGAAAACTATATAGTAATGTGCCCAGTAGTAATTTATATATATAGAGAGAGGGGGGGATCTTTAGCCAGTTTGATTGGAGGCCAAATAGTCTCCACTTGATTTCATTGAGAGTTCCTTCCAAATATGACTCTTTGGGATTGGAGTGCTAGCCTAGAGCTTGGTGAATAAGATTTTTGATTCAGCTTTGTCACTTACCCAGCTGCAATGTTAATGTTTGTGGAAAAGCTAGTTTGTCGTCTAATTATATTATAGCCCACAATTACTTTGGCTACAGTTTTTGTGTTTTTAAAAAAGACTAGATTTTTTTCCCCCCACCGCAGAAAGATAAATAGCCCAGTCATGAACACATCCAGTTGGAAGTCATTGGCTTCAAGGGAACACACTCATACAAAAGAAGTGTGACTAGGTGCAGGCTGACAATCTTATTTATTTATTTATTTCTATAAAGGTTTTAGAGTCATATCTTTTAAGGTAAGCCTGCTCAAGACATCAAGAGGCCAAGTCTATTAAAACATTGCAAAAGTCACAGGCAGCATATAGTAGTGGAAGAATTTCAAAGCCAGAATAAATATGTTCAATGTTCATATTTGAAATGCTTCGGCTTTAGCATGGCAAAACAAATCAGTTTGCAATGCCATGGGTTTTTCTTCACAAAAGAATTCTGCACCCCAGTTGTGTTTGTACATGAGGATTAATCACACACATGGAAGAATGTAATATCTACGTACAATGAAGTAGAAAAGATGTCGCCACATCCTGAGCGCAACCACTTACGTTTTTCAGATTAAAATATATGCCAAGACTAGCTGTGCAGAAACAAACATAATTTGGCATAAAAGACACAATAAGCCAAAGCCTCATCTAATGATCCAAAACAGAGCCGCTATTACATGTGATTTAGGTTTAGTCTAGTTGGTGAATGCACCCTTTTGATAACAAACTATTTACCAAAAAAATTATCATGTAGCACTAGCTAAATATGGCACCATTCTAAGCGCGCAGTAATGCCAGCAAGTGATGAATAAAATAAAAGCCACACTTCTCCACATGAATGCAGCTGAAGGCTACTGTAAGTTAAGTGTGCATGAAAACCAGACATGTGAGCAAGTTTTCCATCTTTCTTTACCCCGAAAATATTACTGTCATTGTTTGTCTGATAAATATTCCATATTCAAGGGGCATTAGCCAAACATCTAGAAGAGATGGAATGAAAAGTTAAATGTTTGCTCTGCTATTCACCCCATCAATCAGAGCAGCATTCTGGATGGCGTTTCCTCTCCTACCCTGAAGGAGAGGCCCAGCATTTAAGCACTGCGCTCAGCTGCTTCTTTCAGATTGACAGCTCTAGTGGACAGTCCGACCACACTAGTCCATTTAAAGAGATCTCATAAATCTCTTCCGCTTCTATTTGAGAAGTGTCAGTAACTTGGGTTTCTGAAGCGTATTATTCACCACCTGGAGGACTTAACCAGAGAGAATGTTCACTGAAATAGAAGTTTCCATCACACTGAATTTCGGTTCACTCTGTACCAGGATTTTGTCAGTATGGCAGATGGAATAGCAACGAAGCCATATTTTCTGATAGGCAGGTTTATGGTCAGTACTGTGGGTTCTTTGGGTTGTCTTTGGTCCAAAATAAAAAAGAGCTCCTTGCAAAAATTTGTTTACATCATTATGGCTTACTAATAAAACTGGCTTGTATGTTCCAGGCACTTCCATGCTCATGCCTGCTAGTCTCTCATGCTCCAAGACTGAGTCAAGTTTACAAAATGATGACCACTAACCACTGCCTTTGGACAGCTTCTGAGCCATCAGCAAATAATGTCTGAAATCAGAATAGAGGCAACCATTCTGTTACCACCAGGGCCAGTTCACATAGCACACGTACTATGCTAAGGGGATAAGAAGATATATGTGCAGTCTGACATGTACAAAATGATGTAGCTGTTTCCCTAATTTACAGTGGCCCACCAGTCTCCATGTATTATTTATTTATTTATTTATTTATTTACTTATTTAAAACTTTTGTATTCCAATCTTCTCTACCTCCGTAGAGGGACTCAGACCGGCTAACAGCAAGTATTCAATGCTCACAAACAAACCTTTAAAACACCATATATAAACAACAAGTTAAAAATACATATCAGATAAAAAGCATAATAAAACATTCACCAGGATAAAAACAACGTCCAACTCAGTCCACACATTGTGGTCAATACCTTAGTTAATTACCAGTCTCAGCCATCACTTTTCAAATGCCTTGTTCTACAACCAAGACTTCACTTGCTTCCTAAAGGGAGAGAGTTCGGGAGAGAGTTCCATAGCTGGAAAAGGCCCTGTCTCTCGTCCCCACCAAACGTGATTGCGAAGGTGGTGGGACCGAGAGCAGGGCCTCTCCGGAAAATCTTAACATCCTTGATGGTTCGTAGTGGAGAATACGTTTGGAATACGTATATCATCAATGTGTCAATATGATCACATGGATTATTTCAAGTCTTATATAATATTTGCTTCTAGAATATATTGAATTCCCTGTCACACGGTCATATTTTGTCATACAGGTTGAGTATTCCTTATTCAAAATGCTTGTGACCAGAAGTGTTTTGGGTTCTGGATTGTTTTAGATTTTAGATTAATTAATTTATATTTCATATACACTTTATACACATAGCCCGAAAATAACTTCATGCGACATTTAAAATAATTTAATAATTTAATTTAATAATTGCATGAAACAAAACCATCATGTACACTGAACCATCTGAAATCAAAGATATCATTATTCTAGCCACCCACGTGGGTACTTTGGGATTTTGGAGCATTTCAGATGTTGGAATTCTGGATAGGGAATGGTAAATGGGTTCCATAATATTGGTCACAATGGCACAATGGTAAATTCTCAAAATAACTCATGACATAATCCCAGTCCCAAACAAAGTTCAGAAATGAAAGCAACTATATGTATTAATCCTGTATATGTATGGAGCGAGATAACAAAGAAGAGCAGGTGGTACATGATGTGGTTCCAGAGAAAGAAATGCATCTTTTTTTACCAGAAAGGGGGTGAATTGATAGAGCCTGAGGCCACAGCAACAGCTTTTGCCCATGCATGGTTTAGGATGTGGCTATAAGTCCTTGCAGAACCAAGTATGTGTATGAAGAAAAACCTTATGAGTGGTAATTATCTTGTTCAACTGGCTAAGTAGGTCAACCAGCAATCTTGTACCACACCAAAGGGGCTATAACTGTTTGAGTTTCTTTGAACACATTCTGGTTCACCAGCGTGGAGTTCCAACAGGGGATGCTGAAGGAGAACTTCTGGAGAGCCTTTTCTCGGAGAGGACCTATGGACAAAGGCTTGGCTCTGGAGAGCAGTTTGGAGAAGCTACTCTGAGGAGCCTATGGTACATCTAAGTAGGCCTTACAAAAAGTTTTTTTCTGGTTATATCTAACTACAGAGATTTTTTTAAAAAAATATTATACTTCTGCTTGAATTGTGTACAAAAAAATTATTGATGATTATTTTCATGTCATCCCCACTGAGGGTGTCACCGAATGTGGTTTGTATCCCCTGCACCACTGTAGTGACACCACTGGTGGAATGTTGGAAGTTTAAACCAGATAGTTTTAATGATGAATTTTAAATGTTCACTCTATGTCTAACTTTTTGGTGTATTTTAATATGTATTTTATGGAAATATGTTTTCATATGTGTATTCTATGGAGTGTTTTTAAATTATTATGTATCTTGATTATTTACTGATGGCTCAGAAGCTGTCCAAAGGGAGTGGTTAGTGGTTATCTACCTCAAGCTCTGAGGAGAGGCAAGTAAGAAATAAAATTATTATTACTATATTGATGTTGTTGTTGTTGTTGTTGTTATTTGAAACACAATAAAATGAGTCCACAGCAGACAAGATCACTCTGCTGGCTGTTGTATTGGATCACATGTCAGACACCTCCCAAGTGTCTAGGACTGTGTGATGTATCGACGAATAATGCATGCAGATCCCAGTAAGGTGTCCTTCTGCAGCTGGCAGATGGTAATCTTGTCAGCTCCGATTGTAATTAAGTGCAGGCCAAGGTCTTTAAGTACTGCACCCAGTGTGCCACAGGGACCACCTTGACTGGCTTGTGCCAGAATCTTTGCAGTTAGCTCTTTAAATCCTCATATCGTGTCAGCTTTTCCAGTTGTTTCTCTGCAATCCTGCTGTCACCTGGGATTGCAACATCGACGATCCATACTTGGTTTTTTAACATGATCATGAAGTCAGGAGTATTGTCCTCCAAAACTTTGTCAGTCTGAATTCGGAAGCCCTCGAGTAGTTTGAAGTGTTCATTTTCTGTAACTTTTTTAGGCTTGTGATCCCACCAGTTCTTTGTCACAGGTAGATGGTATTTGTGGCACAAGTTGCAATGAATCATCTACCTCTGCTTGTAGTCTGTCTGCGCAATCTTCTTGCTATTATTATTATTATTATTATTATTATTATTATTATTATTATTATTTTACTGACACTAAAGCACAGTATGTCACAGCAAATGAGTTCTATATGCTGGGTTTCATATCGCAAAATCACAAGTCGAACACTTCCCATGCATCTAGGACAGTGTGATGTATTTTCGAATGATGTGTGCACATCTAAGTAAGGCGGCCTTTTGCAGTTGACAGATCATGATTTTGTCAATGTTTATTCTTTCCAAATGCCAGCTGAGATCTTTTGGCACAGAACCTAGTGTGCTGATGAGCACTGGGACCACCTGTACTGGTTTATGCCAGAGTTTTTGCAGTTCGATTTTGAGGCCCTGAGTTTTTCCTGTTGTTTTTTTCTCAATGTGACTGGCACCTGGTATTCCACCTTTTGGGCACCACCCCCTGATGGGTGACACCTTAACTGCTCCAAAGATGCTGAGAGCTGTGCTGGCAGTAATGTAACTACCAGCAGGTCCAACCAAGTCAGAGAGGTCTCAGCTGAGGAGTGGAACTAACAGCACCTAACCCATTAGCACTATGGAGAAATAAATCAAAACAAAGTCTATACTGGCTTGGTCAACGCCCAGGATAAAATGACCGCGGCAGATGCTGCTGATTCTGGACATCCATCGACAAGTGGGCTACAGAATCAAAATACAAATGAACAATCATAGAAGTGGCAGAAATGTACAATGCCAGAAAACGGCACTATTACTACTACTACTACTACTACTACTACTACTATTATTATTATTATTATTATTATTATTATTATTATTATTATGCCTTGGCCATTCACCTGATGTCTCCTACTGATTTCAGCTCTGATTGCTAGGTCTGACAAAGAACCTCATCAGAAAGTGGTCCATAAACTGGTAGACAGAAGGAGAATCCATGGGGCAGAGGAGGAAACTATCAGGCAGAACCTCCTTACCATCTCATATTGCTTCTTATCTTTCCCCAGCTTTGTCCCATACTTTCTCCAGCTTAATAAATGAAAACACTCGTAGTCATCTGTGTTCTCAGGGCTGCTTGTGACTGCTGAGATGGAGCCAAGATGGAGTCCTGCTAGAAGTAGCTTTGCATCATGTGATGGGCTCTGGTGGTTTCCATCCTGGCTGTGTCTCAGCAACATCCTAGGATGGGGGAAAAGCCCCAGATGATGAGGTCATAAGACATGCAATCAGAAGTGCTGCAATTTCTTAGCAATTGCTGTGTCAGTTGTATCAGCTTCTCTACCATTGATGCTTTTCTCCCAGCTCTTCCGTTTTTGCTCATTCCCCTTCTTCCTGTCTCTCACTGATGTCCATTTTTGCCCATCAAACTAGATCGTGCTCAGTCGTCCCCTCCTCTAATTTCTGAACTTGCACTTCTTTCTTTTTTCAGCTGCAGAATAGCTCTTTCCCTCTTCCTGCCTTGTTATGATAGGGCTACTTTAAGCTGAGCTTGTAGCAGCACGGTTTCCCCTGGACCTGGTGCTGTGACTCTTAGTAGAGATATGTCAAAGTTTACAGGCACATTGGTTAGACTTGTAGGATCTCAGTGGGAGGTTTTCGTAATCACAGGGAGAAGGACCTACTGCTGACCTGGCTGTTACCTAGGTCAGTTCCAATAAAGGTGGGTACTATTCCCTGACTTACCCATTTTAGGAGACATATTTCCAAATGTCTTAGAGACAGCTTCCTCTTCCAGCTGAAGACACCCTCAAAAGAGCATATTCTAAATCAGGGGGTTCTCAAACTTTTTAAACAGAGGGCCAGGGCACAGTCCCTCAAATTTTTGGAAGGCAAGATTATAATTTGAAGAAAAAAATGAATGAATTCCTATGCACACTGCACATATCTTATTTGTAGTGCAAAAAACACTTTAAAACAATACAATAATTAAAATGAAAAACAATTTAAACAAATATAAACTTATTAGTATTTCAATGGGAAGTGTGGGCCTGCTTTTGGCTGATGAGATAGGATTGTTGTTGTTGTTGTTGTTGTTGTTGTTGTTGTTGCGTGCTTTCAAGTCGTTTCAGACTTAGATTGACCCTGAGCAAGGGCTGGGTAAATGACCTTGGAGGGCTGTATCTGGCCCTCGGGCCTTAGTTTGAGGACCCCTGCTCTAAATCCTTAGCCAGAATAACAGAGAACTAAATGACTGGAAAGAAAAAAGTTCCTCAGTGTAATGATGTTACACATAACAAAAATGTTGATAATTGTTGGGGCAGGATTCTGCCATTATTTTTTACCTAGAACTTTCATTACATCAACTAGATGAATAGATTTTTTTTTTAAAAAAAAACTGGCATACTTATGCACTATCACCAGCACATTTGCATCTTGTAATGCAGAAATTCTTCAATGTGTTTTGTGTCTTTCTAAAAAAGCTATTCTATCAAACTTGCAACATTTCAGATCAGAGGATGAAGTTGTATACTTAAAAATTCTTTCCACTTCTAGTTTTGTTCTCACATGAGCTGTGCAAAACAGCTTCCTTAAAAAAAGAATCCAGCAGAGTGCATCAAACACATTACAAGCTGGCACAATGTGGAAATTATACAATTATTTCTCCCTCAATATGTGATATCAGTGTATAAAAATATGAGAGAACTGACATTTTCTTAACAGTGCACTATTTCCCTCTAGTGGCTCTTAGAAAATAGTCACTGCACTGTGATTACTTCCTTGAATTTTGTAGTGAAAAACACTTTGTGCCAACTAGCCCAATATTTCAACCTATTATTTGGCGTGCTTTCTTGGAATCCAAAGTCAAGAATGTTCTGCCCTGTTGCTTGATTAGAACTGTTAGAAAATGAATCAGAGACATCATGTATAGCAACTTATTGACCTGAGTTCCAGAATGCCCATACTGTTCATGAGTCCAAAATCTTGCCACAAACTCAGATGCCATAACTACTCAGAAAATGTTGGTTCAGGACCTAATCACATCATGCTCAGTATTAGAGGTACAGTGATACCTTGACTTATGAGTTTAATTTGCACTGTGAGTGAGCTCTTCACTTAAAACACTCTTATCTCAAAGCAAAATTTCCTTTGAAATGCTATTAATCCATTCCGGGACCCCAAAACACTCCAATTTTGTTGTTATGTGTTTTTAAATAAATTCCTTGAAGTGGACAATAGCAAAGCAGACAGCAATTTCCCAAAGTGAACAAGAGCAAAAGGCACAAGGCTATTCTCTTGAAGCCCTAAAGCCCTGTACTCTTGTGCTACTTCTCCCTCTGGTACTAGCTCTTAACTCAAAATGCTGTTCTTGTGTCAAAACAAAGCCTAGACTGAGCAAAAGCTCTTAATTCAAAATGCTCTTAAGTTGGGATGCTTATAAGTAGAGGTTCCACTGTACTTTCATTGCTCATCCTCTTGTGTACATGTCTCAAACAAAAGGCTGCAGGCCAAATCTGCCCACCATGTCATTTTATGTGTCCCATAAGACACATAAATAAAAAACAACGGAAGACCTATCAAGAGAACCAACTGGCAGCTATTTAAAGACTATATAAAAAAATGACCCTTTGAAAAAAACCATAAGTCTTATGTAGTCCTCTGTGAAAATGAGTTTGACACCCCTTTGTTAATGTGATATATGCCATCTTTTGCTGACAATTCCCTGCAGCACTCGGATTTGGACAAACAGGTCGGTCTTTGCATCCGAGGATAAATGGACATAAATCAGATGTTTCAGAGGAAATACACAAACACCAGCTGTAGAACACTTCCGTATTCCTGGGTATTCCGTCTCAGACCTTAGAACAGCCCTTGAACAAAAGAATTTACAAAGGAAGATTGAAATGAGAAAGAGCGGAATTACAATATATCCACAACCCCAGTCCATTGAGATGGGGTTGAACAGTGACAATGGTTTCCTGACATACTACACATATTATAACACCAGTTGGCAGTACCCAGATTTCTGAGGGCTGTCTTGGCCAGTTCATGACATCTCCTTTCTGATTTCCAGCCAGCATCACATTGCATTCCAATTACTTCCTGTGTCATTTGAATAGTTACCCTGGTTTAAGGCAATATCTTTCCTCCCTATTTGTTAAAACCAAACTTGTCATCTCCTGACCATACCCCCAGGTTTGTCTTTCTATTGTTATCCACACATATCACCTGCTCATTTGTAGCTATGGAGGTCTGTTCCTTGGCAATTCATTCATGCAGCTGATGAAATAGGCTTCAGGCAACAAATGTTTAAAATTTCATTTTTTTTTCAATCTCAAAGGTATTCTGGCCTTCCAGATTTAAAACTTTACTATGAGGCTTGCAGCTTATCATGGATTAAAGATTGGATAATACAGAGAAGAGAGAAATTACTAACTTTGGAAGGCTTAGATTTAAGAACAGGGTGGCACTCTTATTTATGGTACAACAAAACACAAATAGAGAAAAATTTCAGGAACTACTTTGTAAGATCAGCTCTAATTAAGATTTGGAATAGATACAAAAACACATTTTATATAAAACCCCTACTATGTATATCGGCATTGGAAGCATGACAAAGAAGGCTCCTTGGATGGGTTAAATGGCCGACCTACAAGGAAATTCTGAAAAATCAAAATGGATCGTTTCAGTTGAAGACACAGGAGAAGATCAATCAGATGTATAAAAACATCAGTTGGTTTCAATATCTGCAATTAAAGGAATATTACAACAAGGACAGGAAGTTAGGGTTTAACAACACGGACAAATTGATTGAAATGGACAAGAAAAATCTAATTCAGATATATAACTAATTATTCGAACGGGCCACTGAAACAGAATTAGTAAAAAGTTGCATGATAAAATGGGCATCAAAGGGGGGGAACTAGAATCAAAAAATGGGAACAAATGTGGAACAAAAAATTAAAATATACATATTCAACCAATTTAAAGGAGAATTGGTACAAAATGATGTACCGGTGGTATATGACACCACAAAAATTAGGCCTAATGTATAGAAACACACCCAAAACAAATGCTGGAAATGCGGAGAACAAGAAGGAACCTTATACCATATGTATGGGTCTTGCAGAAAAGCCAAAAGTTATTGGGAAAAAATTCAAGGGATCTGTTAGGAAATACTACATATAAACATACAGATGAAACTGGAATACTTTCTATTGGGATTAACAGATATGAACTTTGATCTGGACTTAAACAAAGATATACTTTTTACATATCTAACGACTGGAGCAAAGATGGTATACACTAAGAATTGGAAAAATGAAGAACCTCCCCAAACAGACCTCTGGCTGGATAAGGTCTGGGAAATTATGGATATGGACAGGTTAACTTTTTTCTTGAAAAAAACACAATGGAAGACCTATCAAGACACAATGGAAGACCTATCAAGACAACCGATTGGCAGCTATTTAAAGGCTATATGAAAAAAGCGAAAATAAAGAAGAGCCATTAAGAGGTGACAAGTAAACGCAATCTCGGTGGAGTCAATAAAAGGAGGAAAGACATATGGGAAACTGAAGATTGTAAGATGATATTCTGACTGGAAGACAAGAGAAATTCCTCTCCCCTCTATCCCCTGTTTTATTCTTCTCTCTCTTTTGTTCTCTCTCCTTTTTTCTGTTTCTATTTTTTCTCCCCTTCCTTAATGCCTTCCCTTGATTCTCCCTTGGGAATTTTCTCCTTTTTTCACCTTATTATACCCTTCTCCCTCCTCTTACCTCCCCAGTTTCCCTTAATTTGCCTACCCCACCCTTTCCCTATTATAGTCTTTTTACAATATTACCCCCCTCACTGGAAAATTTGTGAATAAAGATGATTTTTAAAAAATCCCAAAGGTATGCCAAGACCCCTTTCCATGCTATTTATAATCACTGTTAAACATTTCCCAAACTTTTTAGTGCTGAACCTACAGATTACTGCAGGTTTAAGTATGGAAAAATACATTGGTCATAAGAAACAGGGAAATTTAGAGATATATGAAAGTTTAGAGATATATGAAAGTTGGACAGTTAGAGTATGAGAGAGAGAAGCCCCTCGATGGATTGTTACCTCGATGGATTGTCATGTACTCCCAGAAGTGACTGGAGGGGAGGATCCAGACCAAACACAATCCAAAGACCTGAAGACCTCAATGGCGGAGCAGGCAGAAGGCAACATAGAACATGTTACACGATCTGTGAAGGCGGAAGAAGGCTGCAAGATATGAGATTTAAAGATGGGCTAAAGGCCAACCTTTAAAACTTGTGGCATACACACTGAGAACTGGAAAGCTCTGGACCTTGAGCACTCCAACTGGAGGTCAGCTGTGACCAACCGTGCTGTGGAACTTGAAGAGACACGAATGGAAGGTGAAAGGGAGAAATGTGCCAAGAGGAAGAGCATCAAACCAACCTTCCATCTGGAAACCAATGTTCTCACTGTGGAAGAACATGGGGGGGTCAAGAATAGGTCTCCAAAGTCATCTACGGACCCACCACCAAGACATGATTGCCAATGATGAGGGAAAAGAATTATTTTCATTTCTAAGCAATTAGGGAACCACTCCACCTTGCTTCACTGGCATAGAATTAGCTACTATACCAGGGGTCCTCAAACTTTTTAAACCGGGGGCCAGTTCACTGTCCCTCAGACCGTTGGAGGGCCGGACTATAGTTTTTTTAAAAAAAAAATCAATAAAAAAATTCCTATGCACATTGCACATATCTTATTTTGCTGTGTGGAAGGGCCCTTAGAGGGGGTTCTTTCTAGCCCTCTTTAGGCAGTAATTCCAGGAGCAGAGAATGGGAAATCTTCCTATTTCTAGTCTGAACAAAATCTGGCTACCAGTATTAAAAAACCTCTAAAATTATAACTAAATAAAGAACAACACTCAAACACAGGGGAACTCCAGACAAGAAACAATCAGGGCCAGCTAATCACCTCTCAACAAAGGATTCTCCCTAAAAACTGTCAGGCTATGAAATGGTAATCAAGGTGGCCAATTGAAACATTCATACCTACCTCCAACAGATAAGAGTTCTTTCTCCCACCCTGGATCTTCCACAATTTTCCTAGTTAAAGGTTTTCCTCTGACTTGAAGTCCAGTCATGTCTGACTCTGGGATGTGGTGCTCATCTGTATTTCTAAATCGAAGAGCTGGCGTTGTCCGTAGACACCTCCAAGGTCATGTGGCCAACATGACTGCATGGAGCGCCGGGGCAGCCTCCCTTGGCTGGCTCACGCTGCCCATCGGGCCTGACGCACAGAGTGAGCCCGCCAAGGAAGGAGCAGCCCCACGCGGCTTACTTGCATCTAAAGCACCTTGCGAGGTGCTTTATGCGCGAGTAGGCCATGCGGAGCAGCTGCCCTTGGCTGGCTCATGCTGCCCATCGGGCCTGACGGATAGCGTGAGCCAGCCAAGGGAGGGGCACTGTGTGTGGGGGAGTGCTCCTCCTCTGCAGGCCGGATAAGGGCCCTTGGTGGGCCGGAAGTGGCCTGCAGGCCATAGTTTGGGGACCCCTGTATTATACTGTCTGACAGAGTTAAGATACCACTTTTTCTGCGATCCTTTTCCTTCTGTCTGTAGGGGAGACCTGGGTTTAATGCTTCATTGAAAGTGTTTCTACTCTAGAGGAGACAGGAGCTTCAGGTGTGAGTAGCTCTCTCCCTGCATTTTAAGGGGGCTTCCCACTTCCCAGGGAAGGAAGAAGGATCAATTTGGAGGCATCCTGCCCTGGACTTCCTTCAAAAAGCCCTCCCTTCTCTCTTGATTTAGAGGTTCTGGAAAGGAGAACTGGCACCTTAGAATGCCCCTTTCTCCCACATACTTCAATCTCCTTTCTGCTTCCAAATCAAAAGAGAAGGGAGGGCTTAAGAAATCTCATTTCCTGGGATCGTTTTCCTTCTAGCAGCTGCCTCCCTTCCTGCACTTCACATATAACCAAAAAAACCAAAAGCAGTTAATTTTTGATAGCCACTGTTCTGCTGTGGCCGATAAAAAAATGGCAGTGAAGCCCACGGCATTACAGGCTTCCAAACAAGTTGAACAAATCAAAGGCAAACATCCAAAATGAATCCATGTACAAGCCTAGTTGGCATACAAACTGAAAACAAAAGAGCAGCCATTGACGTGAACTTGCTTAGCCATGGAACTAAGAATCGGTGATTCCATAAATGTAATTCCTAGTGCCTTTTTCTGTTGAGAGGGTTCCTCTTGTTTTTGAAAATCATCTGACATGCTTGCTAAAGTCTACATATCTCTCCTCCATACGGTACTGTTTTAATATCCAGATTCTTTCAGGAAAGCATTTTTAAACAAAATTATGTCTGCTAAGGTAGCTACAACGTTTTTCACTTTCAGTCTTTCTTAAAGGTTTGTTTTTATAAATATTCAAACAAATACATAAATGGAATCAGTCTGTGTCAGATCAGTAGCTAGTCAGTTTTATGTTATGTTATGTTATGTTATGTTATGTTATGTTATGTTATGTTTACTTATTTATATGGACCAGAATATGTGAAGAAATAAAAACAAAGTGCAAAGGAAAGCATGGACATCAAAGGTCTTATCTCCAATGGAATGTCGTGCATACAAGCAAGCAAGCAGCAAGTCTTCCCTTCACAATGTTTACAAGGAGATAAGCTTTTAGAAATAGCTGTGGTATAGTGTTTTGTCACCAGCTAACATCTTTGAAGATGTAATGGGCTTCCAAGTGTCTTTGTCTCTATACTTCTGAGACCACAGAAGTGCTTCCTGACAACATTTGGTCTCAGCAGCTCTCTGATGAGTCTCAGTGACCCATATAACCTGTGCTAAAGTGGAGAGCCAGTCAGATGGTTTCTCGAATCCACATTCTTAACCTTTGTTTCCCTACTGTTTCACATGCAGAGCAATATTCCATTCTCCTTTTCCCTCAACTGAATTTACTGTGTGTGGTATGAACCCTTTTATTCCAGAGCTTACAGCTTCAGATTTCCCAGTGTAAACAAACTGCAGCCATAAGCAAAAGATTATATATATATATATAAACACACCAATTGAAATGTGGTTGAACATATTCACTACTGAGAATAGTGGGACTTTGATCAACCAAATCTTTAGTATAGTCATAGACCATCATAATAATGGGAGTTTCATCTGAGATTCCAATTCTGACAGAAATTATAACTGACCTTTTACTTATGCCACATAATTTCACAGAATGGGACCTGTATATGTTTACTCCATATGCCAAATAAAAGTGTGAGGGAGAGGTGAATTCATTTGAGGAAAAGTTGGGTGTGATCCTGGATTCATCACTGAGTCTGGAACCCCAGGTTTCAGCGGTGATTGGGAGAGCATTCGCACAATTAAAACTTGTGCGCCAGCTGTGCCCATACCTTGGGAAGTCTGACTTGGCCACGGTATTCCACGCTCTGGTTACATCCCGTATAGACTACTGCAACACTCTCTATGTTGGATTGCCTTTGAAGACTGTCTGGTAGCTTCAGTTGGTCCAGCAAGCGGCAGCCATGTTGGTAACGAGAGTGGTACACAGGAAGCACACAACTCCCTTGTTGTGCCAGCTCCACTGGCTACCAGTCTGCTACCGGGCACAATTCAAAAGTGCTGGCTTTAGCCTATAAAGCCCTAAACAGTTCTGGCCCAACTTACCTGTCCGAACACATCTCCCTTGCTCTCAATCCCACCTTTGTCACAAGTACGTCTGGTGGGGACAAGAGACAGGGCTTTCTCAGTGGTGGCCCTTCGGCTATGGAACGCCCTCCTTAGAGATATTAGATCGGTCTCTTCCCTTTTAACGTTTCAAAAGAAGACTTGGCTCTTTGAGCAAGTGTTTGCAGACACAATATAACAGATATGGAGAAAAAAATGGAACGACTCAACGACACTATTGGATAATGCTTTTAACTAGGAGATTCATATTGATATATGTTTGTATTGATATTGATTATTTGACTTGGTTTTAGACTTAAATTGACTGTTTTTAATTGTATTTTATGTCTTGATACCAACTGTAAACCACACTGAATCACCTGCGGGCTGAGAGGGTTGGTATATAAATGTAGTAAAATAAATAAATATACCATGAAGTAAAATCCCCATTCATTCTTAACTGAACCTGAATTGCCCCTCTCCCTGGAAAAACCTTCCCATTTTTCCTTCAATATGAAGTCCAGTGAAAGATATCCAATAATAACATCCAATTAGTCCCTGAGCTCAAACTTGGCTATCTGACTCCAATTACTTTTATTTCAGCCCTACATCTATTTTTATCTTTTGGCAAAAATACCCTGAGCACCACAGAAATGTATTGGAAGCTCTTTCTTCAGATGCTTTTAAGCAGAGGGTGTATGGCCATCTGTCAATGATACCTTGCTTGTGCTTTTCCTGCATGGCAGTTCGTTGGACTTGATGGTCCATGGGGTCTCTTCCAATTCTTTGATTCTGTGATTCTAATCCAATTAAAAAAAAATTGAGTTATGTTATGTTATGTTTATTCTTTCTTTGTGAAATTGTCTAAGTCAGTGGTTCTCAACCTGTGGGTCCCTACAACTCCCAGAAATCCTAGCCAGTTCACCAGCTGTTAGGGTTTCTGGGAGTTGAACGCCAAAACATCTGGGGACCCACAGGTTGAGAACCAATGATCTAGATCAGTTGTTCTCAATCTGGGGTCCCCAGATGTTTTTGGCCTACAACTCCCAGAAATCCCAGCCAGTTTACCAGCTGTTAGGCTTTCTAGGAGTTGAAGGCCAAAACATCTGGGGACTCACAGGTTGAGAACCACTGATCTAGATGAACTCAGAGTTTTGGGCCTGTGTAGACAAGCCCTTAGAAACAATCCAAAATGTTGTACCCTATCCCCAAAATAGGTAGCTGACTAAAAACTAGAGCAGATCGACATCTTGAAGTCACCAGTGTTCAGTGATTCTGCCTAAAAATATGCATACAGTGGTAAAAATTAACTGAAAAAAGCATGCCATTTTAAAGCACACATGTGTTTCCTACTGAAATCAATGAAAAATTAGCTTCTTCAAAACAACAAAGGAAAAAATCCATTTTAAGGCCACATACAATTTCCCATTTAAATCAACGATAGTCAAATGAATGTTCTAGTATAGCTCTCAATTCATTTCTGTTCCTATTCTAAGTTATATACAAGTTAAAAGCACCATTTAAAAAAGATAAAAGAAAGAAAGCTATGATTATGGGAAGCTTTAGCATTTTTAGATTTTTTCATTTCTGTTTGAGGGAGACAAGCTAATTCATAATGAATGCTTAGCTTTGCCTGGATTCTACCTAGTGATTCAAATGTAAAAAGTATTTTTTTCAAACGTCCAAAATTACCTGGAAGACCAGAAGTGACACCTTTTCCCCACTTCTTTGCTGTATTATAAATGTGGGTCCTCTACTCCAGATATGCCTTCAGACTAGAGTACAATTTAGTTCTTGTTAAGTGCTGCTTTAATATATTTGTGAAAAGCCAAATTTGAGAAGATCACAAAAATACTCTTGAAAGCTGGCATTTTATTGCTAGTTGAGAATAAGGGATGAGAGTGAACTAAAGTATAACAATATTGTTTTACTGCACTTTAAGGTGATACACATAAACAGGTCCTTGTGAAAAGTCTTGAAAGTAAGTGTGGTTAGACAAAGATTTATTGTTCGCAGAAAGCATATGATGCAGATTACAATGAAGGGTATTGGGACTCAGGCGAGAGATTCTTTCTGCTCATCTTGAAGTGCTCCTCCAATGAGAATCCCTCTTGTTTTCCTTTGTTAAGGATCATTTCTTTTGCCACTCATGGAAGCCTCAATGATTTAAAAATAATAATAGTACAAATACAACATCTGACCTCTAACCTGCTCCCCTTTGATTAAGCCTCATTTTATAGCAAAACTATGACTAATGCCTCTTCTTTTCCCTTCAATAAACGCTCGCATATAATCTGTCTATTATTCTTAATATCCTCTTGCCCCAATAAGACTTTTTGTGTTTTGTTTGGATTCCCCTGAATGGGCTGAATATTATATCTATAACCTACTGGAAAGCATTTCTTAGTAGATATATTGGCAGGGCTAATTTTGTTTTCACAGGTGTTTGTACTTGGAAAGGGGTTAGCCACAGTCTTGAAAAATCTACCGCATGGGTACATCACAGGAGAACAGTGTGCTGTGGGTCCTTGAGCTGTTAACGGTAGGCTGGGAGGGGAGAAGGAAGACCAAATTAATCATTTATGCTTTATTTATATATTCTTTTACATGCACAACCCAGACAAGTGGATGCCAGTTTTCCTCAGTTAAGGGTAGTCTGTGTGACATGAGTTTTTGATAACTGGAAAAATGCCATCATCTTGTAAACCTAAGGGCATAAATGTTGGCAAGTACAGCTGCTTACTAGTTTTTGTCAGCTGTGATGGCTATCTTTTTTTAAAAAATCAATGGAATTAAACAAGAATACAAAAAGAAATATTGCTATGTGCTCAAAGTTCAGCTTCATTATTACCAGTATTTTCTGGAATAGGGACCCAAAGTTTAGCAGAGTTTTTGAAAGTGATCATTATCCACTTTATTATTGTAAATAATAGGTGATACAAACTAAATTTGACATCTGGTGGTGGGTGGGGAGAACCAATCACAATTAAGACTCATTGTACCAATTTTCACCAGTCCGCCATTGTGATGGCACACCGGGATGAAAGGAAAACTATATGTCTGGCTATTCCCAGTTGCTATTGGTATACCCTTTGATATACTTCAGTTCTTTAAAAACAAAGACTCTTGAGACAGGATTAAAGTTAACCAAATAAGTTTACTGGAAACAAAAGGCAAAGCCAACTCTGAGTCAGAGTTCTTGAAAGGCAAGTCAAAAAAATATTACAAAGACAAAGTTTTTTGATTGAATTTAGTTACACTGGAAATAAACACTTGATTATATTCATAAAATATGATGTAAAACACTTGACTATAATTGTGGTAAGTCACTTGGTAAGTACTTGGCTATTAAAAGTAAAATATTGGACTAAATTATTGATAAATACTTGCCTATATTGACTTCAGTAAGACACAAGCTATATTGGTAAAGCACTCTGGACTATAGTGTCTATATGATAAATACACAGCTAAGATGACTACGTGGTATATATTATAATGATGGTATGAATACAAAGCTAAAAGGTATTGTCAGGTTTTACAATGTATTGTAATATAATATAGCTGAGTCATGCACTGCTAATAGGCTTCTATTGGAAATGCTGAGTCATGCATTAACTGTATATAGAACTTCATTTGAGGAATGTGTTCTGGCCTAGTCCAGGTGATTGTGAATTATGTAATTCTGGGTCTGAGTTAAGTTAATGAGTTGGGAACCAATCAGAGATTGCTATGTGTAATTGTATAGAATTGTATATAAGGAAGTCATGTAGAGTGTATACTCTCTCCTTGTGCTGTGATGCTGTTCGTCGAAGGCTCTATGTAATTGATTAAAAGAACCTGTCTGCTAAGACAAGATATAACCGTGTGCTGTGGTAAGTTTGTAGTGTCATCTAGATTGGAGGGGAAAACAATAGTAAAACTGACAATGGCTGGGCATGTGCTCAAGTGTCTGTAAAAGAGTTCCAGAGTGACTGCAGTTTGTGGGAGCAGTTGACTAAAAATACTGTGCAGGAAGAAGCTACTGGAAAGCGCTGAAGTTGTGCAACTGATCTGTTGCTGAATCGTGAAATTAATCTCAACAGGTATATACAGCTATGAAGGTCTATGAGGTATATACAGCTGGTAAATATGTGCTATAGAATGCCTGTTTAGATTGCCAGTCCAGGGAACCCAGACAATTTCTGGCCTTCTCCTCTAAAACTCTGGCACAGACTAAAAGGATGGAAAAGCCTTTCAGACAAGTTCTGAGGCAAAAAAAGGGCTAAACCAACTGAGCCAGGCCTCTAGGGGGTTTTAAGCTTCACCCCTAAAACTAAGCACAAATGGAAAAGTCCACACCAAAGGAAGGACAAAACAAGGAAGTGAAAAAAGCTAGGCCAAGACATCACAACCATATAATTGTTTAATGTCAAACACTGTGTTAAGCAAAAGACTTACAATAATCCCATATCCCCATATCCATCAACACTGGTCCAAATCCAGTTCTTGAGGTTCTCCTATTCTCTAGACCCGAACTGTGGGGCACATGATAGGAGGGTTACTGGGTTTCCCTTTGTTAACAGGAGTCTTTCTATTAGTTAAACATCTCAGCCAGATTATACATCCATAAAATGTAAATATTTCTATTTTACTTACATATTTGATATATAATGATTCAAATGGGTAATTTAAAAGACTACAGAAATAGAGAACACAAAAAACAACAAAACAGAATCCCCAACACCCAGTACAACACACAAAAAATTAAACCAGAAGGAATATTCACAATAGAGGCTTCCATTATGTGCATCTCTGCTCTGGAGTAAGCCTTGGCATGTTAAAGCACAGTATAATCTGTACATGCCTACTTAGAAGTAAGGTCAGATTCAAGAACCAGTGCATTAACTTGGAAACAAGCAGACAGTCTCATTGAAGTAGATGTAATATTGGAAATATATTCATCAAACTATCAATGATGGCAACTAGAACTTGTGCTTAGACCAGCTGACTTTTCTGGACACTTTTAAAAGCCAGTCGCATAGAGAACTGTTTCTAATATGTAGAAATGGGTTCATCTGGCACACCAGTGTAAGCTGGTAAAAGGCATCTAGGTACACAAATGCAGCCCTGGAGTAGGGCTTCTGAAATGTTTTCAACTCGAGACCCCGTTCCATCCAAAAAATTATTTTCCCATTCTCTTTGTGCCTGACAAATTTTAATGTAATGTTGTGTATATAGGTACATAAAATAAGTATAAAAATCAAATATTTACTGGTAATAAATCAGCATTGCTAGGCTGGCCAAACAGTCCGATTTTCCTTCTTATGAAGTACTTCTGAAGCATTTTCTGCAGATTCTACTGTAAATACTGCTCATTGTTGCTAACAGATTTGTGTAAATTTCTAGGGGGCATGCAGAAACCTTTTACTGTTGTGACCCCAACATTGAACTAATGGTACAACAATTTAAGAAATAGTGCCCTAAAGCAAGAATCACCCCAAAATTATGAACCTGCCTTTCAAGGACCAGTGCAATATCATTCCAAACACATTGTAAATCTAGTCATCCAAAGGTATCCTATATGTTTACATAGAAGTCTAGAAAACTTAGTTAAGAATTGCCCCCCAAAGCCTGGATCAATTTCTCTATGGATTAGTGTAAGTACTGTATCTTCATATTTAACACACAAAAAAGGAACAATCTCCTTCTCTTAATAGAATGGTGAAAGGCAAGAGCTTGGTTTGTCCTGGGGAAACCTAAAAGAAGCACTTACCCCCTATACGAGTATGCCAGTTTCTGTATTTTGGGTTATGTAGTAGATTTCCAAGATATGTTTTAATGCTGTAAGCATGTGTGTGTAATAATGTTCAGCAGAGATAGTGTTACGGAACCACTGAGTTATGTATAAATCCTAGAAAGGTGTATGTGTGTGTTAGTTCCTGCTTCCTGTATGTGATGTCTGATGCCTTCTATGGAATATGAAGTAGGCGTGTCTACTGCTTGTGAAGAAGAAGCTGAGTGGCCATTACTGGGTTGTCTTTTGTCGGAGACAGATGCTGCCATGTAACTCTGTGTATATAGCTGCAAATAAAGTCAATTGTTTTATTACTTTATGACACTGTGTCGGGACAGTTTATTTCCTCGCCAATCAATCAACAATTAATAGAGTATACATGGTAGTTCTGTCTTATATAGATTACATTACATAGAGTTCAGCCACATACAGGACATGGCTACCAATGACCCAGAGTGTTCACTATTTCTCTAAAGCAAACTTGTCCAACCTGCAGCCTGTGGGTCACATGTGGCTCAGGACACCTATCAATGTGTCCCACCACAAAATTGTAATCTTACTTAAAACTTTAAGATTTTTTTGGTAACATTTCTTGAGCACAAACTTTTAGCGGACAAAGGAAAGTCTACAAAAATCGGAGTATTATCCATAATTCACATCATAACTTAAATTGTTTAGCCTGAAGACCTACTGGACAATATTAAAAGACCCTCCAAATGGGGCACCACATAATTAGGATTATCATGTGAAGATTTTATTTTGCTTATCCTTTGTGGTGGATATCATGAGAAGTGGCTGCTTACGTAGCAGAAATGGTCAACATTTTCTAGTGTTACTGCCTGAGCTCTGCGAGCACAGATTTTTTTCAAATGAAGCAGAGAGTGTTTGAGGATTGAGACATTCATAGAGATACCAAGATGCCCGTTTATAAAACTATTGTCCTTCCAACTCTATTGTACACCTGTGAAAAAATGGACCATCTACAAACGTCACTCTCAACCTCTGGAACGATTCCATCAGTGTTGCCTTTGAAAAATCCTGCAACTCTCATGGGAGGACAGGTGGACAAACTTCAACATTCTGGAAGAAGCAAAGACCACCAGCACTAAAGCAATGATTCTCTGCCATCAAATTTGCTGGACTGGCCATGTTGTCCAAATGCCCGATCACCATCTCCCAAGGCAATTACTTTATTCTCAGATCAATAAAGGGAAGTGTAATGTCAGTGGATAGCAAAGGAGATTTAAAAAGAGTATTAAAGATAACCTAAAACAATGTGGAATCAGAACTAAGAACTGGGAAGCCCAGGTTCTTGAGCTTTCTAACTGGATGTCAGCTGTTGACAAAAGTGCTATGGATTCTGAGGAGGCATAAATAAAAGGGGAAAAGGGAGAAATTTACCAAGAAGAAAGTGTGTCAAGAAAATCTTTGTCAGGACCACCTTCCATCTGGAAATCTATGTTGTCATTTTGAAAGACTATGCAGATCCAGAATAGGTCTATATAGTCACCTAAGGACTCATTACTAAGACTTGACAGACAATGACAATTCTCCTTCTTCCAGTGTGCTCTGTGAAACCAAAAGGTTAGACATCCCTACTCTAAGGTATAAAATAATAGACAAATAGTGCTGGGCACCATCACCACAATGATATTTAAGCTCAGATCTTCAGATTGTGGTACCCAGAGATTTCGTGAAGAAGTTAAAAAGTATGAGGGATAAAATGGATTCCCTCATCATCTCACCTTCAGGTAAAAATATAGTTTTTGTTCCTAACTTTTTCAAAACCTAGGCTGCGAAGGTATCATGTCAATTTTTTCCTTCAAAGAAAATCTAAAGCTGTCATGATGCACTTGGAGACTGCCCAAGAAGAACCTATTCAACACCCAGCTAGGTTTACTATTGCAAGAGTCATCCTTCCTTTTTTTGTTAATGCTCTTTACTATTTGCTGCATTCATCCATTATAACAGTAAGACTGAACCAGCACTCAGCAGGAATGTCTTGACTGTGAAACTACACAATAGAGAAACCAGTGTAGGGAGGAGGGGCCTCCTATGAATGCAAACACACAAACACATGTTGCTGGCACGTTCCACCCCTAAGCTGGCTTCACAAGGTTTCTGCAGCTGGTCTGCCATCTCATCCCTTTCCCAGGAGACAGTTTGAAAGTCAATCTCTTGCCCACCCACAGAGCCAAAGGGAAGACCACAATTCTTCTCCGCCACCCACAGCCACATCCCTTTTCTTGTTGTTGTTGCTATTTTTTCTAATTTAGCCGGGTCATTATTTTATCTAGGTTGCAGGTGTGACATGTCATCATTAGTCAAGTAGCTTTTTCAAATACATGAATGGCAAATTGTGAAGTCAGACCAAACACAAATCTAGCCTGCATAACATTTAACTGTATTTCTATTTTGTTTCACCTTTCATTAACATTTACATGTGAAAGATGATTATGTTGAGTCTACATCTAGAGAAAATTGTATAAGGAAATACAAAGTGCACTATAGCACTGAAGGGAGGGAAAAGGCTCATATTTTAAGTGAATATTGACATTTTTGACACTTGTGATGAGACATTCATGCAAAATTCAATGCCACTACCATTTACAAATTTACAAAAGTAGAGTTATTTTAAAAGCAAACAAGCAGGTCTCTCATGGAACCTTTTGTTTTTTGTAACATCTGTGGCACACATGTAGCTTCCAGTGGCTATGAAGCACACTTCCTGGATGACCCTCAGTTCTTTGTTGTCTTTCACTTCATAAGGTGCTTCCCTTCTTCTGCCAGAACAGCACCTGAAAAACTAGATGTTACTTGTAGCCCAGTTATACCACTGTGCCTGCCTGCAAAATGCTTTACATCTTTTTAAAATTCAAGATAGATCTAGTAAAACTTTGTTAAGAATGATCACTACATAGGCTATCACAATGATAAGGTGCTGAAGAAAGAAGTGTTTGTCCTAGCATTTCTGCAATTCACCTATAAGTTTGAGAAGAACTGTATTGTTGAAGGCTTTCATGGCCGGAATCACTGGGTTGTTGTAGGTTTTTTGGGCTATATGGCCATGGTCTAGAGGCATTCTCTCTTGACGTTTCGCCTGCATCTATGGCAAGCATCCTCTGATCCTCTGAGCCCGATAAAACCTACAACAACCCCTTGAGAAAAACTGTTTCAATGAACTGGGCCCACATCTTTGTTTAGCTGATAAAATCCATAGCTGATATGTTATTTCCTCCCGGCAGCAATTCTAGGTTGGAGGCCAAAGGCATGCTTAACAGGCTAAAAAGGCTCTCTCTCCTTCCCCAAATCTCGGGATCCATTAACCCCTCCAAATAGGCTCTATCCCCCCCCCCCCTAAAATCCCAACATGACTCACATAATGCATGAGAATTGAAATCCATTGTTCGAAGAAGTAGTCTGGTTTTCAACAGATTTAATTCTTAGTGAAATTGTGTATATTATTTCCAACCAAATCCGCTCAAACACCGATGATAGACTGCCAGTACAGAGCTTTGAAGATTTTAGTCAATGTTTTACCTACCAACTAACCTGCCAACAAATCAACTTTTACAAAACTTTACTGAGAGAATACAATGGGACAAAATAATGAGAGGAGAGCTAAGTTCTTATCCCATTCACACTATCTCCTAAAAGGCAGTACAACAGATGCACTGGCTGCAGGCAATTAGAATCAATTAATTGTTGTGATTCTGGCAGAGCAAACTGCTAGCAGAGCTTCTTTGCTGACTGACATCCATTAGAAGCAGAATCTCAAGAAGGAACAGGAAGATAATAGAAGTGAGTTACAGCTGACCTATATTTCCTCCAGCTCCAGGCTATAGCATAAAATCAGAACAAGGCAAGGGTAGCATTTTCCACCATCCCTAGTCAGGGAAAGGGTTGGAGTCTTTATAATTTTAGTTTCCCTAGGACTATATCAAACAAGATAAGCAAGATAAGCAAACAAGCTCTGAAGCTTGACTATTATCTTTGGTCTCTATCACCCCCAATTCCCCTGCCCCCAGCAGTTAATGGGTAAAATAGCTCCCCAACCCACTATGTTCTTATCATCCAGCTTGGTGTGATGCACACCTTCTGAATTTGTGGTGGCAATTACGTGACATAATTGAGTGGGATGTTTCGCCTTTCCCCCTCTCACCCCCTCCCACTTGCTATTCCCAAGGCAATTGTTTTGTTATTTTATATTTATAAATTATAAGAAATAAATTATTTTCTATATAACTTTGCCAACATTTTAATCCATTTTGTACAATAAAGCAAAAATAAATAAAACCAATAAATGAACTGCAAGGCACACTGTGTAGAGAAGAATGCAGGAATACTTACAAGGGTGTTGTCGAAGGCTTTCATGGCCAAAATCACTAGATTGCTATGAGTTTTTTGGGATGATATGAATACATCCCGCTTGCCTGCCAACAGAACCTCTGAAAATGCCAGCCACAGATGCAGGCAAAAGGTTAGGAGCGAATGCTTCTGGCACAGGGTCATACAGCCCGAAAACCTCACAGCAACCCAGTTACAAGAGTTCAGGTTAGACTGATTGTGGGACCACAGATTGTCAAACCAACATACTGATTCTGCAGAAGAGAGATGAGATATCGAAGGTGCTCAACATGAATATATATCCATTCCCACACTAACACGGCTATTGTGAAATAACAAGTTGGTGTGATAAAGTCCTTAGTGTGACCTGAACTGACTCTTGGCCATCTTTAACAATTATTATTACACATTGGCAGTCTCCAATCCAAGAGGACAATGGGCTGAGTGATGATTTTAGTGATTGAAAATGGAGCTTATCACCACTGTGTGGATAATCAGAATCCCAGTTACTCCACTCTTCTGGGATCTTTTCCACCCGCCAGTTACCAAGCACTCATTGTTCATAGCATCTTTTCATTGGGTTTTTTGGAGTTTTCGCTACTAAAGTATTTTCCTAAAGAGGTGTTCTTTGTATTTACTACAGGGTACCCCCAACCATGCTGAAACCTTCTTCTTCTGCATGGATGGTGTATCTTGGCAGCATACAGGAAACCTTCACAGCTCAAACATTAGAAACAATGGCAATGATAGTATTAAACCAAGTGTGATAAACCCAAGCACCCTGCATGCACACATTTCAAAATGAATCAAGAATATAGAAAATCTGGCAAGAGTAAGTGAGAAGTTTGGTGAGTTTTGAATGCCCACCGCTTGTCCTCTGTTATGATTCTCTTTGGCCTTTTAGAATTACTCTTGTCATGAGTTGGAGATTTAAGGACCCTTTCTCCTGACATAGCAATAGCCCCCACTGCACAATTTTTCAGTTCCCAGAGGCGTTAAAATTGAGGCCAAGAAAAACCCACACTTTAAAAATTTACATTACATTTTCAATGTGCTAAGAATAATAAAGCTATTCTGTTTTAAGCCAAGATATAAAAGTACTTGGCGAGGGAGTGTGTAATTAAGCTTCTGTCAGCATTTCCATTAGAAACACCAATCACTAATCCTCTAAAACAAAGCTAAGATCATCAAACCACTTTCTGTGGAGTAGCTCCCTGGAGCCAGTAGAGTTCCAAGCTATGTGGTTGGACTATTACAGACAAATGCATTCTTTTTCTGTGAAGAGGGAGAATTTTGTGTGAGGGGTTTTTGAAAAACACAAAACAAAAAAATTAAACATAGTACCAGCCCGTTTTATCTTTAAAACAATGAGGGTGCTCTCATCACTTTGCTAAATGTACTCCTTACATATGGTATTGCCCCTATTTATGAGTTTCAAGAGTCCAAAAGCTACCATTTTTTCTACTTGAAATTACTGAAAACTATTATGCAAATTAAAACTATTAGTTAAGAGAGACCCTTCATTGCCAAGTTTCACTCTAATTGATTGGTTTTTAGTTACATGATTTCTAAAAAATATTTTAGTAAGCCAAACCTCATTCCAAAGCTGTGTGTTTTATATGTTCTGGAGCAAACTCAATCTATTAGACTGTGCTTCTCTGACCATGTAATAAAATTCTTCATAGAGCCATGTTGCTCAACCAGTTGGGTGTAATGGAAATGCTGGCAAGCTTTAAGCGATGTGGCTTAGCCCCTTGCCCAAGCATGCACATGGTACCAGAACCTGGAAAAATTTTCCTTTTTAAAACTACATATGTCTCAATCCCCTAGTTAACATGATATGAGCAGAAATCCAAAAACAACCGCTGAATTTTCCATGCTCTGAATGGTACCACTTCCTCCATGTCAATTAACAAAATGTAATTCACCAACCATGTATGGTAGATCACCAGGGAAATGATTGGTTTTCTGGTTTTGCAACCTAGGGATGAGAAAAGCTGTCAACTTCATTTAAACCTTAGATTCTTTCCATATTGGAATTGCTGTGAGCAAGAACATTCCATATAGCCATTTCAGGAGGGAGAAAGAGGAAATAAAAAAAACTGCAAGGGGAAAGATGTATGCAGAAGGATCTTTAGTTGTTTGCTGCAAGGTATGTGCCATGTTTGAGGCACTGATCACATTCTTTTTTTGCCAACAAAGGGTTGAGGATGACACTGGGACAGGAAGACACTAAAATCAATGACTGGTTACATAGACAGCAAAGGTTTGACTTCTGAAGTCACAGATTTCAGTTGTGAACCACTTCGAGTTCTTGTGGAGAGCAGGTGGGATATAAATAAAGATGATGACGACGACGACAACGACAATGATGATGATGATTATTCAGTTCTTAGACAGAAGAATGCTGGCTAGACATAGGCTGCACCTCATGAAGACTGGAAAGAATGTTTTGTAGTAGTATGTCTGATCACAAGGGCTCTAAACTAAATCACTGGTGGGAGGAGAGTTAAGATGATAGCTCAAATATCAGTACAAAGACAATCTGTAAATCCAAGAATATGAGTTTTAGAGGAGAAGCTGAAGGGGGAAATGGGGTCTACACAAAAACTGTTAGTAAATGAATAGTTCAGAACAAAAAAGCTTTACATATATATGTATCTGCACATGGAGTTTGGGGAAAAACAAGATGATCTTGAAGTCCTAGTGCAGGAAGGTACTGTATATATTCAAATATAAATCTAGTTATTCAGCCCTTTTTAAGGCTGAAAATACCCCCTCCTCAGCTTATACTCAAGTGAGAGTCCTGATGGGAACATGTGGAGTGAAAGAAGGGCTTCTTTCAGCCCCATGCCTTCCTGCCAGGACCTCATCTCTCTGCACAGCAACCCAGCTCTCCATCCTCTCCTCCTTTCTCATGCAGTGCATGCCTTACTCTCCTCGTCTCGGTGAAGTCTTTCCCACTTTTCCTTATTCATATACACATAGCATTTTCCCTAAAATGTATACTTAAAATAAACCATGGTGATTACTGGAAGGATATGTAAGCACATTTACATTGAAGAAGGTTAGAATAATGATTTAATCAGAGTTGGACAGTCTTATCTTAAATTACAGTTTTATTCTATTCAAAAAGAATAAACATGCCAGAAAAGGAGTGGGAGTATATGTCAAAGACAAAATCAGTTGTACATAATCCACTAGCTAGATCAGCTAAAGGAAAAAGAAACCCAGCTAAGATGGAAGTTCTTGAAGAATGAAGTGCAAAAAGAACAATCTCAAACAATCCCTAGAAGAAGAAAAATGGGAAACTAAAAGAGATTGTAGACATGTAGCTCAAGCTTTCAGGAATAGTATAAGGAAAGCTAAAATTCAAGTTGAACTGAGGGTGCTTCCAGACAGCGCTAAATCATGGGTTTTAAACAGGGACTTCAGAAGAAGTCCACATACAGACCTGTTGGTCCTGGGTTTTCTGCCTTCATTGTCCAGATTTGATGCTTTGTTATTAGATTTAGAGGTTCCCAAGATGGCCGCCACAAAACTTCTGCCAAAAACTTCAGTGTTTTTTTTTTTTAAAAAAAACCTCAAGATGCATATATGCAGAGAATTACTGCAGCGAATCACTGTAAAACTTCTGTTCTTTGTCCTAGCCAGAGAAACTGTGCCCTCCACACATTTCATGAAGTTTCTAGCACACAAACAAAGTTTTTGCCTTCTACTCAAGTGTCACCTTCTTTTTAGGAACCAGACAATCAGGAACAAACATCTAAAACCTGGGAACAAACCCAGATAAAAATTCCTGTGATTTCCAATTGCAGGGACCTACAGACATGCGAAGATCCGCATATTCAGCACAAAACACTGATATTCCCACACATGGAAATTTGCCTTTTGTAGCGATTGCTTCCACTTTTACAGGGAATGGCATCTGACCACCTCCTGTTTGCTGCAGAAGCTCTCAGGATAAAGGTACTGTCTGGATGGGCCCTGAGACAGCTTGAGAGAGCAAAGAGCAACAAAAAGGTGTTTTCCAAATATTCAAGGCAAGAGAATGACCAAGGAAACTATGAGGCCACCGTTCAATAAGGATGGCAAAAAAAGCTAACAGATCACAATAAAAAGGAAGTGCTACTACCATCAGTACCTATTTTGCTTCATTTTTTCTTCAAAAATAAAACTGTATACTTTCATGCAGCAACAGAGGCTGTGGCAAATCAAGATTGACAGGGAGTTGATCAGAAATTATCTAGTTAACCGAAACAACTTCAGATCTGCAGAACCAGATGGATTTCATAGAATTATAGAATTGGAAGGGACCTCATGGGTCACACTGTTCAATCCCCTACCATCCAGGAAAAGCACAAAGCGCCTTTCACAGATGGCCATTTATCTCCAAAGAAGAGCCTTAATCACATCCCAGAGTATTGAAGAAACTTGATAATGCAATTTCCGAACCACTTGCCATTGTTTTGGGAAAATCTTGGCGAATAGGTGAGGCAACAGAAGACTTAAGTTGGGTAAGGTGCATTATATGGTTTTATATTGACCATAAAATGTAGTTTTAAACTGCATTATATGGCAGTGTAGGTGGGGTCCATGTCTCTAGACCACAGTTTATTAAACTGTGCTCCTCCAGATGTTTTGGACTTCTGTTTCCACAATTCCTAACAGCTGGCAAATGGCTGGGATTGCTGGGAGCTGAAGTCCAAAACACCTGGAGAAGCACAGTTTGAGAAACACTGCTATAGTCAATGGTATAATAGAATGAGGGCTGACAGGGTCAGAGTAGCAGAATCTGAGAAATCCATTAGATTTCCCAGATTCCTTGGAACATAGCTACAATCCTCAGATCCGATAATGTGTGTGTGTGTGGAGGGGGGTGGCTTTTCAACAGCAACAATCTTGTTGTGAGCTATCCATGTTGTAAAGCGAAGTATTTTGTGGTGGGTAGTTTGAGGACTTACTAAATTTTCTTCCTTCACTATTTAGTGATCCAATACTCCATAACTGTCAATGTCACAATTTCCATCCAAAAGGAATGAAACTATCCCTCATTAAATTACAGTCATAATGAAGTTATGTCCTTCTTGTTATGGAAAACCATTAATATTGAGTATTAGTTATTTGTAACTAATTATTTCTGAGCTGTGATACGCGGGTCAAAATGTTTCTAATATTTAGACCTAGGGCTTAGATTTCTCAACTTGTTCACCCAATATTTTAGTGCCAAATGCATGTCTCTAAATCCAACTCCATCCAATAAACCAGAAAAGCAAAACTTGTTTCCTTGTGATGAAACTATATCTTTAAAGTATATTGTCTCCTATAGCCTCTGTCTCCACTGTGACTTCATAATTATTGTTACAACACCCACCATAAATACACTGCATATGATCTTCAGATGAGCTTCTTTCAGGGAATTGCAGATATATAACACACAACTACAAAAATGGAAATGGGACTTTGGTATGGGACTTCGCTAGCCAAATACATTGTGTAAGATCACTACCAGCACTAAAATTATGCAATGTCTCTTTAAAGGCTTTAGATTTATTTCTTTAAAAGGCTGAAACTGACAGAGAGTCATCTTTTGCTTAGATCGCTTCTCATTTTCTTTCAGGGTTGTTTTTTTTTTTTTTGGTTTTTAGAACAGGTTCAACTGGTTTTTGATGATGGGCTTAGATACCCTTTTAAGTTTCTCCTTTTAAAAAGCCCTGAAAATCAGCCACTGATATGTTTATTTGAGAGCCGAGGCTCAGACAGAAAAAATAAACACTGTCAATATGTTTGGGGTTAAGATGAACAGCATTAGCCTGCCCAGTTTGATTTTTCAAACCTCAGCAACCCTATTGCTGTAACCCTGGCATTTTAGTGGGCTTTAGTCTGGCCTCTGAAAGGAAAGGAGAAGCACAACTTGTTTGTACAGCTGAAAACAAGATGAAAAACCACAGGCCCCCTCTCACACTCCATTAGACCGTAAAGTCTATGGAGTACTGCACTCAACACATAAACACGCCATTTGTAGAAATCTTTCTCGGTGTGTGAATGAAAGGAACAAAGCCCTAAGTTTTGAAAAGCCAAATGAATATTTATGCATGGAGCAAAGAGCTGGTGCAAAAAGACATGGCAACATGTAATATACATTAATGATCAATCTCCACTATAATTAATGGTGCTCATACGTTTTAGCTAAGGGGATCCAATTGAGTTTGCTGCATAGACAGTGATTGGTGAGAGAATTTCATTCTATTGATCACCTTAGAGCAGTGGTTCCCAACCTTTAGTCCTTCAGGTGTTTTGGACTTCAACTCCCAGAAATCCCAGCCATCTTACCAGCTATTACGAATTATGGGAGCTGAAGTCCAAAACACCTGGAGAACCAAAGGTTGCCTTAGAACTTTCTAGACATTGTGCTACTTGCAGTAGAACAATCCTTGGTGCCTGCCTACCACTATGTTGGTTCTTGGTTTCCAAGAAGCCCATCCTACGGCTCTTAGGCCCGTGTCCATAGCATCGTGAACCCTGTCCACTTCCCAAAGTGGGCTATATGGCCTCCTCAAACCCAGCACCACATTTTGTCACTCAGAGTATGTAAACCCGGAAAAGGGTCACAAAAACATTCCTGTGTCTTTGTGTTGCGTTCCTTGCGTTGGTTTTATTTCTCTGCCTTCCTGTTTCGTTCCTGGGGCATCGTTGTGCTAGGCAGAATGTTCTCTTTCTCTCTCTTTTTAAATTCCTCATGTTTTATATAGAATGTTGGTTTTGTCTTTATGTTGAGGGGTGGGGTTCCGTATTTTGTATTTTAGGAAGACATTTGTAAGACACTATAACTTTATACATCAAGCATTGCTGCAGCAAGGAAAGACAGTGAGTAGGTGGACATCCGGTGGAGTAATACAGCCTGTCCTCAACTCAGCACCTTCCAGAACAGTTGGGCGACATCTCCCATCATCCCCAGTTACATGACCATTGGTCACTGGCCATGTGACTTGGGGATTATGGGGGAATTTGCCCAAAACCTTTAGAGAGTGCCGTTTTCTTCAAAGCATCCCCACCCCTGGTCAAGGTGCACACCACTTATAAGCATGCACAAATTTGGATGGTATTTCTTTTAGAACTATATGCCATGATGGATATATAGCTACCCTTTTCCAAAATATATGCATTCAGCTAACTTCTTGCATTGTGTTATTAATATTAAAAATTAATATATCTCATGATTTTGGTAATAAGAGTATTTAAGATATCTTATAAAAATTAAAACAAATACTGTTAGGAAAACATACAAAGATATAAATACAACATATAAGAAATTATTATTTAAATGCAATTAAACTTAGAAATAAACCATGGATGGAACTGGTGGTTCAATTCTAAAGTCACTTCCGAATTTTTTATTCAATTCAATTATTCAAATTCAAAACTTTCCGAAACTTCTGAAACTTCCGAATCGATTCATTAATGGCAGACACACATGAGCAGTAGGGGGGGGAAAGCACTGGCACTGGGGAAAATTCAGGGGATTTTCCTTCACAAACTGCAAAAATGGCTGTGCTTAGCCACACCCACCTCATCCCTCCCTTGCATCCAGGGCCGTAGCCAGAAAATTTTTTTGGGAGGGGTTGAAATTTTCAGGGGGGGGGGGTTGAAACCTGCCTCCTAGCTCACGCTGAAGCATAGAGCACAGCAAAGGGCAGAGCAGCCTTCCATAGCCTGCAGCTCTGCCCCTGTCAACCACCTCTACCAAGTCTGGCCTCCTTAATAATGAGAACATTCAACACACACACACACACACTCAACTTCGTTGCTTCACTACATCAGCTATTGCTGCAAGTAATGACAATGTGAATAAATTGTCAATATTTGCCTGAGATAGTGCTTACTGTTCTGGAGGGATTCTTAAGTTTTTGCATCTCATAGACTTGACATGGGGATTTGGTTAACCAGTTAAAATTCATGAGTGAACCAGTTTTTTTAAAAAAAATCTGAAACATTTCGGGGAGGGGGGTTGAACCCCTAACCCCCCCCCCCCCTCACTACAGGCCTGCTTGCATCGCCGGGGAAGGGAAAGCATGAGATTTTAAAACTTTTTAGGGTTTACCAAAGTTGCTTAATGGTTGTGAAAATTAAAATAATCTTGGGAGACATCCGAACATTATGGAATAATTCTGGAGGGGAAAGGTAAGTGGTTCAAATTTGGATTCCCCACCCCCTTTCCTGCATGATTCAAAACTACTTCGAAAGTCAACATTTGGAAGTTTTTAATGAACCTATCCAACCCTATTGTTTATGTATTTCAGTGTGTTATATTTTAACTGTGTTGATCGGGTTCATCCCCATGTAAGCTGCCCTGAGTCCCTTTGGGGAGATGGAGGCGGGGTACAAAAATAAAGTTGGTATTATTATTATTATTATTATTATTATTATTATTATTATTATACCAGCTTCATTGGAGGTGTGGTGAGCGAGGGGATTTTGAAGCCTCAGATCAATCTTTGAGAAGCTCTCTGGTGTCTCCACAAGGCAACCCTGAAAGGTGGTGGAACAAAGGAAGGTAGGCTCATTTTGAAAGATACAATCATTTATTATCGACAACCAGTTTATAGAAATTGACAATGATTATGAAATAGTCTAAACACTCACTCAAACTGACAATGACTGACCCAGCTTTCTCTGCCCCACAGCCTCAGTCTGTTAACAGCAACAAATGTCACATGCTTCCCCTCCATTCAACTTTATTCACTTGTACGTTCTCCACATGTGCAGAAAAACATTTCCCACTCAGCTGATCTCATAGCAGATGTCCACCTCTGATTGTTTTTAATTAAAGCAAGAGGTTTAAAAATTCCAGAGTTTAAAAAGAAGCATGAAAAATAAGACTTTTGTTCCATTTCCCTTTCTGGATTGCTTTCATTTGTTTACTTGTTCATTCATTCAGAATTAACTCCAAAAAATCATACAATTTCTTCAATCTTTCACGGACCTTTTGTGATGACATCATGGTCCCCCAAGGACCACAGGTTGAGAACCTCTGCCTTAGACTATAAGAACTAATGAAATGTGGTGCATGGTTCCACAGATGGTTCTGAGAACTAATCAAACATGAATTCTCACTGGAAGCCAAAATGAACCAACTGACTTTTTAACTTTGAATATGTTTTAATGGTTTTACTGGGATTTTAAAAATACTGGTTATACTTAATCCTGTTTTAATATTTGCATATTGGCATATTTTAAATTGTATACTAATGCTTTTATGTTAAGCTGCTTTGAGTCCCATAACTGAGGCTATTAAGTGTTGCACACATTATGAGATGACAAAACAGTTTAGAGGTGGAAACACATAATGCTGGGAAAAGTGGAAGACAGGAAAAAGGAAGGAAGACCACAACAAGGTGGATTGGATCAATCAAGTAAGGCATGACTGTGCTGTCATGCGCTGGGCCTATAGCAATTGCTTTGAACAGGATGTGCTCTTTGTGCCCAGCGGAAAGCCGGGGTGCCTCGAGTGAGAGGCCCTAAGGATTTTCCTATACAGAGTCTTTAAAAGCTTGAAAAGTTTAACAAAGTCCTTTATTATTGCTTAGGTCTTCAACAAAACAATCAAATACTTCTCAGATCTTCAACAGGTCAAATAAATACTTCAAGGCTTTGAATCAACTGGTGGCTTTCTTAATCTTGTCCACAGGGACAGGCAACTGGCTTCATGAACTGTTTCTTTTCTTTAAGAGGAAAACCCTTTTTAACCCCTCCTTGGGCAATCTACTTTCTAAACTTTGCTGGTGTGGGCTCTACTCCCGGCTCCAAACTGCTTCTTGGGTCCCGAGTAGACCTACCAGTCAAGGCTTTGTAGATTCTCCAGCTGGAGTCCTTTGGAACTGTTTCCCCCCGGAATTTCTAAGAAACGAAGCTTCTCTACAGGTGGAGCTGATTCACGTCCTGTAGCTAAGCTTTCAACTGTAAGACTGAGCTAAAATGGCTCCCTTTCCTTCCTGAACCCTGGGGAAAGGGGCGGAACTAAAAAACCCAATGATGATAGGCAGGTGGCTGCAAACCAAGGGAAGCCACCTTATTGCAAAATGCATGGAACTTTGGAATACATGCAAATACTCAAAGAAAGAAAAGAAGTTGGAGCTCCTGGTACCAGCACAATGACATTGAGTTTGCAGGACCTGAGCAGGGCTGTTGATGGCAGAGTGTCTTGGAGATCTCTCATAATGAACTTGAAGGCAGTTAACAACAAGAGAAAATAATAACATAACAACAGTAAACTAAATAATGTAAGACTAATATAAAAATAAAAACAGATCCATCAACTTCAGGTGGAAGGGATAATATATATTTCTCCACACACTTTGCTTTTTTTTCTACAGGTTTGATAAAATAGTAATGTTTTCACTAAAGGTGCATCTATGCTGCAGGATTCATGATGTATGGCCTTGGCTCAATGCTATGGAATCCTGGTATCTGTTGTTTGGCAGTGCACAAACACTATTTGGTGGAGAAGGTTAAAGATCTTATAAAATCACAGCTTCCTTAATTCCATAGCTTTAAACCATTGCAGTTAAAATGGTATGAAAATGCTGTAATTCTGCAGCCTATTTTAAGCAATGGAAGAATGGGGCCAAGTGAGCCTAATCATTAGGAAAGGGGCAGCTCTTTAATCTGACTATAATGGATGAAAATGAATGAAAATGCTTTCTCTTTTGCAGCTTCTAGTTTGTGGATAGAGATAACAACACGAGAAAGGTATTACAAAACTTCAGATGGTGATCTAAACAACATTTACCCGCTGCAATTATGCAAACACATCTACAATGCTAAAGTATATTTCATACAGAAACAAGGTTAAAACAGAAGAGATGCTGAACTAATATTTTGAGAGAGCTCCCTCAAGTGGTGAAGGCTGCAAGACTTCAAAATGGCATTATTTATTGTACTCAAAAGTACATTGCAGTATCTTGTTTCAGGCATATGGTGCTATGATCCTTTAATGCCATATCTCACCTTCAAACCAGAGTTAAGCAAGTGTATGTCCAAATTACTCCTTGTTACCACCCTAAGTTTATTCCCCTTTTCTTAGAGTGGACTGCAACTTGCCTTATTATTATTATTATTATTATTATTATTATTATTATTATTATTTTACAATAATAATAATAATAAAATAATAATAATTTGGAATTATTATTATTATTATTATTATTATTATTATTATTATTATGGAAACAATAAACACTGACAAAATCACGATATGTCAACTGCAAATGACTACCTTACTTGGATCTGTGCGCATCATTCAAAAATACATCACACAGTCCTAAATGTTTGGGAAGTGTTCGACTTGTGATTTTGTGATATGAAATCCAGCATATACATCTCATTGCTATGACATACTGTGTTTTGTATCAGTAAAATAATAATAATAATAATAATAATAATAATAATACTTTATTTATATCCTGCTACCATCTCCCGAAAGGGACTCGTGATGGCTTACAGAACACATAATAGTGCCATAAAAACACATAAAATGCATCAACATTTATGACAATAATCATAACAATTAACTCTTGTTGTACCCTTATTTCCTTCCTTCCCTCTTTCCTTCTTTCCGTTCTCCTCTTCTGCCTTTGTTTCACTAGAAACATTTTTAATACAAAAGAATTTTTCCCATACTAGTTCCATACCAACAAAGGTTGGTGATGGGAGGAAAAGGAAATCATGTGGCTCACTGAGCTTAATAGCAAGCCAATACTTACATAAATTCCACTGATTAATTTTAGTAAGGATTTGCTAAGAGATCCTCTGAAGATGCCTGCCACAGATGTAGGCAAAACGTCAGGAGAAAATGCTGCTAGAACACAGCCATACATCCTATAAACAACACAACACCCCAATGTGCTAAGAGTTTGCTATTTTTCTTTTTAAAAAGTTTTGCTACTTCCCCAAGGGATTCTTTGGCTACCTGGTTGACAGAGTAACAATGGGAATTGTGCTATTATACAATGTTCCTTTCAACAGAGTTCTTGGGCAGGCTCCATTAACCTCAGAAAAGAGACCCCTTCTCTCTCTCTCTCTCTCTCTGAAAAAAAGCCTCAATCTGACTCTTCCTACCTTCTCTCAAAATTTATCATAGACAAACAGTCCCCCTAAATGTTAATCGATAATATTTATCACATCTGTAACACAGCCTCTTTGGTCTATTTTGGGTGGATATGAAAACTCTGCGGGCGGATCCAGACAGCTTTTTATTCCAGAAGCCTCTGTGTTTAAAAAACATGGATGTTTCTGGGAGACTGCCTACACCCACCTCAGAAAGTGTGCACTTTCTGAGGTGGGTGTCCAGACGTTCTCTCGGGACTAGTCCAAGAGAACGTCTGGAGGCCCTCCCTCCAAGCCCCCAGATCCCTTAGAAAAGTAAAATAAACTTAAGCAGCCTCCAATGCACTCTCGTAGCAGCTCTCCCAGCGCATAGAAATGACATGCCAGGAGAGAGGGGGAGAGCGATATTCCTCCTACATGCTAGGAGAGCTGCTACAAGAGTGCACTGGAGGCCGGTTAAGTTTATTTTACTTTTCTAAGGGGTTTGGGGGCTTGTGGGGAGCAGGGTGGGTATTCTCACATTTTATCGGGCTTATTTAGCCCGATAAACTATGGGAATACTGTCTGGACTGCAGTATTCTGCAGTCCAGACACCGGAAATAGTGGATTTATCCCACGCCTTCCAAGAAGGCACGGAATAAATCCAATATCAAATTAATTCACTACAAACCAGGGTTTTCCTGGTTTGTAGCAAATTAATTCAGAACTGTCCAGAACGTTGTCTGAACAGCCCTTCCTTTAATGTGGGAGTTAAAGCTACTGGACAAGCCCTGGAAACAAGGCTTTAAGCCTGTGATTCAACTTGCAGAAGTAGGTATGCCACACTCCTTTCCGCAGTACTGCTCTAATAGGGTTCTTTGCTTTTTCATAACTTCTATGAAGTGCCTGGATGGTGTTAAAGAGGACTGTGTTGTGAAGCCTGTAGCACACTCTCTCTCTTTTTCCCTAAAGAAAGGAAAAGAAAGCGGGCATTATAATCTGGGAGCTCCAGCAGAGCAGTGCTCTTCATTTTGTTTGTTTTCCTCTTCTGGGTGGTAGAGGTAGGAAGCAGTTTGGTTATGCCTTTCATTTTCATGCAAGGTCAAAAGGACACTTGGTTGCACATAATCAATATAAGGGCTGATGCACAAGATACATGATATTTAGTTTAATTTAGCTATAAAATCTCCAGTAGATTAGGTCAGCTTCCTTTTGTTAGATTTTGCCTGAGCTTAGGCACCAGGCACAAGCTTCAGCATCTGCACATAATTCATACGCAGGCTAGTTCTAGACAGGGGATAGGTAATTCAGTCAATTCAAAAGTTATGATGATTGGAGTAAAAGTTTTGTTTCACTGTCAAATGCTGTTCACTGGATTCCTTGTAAACTTTAGTACATGTTGAATACCCCTTTGGGACCAGAATGATTTTGGATTTCAGATTTTTATGTTTTTGAAATATCTGTATTTGAATATATGTCTTTTCACCCATCCTCGTATCTCTCTCCAGCCTCGCTTCTTGTTCCTTCACTACTTCTTTTGTATATGAAAGGAGACTGAAGATTGGCTTGTTTTTTGTTTCATGTCAGGAGTGACATGAGAAACTGCAAGTTGCTTCTGGTGTGGGAGAATTGGCTGTCTGCAAAGACGTTGCCCAGGGGACACCTGGATGTTTTGATGTTTTACCATCCTTGTGGGAGGCTTCTCTCATGTCCCCACATGCGGAGCTGGAGCTAACACAGGGAGTTCATCCGTGCTCTCCCTGGATACAAACCTGTGACCTGTCAGTCTTCGATCCTGCTGGCACAAGGATTTAACCCATTGCACCACCAGGAGCTCCTCAAAATTGGTGAATTGGCAGGGATCCAAACACAATGCTTGGTGTGAATCCATACATCTCACCATTTCAGATATCTCCATCTCTCTCTAGCCTCTCTCCAGGGAGTCCCCAGGGAGTCCCCACCAACCAACCACTTCTACCTTGTGAACAAATTAAGAGGAGCGCTATAACTGTTGCTTTGAAGGTATAAGCAGGCAGCTGGCAGCAAAAAGAAAAAAAGGATTTTTGAGTTTTTCTGGATAATGCATTTTCAAACAAGATCTCATTTAAACATGAGAGAAAAAATGGATGTGTGGACAAGAGAAGCAACTTTCAGCCCAAATATGTGTGTCTAAGGGATGACTGACACCTTACCAGGATACAGATACAACCATGTGAAGCAAGCATATGAAGTAGGGCAGGTATAGAATGTGGAAAACCTCAGACAAGCATTTGATTTACTAGCTCCTTCCTCGAGTCTAAACACAGGGAATACTGAGGATCTCATCACACTGAGGTCCAAAGAACGGGCAATAGTTGGGGGATTCACCAGTCAGCATGGCAGGTTTGGTGGGCAGTGTAGAAACCAGCACCCCATGCCCCCCACATCACCCTCATCAACCCCTTACCCATCGCATGGGGAGGGGGGAACATCACCGCCCGGCTTCCCTCCATGTTTTCCCCATTGTACTCAATGAGAACAAGGGAAGCAGTGTTCTCTGGGCAGCATCCTAGGACGCTGCCAGGACACTGGAAGCACAGAGCCTCACCAGAAGTAGCTCTACATTGTTTGATGGGCTCTGGCAGGCTCCATACTCCCAGCATCCTGGAAGCATTCTAGGATGTTGAAATCTGGTAATGTGATGAGGTCCTTAGACTATAATAAAGAGAAGGGCTTAATTCATGTATGGAAATCAGTCCTGACTGATCAAAATTATTAAGAAATTGAAGCAGTTCCCCTATAAAGAAAGAAAGATTCCAGTGGTTGAATCTTTAGGTTTTTTTGGAATTTTTAAAAGATGAGTAAAACAGGTTAAAGAGTATAAAATTATTTGTAATTTAGAGAAAGTCAATAGAGATCATTTTTGTCTCTTTTTCATAACTGTAGAATCAGTCGCCAGTCAATTAAGCTCAATGGTGAGAGATTTGAGGGGGATAATAAGGAAGCATCATACCAAGCAGTGTGTAGTTAACTTGTAGGATTTACTTTCATGTGTAGTAGTTAGCTATTGACGTGAATGGTTTCAAAACCAGTTTAGACAAATATATGGAGAACAAAGCTATGTCATGTAATATTGGCTCACAACTCTCACATTAGTATAAACAGTATAATGTATTGTCGAAGGCTTTCATGGCAGGATGAGCTCCTGCTGTTAGCCCCAGCTTCTGGCAACCTAGCAGTTCAAAACCATGCAAATGTGAGTAGCTCAATAAGTACTGCTCCAGTGGGAAGGTAGCGGCACTTCATGCAATCATGCTAGCCACATGACTTTGGAGATGTCTATGGACAATGCTGCTCTTCAGCTTAGAAATGGAGATGAGCACCAATCCCCAGAGTCAGACACAACTGGACTTAAGTCAGGGGAAAACCTTTACCTTTACCCTATCATTATGAGCCCCCAGTGGCACAGTGGGTTAAACTCTTGTGCCAGCAGGACTAAAGCCTGACAGCTCACAGGTTCGAATCCGAAGGGAGTGCGGATGAGCTCCCTCTGTCAGCCCCAGCTCCCCATGCAGGAACATCAGAGAAGCCTCCCATAAGGATGGTAAAACATCAAAACATCCAGACATTCCCTGGGAAACATCCTTGCAGATGGCCAATTCTCTCACACCAGAAGCAGCTTGAAATAGACTAGGCTAATATTTCAAATAAACAACATGAAGATACATTCCATTGAAAGTTCTTCTGTGGAAGCATCACCAAGAGGGATGAAAGCCACAAATAATGCTACTTTACTTCATTTGTGATTAGTATTATAACCTACATTATTCTTAGAGATGAATAATTTGTGAATTTATAGAGCACAAGTGTTTTGAATTTAGTTATGGGTTCAAACATTTCAAATGTGATCCTACACTTTTCCAGGCTTTCCCATTATTGTTGTAGGAAGATGTCTCGCTTCCCTCAGATGTTCTTTTAAGACTTGCTTTCCAACCTCTTTCTTTTTTTTTATTGCTTTTGAAGGGACCTCAGTTAAATCCTGATTTACTAAAGAAAAGACAAATGAGTAGCTTGTCCTGAAATGTAAGTGCTCCCGATGAAATGTAGGGAGGGAAAATAAATATTATCATAGATAAAACTGTATTTTTATATGTTGCATCTGTTACTGAATACTTCGTTCCATTGGCTAGACTCTGGGCTAAACACACACACATGACTGTAGTTGTTGAATAATGTTTAAGCGTTTTCTGTACACCTTCTTTTCTTTCACTGCGGGTATTAAGTCTGCAGAGCAGAGATCTTCAAGTATTCCAGATGGTAGCATAAATTTTTTCAGGTCAAGTGATATTAAAAATAGATAATAGCTCAGACCTCAGGAGTCTCTGCAGAAAGACTAAACAGTCACAATGGGGAATATCTCTGTTTTGGTTTTCTTTATGAGGTTTTATGTACTCAGCTGTTTCTCAACCAGGCTCTTGGTGCATAGAGATCCTGCTCATTCTAAATTCCAGTTCCACCTCGCTTCCTATCCTTTATACTTTTTAAGCCTCATGCCACACAAGTCAAGAGAATCCCATCCACACAGCTGTACCAAAGGCCCCTTGTGTGCTCTCCGCTGGCTGTATTGCTTCCCTTCACTTCAGAGCACTTATACTATTGATAAATGAGTTCTTGAATAACCACTCTGGCACACATTCTTTGGAGGAAATGTTGTACAACCTTTGGCATCTCTTTTCTTGTTAATGAATGGAATCACAGTGAAAAGCCATCAATAAAATGCTTTAATAAACTACTTGGAGGGAAGGGAAGTTCGCCTGGATGGAAAAATGCATTTAATCACATGTGTCATTCTATTATTTTAGATGTATTTCAATACAATAGCTTACATTTAATATGCCATCCTTGAGTTATGGAAGGAAATGTTGACTTTCCTACATTTGTAAATACAGTCAGTTCTCTATATCCACAGATTCTACATCCATGGATTCCAAAAATCCACAAGGCTAAGCTTGATTTTGCTATTTCACATATAGGACACCATTTTACTGTCATTGTACAGGGTGTGGCAGCATAACATTCTTTTTTAAAATGTGTGCCATTCAGTCGGTTGAAGATGTAGCGGAGCGCTAGTGGTCTCGTTCGAGAGGCGGGAGTATTAAGTTTTGTCCTGACACAGTTCAGTCGCCATCATGCGTTGGAACAGTGAGGAGCATGCTTTTGCCATTGAGGCCTACTTTTTGAGCGGATGTTCTGTGATCGCAACCCAGTGCGTCTTTTGGAATCGCTTTAATTTAGCCCCATTGGCTCCTGTCCCAGACTGGAAACCAATTTTGACATGGGTCACTACATTCAGACAAACTGCAGGTGCAACAAGACTAAGAACTGGAGTCCCTCGGCCCATTAGATCACCTGAGAACATTGAGGCAGTGAGAGCTTCAATGTTGCAATCACCACGGCGTTCTGTGTGCAAACATGCATCTGCCCTTGGACTTTCCGATCATTCTGTGAGAATTCTTCATGAAGACGGCCCGGAAGCTTCAGCTGGTTCAGCGCGCGGCAGCCATGTTACTAACTGGAGCGGGATACCGGGAGCATACAACGCCCTTGTTGTCCCAGCTCCACTGGCTGCCGATTTGCTACCGGGCCCAATTTAAGGTGCTGGTTCTGGCCTACAAAGCCCTAAACGGCTCCGGCCCAAAATACCTCTCAGACCGCATCTTGGCCTATGAGCCCACGAGGGCCTTGAGATCGTCTGGGGAGGCCCTTCTCTCGATCCCGCCTGCCTCACAGGCACGTCTGGCGGGGACGAGAGAGAGGGCCTTTTCAGTGGTGGCCCCCCGGCTGTGGAACACTCTCCCTGCGGACATCAGGCAGGCGCCCTCCCTTATGTCCTTCCGAAAAAGCCTTAAAACATGGCTGTTCGAGAGGGCATTTAATTAAGTGCTATATTAAAGTGGTTTAGACGACTGGAATGGAACAAGGAATATGAGATTGGTGACGATTCTACTATGAGACGAAGCGGATCAGTTAGTGTAATTTTAGGATTGTTGTATTGTTGTATTGTTAATAACTTGTTTGATAATGTCTTTTTGTAACTTGCTTTTTATACTGTACACCGCCATGAGTCGCCCTGAGGGGCTGAGAATGGCGGTTAATAAATGCATCAAATAAATAAATAAATAAATAATAATGATGATCTTCATTTCCATCCTTACAAGATGGCGATTGTGCAGGAACTTTCTGAATGTGACTTCAATTCTTGGAGGAACGCTTGTGAGGTTCTTCACGAAGTCGTTCCTGAGGACGCTATTGTTTTTTTTTTTAGTGATGAAGCCCATTTTCATTTGTGTGGATCCATCAACAAAGAAAACATGTACTACTGGGCTGACAACAATCCTCAAGAATTGCATCAAAGGCCTTTGCATTCACTTAAAATCACAGTGTGGTGTGCAATTTCCTCAGCTGGAATTATTGGTCCCTGGTTCTTTGAGGAAAATGAAGTCACAGTGACAGTGAATTCACCGGTATGTAAACAATACATGTTACAGGATTTTTCTTCCCACGGCTTGATGGATTGGGCTTAGGGGACATCTGGTTCCAACAAGACTGCACACACTTCAAGAGCATCGATGGCTGTTTTGAGGGAACACTTCCCAGAGCGTCTCATCTCAATTAGGGGGATTTGGAGTGGCCGGCCCGCTCTCCAGATTTGGCCCCTTGTGATTTTTTTCTATGGGGTTTTTGAAATCCCATGTTTATGTGAACTGTCCAAGGACCCTACAAGATTTGAAGACCAACATCCAGGAAGAAATTGCCAACATAACACCTGCTATGCTGGCAAGAGTCATGACAAACGCCAGAAATCGGTTTACTCAGTGTATGGAGAATGGAGGACGTTACCTACCTAATTTGATCTTCAAAATTACGCAATCTATGTATGCGCCTACATTATAAAAAAAATTCGGATTCATACAATGGGTTTTATTAAGTTTTGAAAAAAGGAAGTTATGCTGCTGCACCCTGTATATTACGGGACTTGAGATTTCATGGATTTTGGCATCCACCAGGGTGGGGTGAGGGACTTCCAAGGACTCATACAACTGAAATTGTATTGCAAATTATTATTAAAACACAATGACAAAAATAGGAATAGTATCTAAGACTTGTGAGATCTAATTGATTCCTGTTACCATAGTACAGTAATCCCTTAGTTAAAATTATCTGGAAATCTTTAACTTCCCCCTTATTTGCATAATAGATTCAAGCATTCAAAGTACTTCACACACCTTCTCTTGTTTATAATCCTTATAATATCCCAGTTAACTAAGAATGATGAAGTCCGACATTGCAGTTGAGGAGGGGATGATATTGACATGTGAACAAATCTATCCACTATGGTATATCACTGCTTGATGGCAAGTGGTTAGCATGTCTGTAATTTACATCTGACTGACTTAAGCAGCTAGAATGTTTGAAATAATGTTCACCATAACACGGTAATTTTAGGTCCCCAGAATTTATTTATTATTTATTTATTTACTATATTTATATCCCGCCCTTCTCAACCCCAAAGGGACTCAAGGTGACTTATAGCAGATGCAAAATTAAATGCCTTAAATGATTCAACAATTAAATAGCTTTTAGTTAAAAATCTAAATGAGGTTAAAAGCAATTAAAACATGAACAATACAACTTACAGCTATAAAATCACGTTATCCACAATCAAGGTCAGGCCATTCCAATGATCATTACGCATAACCTATTGTGCAAAAGAGAAAGTCTTTTTAATGTCCTAGTAATAAGATAATGAAGGGCAATTGTTCAGTGCTGCTTATAATGCCAATTCTGTAACATTTATGTGGTGAGATATTTCAGTAAATATGTGAGACAACTTTAGAAATGAAACTTTTCCAACCATAAATCAGGTAATTATTCACCCAGGACTTTCTCACACGAGGCAGGCAAATGGACATTGAAGCTAGATGGTCAGCTTTAGTGATAGTTCCTATTGCACTACATCATGTACATTCCACTGAAGGTCTGCCTTTTCTCTGCAATTAACTCCCTGACACACACACATTATTGATAAGAAAAACCAGTCAATAGCTGCCAATCCCACAACCCTGCCATCATCTACCTTGTACAATAGGTCCTTTATGCTTCTGTGCTGGCATGCTGGCACTAAATGGAATCAAGAGGATGGGATTCTTCTTCTCTCCCACCTTCCCACTCACTATTCCTGAGCTGTTTAATTTAAAATTAACAGTGATGTTTGGTTTTTTAAAAATTAACAATTTCTAGAACTATTTAAAAATAATAATTATAAAATTATGGAGCATATGGAATAACAATGTTGTGCAATAAAGTCCTCTTTCCAAACCAGTCCAAAATTACTGTCACCCGCTCCATCTCTACAAACCTCCAATCCTCTGCTTCTACTTCCCTATCCCTCTCTTCATTCTTTCTTGCTAAACTTGAACAAATGTGCAACAGGAAGCAGCAAGAACCAGAGTGAAGGGTAAGACATAAAAGGCTACATCCTTAAGAACAGCTGGTGGCGGGGTGTTAACACTTACCCCCTGCAAGGAACCCTTTTACCCCATATGAGAGTTGGCATTAATCAAAACATTTCAAGGCAAATGGAGATTCTGGAAGCTTGCAAGTCCATATCATTTCCAGCTGTGTTTGACAGCCTAATACAGGCTGGAATAGTCTCAGAAGGTCTTCTCCTTGCCACATGAGGCTATTATTTTCAACTAGGCAACATGGAGATTAGAGATCCCAGGGTCCCTAACTGTAATGTGGTTTCCCCCACATCCCCAAGCCTGCATAGGCGAGGGAGATCAGTTTGCTGGCCTCAGTTGGGAGAGGCCAGTTTAAATTGATATCAGGCAAACCATGTCTGACATAGAGGAGGAAGGGAGTTTGGAGCACTGATAATTTCTTATCACTCTTGGATCTGCCTTGAGGTTGGTAGAAGCATTATAGGCTTAGAGGTTTTGACAGGAATGACAAAAGTGGCATTTTCTGGTCATTTTTACTTTGTTTTTTAGTGTGATAATTGTAGAAATGTAATTAGTTAAAGGGCATTATCACACATCTTTTTAACCCTAGTTGCAACCTCTTTGCCCATGGATTGAAGCAGATCCTATCACATGATGTCACCTCCTATTCAAAGGAGTTTCATAGGCAAAGCAGTAGTTTAAAAAGAAAACTGGGAATCTCTATATTTATCCTCCGCTGAAGTTCGCTTTCTTTCTGTACAGTGGAGCAGACCTGCTTGTAGCCTAATACACTACAATGAGGAGAATCATAGAGTTGGAAGAGAACTTGTGGGCCATCCAGTCCAACCCCCTGCCAGGAAGCAGGAAAATCTCATTCAAAGCACCCCCAACAGATGACTATCCAGCCTCTGTTTAAAAGCCTCCAAAGAAGGAACCTCCACCACACTCCTGGGCAGAGAGTTCCACTACTGAACAGCTCTCACAGTCAGGAAGTTCTTCCTAATGTTCAGATGGAATCTCCTTTCTGAATATTGGATTAAAGGAGATATGAAGTCCATTGTCTGCTGAGCTACTGAGCAGAAAACCAACAATTAACCCTTTTTCTAGCTGTAAAGACAAAACTAGATCCTTTATAAATGAACACTTTAGCAAGCTACAAATTGTCCGAGACCCTGGGCCTTTCCACACTGCCCTATATCCCAGAATATCAAGGCAAAAAATCCTACAATATCTGCTTTGAACTGGATTATCTGAGTCCACACACTGATAACATGGGATTTTCTGCCTTGATATTCTGGGATACAGGGCTGTGTGGAAGGGCCCCCTATTACTAGTTAAGATTCAAAAAATAATTCCTGTGAATAATTTTGTATAGCATTTATTTTGCATGAAATGACATAACCCAGCGGATGACGCATAAAGACATATTTTCTTATCTTTCCAGTTTTTGAAAAACATACAGTAAGAGGTATTACTTAATACTGTATTTGTTGATGCAGCCATCAATGTCCATGTTTGCATCTAGTAAATGTTTAGTGACGGACCATAATGTACAACATTATTTGAGAAAGTGTTTTAATACTTGTAAAAAAAGACAGTGATATGAAGGTTCCTTCTGTCTGAAGCTAAGCTATCAAATTTCATCGAAATGTTTTATGAATTTTAACAAGAAAAAGTAAAAAATATATATATTCATAAAGGTTTTTTCACCCCAAGTGGCCAGAATTGGCAAATATCCAAATTATGTGCAGTTTATTTACACAGTAGTAAGATTTGGTACAAAAAGAGGTTTTACAGTTTATCACTGTCTGTTGCCACATGTTCCCAGAAATTAGGTCTTGCATGTTTTTCCTGAGTATATTTGATGCTCTGTATGAAATTATTTGCAGTGTCTGCAGATAATATTGGGAAGGGTTTGGAAAAAATCAACATGAAGCCAGATGTTTTAAAGATGTTGGGACAATTTCACATCATTAGCCATTTGACTTTTAACATTTAAACAAGAAAACGTAAATAGCCGTGCCCCCTTTTTATTACAAGGTGGCTCATACATTTTTAAAATATGGAAAGTAGATAAATCAAATTGTATCAGAGTCTTATGGATGTTAAATTCATCATGTACATTGTCATGCAAGACTATTCTTCAGTTAATTTTGAGAATATTAAGAAATATTCCCCTGCAGTTTCCAGTATTTGGTATAAACAAGTCTAAAATTGTGTCTTAAGTTCTCACGTTGCAATAAGTACAGGGGCACACAACTAGAAATAAGGAAAGGGCCTAAATACCTTAAAGGCACCAGACCCTGTTCTTGGAGGTCCTAACTTTGATGCTGGGCTTGATTCTGTCACTTACATGAACTGGTGGAAATTCAGTTAACTGTCACACATTGGATATAAAAACTTTTCTTTCATTTCAGGAGAGATTTGAGAAACTGCAAGTCACTTCTGGTGTGAGAGAATTGGCCGTCTGCAAGGATGTTGCCCAGGGTACACCCAGATGTCTTACCATCCTGAGGAGGCTCCTTTCATGTCCCCATATGAGAAGCTGGAGCTGACAAGACAAGAGCTCACCCAATATAAAAACTGAAATAAATGGAAAAGTATGGATCATACACTAGTAAAGCCACTACCTGACATTCAGAAAAAAATTGGGACCCCCAACATTGAACTAAGGGGATAGCTTCACTGGCATGGAAGCTATTATCAATCACACTCCTAGGAAATAAAGATGATTAATAACTGTATATGACGAGTATGATTTTTCAAAAGAATTCTACACATCTCTAATATAATAAAGCAAAACATTGACAAAACATTGACAGATTGATTCAGGATGATCGTCGTATCACTCAGAGAGAAATTTCAAGCATAATCGGCATTTCACAAGAATATGTGGGTCACATTATTGCTATGCTTGGCTATCGGAAGATCTGTGCATGATGGGTTACACAAGCAGAGTGTCAACTTCTTCCATGACAGCTTCGGAAAACTTGTTCATCATTGGCAGAAAGTGAATAGTGGTAGTTAAAGAGCACACTCTAAGGATTATTTCTGCGTTTGATTTATTAAAATATTCCCATCCAAACCCAAGTAACGAAGGTGGAGGCATTACTTTTCATTCAACCCTTGTAATTGAGGGTGGAACCTCTAAGAGGGTCTGCTCTGCTGTGTCCGAGAAACACTTCCTCCCTGATACACTGGAGTGTTTTGTTTGTGGACTCAGGGCACAAACTGGATTGGTGGCCTGCTCGTAAGTTTCTATTCTGAAACAGAGCTCCACTGCCTCTTCTAATGAAAATTGTTGCATATTTCTCACAAAAATTAATAGTGTCTGGGTTAGAAATGTGTTCAATGAATTTTATCAAATGCAATCAAGAATTTATGTAAAACTCCTTTACCAAAAAAAGGGCAACATGCACATGTACAGCCACTCCACTTAGAAATGGCTCCATTTCTTAGCACATTAGTGTTTAAGTAGGGATTGTTTTCAATCTTAATGCCATTAATATAACTCTTCCTTGATCTGAAGCACCTTTTAAGGATTCACTGAAGATAAGAGAGAGATTTAAGAGACTCTGGGGGTGGCGCAAATATTAGTTGCTACTAGCTAAACTTAATGGGGCAAGATTTAACACACATTCATGACACCTGAAATCTAACATGTGCACTAGAGGAGAACCAAACCTTTAAACAGTTATTCCCTATTAACTCCATGTGCAAGAAACAGCACGTGTCTCCATTCAGCTGCGAACCTTTCTTGCCATACCAGGATAGCTATGAAGCGTAGACGGCTCCCCATTAAAGGCAGTGAAGCGCAGACAATGTGTTACTTCAAATGCAGATGATCTAAATGCTTATGTGCTCCTATAAAACTCAAGGATTATGGTACCAGCCAGCAAATACCACCTACAATACATACACAGGAAACAGGGTGTTTTGTTATGTTTAAATTTGCTTTATATTTTGATACCACAGTCTATATTTTGACTCCAGAGTGTGATGACTATATAACTTCACACATGAATTTCATCTGTCCTGTTGAGGCACATTATTTTAAGGGTGACAATAACTTGGCTATAAATGAGGTGAAACCATTGTGATGATAAATGGGATTTTCTTTGAGGAGGGAATTTATATCTTGGGAATATACTGTGGAAAGACCACACACCTCTGCATAACCAAGCCTGTGAGCTTTACAACACATTACAAATACATCTATTGAGGCAGATGGCAATAAACAATGTGATCACTTGATTTCGGTAAAAGAGTGGTTTTAGTGTGGGGCATTTGAATTCATTTATTAACGATCTGAGAGCTTTTTGGATTGAAGAAGGATGGTGTTGAGGGTCAAATTTTCATGGGTAGCAAGGACTGAGACTCCTTGTCTTCATTGAACATGGGCTCAGGCTGTATGGCAGCAGCATTTAAAATGATTTACAATGCTGCTGGCTGGAAACCTGCATCAGCTTATATTAAACTAAGTAGTTAGCTAAGCAACTTCTGACCCATCCCCTCCAAACCTGATCGAAGCATCATTCAGTCATGCTGTGAATGTTAGCGGAGTGACCTTCCTTCTCACCATGCAGGTGATACCAAATAAAGTAGGCTGGGAGTGAGTTACAATTGTGGCAATAGTTTCAAAATGGTGACTAAGCAGTAACTGTAAATACTAGGCATGGATAGAGCCACGTCGGATTACTCCTTACTCATGATAATTTCGTTAAAGTTACTTTTTTGAAGCAAGCAAGCAAGCAGAAAGGAAGAAGGGATGGGAGAAGGGCTGTTGCCAGCTATGCTTGGCTGTCTGCCTGGCTGGCTGGGCAGTGGACAGCCTGCCTTGCCGCTTGTGTGTTGTTGCTGTTGGGGTTTGGGTCAGGTGGGTACTGCGAGGTAGTGTGTGGGTGAGTGGTATGGGTGGAAGGAGCAACACGGAGGAACCAAAGCACTCACTCCAACATTTTTAAAAGCCAACGTTGTATCTGGTTTCTCTGGCCTCAGTGTTTTTTAGTTGTATTGCACATTACCTCAAAAGAACTAGATCTCCCATCAATTCAAGCCACTCTTTGAACACAAACTCTCATTCCTAAAGTAGTGAAATCAGCTTCCAAGGCAAAGAGGGCAGGGCTGTTTGTTATTTTCTTTGTTTGCTGTCAATTGCCTAAGAAGACACTAGAAATCCCATACTTTCTTGCCTATATTTCCCTAACTGGTGAAATCAGCTCAAAAGGCCCCTAAAGCTCTAAGGGCTGTTTGTTTTTTCTTTGTTTGCTCTGCGTTGCCTAAAAATACACTATTGTGCAATTGCGTCCACCATTAACAAAGCAATTCGGAAATTTCAGAAATTTTGGAAAGTTCCAATTTTTTTTTTGAAAAATTCAGAATTCAATTCCTAATCCAACCACCAGCGCCCCTACATCCCCCCTTTTCTTTTCCTTTTTATTTTTTTTCTTCTTCTCCCCTTCTTCTCCCCCTTCCCCACTTTCGCCTCTAAACTACACTTCCTACTTTTCTTTTAAACAATGTTCACCTATTTTCACTGTATTGGAAACCAGCTATCTAGTCATGCTAAGGACGTTTTATAATTGACGAATATGGTCCCTTTTGTTTTGTTTTTGTTGTGTTTGTCTTTTTTTCTTTTTACCATTAAGTGTCGAGATTTGTCTATGTCTGTGTTATTTACTAATAAAAAATGAATTTAAAAAACAAAAACAAAATGAGTTTTGAACCAATTTTTTTTGTGGATCAACCAAGCCTAGTGAATACAAAACAGTTACAGTCAGATTTTCAGCCCACCACTTTACTAAAACAAGGTTGTTCTTTAACATCATTATACAAATCAAATATCTCTAAAAATGATTTCTTGTAATTTTGCACAAATCTATTAAACGCCATCTTGAAAAAGGTACATCCAACTTCATGCTGAGGTCCGTGTGATCATTCTCATTTTGTATACGGGACATGGACATAGAGCTTGTCACTAACAAGCTTGTTTCAGATTTTATATAAATCATCATGGGTGTGCAAGTGTTAAAGTGAATTCACAGTATCACTTCATGGTTCTTCCTTAGTTGATCCCCTTACACACTCTGAATATGGACAAGTTTTAACTTAGGAAACCTTTCCTGGTTTGAAATTGATTATGGTTGTGGTTATTTGGATAGTGTATGTCCACTTTAGGCTTGCGAGTTTTTCGGTCTGAAATATCTAGTGATAAAATGGACTTTTGCAGCTCTTTCTGTCACCACCACTACCTCCTCCTTCTTCTCTAATTTCTTACACACTCAATATTGCTTTTGATTACTTTTCCTGTTCTGAGAGGCTGTTTAGAACCAGGTTCAGCTTGACAAGACATTGAGGACTCTACTCTACCCCAGTTCAGGAGTGGAGAACTGAAAACATCTCTACAAATTCTGAACTAGCAAGGTTTTGGGCTGGCCTCAAATTGAGGTGACTGTATAGATGAGCCCTCAGTCAAGTAAAGCTGGATAATTTGTTGTGAATACTCAAGTACCTTAAATTGATGAGGTAGTCAGGCAATTAAATTAGCCTTTTAGAGGGTGTTTTTTTTTATTTTGGTGAATGACCAACATTATTTATCTGAATTGATCATTGATAGTATACGAGATTAATGGTGTAACATTAGAAAATGTTGACCATTTCTGCTCCCTTGGCAGTCACCTCTCCACAAAAGTCAACATTGACACTGGAATATAACACCACCTGAGCTCTGCGAGTGTAGAATTTTTCCAAATGAAGTAGAGAGTGTTTGAGGACTAGGACATTCATAGGGAAATGAAGGTGCTTGTTTATAAAGCTATTGTCCTCCCAACCCTGCTATATGCCTGCGAAATGTGGACTGTTTACAAATGTCACACTCAACTTCTGGAACGATTCCATCAGTATTGCCTCCAACAAATCCTGCAAATCTCTCGGGAAGACAGGCAGACAAATGTCAGCATGCTGGAAGAAGCAAAGACCACCAGCATTGAAGCGATGATCCTACGCCATCAACTCCACTGGACTGGCCACATTTTCCGATCACCATCTCCCAAAGCAGTTGCTGTACTCCCAACTCAAGAATGGGAAACGTAACTTTTTAAGCCAACCTTAAAAACTATGGCATAGACACTGAGAACTGGGAAGCCCTGGCCATTGAGTGCTCTAACTTGAGGTCAGCTGTGACCAGCAGTGCTGCAGAATACGAAGAGGCATGAATGGAGGGCAAAAGAGAGAAACGTGTCAAGAGTAAGGTGTGTCAAGCCAACCCTGACAAGGACTGCCTTCCATCTGGAAACTGATGTCCTCACATGTGGATCAAGAATAGGGCTCCACAGCTACCTACGGACTCACCACCAAGACACTAGACTTGGAGGGCCATCCGCCTCAGGCTACAAGGAATCACATAAGTAAATATAGGAGTATTGCAGAACTCTGGCTGAATGCACCTGTGCTCTTCTACTGGCTTCTGACAGTTTTTTCCTCATCTAACTTTTGGGTTCAGTTCATAAGTAGTTCCTGTAGAAGTAGTCTTTCTCTTCCAGGTATTTACTATGCAGAGGGCTACACTTTCAGCATTATATATGTTATCTGAGTATAAATTTTCAGATATTTTAAAGCTCAGTGTTTGCTGATAGCATGTGACAAAATACCTCTGATGTGCTGAATTGGCATGATCATAACTGCCAAATATCACTTTCATCACAACCATTCAGTAGTCATATATATTTATTTAGGAAATTTCATAGTGACCTCTCATCATTTCATCTCTATGTCGCTCTGGTTGCCATACTGATGTCAGTACCAATACCTCTGTTAGTCTTTTAGTGGCTGCTTTCTGGCTGAGCCAGGAAGATGGGAGATGACTCAAATATTTGCTCTTCTGCCTTCAGAGGAAAGAGAGAGAGAAAAAACAGGTACGCATAAAACTAAACAACTTTTGGGAGACACATTTAGATTCTGACAGCTCTAGTTTACCTGTGGCAAGTTCTATCCAATCTGTCTGAAATGTGGTATAGTTGTAGATAATTTTTCAAAAGAAATTAAAACAATTATTCTGTTTCATTTTAAGTTATTCTATATTACTCTAAGTTACATTGCAAAAGGAATGATGCCTCTCATTGAGTTACAATTAAGATATAATTTAATTATGCTTTAATGATCTTAAAATGAATTAGTTGAAAATAAAGTTATTTGTAATGAATAGCTTCGAAGTTCATTATGCACAATTTATTTTATTTATTTCAAACATTTATATTCTGTCCTTCTCAACCGCACAAGGTGGGACTCGGGGCGGCTTACAACTGGCAGCCATTAGATGCCAACAACAACAAACAGTCACAATACAAAGCAAATTAACATTAAATTTATTTATTTATTTATTTAGAGGTTTTCTATACCGGCCTTCTCAACCTCGACGAGGGACTCAGGTCGGTTTACAGCATATATAAAATACAATCATATAAAAGAGCAATAAGTACAAATCATTACATATCAAAATAACACAACACAGTACAATAAAAACATCATCATTACATTAAATATATAATTAAATAGACAATTAATTAGAAATATACATTAAAATATCTGAACTTTATTAAAATATTTAAAAAAATAGCCAAGCCCAATCTCAAGTACAAGTCAGAGCCCAAAGTTCCACTCTGGGGTCTATCTATTATCCATTTCCATGAGTCATTGCAGTTACTGTTCAGTCAGCTGCCCAAATGCTTGGTCCCAAAGCCATGATTTGACCTTTTTTCTAAAGGAAAGGAGAGAGGGTAACACTCTGATTTCATTCGGGAGTGTGTTCCATAGATGGGGGCCACCACCAAGAAAGCCCTGCCTCTCATCCCTGCCAACCGAGCTTGCTAGGGTGGCGGGATTGAGAGCAGGGCCTCCCCTGATGATCGCAAACTCCGAGGTGGGTCATAGAGGGAGATACATTCGGACAAGTAAACTGGGCCGGAATCATATATGGGTCAGGACCAGCACTTTGAATTGTGCTCGGAAATGGACTGGCAGCTAGTGGAGCCGACGTAGCATGGGGGTGGCATACTCCCTGTATGTCACACTGGTGAGTATCTGGCTGCCGATCGTTGGATAGTTGGAGTTTCCGAACAGTCTTCAAAGGCAACCCCACGTAGAGTGCGTTGCAATAATCTACAACACAATTTTGCATTGGGTAGAGATTATTAGTAGTGCACTTTAGCTGGACTGGGGCATATAAAGCCATCTCTTAATCTAAGCTATTTCTTTTCCAGTTTTAAGATCACTGGTCATTATACTGGGCCTGGGGAAATCACTGCTGCAAATTACAGTTAATCCTTGTGTTGAAGAAAACTTCAGGGCTTAGACACAGATCAATAGCTCAAGTGGTTGCTGCTTAGTCTAACAGTTCATGAGTTTTCTGGTTCACAGTATTCCCCCAACCACAGAAATATGAATATATTTTGTTTCACTCCCATGGTTTGTTATGGATGTAAAGTATTAGTGCACCCATGTTTAAATCAGTGAAATAAAATTCTACCAGAAGGTCAAAATTGAGCTATTCTTAGTTGTGTATAAGGTCATATGGTTAAATAATTTCAAACTGGAATGTAATATTTATTTACTCCAAGTGCTTATGATCGTTGTCAGAAGCATAGGATGAACTGACCTATGTAGACCTCAAATTATCTGGTATGGATGAGACAGAAACTGTCAAAATCTCACATCACGTGTGCATTTTCCTTGGAGAGACACTTCAATTCAAATTTATGCCTCATAAGAATATATAAAGTGGGTCCTCCTTGATATCTGCTGGGCTTTGGTTCTCGAACAATTCCATGGGTACCAAAATTAGTGGATGCTGAACTCTCATTATATACAATGACACAGTAAAATGGCATCCCTTATATGAAATGGCTAAATCGAGGTTGGGGTTTCCAGATCTTTTTTACCTTTCAAATATTTTCAAAATTTAGACTATTGAGTCCATGGGCAAAGAATAAATAATTGAGGGCTGACTGTGTGTGTAGAGAGAGTGACCAATTAATTGACATGATAGATTATTTTATTTATCACTGTGACATATTTTACACAGCTTAAGGCTAGTACATGTTAATTTTGAATTAACATAGAATCATAGAGTTGGAAGAGAACTTGTGGACCATCCAGTCCAACCCCTTGCCAAAAAGCAGGAAAATCGCATTCAAAGCACCCAGACAGATGGCCATCCAGCCTCTGTTTAAACACCTCCAAGGAAGGAGCCTCCACCACATCTTGCAAAAGACCTAATTCACACCAGAGCACACTCCAAATATTATAAAATGAAAAAAAATGAAAAGCTCAAGGAAACTTTACAAGAGCAAAGCATTAAGTTCATTGGTGGGGGAAAACAGGTTGCCTTTCAGTTCTCTGAGCCTATACTGTCCTCTAGTGGTCTTTTTGCCAATGTACATACAAAAATAATTATCTGAAAGGATACATTATATCAGGGGTCCTCAACTTAAGGCCCGAGGGCCAGATACGGCCCTCCAAGGTCATTTACCTGGTCCTCACTCAGGGGCAACCTAAGTCTGAAACAACTTGAAAGCACACAACAACAAGAACAACAACAACAATCGTATCTCATCAGCCAAAAGTAGGCCCACACTTCCCATTGAAATACTAATACGTTTATATTTGTTAAAATTGTT